>OX246747.1:22741028-23108363 GCA_945910005.1 Isoperla grammatica
CGAAACTTCTTCTCGTGTTGTTGTTCAGTCAAAAACCTGTTGTCCTCCGCACGTTGTTGTGACTTTTCATCAACAGCTTGCCATACTGTAGGATGGAGCAATGTGCTAAGCTCATCGTGCGCGTCGTGTAATTTAATGTTAACAATGTTGAGCTTATATCTCGATTGTTGAATAGCATCTCTTAACAATGCAAACACGCGAGAGGAATGACAACGACTGAACCAGTCAGTTCGCGGCTTCGAAGCTCGAGATGCACATCGTCGAGTGAGGGCCTCTGAAGATGGGAGATGTGACTTTCCCGAAACGTCAGGAAGGGAAGGGTAAGTCAGTGCCTCCTTCTTTAGTACATAATTCGCGGCAACAATCCCCAGAAAGTTGCAACAAGTACACATATGTCCGCGAAAACTTGAAAACTAATATAACTAACCTCTATGGGGAGGAGTACGTTTCACTCGACGAGAATTTTTGAGAAACTCCGCTGTAAACGAGCTAAGATCCTATGTGACCTGTCTTTTCTCAAACGTTGTCGAGACAATCACATTCTTCCCGCGTGTACGATACTTCGTTCTCACTTTAAGACACCTTCTACTGACAGAATATTACGGAGAACGAGCTTTGCATTGTTAAGAGATGCTATTCAACAATCGAGATATAAGCTCAAACATTGTTAACATTAAATTACACGACGCGCACGATGAGCTTAGCACATTGCTCCATCCTACATTATGGCAAGCTGTTGATGAAAAGTCACAACAACGTGCGGAGGACAACAGGTTTTTGACTGAACAACAACACGAGAAGAAGTTTCGTCTTCTATGCAACCGTGAAAAACGACGCTATCCTACTGCTGATACGAATGTAAACAATAACAAGCTCACATCAGCCGTTCATAACCTTTCTGACGTAATAATTGACAACGACACGATCCAAGTTTTATCGAAAGGTTTTAATTTTGCTGTGACACCTAACAGAATACCGGTTGAAGAAATTATTTCTTCTGTCGAATCAGCTATTCATTTTTTACCTTCAAATGTGGCCGAAACAATACGTCAAGACACGTCGGTTATTTTACGTAAAGCTAAATTACCGGAACGTAACATATCTCACACCGAGATTCTAGCTTTGAAAAGACTGAGAAATAATGATAGTGTAATTGTTTTACCCGCTGACAAAGGCAATGCCACTGTTATTTTAAATATGGATGACTATAAACTGAAAATGACACGTCATTTGGATGACCCGGCTTATAAACTTTTAAAGTCAGACCCTACCACTTATTTGGAAAAAACGACCAGAGCTAAAATACTAGCTTCAAAAATTGACCCTAAAAAACATAAGTACTTAATACCCAGGGAGAAGTCTTCTAGATGCCCCAAATTGTACGGTTTGCCTAAGATTCACAAACCTGGGATACCTCTAAGGCCTATTGTGAGTTCATTTGACTCCCCTCTTCAGCCTCTAGCTAGACACCTGGCCGAATACCTGCAACCATATGTTGAGGATGCAAAATCTTATGTAAAAAATGCTTATCACTTTCTGGAGATCTTACTTGAATACAATGTGTCTGAAACCGATTTGTTGGTGAGCCTTGACGTGGAGTCACTTTTTACTAATGTTCCCATTGACGAAACTTTGGAAATCATGCGTGGGTTACACATACCTGAAGACATGTTGATTTTAATAAAACATTGTTTAGCCAACACCTATTTTATGTATGAAGGACATAGATATAAACAGGTCAAAGGTGCCCCCATGGGTTCGCCGCTATCACCAGCAGTGGCTAATATATTTATGCAACATTTTGAAGACCGGGCTCTGGAACTTGCTCCATACAAACCAAAATTACTTCTACGCTACGTGGATGATTTCTTTCTCATTTGGCCTTATGGAATAAGTAAACTCAATGAGTTTTTATTGCTCATTAATAGCCTGCACGAAAACATTACCTGTACCATGGAGATAGAAGAGAATGGACGACTTCCGTTTCTGGACGTGTGTGTTTACAAAAGAAGTAATGGAAAATTAGGCCACACGGTGTACAGGAAACCTACCAACACTGGCAGATATCTCAACGCCCGTTCACATCATCACCCTGCCCAACTCAATGCTGTAGTCAATTCACTCGCTTTCCGTTCCACGAAACTGTCAGACTGTCATAACGTTAACAGAGAAACCCGAGACTTACGCCAAACTCTCCTTAATAACGGTTATTCGGATAATACTATTAACAGAGCGTTTAAAAACACCGGTTCTCCCAAACTAGGGGAACCTAAGTCTGACGAGAAGCCTGCAGGTTTCGTGCACCTTCCGTACTTAAGGGGAACATCCGAAAAAATAGGCAAGTTGCTTAAAAAACATAACATAAAAACTACGTATCGCCCTTACAGAAAGATAAGCACTATGTTACGCAACGCTAAAGACAACATACCACTTGAAGCCCATGGGGTTTATGAAGTCCCGTGTGGGTCGTGCGGGGAAGTGTATGTTGGTCAGACCAACCGACGTATATCGGTAAGACGGGATGAACATCGATTAGCAGTCAACAGTGGCAGAGAGACATCAGGCCTGGCCCAACACGTCAAAAAAACCGGCCACTCTATAAGCTTTGAAAACACCAGAACGCTAGCTTCGGTCAATGAATTTCAAGTACGTGTCATTCGAGAGGCTATTGAGATAGAGAAGAGACCGGGAAGCCTTAACAAACGGGATGACGGACAACGTTTGCCTACTTCCTGGAAACCAGTTCTCCTTCAACACCAACAAGAAGCCCGTGTGCAACGTTTTGACAGCGTTAACGTCGTGACGCCAACACAAGGCCCCAGCCCTAGGGGCGTGGAGTACGTCACTACCCCTGAACGTGGACCCCTGACGCGTAGTCGATCCAATCTGGTTTCACTACGAGATAAGAACAATGACGCAGACATACACGCGAGAGGAATGACAACGACTGAACCAGTCAGTTCGCGGCTTCGAAGCTCGAGATGCACATCGTCGAGTGAGGGCCTCTGAAGATGGGAGATGTGACTTTCCCGAAACGTCAGGAAGGGAAGGGTAAGTCAGTGCCTCCTTCTTTAGTACATAATTCGCGGCAACAATCCCCAGAAAGTTGCAACAAGTACATATATATATATATATATATATATATATATATATATATATTAATGGATTTGTGTTCTTCCGGGATATTCCGCCGCGTGTGTTAGTATATTGGTGCAGACCGAAGTCTGTCACACATTGCTCGACGTTTCGCCAGAATTGCATCTGGCATGTTCACGAGACCCTATCACGTCCTACTCATTCAAGAGCCTAACGTGGACTGACTATTGTCAGCCGAGGCGCGCGTTCTATTGTTAATTTAGATGGCTGGGCCATGTTGCATGAAGAAAGCACTGGTGCGGTGGGGTTAGTTTTTTTTTCTGAAGGTGGTGTTTTCACAAGAAATGGGGTAAGATTGATGGATTGATTAATGGGGCTTAACGTCTCATATTTGTGCAACAATGGCTAATCGAGACGATGAGAGGGTGATAATGAAGATGAGAAAGATGATTGAGATTGATTGATATTTGGGCTAAACGGAAACATATTTTTGCAACGAGGCTTATCATGACAAAAAAGAGAAAGATGATAATGAAGAATAAAGCCACATCCGAATCAGATCCGTTGTACGTCGTGTGGGTCGTCATACGGGAGTCCAGCAAGGGAGGGCAGGGCGAAGTGGGAGGATAAATATTCAGTGGGCCAGTAGGGGGGGGGGGGGGGGGGGGGGGGGTAAGGGACAGGGTCTCCTTTTGTCGCCTCTTACGACTAGCAGAGTCACTCTGGGCTTTACAAATCGAAATCTACTATATCAATCGTTCTAGTATTCATCTTTTGGTTTAACGGTTTTATTTCTAGCTTTGTCCTGGCAAACGAAAAAAAAACATAGAACAAAGGATTCAGTAGATTATGGTTTATATACGATATATCTGATTGCGGATAGTCCCAACGTAACTGCCCGGGGATTGTTGGAGGTTTTATGTTGGTACGTGCGCCGATACTAGATGGTATCGTGCGCACTGATCGGCTATCCGTACACGGCTGCAGAGAAGAACCAATAACAACGTGGAATCGTTTCATAGGAACCTGCTACGGAGGATGAAAATCAGTCCGAATGTATGGATTTTCATTGGCAAGTTTAACGAGGGTATTTTCACCTCTCAAAATATCCGTTCGCAGCTCGCCAATTAAGTGAATTAAGATAGGTTGCGAGAAGAGTTATATGATCTTAGAATAAGGCCCATATAGTTAGCCCCCCACCACCCCTCCACCCAAATCTTTACACTAACCGCCAAAACGTGACGAGGGCTAGTGCTAATAAGTATTGTTGGGGAAGTGTGTGATATATATTCAAACACGATATAGATATATTCATAAAATATAGTAGGAGGGCTAACTACACGGACCTACTATGACTATGACAGTGAGATACCTTGTTATGAGTTCTTCTAAATAATGAATGAATGAATGAATTGTTGGATGTTTAACGGCGCGTCAACAACTTGGTTATTTGCGCCTCTTCTAAATAAGCCTCAAATTGATTGTTGATTGATAATTGGGCTTAATGTCTTAGATTTTTGCAACTTGGCTAATCAAGACGATGAGTGTGTGATAATGAAGATGAAATGTGGGGCTCTTGTAATTATTATTCAGAAGTTTAAATGCACCATCTTATATTCCTCAGACCAACTCGTCTGTACCGACCAGATAGAGACCCGAGAGTCTACCCTGGTTGCGAGGTGGGAGGATTGATTAATGGGGCTTAACGTCTCATATTTATGCAACGATGGCTAATCGAGACGATGAGCGGGTGATAATGAAGATGAGAAAGAATGAAGAATAAAGCCACATCCGAATCAGATCCATTGTACGTCGCGTGAGTCGTCATACGGGAGTCCAGCAAGGGAGGGCAAGGCCAAGTGGGAGGAGAAATATTCAATGGGACAGTGGGGGGGGAAAGGGGATTGGGGGCGGGGGACTGCACTTCGTCTGACTTCTCCTCCTCGACCAGTCCGGCCGGCTTGGGGGGCCCTACCAGAAGCATACGCTTCCGCCGGCATAGCTCTCGGGATCAACAAAGCACGCAAACCGTGCCATACGAAGGGCCAATGAGCAACTGGCCCAAGGTAGACTCAACACAGTAGAATTCTTAAAAAACATGTCCCACGCAAATGACAACCAATTCAGTACTCCTTTCGTCGCCTCTTACAACTAGCAGAGTCACTCTGGGCCTACTCTTCCCCGGGCCCAGACGGGTATCAACAAACAACATTATTTCATCTCATATAAATCATGAAGGTTAAAGACTATTAATTATTATTCTTGGAGTTTAAAGGCACAAAACAGCGAGGTTATCAGTGCCTATGTTATTTTAATATTGATCACTATGTTCGATAACATAAGTGATAATAAACGATTATCTTGCAGAAAACGAAATATGTTATTGATTACTTTGGATTCGTCTGATAAGTTGTCTTTAAGTGTGGGTTTTAAATGAAACTTTCTTCTTTCATTATCATATTTGTTGCTCGCTAATAAGGCAACATAGCTAAGTAATAGATAGTGTGAGTATATTGGTGCAGACCGAAGTCTGTCACCCATTGCTCGACGTTTCGCAATAATTGCATCTGGCATGTTCACGAATCACGAGTGCCTATAACGTCCTTCTCATTCAAGAGCCTAACGTCGACTGACTATTGTCAGCCGAGGCGCGCGTTGTCTGTATCCCCACTGCTGTAGAAGGTGGAGGTGCGGGGCGGCGCGGTTCTATTGGTAATATTGAGGGCTGGGCCATGCCTTGCCTTGGTTCACACGAAATGGGGTCCGATTGAAAATCGAGAATAGGAATCAACAGCGCACTGTGGTTTAGTAAGCCCTACACATTGAATGCACTAAAATGTGACTTATATTATAATCAGTATGTATTATTTAAATAATTAATTTTATTACTAATTATCGAATTTTAATCAAAATCCTACGCTTATGGTTACAATACTTTTTTCAATCTGTAGGGCTTACCAAGGCAAAGTACGCTGCTGATTTATATTTTCGATTTCTTGTTGCAATCTTGAGATATAATTTAATAATGAACATTTTCTGCGGTTTTTGACGTAGAGACTACCCTTCGCTCTTAACCGCAGAGGAAGCAGTGGCCATGGGAGATTGAATTGACCACAAAATTGAAACTTAAGAATTCAAACAATATGTTTTTAAATAAACTGGCAAGTTCCACCTTTCGAAAGATGTACACAATTTACGGCGTAAACGTAAAAATGACATTGGCCATCGGTCATTGGGTGGCTTGTCTCGAAGATTTCGTTAACGATCTCCCGTCATCCCCCACTGCAAGAAGACAGCAACTCTTTCAGTCCACAGTGTTGGTTAACAAATTGCCTAAACTTGGAGAAAAACACTGTAACAGTATTTGTATTGAAGTGGATGCAAATAACACAGTCCAGTACCTCTTAATTGACGAGTGGTGATGTTACCGCCCCCTGACGTCACTGATCACGTGATGAATAAACATGGCGGCGCTAGTTGGGAAACTTTGGTTTGTTTTGCCCATCTGACGGTATTGTGTTGTCGACTTACAGGGGGTACAATTTGGAAAAATGGTGCAATCTTGTTGCGTACCAGGGTGTAAAAGTAATGCACTAAATGCAGGAGTGTCGTTTCATGCATTTCCAAAAGATAAAGAGATCCGGAAGACATGGGAAGTAAAAATACGACGTGATGAAAAGCGAAACAAACAACTTTCCCCTTCAATAAAAGTCTGTTCAAAGCATTTTAAGGAGTCGGATTATCGAGACATTGTGGGTGGAACGAGGAAATGTTTAAAGGAGAAAGCCATTCCGAGTGTATTTTCCTTCACGTCGCCCAGGAAAATGAAAACACCGCGAAGAAAAATACATTACCTGTACGTGACGCCGATTGTGGTAAGTAGGCCTAGGCCTAGACATTCGCCTAACCCTACATGTTGGAATGTTGGAGTTAAGCCTAGGGTAGGCCTAGAATATTTCATTGGCCTAAGCCTTGGACTTCGAGCTTTAGCCAAACATTTAATAACCAAGAGGCATACTTAGGCCTAGGCCCCTAGGTGGGCCCAATATCGAGCTTGGCCCAAGGGCTGCTTACAGGCTAGGCCTAGGCTTACACCTAGCTAAGCCCAGTATAGGCCTAGGTCATGTTGTAATAATATAAGGCCTTGGGTCTGAGATTTTAAATCACAAATCCATGTAGCTTACGTAGACTTAGCCTAGGACTAGATTGTTGTACGTGTAGACCCAACCAGTAACCTAAACCCAGACTAGGTAGGCCTAGCCTATGCCTACTGGTAGACCCTAGCTAGGCTATATCATGTAGGCTTAGATGAAAAATGTAGACATAAGTTACCAAGCCCAGGTAAAAAAGGCTAGATATGGCATTTTAAAAACTCTCCACAACTGGGGAATAAGGGGACATTTCATAGCAAATTTTTTATCAGAAAGGCGTTTTAGAGTCCGAATCGGGAATTTTTTATCACACACATTTTATCAAGAAAACGGTGTACCTCAGGGTTTCGGTTTTAAGTGTGGTTTTATTTGCCATATCAATAAACGGCATCGCTTCTTTTATTAAAAAACTTGTGATATCATAACTATTTGTCGACGATTTCGCAATTGCTTTCAGAGCGGCGTTCTTGAGCTCCATCGAGCGTCAACTGCAAATAAACATAAGACGTCTAGAGAAATGGGCTAACCAAACGGGATACAGATCCTCCGTCTCGAAAACAACATGTATACATTTTTCCCGACACCGAGGCTTTCGTCCGAACCCTTCTCTGATAATGGGGGGCTAGGAACTCATCTAGATTACAACAATTTTAATTCATTTTTGTTTCTCCCTCGTCACGGTAGGAGTGCTCGGGTGCATCGATTGCACCCACGTGTCCATAGTTCCACCTCCAAGTGATGACCCAATATATGGCGAACATATCTACATTAACTGCAAAGAATTTCATTCCATTAACGTTCAACTTGTATGTGATGCTAATATGCACATACTACATGCAAATGCATTATATCCTGGTAGCACAAGGGATAAGTTTATATGGAACTCGTGCAATTTAAAAAGAGCACTTCAAAGACAATATGAAGGCAATATCCGTATGAACTCGTTCCTTTTAGGGGACAGTGGTTACAATTTAGAGCCTTGGCTCAGTGGCGTAACTAAGGGCCCGCCGGGACCGCGGTCGCGGGGGGGCCCAGCGCTCTAGGGGGCCCAAAAATTATTTCTAAGACATGTATATATATGCAAATTAAAATTTTAAAAAATCAAATTTAAAAAACTTGAGTTCGTCATTGACAATAATTGACAATAGGACTAAATACGAATAACATTAACATTGGCTTCGAAAGTAGACTGACTGTTGTTGAATTTTGGGTCTAGCACTCAACACATATGAATATGATACGACGCACAAACAAGCTTAGCTCATTCTTGTTTGTGATGATTTAGTTATGCTATGTGAAGTTATGTGAAGATCACAGAATAACCAATCCTGAAGATCGCTTTCGCATCAACGTGTTTTACGGGGTTCTGGACATTGTTGTGCATCAACTCAAAATGCGTTTCACTGGTATGTCCGAAGTAGTCAACAAATTCTCCATTCTCCACCCCTCTATACTTGCCATAGCAGAAGAAGATAATATCATTAAAACCGCTTCCGCCCTTCAAAAAAAATATTCAGAAGACTTAAGTTCGAACTTCCCATTGCAGCTTCTGAGCTTTCGAAACACAATGAGTTCAGAAATATGCAAAACCTCAACAATAAAGGACCTGGCACATCTTCTCATAGTGGACTACACAGCCATCTCTTCCAGCTATCTCGATGTCTGTACCGCATACATCTTGTTTCTTACCTTGCCAGTTACAGTAGCGTCTGCTGAGAGATCATTTTCGAAATTTAAGTTGATAAAACATTACGCACGCAACTCAATGGGCCAAGAACGTCTTCAAGGTTTAGGGCTCCTCAGTATAGAAGCAGAGCGGGCGAAAACGATGGATGTCGATGCAGTAATTGACCGGTTCGCAAATTTGAAAGCTCGCAAGACGATTCTGAATTGAAGGTAAGCACAAAATATGACAAACATAAAAATAATCAGTGGTTCTGGTAGGGGGGGGGGGGGGGGGCCATAATTATTTTTTGCGGGGGGGCCCTGGAATTGTAGTTACGCCACTGCCTTGGCTGTTAATCCCCATTGCCAGAGTAGAACCTAACTCCCCTGAGGAGTTGTTTAATGAACGGCAAATGCTTGTTCAAGTTTATATGGAACTCGTAATATTTAAAAAGAGCACTTCAAAGACAATATGATGGCAATATCCGTATGAACTCGTTCCTTTTAGGGGACAGTGGTTACAATTTAGAGCCTTGGCTGTTAATCCCCATTGCCAGAGTAGAACCTAACTCCCCTGAGGAGTTGTTTAATGAACGGCAAATGCTTGTTCAAGTTTATATGGAACTCGTGCAATTTAAAAAGAGCACTTCAAAGGCAATATGATGGCAATATCCGTATGAACTCGTTCCTTTTAGGGGACAGTGGTTACAATTTAGAGCCTTGGCTGTTAATCCCCATTGCCAGAGTAGAACCTAACTCCCCTGAGGAGTTGTTTAATGAACGGCAAATGCTTGTTCGTTCAACAATCGAACGTTGTAATGGACTTCTGAAGGCTCGTTTTCGTTGCTGCTTAAAAGACAGAGTTCTCCACTACCATCCTGAGATGGCAACACAAATAGTTACTGCATGCTGTGTGCTTCATAACAAATGTGTTGCTGCTGGACTGGATTTGGACTTGGATTCTGATGAAGACGAGGAGATATCATCACCATCATCAGAAAGCGAAGAAGACAATGAAGAAGAGATGCCTAATTTAAGAAGACAAGTAAATCGAAACCCAGTGTTAGTAGCTGGAGAGCGAGTGCGATCTAGATTAATTCGCCAACACTTCATTTAATCTATACAGACCTACATAATGGGACCTCACTACTACACATTTCAAGCAAAGTAGGCCTAAATTGTAATTACTTTATTACAAAAATATATTATACATTTTATTATTATATTATAAACCTCGTCTGGGACCACGTCACCCTTCCTTTAGGGCTAGTATAGTATTCCCCATTGACTATTCACTCTTCCATTTTGGTCACTAATACCTACACTTATTATACCTGATTGAATAACATTATCATTACGAGAAACATAAATGTGCTCAATTAAACTAAATGACTTTGCACTAGCCCACGAGACCTAGTGAAAAACTTAAATCGATTGATTGGAGCAATATTTTTTTGTAGATCAATGTTGAAGTTACCTAGGATGAAAATCTCATTATAATCTGTATTTAAAGTACTTACTAAACTATCAAAAGGCACAGAAAAATCTTTTGACTGCACGCCCACTCCATTGTTAAAACAAATGCAATACAATCAATCAAAAAGAAGATTTATCCTCATCATCGTCATCATCAGAGAGTGAGGACAACGGAACGGAACCCAGTTGTCCGGACAACGGACAACGGAACCCAGTCCTGGTTGCAGGGGAGAGTACGAGCACGCTCCATTCAAAAGCACTTCACATAAATAGGAAAAAGTGTTTTAAATATCAATTAAATAAAACACTGGTTATGTTGATAGGTAGCAATCGGCATGAGAGTTGGTATGGGACTCAATAGCTTACCTTCGTAGTGTGGTGCAATCTGAGCATTTGTGTCACATTGAAACTAACCATAGAACCAAATTTTTATTTAGTATTGTGTATCCACTCTGTTGAAAGTTAACTGCTCTTTTCAGTGCTTGATATAATACATTGTAAATGTGCTTCATGTGCTTAAGAGCTTTGAAACCAAGCATTCTGAGGTTGCTACTCCAACATATCACCAACTATCGCGTTTTTGGACGACACTGCGAGGACGCTTGAGTTATGCTGTCGTGACCAACCAAGCACTAACTTAGCCAAGGCACAGTCTTCGGCGCAGTCCTCAAGGAAAGTCAACTCCCTTCTAGCTGCAAAACTCGGTACCAGTGAACCTAAGTCTTCGTCAAGTACGCCGGGACGGTTGTCACTTAGCTGTCCAGTGTGCAAGAATGCTCATTCTCTATATAAGTGTCCAACATTTATTCAACAAGCGCTGCCCGAGAAGTACGCCACACTGAAGCGACCTCAACGCTGTTTCAGTATCAGTATTTGTATCAGTATAATGCATATAATCAGTAATCACATAATATACAAGTTTGTTTTGTATTGAAACGCAATAATTCTTATCATTACAACAACGGAATGTGATCAAAAGTACAAAAGTACAACAAAGTAGGAGATAGAACGTGTTTAATTGAAATGTTTCACACAATTTTAATAAACAGTGTTCTATCTCCAAGCATACATTTTTAATTTAAACCAAACGTCTTAGCCCGTCCTTAGGGCTTATTAAAAAATGAACCAAGTATAAGCTTTTAAAAATTAGAAAAAATGATGATGAAAATATCTTTAAGATGGGGCTTAACGTCTAACGTCTCATATTTTTGCAACAATGGCTAATCAAGACGATGAGCTGGTGATAATGAAGATGAGGATGATGAAGAATAAGCCACATCCGAATCAGATCCTTTGTACGTCGCGTGGGTCGTCATACGGAATCCAGCAAGGGAAGGCAGGACCAAGTGGGAGGATGTTGATGTTGATGTTTGGGCTTAACGTCTTATATTTTTGCAACTTGGCTAATCAAGACGATGAGTGGGTGATAATAAAGATGAAATTGGGGGCTCTTTGGAGGAAAGGGGCAAGTAGAAGTGGGAGGACAAACATTCCGTGGAACAGTGGGGGGAAAGGGACAGGGTCTCTTTTTGTCGCCTATTACGACTAGCAGTCACTCTGGGCCTATACTTCCCCGGGCCCAGACGGGCAGAAAATATCTTTAAACGCGTGACCTTGATGAATTTCCAAATTTTCAATCTCTTCTCCTGAACATTTTACAAAAGGGGAGATAGAACAACGTAGACTAAGCCCTCGAAATGATAAAATAATTGAATGGAAAACGTTTTAAAGCATCCGAAGTCTATAGCAAAGTAGAATCAGAAATGATTCACGCGGGTTACTCAAACAAATTGGCTGCCCAAATCCAGATAAAGTGGAAGAGCTTGAAAAGCTGGTTTGTAAAATGTATGAAGGGAAACTCTGTAAGGTGGTTCTACGATTTACTGTATCCAATGTAAAAGGGGCGTCCAACTACAGTGTTGCCCCGAGAAGGTGGTCTGGATACTTCTGGTAAGTGTAGACATGACACAATTTAAGTAGGGCTGCCTCTATTTGCACCCAAGTTGGTTGTGTGCCTTTGCACTTCAGTATAGTCACTGTTATACATGGTAAATTTCTATACAGTGGTATTCAGTGTCAAGTCGTATGCATGGAGTGATGATGATGATATTTGGGCTTATCGTCTCATATTTTTGCAACGAGGCTAATCGAGACGATGAGCGGGTGATAATGAAGATGAGAAAGATGATAATGAAGAATAAAGCCACATCCGAATCAGATCCATTGTACGTCGCGTGAGTCGTCATACGGGAGTCCAGCAAGGGAGGGCAGGGCCAAGTAGGAGGAGGAATTTTCAGTGGGACAGTGGGGGGGAAAGGGACAGGGTCTCCTTCCGTCGCCTCTTACGACTAGCAGTCACTCTTAGCCTATTCTACCCCGGGCCGAGACGAGCCGGTAAAAGCTCGAGACATGTTAAACGAAGATTATGGTGCACAGCTTTCGAATTACGGTTGTTTAGCTCACATTCTGATCTGTTAGTTGGAGACATTTTAAGACTTAATTCAGTCACTCTTATTGAAGCTCAAGCTAAGAAGATTGTTGAACACATAAATTATTCACAAGTGATCTTAGCACGGTTTGTAGATATGCAGATACAGAAAAAAGGAAAGTCACCATCTTGAAAGTTGCCAGGAAAAACCCGTTGGGGGTCGATTTGCTTTTGTGTAAAGAGTTTACTAGATACGAAGTTTGCTCTTAAAGCGCTTGTTATTGCTGATGAACGAAATAGAAATCAGCATAACAAAACGGCTGAACATACCTCGTCAACACTACATACCATTCTGGCGCATAAATAAAAACCAAAAAATAGCATTGAAAAATGCGGATCAAAAAGTGCCAACAATCGTAAATCGGAAAAGAAAAGCTCTTTCGAGAAGCTAGAGACGGCGCTGTTGGCATGGTTTCAACAAGCGAGGGTCTCGAACATACCGGTAAACGGCACAATACTACGCGAAAAAGCAATGCAAATTGCATTACGATTCCACGTATAGTAGAAAACTTCACGGCATCAAATGGGTGGATCGACCGATTTAAAAAACGTCATGGCCTATTTTATAAGGCCGTTTCCGGAGAAGCAGACAGCGTCGATCTAGACGTAATCGAAAGCTGGAAAAGTAAACTTCCAGCAATGACTAGAGATTTCGAAGACCGCAATATCTACAATATCTACAATATCTACAACGCGGATGAGACTGGGCTCTTCTTTAATCTCCTGCCCGACAAAACCCTAAAATACAAGGGAGAAGTGTGCCACGGGGGTAAACTTAGTAAAGAACGTTTGACAGAGTTTTAGTGTGCACCAATAAAGACGGCTCGCACAAGCTCCCTGTTCTTATCATTGGCAAGGCGAAAAATAAAAACAACTGTTATATTTTGTGCCATGACTCACTATAAAAATGTATTTAATTCAGCCACCTGACAGTTACACGCGAATGCAGAATGTAGCCGAGAGTTATGGCTACTGACCGTGCACTGAGTTGACATTGGTGTTCAAAGTTACGTTGTTGAGGCACATCCTGTCACCCAAGTCGTCAAAATAGATAATCTTAAATACCGTCGATTTGTCATGTCCGCCTGCAAATGCCAAACTAATTACTGCTTGAAATATTGGAGAAATGTTTTGTTTTGCCTGACCAGCTTATAGTACCAGATGTGTTGGGATAACTCACCGAAGCGGAACACACGTTTCGTTAGTGGATTGGGGCGGAGGCTCTTGTGACCCTCCTAAAGACTGAAATGTTTTATCTGGATGTCTATGCTTTAAGTTTTAAGGCTCGTGTACATCCACTTTGCGTACGCGTGAAAATTATAATAAATTATAGAAATTACGTAAGCCGTTCACATCGAATGTTGATATTTTTCGTAAGTAAACGTAAACCAATCAGAGCTCACGAATTTCCCACCAATATTTATTATTTCTTGAAGTGCCTCTACCATTATTTGTATTAAAATCGATTCAATAATGGATGACAATGTAGAAGTTGTGGGCTATTTAGCCCTTGTAATAGGATACAATTATTTATTGAACATAGGACGAAAAACAAGACGGCCCAGACGATGGTGGGTTAGACCAATTAACCTCAATAGAGCTGGACAAGGAGACTACCATAACCTCATTCGTGAGATGAGATTGACCGATCACGAGATGTTTTTAACTGTGCCCGAATGGAAATACTTTCATAAGAATATTTGTTACGTTTAGTAGGTCCTTCAATTGTGAAGAAGAGCAATCGTACACCTCTTACGATATGATGATGATATGATATTTGGGCTTAACGTCTTATATTTTTTCAACTTGGCTAATCAAGACGATGAGTGGGTGATAATGAAAATGAAATTGGGGGCTTTTTGGAGGAAAGGGGCAAGTAGGAGGGCGCGTGAGGAAAGGGGAAAGGGGAAGAAAGGGGGTTGAGGTGTGGACTGCACTTCGTCTGACTTCTCCTCCTCGACCAGTCCGGCTATGGTGGCCCTTCCAGAAGCATACGCTTCCGCCGGCATAGCTCTCGGGATCAGTAAAGAACACAAACCTGCCCACCACGATAAGGTAGCGGTCCCTGGGCAGGTACACCTCTTACCCCAGACGAACAGTCATGATCACGTTGAGGTAAGTTGGATGAGGATTGAAGGAGATTGAAAAATAACTTCCATTGTGAAACAGATATTACACTATTCGAAACCGAATGTTCGGGCAAGGACAAGAAAAAGAAGGTTTCCTTTTGACCATCTCCGGGAAACCCGACTTAAAGACGTCACAGCACGTGAGCCGTTTTTTTCAATAGTATCAAGGAAAAAAGTATACCTGCACTAGTGTACGTTAGTCAATTGTACTGCAGCTCTGTTCGAGCAGGGGTTGCAAGCAGTATAGTTCATACTGTGACAACTGCCAGAACACACTACACTACACGATACCAACGGATAAAAGTGCCTAATAGGCCTAAGATGACTTTAAAGGAAAGAGTAAAAAAAAAAAACATGATAAACATAAAGATGAAGAGAATTTTAGGATACAGAGACGTGACATTAATGAAAGATATCGGCAGAAAGTCAAGACGAATGAAACGCTTGTTGATGCTTAAATCCGGAAGGCCAAAGATTTTTTGATTAATTGGGCTAAACGTCTCATATTTTTGCAACGAGGCTAATCGAGACAATGAGTGGGTGATATATGTAGATGAAATAGGGGTCTGTTTGGTGGAAAGGGGCCAATAGGAGGGCGGGGTGGAAAGGGGAAGGGGAAGGAAAGGGCATTGGGGTGTGGACTGCATTTCGTCTGACTTCTCCTCCTCGACCAGTCCGGCTAGGGTGGCCCTACCAGAAGCATACGCTTCCGCCGGCATAGCTCCAGGAATCATTAAAGCACGCAAACCTGCCCACCACGATAAGGTAGCAGTCCATGGGCAGGGGAAGGCCAAAGATGCGGACCGAAAGAGACGTAAGCGACTGGCGGAGAATGAAAGAAAGTCTCTTAACTCTCTCCCGTGCGCAGCGTACTAGAGCGTAGTGAATTCATTTGTTGTCTCCTGTGCATAGCGTAGTAAAGCGTACTAGATGTTCAGACAGTACCCGTAGTGCGATTTGTCGGGTGTTTGTGGTATTACGTCGTCATGAAACTGATTGACAGTTTTTGGAATGTATACCGTAGGCCGTCCATTTTTTTTCTTTGAAATAATCATACACAAGGCCGATTTTTAGGCCTATGAACAGCTGACGAAGTAAACATTGAAGTTCTTGTTTGTTTTAGCTAGAAATGGCATCAAGCAGTCGCACTTCTCTTACTAACAACACTATTTCAGATCTGTTGGAGTCTGACAGCGAAAATGACGGTAGTAATATTATCTTTAGTGATACAAATTCTCAATCTGGCAGTGAAGGTCTGTTAACAACAAATGACATAGACTAACGTTTAAAGGTTAAGGGAGTTGAAGTATCGGTTAGGTTGTCTCGGATCAAGTAAATTGTTTATAATTAGTTTTAGGATTTAAGCCGCGTTCACAATGCTTATTAAGAATAACGACTAAAGGTTGAAGTATAGGATTTTACATTATACCATTCACAATGATTAATCATTAAGACTAGTGACTTATGAAGTTGACAAACGTTAAACTTCTTAGGCACTCAAGATCAGATTCTCAGTGACAACCAGTCAGCGATCGGTAAATCAAACGATGTCGGCCATTGAAAATAGTCAAACCAGTGCTTGTTTATTTAACATTTTTAGACTTTGGGGGGTATTGTTTTGACGTCTTCCGGTTCCGGTTGCGAACTTCAGAACATTTTATTTTTTGATGGCTTGTTGTTTGTCCATCGGTTCAATTCATTTCTTTCATTGTTGTGTTTTGCTGTTGTTCGAGTGGTTTGTACCCTTTTATTTCGCACGATGGACATGTACGAGGATGATTGTGAAGAGGAAATTGGGGACATGTCCTTGATTCAAATAATGAAAAATTATCCAATATTGTATGATAAATCGGACTCCGGCTACAAAGTGCCTCTCAAAAAAGAAAACGCCTGGGCGTGCATTGCAATCGCCCTAGGGATATCTGGTAAGTTCTGCGAAACGTATAGGCCTAGCCTATTCTTTTTGGAAATGATTAACATTATTAATAATCCAATATCTCTTTATTATGCTTTATTATAATGCTTAACTCTATGTAGTTGTTGACGCCCAGCGAGCCTGGGAACGTCTAAGGAGACGTTTCACAAAAGAGATTGATTAATGGGGCTTAACGTCTCATATTTTTGCAACAATGGCTAATCAAGACGATGAGCGGGATTGATTATTTGGGCTTAACGTCTCATATTTTTGCAACGAGGCTAATCGAGCCAAATGAGTGGGTGATATATGAAGATGAAATATGGGGCTGTTTGGAGGAAAAGGGCAAGTAGGACGGAGCGTGAGGAAAATTTATGCAACGATGGCTAATCGAGACGATGAACGGGTGATAATGAAGATGAGAAAGATGATAATGAAGAATAAAGCCACATCCGAATCAGATCCATTACGTCGCGTGAGTCGTCATCTTAGACCATATAGGGGGGTGGACAGAGTGCGCGCCTATACCTGCCGTTGCAGCGGTTGAAGCCGAGCTGAGAACAAAAGGAGTGAGAGAGAGGGAGCGATTCTCGGAAGTGGGTCTGGGCAAAAAGCGCGTAGTGGCATTGAAACGCACAGTAATTTCGCGTATTTTAAGTAGGAATATCTCATTACTTTAAAGAATGTGGTGATTTAAAAAAATATATTCATGCATATTCATGCTTTGGGACACCAAGTCAAGGAAGTTCTTAATGTATTTTAACGTTATTCCGATAGAAATTTATTTCTATGTGTTACGTGGGAATATGCCAGATCAACACCTTCAAACCCCAACATTCAAAACCTCGCATGCCTACTATATATTTTTATATCCGGAAAGAAAATGTTTGTCTGAAGAAGAAATCGGAACAGGTCTATGTATACAGATTACAGAGAAACTGAAAAATACAAAATCAATCGAAAACCCAAGATGACATAATATGGAACCTTTTGCACTTGGGATGAAAGGGTAATAATAATAGAAAGAATTTAGAATGGAATTTTGTTACATTAAAAATATTCAGTTAATGTGCAAATTGTAGGCCTATTATGTAAGTGATGCTGCTGTAGAAAAGAAGTGGGGGGGGGGGGGTTAAAAATTTTGCCCAGCCAAAAAAAAACCTGGGGTTTCAACCAAAAACCCACATGAACAAACCTAGTATAAAGTGGGTTAAAGCTATAAGCTAAGCTAGGGCTTAATGCTAAACAGCAGTTATATTTTCAAATTTGTTATAAAAAAAAAGACGTGTTAATGTAATAATAGCTCTAGGTCAACATACTCTAATGAAGAATGATTGCATTGAATTTAAAGGAGGCTCAATCTGAGCTTGCTGCTAAACTTAATATACAATCTGGAAACATGTAAATTATTGTAGAGAGTAAAATGTAATACATACCTTTTAGTAACAGAGGATTTGTATTACACATTTTAAGCACATAATTTCGAAAATATGTCAACCCTAGCAGGGAGACGAGAGGTACTTCAGATGCTACTAACAAAATCACTCTGTTATTGTTTGGTTTTAGTTATGGCATACAAATAAAAGCATCGTAACGAACATGGGTTCTTTGGTAAAAAATGATCAAGACAACATTCACTATGTAAATATTAATGTTTTTTATTAAATACCACTTTTAATTCACATCGTTATAATATAAATTGTATACAGTAAATAAACTGTCGTCATAATGTAATATTTGTCTCCTTCTTTCGAAATATTCCTCATAAACAGTACGAAGTTCTTAAATTACAACTAGGTACACTACCAGCATCTTATCAAAATTTAAATCAACATAAGCCAAGTAAGCAGAGATATTAGTTATCTTGAAAAATAATTATACCATTCACGATTTAGCAACACATGATCCTAACATTTGCAACACTGGGATGGACCAAATAATAAACAATTTTCTTGTAACATACTCAAACTTTTAGTATTAATGGAAATAATAAATAGGGCCCTAGTGCTTTTTACAATCAAATTGAAAAAAGAACATTGTAAATGTTGTGGTCCCCATCACACACACTACATGGAATGATAATCCAGACTGTTTTCCAGCTCTTGACGTACAGCCAAACGCGGCGCAAGAGTTCACCATCTTTAATGTTTTGCCCAGACCTAGTTCTTGGAACTGCCGCAGCCTGACCGCAGCTCGGCTTCACGAAGAGAGCCAAGCTATCCGTCTACCCCCCTATATGGTCTAAGGTCGTCATACGGGAGTCCAGCAAGGGAAGGTAGGGCCAGGTGGGAGGAGAAATATTCAATGGGACAGTGGGGGGGAAAGGGGATTAGGGTGTGGACTGCACTTCGTCTGACTTCTCCTCCTCGACCAGTCCGGCTTGGGTGGCCCTACCAGAAGCATACGCTTCCGCCGGCATAGCTCTCGGGATCAACAAAGCACGCAAACCTGCCCACCACGATAAGGTGGCAGTCCCTGGGCAGGACGATGAGCGGGTGATGATGAAGATGAGAAAGATGATGATAAAGAATAAGCCACATCCGAATCAGATCTATTTTACGTCGCGTGGGTCGTCATACGGGCGTCCAGCAAGGGAGGGCAGGGCCAAGTGGGAGGAGATATATTCAGTGGGACAGTGGGGGAAAAGGGACAGGGTCTCCTCGTGTCGCCTCTTACGACTAGCAGATTCACTCTGGGGCTATTCTACCCCGGGCCGAGACGGGTCTCCTTTTGTCGCCTCTATCGACTAGCAGAGTTACTCTGGGCCTATTCTTCCCCGGGCCCAGACGGGAAGTTTTACAAAAGAAAGACGGGAAATGAAGGATCCAGGAAAGAGTGGGGCTGCATACACTGACAAGTAAATCTGGGCTTTGTAAAAGCCCATGACCTTTCTAGATATATATGTTGCTTGCCGAAGGTAAGACTAGGCCTACTTGGAAGTACCATGTGATTCATGTCACAACTGACTTTCCCATATATGCAATTAAATGGTATTCTGTTTGTAGGACATTTGCAAATGTTCCACCAAAGAGGACAGCAACCGAACCAGCTCCATGTGCCAGTGCCACTTTAAAGGAAGCATGTTACAGCGCGGATGTATGGGACCCGTTGCGCCACGGGATGCCCCTCGAAATAATTGTAGAGCAACCTCAACCTGATAGGGCAACATCTTCTCTGTCTCTTCATTCCATCAATTCAACTTCCTCCATGACATCACTATCCTCATTTCTATCATGTTCATCATCCACCTCACTAACAGTCGACAACCACCCATCAAGCCAACTGGCAAGAGCATCTTCCTCTGCCCCAAGTTCCCGCGTGACCTCTCCAGACCGTTTCCACACTTCTAAAAAAACAGAAATGTGACTCTTTGGAGAGTTTCTTGCGGGTTCAAATAAAGAACCATAATAGTTTAATGGGCAACCTGATTGAAATCAAAAAGCAACAGCATCACCTGCTAATGGCAATGACAACTTTTCAAAGTATGTCTCGACGTTGATGTCGCAAATTCCATCTAACCAACGCCGCTTGCAATGCCAACAGGAAGTTCCTTTTTATTTATTTAGTTTATTTTATCTCTAATCTCTCTTTAATCTCTCTTTAGTTTTATTTATCTCTAATTGCTTTCCCTCTGCGTACAAAGATCATGCGACTCTATCTGGGCAGATTTTTGACTAATACCCAACGCATTTTTAAATATCGCTTATCTCGTGCTAGGCGCACCATAGAAAATGCGTTTGGTATTATGGCCTTTAGATGGAGGATTTCCCGAAGACCCATCATTGCCACTGTCCCAACAGTAGAGAGTATTGTTTAGGCTTCGGTTTGTCTCCATTACTTCTTGAAGTCCGACGAAGAGATGGTCAGAGTTTACTTCCGCCGATATTGTCCCAACCACTACCAGGACGAGGAAGATGGTGCTGGCAACGTTGTTTTGGGCCAGTTGAGGTTAGGCCGTGAGGACCATGGTCTTGGCCTTTCAGGCTGTATCGGTGCAAATAATACCCAGAATATTGCTACAAATGTACGTGACAAGCTAGAGTTTGATTTGATTATTTGGGTTTAACGTCTCATATTTTTGCAACGAGGCTAATCGAGACAATGAGTGGGTGATATATGAAGATGAAATAGGGGGCTGTTTGGAGGAAAGGGGCCAATAGGAGGGCGGGGTGGAAAGGGGAAGGGGGAGGAAAGGGGATTGGGGTGTGGACTGCATTTCGTCTGACTCCTCCTCCTCGACCAGTCCGGCCGGCTGGCTAGGGTGACCCTACCAGAAGCATACGCTTCCGCCGGCATAGCTCTCGGGATCATCAAAGCACACAATTCTGCCCACCACGATAAGGTAGCAGTCCCTGGGCAGGAGACAAGCTAGAGATTGTGATCTAAAGTTACACAACACTGTTCAAGGATACACCAACTACTTTACTCGTCAAGTGGACGGTGTCGACGTTCGGATTTGTTCTGCAACATTCCCATCTACCACTATCAGACAGGTAGTGAGGCGTCGATAAATGGCATCTGTTTGTTTTTGGTAAACGGTCCTGAATGCAGAGGCTGTGAAAGAAATACAAAAAATACATTTACGGGCCGGATGTAACAATCCAGAACAGAGTGCATCAACCACGTATCCAAAAGAACATTGAAAGCGGTTGGTTACTCAATGGAAGGCACGACAAGTAGTGTCGCGCAACACTGCACAACACTACCAGGTGGAGCAACCAGGTCTACCCTCCATACTACTGCACAACACTACCAGGTGGAGCAACCAGGTCTACCCTCCGTACCACTGCACAACACTACCAGGTGGAGCAACCAGGTCTACCCTCCATACTACTGCACAACACTACCAGGTGGAGCAACCAGGTCTACCCTCCATACTACTGCACAACACTTCAGGTGGAGCAACCAGGTCTACCCCCCATACTACTGCACAACAATCCTCTTTAAAGCTTCAAAATCTACTCAACATGAACCCACCGAAGAAGCTCTTCCACGCTCTATCCCATTAATCAATCATCATCACTCCACGCTCTATCAAAAATCTTTTTGATCCCAGAAATCTAGCAAAGGCATCAAGCGACTACAAGTCCGTCCAACCACATATTGTGAATGTGCCCTTTGTCAAAGAACTTACAAATCTTCAGTTTAATTTGATTGATTGATTATTTGGGCTTAACGTCTCATATTTTTGCAACGAGGCTAATCGAGACAATGAGTGGGTGATATATGAAGATGAAATAGGGGGCTGTTTGGAGGAAAGGGGACAGTTTAATGAAGGTTGTATGGTACTTAAACATCTTGTTACTGAAGAGTTGTGGAAGGCATCCACAAAAGAAATCAACATTGTTAGGATTTTGTGCTCCTTACAAGAGGGCCACAATGATTTTGCTTCTGCTTGCCTAAAAGCGTTATGGATTCCAGCAGCGAATGTAGTGAGTGAACGCTCATTCTCCCAATATGGGCTCGTGGTCAGCGACCGACGCCGCAGGCTTACTCCAGCAAACGTTGAAATACTAACAATGGTTTCCTTCGACTCAAAATAGGCCTAATTCTGTTGCTGCTTGGTCTTTGTATTATGGTATTTTAGTTTAAATATTATGTAAATTTATGTTTGTTTTACGGTTACCTAATTACAATCAATAAAAAATAACACCGTCATAACACAACATTTTGCATTTTTATTATTATTATTATTATTATTATTATTATTGGGGCTTAACGTCTCATATTTATGCAACGATGGCTAATCGAGACGATGAGCGGGTGATAATGAAGATGAGAAAGATGATAATGAAGAAAAAAGCCACATCCGAATCAGATCCATTGTACGTCGCGTGAGTTGTCATACGGGAGTCCAGCAAGGGAGGGCAGGGCCAAGTGGGAGGAGAAAATATTCAATGGGACAGTGGGGGGGAAAGGGGATTGGGGTGTGGACTGCACTTCGTCTGACTTCTCCTCCTCGACCAGTCCGGCTTGGGTGGCCCTACCAGAAGCATAAGCTTCCGCCGGCATAGCTCTCGGGATCAACAAAGCACGCAAACCTGCCCACCACGATAAGGTGGCAGTCCCTGGGCAGGTTTGCATTTTTAATTTCGATCGATAGATATTTGGGCTTAACGTCTTATATTTTTGCAACTTGGCTTATCAAGACGATGAGTGGAAACACCAAAAAATAAAATCACATGCTAGTGCCTCTAATCATGTTAGGTACACTTACAATTTTTTTACCGAAGACTAAACAACACAAAATAAACTAATAAAGTAATTGACATTTGAAAAAAGCCTACATGAAACCACTACTACTCAAACCCATGCCATACTAAATCAATCCAAAAGAAAATGTATAATTTGGTACTAATTTAAACGCTATAGACACGTGCGAACATTTAATAAAAGCTTACAAATGTCCGAAGACTAATGGTGGACAGACCTATATATATATATATAGGCCCAGGGGCAGCTCTACTGTAAGTGCTCACGGTCACATATTGGCAACCATTATTATAAATAAATTAACCTGGCCGATAATACGTTTCTTAAATACCTACTTATTTTTAATTTATAAAATGTTTTGAAATGTTGAAAATGTATCTATTACGTTTGTGAAGCCAAATAGATAGATATTTGGGCTTAACATCTTATATTTTTGCAGCTTGACTAATCAAGACGATGATTGGGTTAAATGTTTTAGTTTGAACAGTAGTTCGTGCTCTTCGGTCACAAGCCTGATGAACCGGGACTGCTCTAGCTAATCTTATCGGGACTAGTCAACATACTTTACACCAATAGATGAACTTAAAATCAAACTATTTCTCTTCTTGTAGAAAAAGCATATTATTATATAGAGGAGTTTATGGAAGACAAGCTTGGTTAATTGGTTAAGTGGAATCATTTAGTTGATATCAATGTGTTTTTGAGCGTAAAAAAATAAGTCTTCATGGCGGGTAAACGGCGGGAGTAACTATGACTCAGCAATCCAGCGAGCTGACACCTGCCTCAAGGGGAAGTTCAAGGAGATATTGCATCTACCCAGGGCACTACCTGATGGAGTCTTATACGCGAAGGTAAAAGACGGCGGACTGGGGCTGCATGAACTCGCACCGATCGTCCAAAGGGCTCGAGTATCATGCATTGGCAGGATCTCGGAGGCCCCAGACAAGTATGAGCACAATATCATCAGCGGAGCCGGATGGTTCCAGCGGGGCAGGCAACAGGCAACAGCAATGGGAGTATCATGGCCCCCTACCAAGGCCGACCTTGATCGAAGTAAGCGAGCTGCCCAGGAAGTGCATCGAGCGAGGTGGGAGGCAATGCCCATGCACGGGAAGGGAGTTGCCGACTTCAAGGGGGATACCATTGGGAATAGATGGCTATGGAACGGGCGGAGTCGAATCCTCAATAACAACAGGAAAATAAATGCATTAATGGCGAGAGCAAACATGTTACCGACTAAAGTAGTCATGAAGGCCGCTGGATACTACACTGACGGGGTAAAATGCCGGAGGTGTGGATCAGCAGAACACATCGAGACACTGGCACATATACTCGGAAAATGCACCAGCCAGCACAATCGCATAATACGGAGACACAACGAGGCCCGCGACTTTGTACTCGAACGTACGGTGTCCAAAGGGGGCTGGATCTGCGCCAAGGAGCAACCCTTCCAACTAAAAGGAGAAACTCGCAGGCCGGATCTAGTCTTCCTTAAACAAGATTCGAAGACCATTATCATCGCCGATGTCACGATACGTTTCGAGGAGGGTGACTGGGAGAGGCGAGCGAGAGGAAAGAAGAAAGAGAAATACGACCCATACATCAAGGTCGTCGAAGAAGAGATGGATGGCGAATCTGGCGTCGTAGCACCGCTAGTGTTTGGAAGCCAGGGGTGCCTTCCAAAGGCGACTAAGGAATGGCTTACCAAGTTGGGACTAAACACCAGTGAGATGGAAACGATATGCGCAAATATTCTGAGGTAATCGCTAGAAATATCGTCACATTTCTTCGATAATACATAAGGGGACCAGCACCTTTAAATAGCCCCGCAGACCATCGCGGGGTGAATTCCAGAGGTAGACCCATGTCCTCCGAGGGAAAGACGTGCGATTAAGCACGAGATATCAACACAGGCAGACGAGCCTGGGCTAGTCCCGACTACGGGGAAATAGGAAGAGCTGGCAACCAAAGGCCATCAAACTGGCCATACCTTTTCCATAACCAGCTCAGGAAAGACATGGCTACATGGTGATCCGAGCCTCTCGGTGCGGGCGGTCAGGGTCCACAGTGTGCCTCCTGAGGGTTGCATAGAGTACCTGGGGGGCAGTTTGTCATCTTTTAACGGGATGCGGTGTCGTCGTGGGGTCGACGCCGTGTTGGCCTCTATTGACCGTTTCACATCCCTTAAGCTCAAACCTACTCAGAAGTTGACTCTCCTTACAACCTACTATTTGCCGCATTTCACGCACATCTTGTCCTTCTCGTTACCTTCGCAAAACCAACTACGGGAAGTCGACGGGGCGGTTAAGAAGGTGGTGAAGGGCTTCCTCCACCTTCCATCCCAGACTCCCGACGGGTTACTCTATGCGGGGCGTAAGGACGGCGACTTGGGGATTCCTCGGTTAGAACACATTATAAAGTGTGCCGCCCTGAATTCGGTAATCTCTGCTAGCAAGGTTCTGGATCCTGTCCTCACGGCTGCAATTGAGGGGGACAGGGTTCAGAGCCGTTGCAGGGTTATCGCGTCAACGTTATCTCTCCATTGGCCCTGTGCGGCTGTCGATGTTCGCAGGGTCAAAGATAGGTTGAAAAAGGAGGAGTTTGATCGGTGGGGACGCATGGGCCTGCACAGGCTTGGGGCTCAGGCCTTCAGGGCGAGTCCGTTGAGTAACAGGTGGCTTTCGGACCTGAGTAGGCTTTCTGAGCGCCATTTTATTGATGCCCTCAAGTTCCGTTCGAATGTTTTTGGTACCAGGCAGGTCCTGCTTGCGTGTAAGGTGGTCGATTCGGCGCGATGTCGTCATTGTGGCGCTCCTGTGGAGTCACTGGCCCACGTGCTGGGGGAATGCTCCAAGAGCCTTGGCGCTGTGCTGGATCGGCACGAACAAATCTTGCAGTGCGTCTCCACTGCCATTACCGATATTGTCCAGCCATCGGCCATTATGAAAGAGGCCGAGGACGTTACACCTTGCGGTGACAAGGTTAAACCTGACCTTGTGTTTGTGCACGATGATAAGGTCACGGTTATTGATGTCACCGTGAGGTTCGAAAGTGGGCCGTGGTTGGCGATGGCTGATAATGAAAAGTTCCGGAAGTACCTCCCCCTGGAGCCGGTCCTCAAGGCACGGCGGGGGGTCTCCAAGTTTGAGGTTGTACCGCTGGTGGTAGGGGCTCGGGGGTGTCTCCCCCAGCCAACCGTGGACAGGTTGAAGGGTCTCGGGATATTCTCAAGTAGGTTAGGGACGACCCTCTCCCTGATTGCCCTAAGAGCCTCTATCATCACCGGTACGTTGTTTCTGGACAACGGTTAGGTGGTTTTATTGGGGGGGGTTTGTTTGGGGTCAGTGTGGACGGCCAGCCTTGGGTTCTAGTCGGAATTTTCCCCAGTCCTTTTATTACACAGCTCTTTACACTGTATTTTAATCGCGCCGCGCCGTGTTGTGTGGGTTGGTCGTTCCACTGGCCAGGTGTGTCGGGTTCGGCACATCTGGAAGATTCGTTCCTTATGTTCGCCTTTGTTGCGTTAGTCTCTCTTCTTCCATCACAGCTTGACGCTGGAATGTCTTTCACAAACGGTTGTAGTTTTGTTTACTCTAGGGGAGTTAAAACCCGAAGAGGCGGCCCCTTTCTTCCGGGGCGCGTCAGTCATTAGCCAAATGCCTCGTCATCTAATTAGTGACGCGCATGAATGGATTAACGAGATTCCCACTGTCTCTATCTACTATCTACTTAACTTTATTTTATTTACTTCAAGCTTCTAGACATTAGTATTATTAGACTCACCAAATCTGGTTGTGACAGCATGAGTATAGAAATATATATTATGTGTGTGTGGATAGGCACTGTTATATGCATTACATGTTATTACATCTTGACTGTACTATCAATTCCTACTTATATTGGGCCTATACAATATCTGATGTTTTTTGTGTGTTAACCTATATTCTTGATCTCTTATACTGATTTACTGGGTAAAAATCAATAACGTAAGCCTTAGTCTTAATAGAAAAGATGAGTTTCAAACAATATAATTTTGTTAAAGAAACAAGGCAAAATAAATAAAAATAAAAATAAACGTCGCTAAATGCAGCCTCCTCGGTCACAGAGAAAGTGGTGACCGAAGCAGAGTTTGGGTTAAAATCGAACGTGCTTCCATCTCTATCCTCTTTGGCGCCAGAGACCATAGGGAGTTGAAGAAACATTTCTATTCTCTGTGCAAGTTTCAAGCGTAGTAGAAGAGCACAATACATCACTGAACAACCTGTTGCAAAACTACTTTTATAAAAGCTCCGCCTATTAGTGTGAAAGCCTTCCTATTGGAGAATAGTTCCAAACTCGCATTCTGATTTGTGGTCACTTTCAGTCCACGTGGAGTGGACATCTCTCTGTCACATACCTGTCTCAATAGTACGTGCCAGTCACACAAAGGCCGAAGATTAGGAAGGAAACAAAGTAGTTCGCGGAAAATTCTCACCCCTCCCAGCATAATAATAAAAGTTCCTAGAAAAGGCAATTTGACATTTATTTTTGTAATAATTTAATTGAACCAATCACCTCCAGTATGTATTTGTGGGTTCAATCTGTGTCGAGATTTCGATTTGTGCGGTCGACTGTTGTGAGTGCTATTGCGGAGTGTTTAAACACGAATTCAGTACAACACATTTTTAGTTTAATTGAAAATCAGTTACCATTTAGTGTTAAGCTAGAAATTACAAAAACTAGGACGGCCTACTCCACTGTAAGACATCGAACAAACTGATATAGGTAAAAACAGGTATTTCCGTAGAAGTTTTAATAATAAATGTTACGAAAAGTATAAGTGGCTGTGTGGTTGTGAGATAAATGCATTGTTTTGCTTCCCGTGTGATAATTCGATATGGGCAAAAAGTGGCGTTACAGACTTAAAACATCTCAATGAAAAAAGCAGACAAACATGCGATATCACAAAAACATCTCCACAATGAAATGCAGTTAGCCATGCTAGGTCGAGTTGATATTCGAAAACAATTAGACAGTGGGTATAGAACGTCAATAAAACGTCAACATGAACAGGTTGACAAAAATCGTAATTTTCTTTCGAAGATTATTAATTGCATTAGATTTTGCGGGGCATTTAAGCTTGCATTGCGAGGTCACGACGAAAAAATCAGTTCCGAAAACCCAGGGGCCGGATTTACAAGAGGTCTTAACTTAGAACCGGTCTTAAGTCCTGCTATACCGTATGTGCTATTATAAATCCATGGTAGGCCTACAACACGGCCCAATTGATAGCTACTTTCGTGAAAATCACAGTGAACTTAAAATATTGCAAGGCGGTATTTTAAAGTTAAGTGTTTTGTTTTCTTATACCTCCACATTCTAAAAAGAGAGAAATTTGTATGTCAAGGTAAGTAAACGCTATTTATTTATGTTCAAACTTCGAGGTCATAGACGTATTGCCACCATCTTTGAAGAAAGATAAGACCAACTCAGACAGGGCCTAAATTTTGGTCTCAAGTGTTTATTTACTAGGGTTTCTTAGCAACTTCGAGTCGAGGCTATGTGTAGGTCCGTATCAGCCAATGGCGTAGTGGTCCTAAAGTTAGGCCAGGCCTAAGTTAAAACTTTTTGTGAATCCGGGCCCTGGTATTTTCTTGTTGATTGATTGATTGATTCATGGTGTTTAACGACGTACGCGACAGCTTAGGTCATATAACGTCTTCCGAATCGTCTTCCGCCACCAAGATAATGTAACTCGTTACTTATTGTTTTATTGCATGATTGATTAATGGGGCTTAACGTCTCATATTTATGCAACGATGGCTGATCGAGACGATGAGCGGGTGATAATGAAGATAAGAAAGATGATAACGAAGAATAAAGCCACATCCGAATCAGATCCATTGTACGTCGCGTGAGTCGTCATACGGGAGTCCAGCTAGGGAGGGCAGGGCCAAGTGAGAGGAGAAATATTCAATGGGACAGTGGGGGGAAAGGGATTGATTGATTAATGGGGCTTAACGTCTCATATTTATGCAACGATGGCTAATCGAGACGATGAGCGGGTGATAATGAAGATGAGAAATATGATAATGAAGAAAAGAATAAAGCCACATCCGAATCAGATCCATTGTACGTCGCGTGAGTCGTCATACGGGAGTCCAGCAAGGGAGGGCAGGGCCAAGTGGGAGGAGAAATATTCAATGGGACAGTGGGGGGGAAAGGGGATTGGGGTGTGGACTGCACTTCGTCTGACTTCTCCTCCTCGACCAGTCCGGCTTGGGTGGCCCTACCAGAAGCATACGCTTCCGCCGGCATAGCTCTCGGGATCAACAAAGCACGCAAACCTGCCCACCACGATAAGGTGGCAGTCCCTGGGCAGGTGGTATTTTCTTGGAACTAATTGACTTTGCATCAAACCTCAATGAAGGAGCACTTGAAAAACGCCAAACAATTCAGAATGAGCTTCTGGGTGCCATGTTGGCGGTTTGTCGTGACGTCATAGCAGAAGTAAAGCCACGTTTACATCCACTTAACGCTCGTAAATTCACTGACTTGGCATACGCCCACGAGTTGAGCGTGTGCAAATAAGTGTCTTAGTCTACATTGAAATTAGGTAAATTAACGCTACGTACGCCAAGCCGTGATAGAAGTTCAATCGAATTCAACTTTTTGTTGAATTTATCAAAGTTGGTTGACATGTGTGTACGTGTGTTTTTCTAACAGCAATATTATTGTAACTGAGAAAGCACATTAGGACAGGGGTTTGTTGTATGTTCACATCTGAGCAGTAGCGTGATTTATTGAACAACAGCTTTTAGTTTCCTTGCCTCGATTAACTTGGTAGGGTAAGGTTTCTTTTTTCTTCTTGCATGCAAATGCAATCTTGTTTTACAACCCTTCCGCCGATCCATCTTCAAAAATCACATGTACACACACTTTGCCAGTAACGAATACCTACGAGAACGTGGTGGATTGCAACGAAAGCACTCCTTACTCCCCTCCCTCCCCTCCCTGTGCGGGAACGCCCACAACACGACTTCGCGCTTCACTCTTGTCCAGGGTGTCTACAAGTCTGGAAAACCTGGAAAAGTCAGGGAATTCTGTTCAACTGGAAAAGTCAGGGAAAAGTCAGGGAAATTGTTAATTTTCAGTATAATTTCTGGAATTTCCTCAATGTATGACAAATGTTTATTTTGTAATTTCAATGCCATTTTTGGGTGATGAAACTGGAATTCCATACAAAAACAATTTTTTTTGGGGTTGCTGTATTTCAAAATTCCCACCCATATCAAGCTAGTTCCAGAAGATGGTAACAGATTGCACTACTAACTTATACACATTAAAGAAATGCTCCAAGATCCCATTGGATTTAAATTGAAACACAAGCCTCAAGCTGCTTTACTATTGGTTATTCAAGTGTGCCCTCTAACCAATCACATATTAGTTTCATGCATGTTTCTTTTGTTTTAGAAGCCATGTTCGTTTTCCTGTTGAAACTTGTTTTGGATGCATGTTGAACCTGGTTAGGTGCATGTGAAGAAGTGTTCTTGTCTATGTCTACCCTGTTTTAAGTGATATGTAATTGTGTAAGTAGATTACAAAATGCAAAAAAAAACTTCGTTCAGACTGGAGTGGAAAGGTTTGTGGGACTGGTTGGTGGAGAGTCCAGAAGATGTGAGTGTTGCAAAATGCACTGTGTGCAAGACTACTTTCAATCTAAGTAACATAAGGGAAGCAGGCGGTTTTAAGCCATGAAAAGGGGAAAAAACACATTGAAGCTATGCGAAATATCCGTGCAACGCCTGCCATTGTTAACTATTTAAACACTAGAAATAAAGTGAGTGCTGAAAAAGACTTAGGCAAATGTGTAAGTTTAGGCTCAGGCCATGTTGATGCAGTTCGGCTAGACGTGGGCCTAGGCCTAGGACTAGAACCTGAGCCCATTAAAGCACTTGGTAGGCCTAGGCCTACTGACATTAATCCTAATCAGCCGAAGATAGACTTTCGTGGACTTCAAGGCATGCAAGATAATGTACTCGATGCAGAGTTGCTGTGGTGTTTAAACATTATCATTGCCATCAGTCATGCCGTTCTGGAGCAAAATCATTACGCTTATTTGGCCGTATGTTCCCCGATAGCCACATTGCAACTGGAATGCAGCTGCAAAAAGACAAAATCGGATACACTGTTACATATGGCATTGCTCCGTATTTCCGAAGCGAGTTGCTTAAGTTGGTATCCGAGTGCCGGCATATTGTTGTTGGTTTTGACGAGTCTTTTAACAAAGTTTCCCAAAAAGATTGATTGATTGATTAATGGGGCTAAACGTCTCATATTATTGCAACAATGGCTAATCGAGACGATGAGCAGGTGATAATGAAGATGAGAAAGAACATGATGAAAAATAAAGCCACATCCGAATCAGATCCATTGTACGTCGCGTGGGTCGTCATATGGGAGTCCAGCGGGCAGGGCCAAGTGGGAGGAGAAATATTCAGTGGGACAGTGGGGGGGAAAGGGACAGGGTCTATGAACTAGGGACTAGGTCTATGAAATGACAAGGGGAGGCTAGGCCTAACCTATAGCCTTGTGGGGCAGTTAGGCTCATTTGTAACCTAAAAGAAATGCAATTCAAAAAAGAAAATATTGTCCAGACTTATTTTTCTTTATTGCTTTCAGGGTTACAACTTCTTCATAGGAAGCTAAGAGAAAATGCAGTTCCCAAGTATTTTCAGTACAATAAAGCCGAAACCAAAATAACATCCAGGCAACAAAGATACTGGAGTCGGAAGCAGTATTTACAGGACTTGCCTGGGCCTACATTTGAGACTAACAATGCAAGTAGCCCTATGGAAGAAATCTCGAATGTGAGCGTTCTTGCTTTTGCATTTTGCTTGCTGCTTTTGAAATAGAAACAGTTGAAGGAGACACTTGTGTTGAGGACAACGAGTTTATTTCCACAAAAAATAAGCCCATTGAACTTTTTTCTCGTGGAACTCAAACTATGTACAAACATGGTTTAATTAGTATTTTTAAGTTGAAAAACGACTCAGTTATGCTACACTACTATACTGGCCTAGAGAACTATGAGAAATTCTCTTTGGTTTTTAACACACTTATTGGGAGTTCTAATCTGAATTATAAATGGAATCAATGTTATTCATTGACAACTGAAGATCAGTTACTATTGACAAGTGGGAGGAGAAATATTCAATGGGACAGTGGGGGGAAAAAGGACAGGGTCTCCTTTTGTCGCCTCTTACGACTAGCAGAGTCACTCTGGACATATTCTTCCCCGGGCTTGCCTTTATGTTCGGTGTCTCTAGGTCACACCGTAAGCAATGTATTCCAAACCTGGATAAACTACATGAATGATCTGTCACGGCCATGGGCTGTGACCGGGTGAAGAGGGCTCGGTCTCACTGAGCGAGGGGATGAACGAGGCAGTATCGGCGGTAGCTCGAGACAGGCAAGTCGTGGGCCGGTATTGAGGCGCGCGGTTTGGTATCGACTCATCGAGTACGGTAGCCTACTCGAGAAGAGTTTATCGTATATATATTATTTCATGTGTTCTTTCGTAGATTGCAGTGCTTAATTTAAAATGGAGCGCGGGTATACGCAGGTATACCCCCAACAAGAGATAAATTATTTAAAATTCGCCCTCTTGTTGATTTACTGCTAACTAGATTTCAGGCCACCCCAAAACAAAATCAAATGCTGTCAGTGGCCGAACAAATAGTTCCTGTCAAAGATGATTGATTGATTAATGGGGCTTAACGTCTCATATTTATGCAACGATGGCTAATAGAGACGATGAGCGGGTGATAATGAAGATGAGAAAGATGATAATGACGAATAAAACCACATCCGAATCAGATCCATTGTACGCGGCGTGAGTCGTCATACGGGAGTCCAGCAAGGGAGGGCAGGGCCAAGTGGGAGGAGAAATATTCGATGGGACAGTGGGGGGGAAAGGGGATTGGGGTGTGGACTGCACTTCGTCTGACTTCTCCTCCTCAACCAGTCCGGCTTGGGTGGCCCTACCAGAAGCATACGCTTCCGCCGGCATAGCTCTCGGGATCAACAAAGCACGCAAACCTGCCCACCACGATAAGGTTGCAGTCCCTGGGCAGGTTCCTGTCAAAGGTCGGTCAAGTATGAAGCAATATAACCCTGCTAAACCACACAAGTGGGGGTACAAAATATTCAATCTATGTTACCTCAAGGGTGTGGTTCACAACTTTGAGATTTATACCGGTAAGATTGAACCGCTACCTAACCACTACGACATAGGTGCCAGCTCTAACATTGTTTTACAATTAGCAAGTGTGATTCCTGACAACAAAGGTTATTTGTTATATTTTGACAATTGGTTTTCCTCTCCGCTGCTAATGGTAGAATTAGATTGATTGATATTTGGGCTTTACGTCTCATATTTTTGCAACGAGGCTAATCGAGACAATGAGTGGGTGATATATGAAGATGAACTGGGGGGATGTTTGGAGGAAAGGGTCAAGTAGGAGGGTGGGGAAGAAAAGGGAAGGGGAGGAAACGGGAGTGGGGAGGATGTGGACTGCATTTCGTCTGACTTCTATAAGAGGGGAATTGGTGCTTTAGGTACGATTCGCTTGAATCGATTTCCTAATTGTAATTTACCTAATGAAAGTGAGTTGAATGATTGATTAATTAATGGGGCTTAACGTCTCATATTTATGCAACGATGGCTAATGGAGACGATGAGCGGGTGATAATGAAGATGAGAAAGATGATAGTGAAGAAAAAAGCCACATCCGAATAAAGTGAGTTGAAAAAGGCTGGTCGGGGAACATTTCAAGAGGTGGAAGGAGAAGTGGAAGATGTGTCGATTCAGGTAATTAGGTGGTTAGACAACAAACCCGTCTCTTTAGCTCCTTCCTTTACCAGCGCTTACCCATTAGACCAGTGTAGACGTTAGAGTGTCAAAGATAAGGTACATGTAGAAGTACCTAGACCACATGCGATTGCTATCTACAATCAATTCATGGGAGGGGTTAATCTTCTAGAATCTAGATGGTCAAATTGCGTACTATCGTATTGGGTTACGATCAAAGAAGTACTACAAGTTTTTTTTTCATTTCCTGGATATGTAATTGGATCTAGAAGGTTTACACCTTTATAAAAAGAAAGAAATAAAGAAACATGGGCCAACGCTTCCCATTCCAGAGTTCAAAGTAAGACGTGACAGTATGGGTCATTTGCCAGAATCAGTTGACAAGCGTATGACATGTAAGAACCCCCTCTGCAAATAAAAATCCGTGTTGATAATGATAATGATATTTGGGCTTAACGTCTCATGATTTGATTATTTGGGCTTAACGTCTCATATTTTTGCAACGTGGCTAATCGAGACAATGAGTGGGTGAAATATGAAGATGATGGGAGGGCCAGTGGGAGGGCGCGTGAGGAAAGGGGAAATGGGAGGAAAGGCAAATGCATCAAGTGCAAGGTGTATTTGTGCTTGACACAGAAGCGGAATTGTTTCAGAGAATTCCATACGTAGATAGTGAGTAGTTGGACTAGCTCAAACATTGTAGGGCTACTGTACTGTAGGCCCATTGTTTTATCAATCAAGCTATAGAGAATTGCTCGTTACTAAAGGATTCGCTGTCCTTAACCGTTGCAATCACTGCAACTTTCGAGGAATTAAGTACGAAAAATACCGTATGATAGTGCTTAAATCGGAAGTGACATTCAATATGTTACAAATAATAACAATAATTATAAGGGAGGAAAGAGACATATTCTTTGTAGGCAAGTTTTGCAAAGGGCACTTGATTGATTAAATGCAAGTTTTCCGTATTGAAGCAACGTCTGAGATAATTTGTCGGAAGTTTGAAATGCTACAGGACTATCAACCATATGCCGTGTATAATGAGTTAGGATACCCAGCAACCTCCCTAAAACATCTAACGAGCTGACAGTGCGCATAGGTATATACATGTAAATATTTCTCTATAATCTTCCAAGACGTTCACAATATGAAGCAAATTAGAGAGATACAGCCAATATAATATCTCGTGAAATTAACGTTCTTTTAATGATATCTCAAGAATGCCACACAAGAATTATAATATAATTGGAAATCTGAACCATATCATAGCTACAATTTGATTTTGCAAAATATTTCTTATATTGTAAAATATGTAATCAATTACTTTTATATTACTATGAAATAATGATAATTAAAATAAAAAAATAACATCACGGCTGATAACATCAAATTAATTGTTTTCCCATGGTATTTTATAGTATAGTATAGTAGTTATAGTATTTTTTTCTTACAAAACCACATTGCAGCTGTGCTAGCCCTACACTTTTCCGATGTTGCGTGGCCGTTTTTAGATATAGTCTAGATAAGTTAGTTTCACGCGGTAATTATATTGGCGGAATCCTTTCCCTACTCTTGTAATCTTTAGTATTCACCGATTCCGATTGACACCATGTCTATCTTGGTAGGCTTGTACATAAGGGTAGTGCATTTATTTATTCCAAATGTAGTAATGTAGTTCGGATGTTCAAGGGAGCACATGTGTATGGGTCTCAGGCTCACATATTACACCCATTTCCTTGCACATAAATACATTTTTTTTATACTTTTCGTTTACATGGGTGTTAGGGATTTTACGACAATTTAATATGGTTGCGTTTCATTTTTTTTTTGTAGTAAAGTTTATGTAACTTTGCTTGTTAGCAATTTGTTAATGAATGAATGAATGTCCGTGTCCGGCTCAGATGCGTCCACCCCAAAAAACAGCGGCATGTGTTAATGTTTGTTAATGGTCTATTGTTTATTTCGTTTGGATCTACATTTACACTCGTATTATGTACATAGTCACATTTTATTTGTTTTTTTCATTTTACAGATGAATCATGTAATAGAATTCATACGTACCATTGTCGCAGAATTCGACCAAGAAGATGTGCGAAAACAATTGATAGAGCTTGGCGTCGACGGAATGGACGACTTGAATGAAATAGATTTTGTGTCAGATCAAACACTCTAGTTTAAACCAGTTAAAGCCAGGAAGCTTAATACAGCTATTAAGCAGTTGTGTCAGAAAGAATTTGCAATCGCTTCCTCCCAGCATCGCTTTGAATAGTTCTCCAGATTGATTGATTGATTAATGGGGCTTAACGTCTCATATTTATGCAACGATGGCTAATCGAGACGATGAGCGGGTGATAATGAAAATGAGAAAGATGGTAATGAAGAATAAAGCCACATCTGAATCAGATCCATTGTACGTCGCGTGGGTCGTCATACGGGAGTCCAGCAAGGGAGGGCAGGGCCAAGTGGGAGGAGAAATATTCAATGGGACAGTGGGGGGGAAGGGACAGGGTCTCCTTTTGTCGCCTCTTACGACTAGCAGAGTCACTCTGGGCCTATTCTTCCCCGGGCCCAGACGGGTCAATAGTAGTTCTCCAGTAATATCAACATGTACATCTGGTTACAATACAGATTCAAGCCCCCAAAGCACCCTTCCAATGTCCTCAAGTGTGTAACCGTATAGTATGTAGATCTAGGGTGTAAGCACATAGATGTATCAGATGTTATTGGAGTGGTAGGCATTGTAGTTTAAACGTATATTTTTGGTTAAGTTAGTATAAAAATCAATACTCGTTTAGGAACAAGCAAGGGATGTGATTGGCTGGCCGGAGACTCGAATGCACGGGGGTGCAGCGTGCACGGTAGTCGAGGGTGAAAGTGCCGGGGAGCAACAAGTGTGTCGACGCTATCTCGTCACTTCGATTAAACCATCAGTGTTATTTTTGTGTGTCACTTTTCTTTATAAAACAAAGTATAATTATTGTGTTGTAAGTGTTAAACATATCGAGTTTTGTGGTCAATAGTTATACCAATCAAACGTACGAAATTAGCCGTGTGATCTACAACCACACTAACCAACAACTTCACCTTGGAGGTCGAGGAACAACCACCACGGTAACTTTGACTATTAGCATCATACTCGCCAACACCGACGACGTCAACTTCAACAGTTACCAGTCATCTTATGACCAGACAATCTTATGAAAAAACAATATACACTCAGAACGAATACAATAAATATAATTACTGAACAATTCACGACAAACCACAGACAATCGAACTTACCGAAGAAGTACGGAATTAACTTACAATTAGCATCATCAATAGATATATATATATATTAAAACCACTCAAAAACACTTGAATAGTTATAGAAGAGATTGATTAATGGGGCTTAACGTCTCATATTTATGCAACGATGGCTAATCGAGACGATGAGCGGGTGATAATGAAGATGAGAAAGATGATAATGAAGAATAAAGCCACATCCGAATCAGATCCATTGTACGTCGCGTGAGTCGTCATACGGGAGTCCAGCAAGGGAGGGCAGGGCCAAGTGGGAGGTGAAATATTCATTGGGTCAGTGGGGGGAAAAAGGATTGGGGTGTGGACTGCACTTCGTCTGACTTCTCCTCCTCGACCAGTCCGGCTTGGGTGGCCCTACCAGAAGCATACGCTTCTGCCGGCATAGCTCTCGGGATCAACAAAGCACGCAAACCTGCCCACCACGATAAGATTGGTTGATTGATATTTGGCCTTAACGCCTTATATTTTTGCAACGTGGCTAATCAAGACGATGAGTTGGTGATAATGAAGATGAAGTTGGGGTCTCTTTGGAGGAAAGGGGCACGTAGGAGGGCGCGTGAGGAAAGGGGAAAGGGGAGGAAAGGGGAAAGGGGAGGAAAGGGGAAAGGGGAGGAAAGGGGATTGGGGTGTAAACTGCACTTCGTCTGACTTCTCCTCCTCGCCCAGTCCGGCTAGGGTGGCCCTACCAGAAGCATACGCTTCCGCCGGCATAGCTCTCGGGATCAACAATGCACGCAAACCTGCCCACCACGATAAGGTAGCAGTCCCTGGGCAGGACAAATTAACTACAATCAATTTCCAAGCAGTAGTGTGTTCATGTATTACCGGGTACCTACTTCACAGCTTTGTTTGTAGTCGCACCACTAATTCTGTAAATGTTCACATTGAAAAAGTTCCATGTAGGTTGTTCTAGTCTTCCAACAATTTTTGTATTTTCAAACAACCACTTCCCTGTCTATTCCTGCTTCTCCTAACCCATTTCTTTTCCTTATTTTTCTTTCGTAGACTATCCTTGGTGACCTTGAGAGGCATCCAACAATCCACAGTAAGCCGTACACTGCAACGTGTCACAGAAGTGATTGCGGAGCAGATGGGTGATTTCGTTCATTTCCCGGACGAGCGTGGGATGGCTACCAACCGCTAAGAGTTCTTTAAGGATCGGGGATTTCCGGGTGTGGCAGGGTTAATAAACTGTACCCATGTTGGAATTCAAAATCCTGGTGGCCCTTACGGGGAACTTTACCGAAACCGAAAGCGAGTGTTTTCGTTAAATGTACAGATTGTTTGTGGGCCAAAAAGGGAAATTTTGAATATTGTTGCTCGATGGCCGGGTAATACCCACGATGCCATAATCTTCGACAACAGCCGGGTGCGAGTTCGATTTGAACAGCAAGAGTTCTCTGGCTGCCTGTTACAGCATCGCTTACAATGCGAAAAGACAGACGGTGCGTTTGGTCTACTTGAGAAGTGAAGTGGGCAAGTGGGGTGGGGGAGTGAGAGAGAGAGTGAAAATAAAATAAATTGAGAGCTCGTAGAAGAGACGGGTCCGAGTACACAGCCCAGAGCTAGGGCTGGCCATTCGGCTACCGAAGTAGCTTACTATAGATAGGCTGGTACCCTAGACCCGCCACATTTTCGTCAAAAATTTCTTGTGAAAGACAAAAAATGAAAACTTAGAAAGTGACGAATGCATAATGAGCGGTGATTTTTCAGAAACCTTCACGTTCGTCGTAAGGGATGAAATACATTGTTACTCGATTAAAATACCGCCTCCCTTGGCGATGCTTTGGTTTCCGTTTGCGTGAATGGGATTCGCTGTCATGACGGCGAAAAAAGAACTCGGCCACTGAAGGGACTAGAACGTGAACGGGAGCGGTTGAAACTTGTTGATAAAAAACCATATAATTACATGTCTGAAGCTGTTAAGGCCAGCGATCCTGAAGTTCTTGATGTAGGTAATTTCAGGGGGCTTCACTCTGAAACAGCCATTCGCAAAGTGCGGTCCGAGGCTCTTGCTTTAACCCTTTCAATACTAACGGGACACATTTGTCCCAGTAGATGTTGGTAAAAGACTGCTGGGACAATGTGTCCCGTTTTTGTATTTGAAAACGCCGCCTTCAGTCTTTCAAGCTTTCGCGATCACGTATAGATGGCAGCACTAGACGGCAAATCTTGCAACCACATGTTGCAGCTTGTTAGTGGAAGTGTCAACAAAGAAAGCAGCTAGTTTCTACAGATATTTCATGAAAAATCAGGTAAATTTCTTACTTTATACACATATTTTGCCATAAACTCGTAAATAAAGTGGTTCTATTGTGTTATAATATACTTTAGTCAGGAATTTGAGACATGCTATTCGTTTTTTATTCATCAATTAATCTCTGGGACAGTGGTGTCCCATTAGCCCTGTCGAATGGGATATCATGTCCCACTAGCCATGAATGCCTAGAAAGAATGGGACTTGCCAATATGTAATAGTAAGAATAAATATGAACAAATACGGCTTTTACTTGTAATTTGAGCGTATATTTCCCATAAATAAATAAAATTAGATTTGTTTGTATTTTTTTTTTATTATAGAATGCCAAAACGACTACGTCAAAGTGAAGTCCTAGAGGAATTAGATGAATGTGGATCATGCAGTGAGCTATCTACTTCAACAGAGGGTGACTTTTCAAATGATGACGACCCTGATTATCAACAAGATCGAGACAAACAAGATTCGTCGTCCATGTCCAGTGATGATGACGAGGATCTTCAACCCCCTCAAGATGAAAATAGCAGTGATGATGACGAGGATCTTCAACCCCCTCAAGATGAGAATGGTGACGTTTTGCCTGTAGGCGATGGAAACATTATATGGTCCAAAGTAAGACACGATTTCACACCCAGAAAAATAATACCTCCTGAGAGGGATTGCGTCGTTATGGCTGACGTAAGTCGAGCATCATCCGAGATGGATATATTCATGCAACTTTTCCCAAAAAGTCTGTTTATGTACATTTCACAATGTACAAATGAACGATTGAATATTTACAATGAAAATAAATCAAAAAATGTACCGAAAACTGACGTAGGTGAAATAATGATTGTTCTCGGTGTTTCTCTAATAATGTGCTACAACCGAGTGCCCGACTTCTCCTCATATTGGTCAATGAATAAGTCTTTGGGTAACGAGGCCATAAAGTCGGCTATAGCTAGAGACAGGTGCAAACTAGTATTGTCAAAGTTATACTTCAACAAACCAGAAAAACCGGAAAATGCAACAAAACCTACTACATGGACGAAGTTGTTGCCTGCCTGAAGCATACTTTTCAAAAGTGTAGAGAAGACAGCCCGAGACAAAGTATTGATGAATCGATGACAAAATTCAAAGGGAGATCATCCTTGAAACAATACCTCCCACTAAAACCAACAAAACGAGGCATAAAAATGTGGCAGAGATGTGACTCTAGAACAGGCTACACCTACGATATGAACATATACTGTGGGAGAGAAGATGGCGCAGTTGAGGGAACACTCGGAGAGAGGGTAGTATTCAAGTTGGCAGAGACAATCAAATTGCCAGATGTGGTACTGTGTTTTGATAGATTTTTCACGTCAGTAAAACTAATGGACACAATTGATTATCCCGCCGTGGGTACATGTATAAGAACAAGGAAAAACACTCCAAAACTTGATGAAAAATTGAATCAAAGGGGTGATGCCGTGTTTGTAGCAAATCAGGCCGGCACAATTGCTCTCAAATGGCAAGACACAAAGGAAGTAATGGTTCTGACCAACTGCCATACCGATAGTATGGCTACAGCAAAAAGGAAATTGAAAGATGGTACTCGAACTGAAATTCCATGCCCAGAAGCAATAGTATTCTATAACAAATTTATGGGAGGAGTTGATCGGGCAGACCAAATGGCAGGAGTATATGACCACGATAGAAAGTCAACAAAATGGTGGAAAAATGTGTTTTTCAAGCTTCTGTTAGTTGCCACTGTAAATGCGTGGATTATCTCTAACGAGGTGAAGCACAAAGAACAGTCATTCTTGAACTTCCTCATAAATTTGTCAGAGGATATGGTTGCTAGAGGTAGAAGTACTGCCAGTAGGAAGAGAAAAAGGACAACTGGACGCCCTTCCCTAAGATCCAAGAACATGACCAATGTAGGAGATCATCTTCCTATTGAGGGTAAAACAAGAAGAAGGTGCTCCAGATGCGCACTGAAGAAAGTAGAGAAGAGAACACTAACATTGTGTCAGATGTGTCAAGTTCCACTGTGTAAAAACTGCTTTACCCCTTATCATACGTGAGTAACACAATCATTAGAATGTAGGTGTGAGCCAATCAATAATCTTACAAAACGAAAAGGAAATCTTCCAACTATATAGTTACTCAATGACTATTCTGTATCATATATTATAAAACTGAAGTTCTTATTATAATAAACATAACTCACATCTCAAGTAATATTGTGTGATTTATTACAATACGATCAATAAAGACTCCAGTGTAATGAAAAATGAGTGTAATTTGAACTTTTTCAATAACCATGTTGTAATTATGAGTGACTACTGGGACAAATATATACCGATGATAATGACTAGTGGGACATATGTGCCCATATCAAAATTTTGGAAACGGGTCGAGAAAAAATTACAATTTTTTTTTTAGGTGGTGTATGAATGTCCATATTGACGGCAATGTGTTTCACTTGTTTGAATCTTACAAATAACAAATCAGTCTTGAAAGGGTTAAAAGAAAATAGTGCAGCTGGGGCACAGTGGGCCACTATTTTCGGGGCACAATGGACCACCAAACAGATTGTCTGATCTTACTATGCAGTCCACTAAATATTCATCTCAATGATGCTATAAACTACTTTTAGTACTTTCTGAAACTTATCTTGCTAACTAGGGGATGGACCTTGCTATTTGGACTTGGCCCTAGTAGGCCTAGGCCCTACTAGCTAGCCTAGATATTTAGGCTAAGACCTAAGTAAAATTATATTTCTTCAGGATTGGTGTCTTGTAACTAGGATTACATTTCAATCACGATCATTTGCTTTCCAGCAGGCAAAGTATGGTTCGTAACAGGCAAAGGAAAACCAAAATTGGTTTGACGGATGAAGCCATCATGCTTGCTGCTGTGAAAGAGGTCATGCAAAAGAAAAAATCAGCACGGGAAGCAGCAAACGATCACGGCATCTTAAGGACCTCGCTATCAAGATACATTAAAAAGTGTCAAGATAACGGTGTCACATGGCCTAAGGATGGAGACGTTGACATACTTGAGCTAAACCTTCCGTCATTTAAACCAAATTATGCTGCAAGAAGAATATTTTCTGACGATGAGGAACATGCTTTGAGCGACTACTTCAAACAGGCATCTAAACTACATCATGGATTGCCGAGAGAGGTAGGTCGCAAACTTGCATATGATTTTGCCGTAAAGAAATCCATTAAGATACCGGAGTCATAGACCAAGACTGGCTTAGCTGGCGATGACTGGATGACATCATTTATGAAAAGAGACTCAAGGCTATCTTTGAGGAAACCGGAAGCTACATAACTGGCACGTTCCATGGGGTTCAATAAACCGGTCGTAATGAAATTCTACGAAAATCTGGAGATAATTTACAAGAGGCATAGTTTCAGCCCCGAACGCGTTTTTAATTTGGACGAAACTGGTGTTACAACGGTACGGACACCGGGCAAAATCATTGCCACAAAAGGTGAGAAACAGGTGGGACAGCTGACATCTGCCGAGCGTGGTGAGCTTGTGACGTTATGTTGCATTATTAACGCAATAGGCAATTCAGTGCCACCTGTTTTCATTTTCCCTCGTGTGCACAAGAAAGATTAATGATGATCGGAGCACCTGCAGGATCTGCCGGCGCTGTTAATGTGAGTGGTTGGATGACGACTGAGATATTTATTACCTTCATGAAACATTTTATAAAACATGTAAAATGTTCAATCACATCACCAGTCCTAATGCTTTATGACAATCATGTAACACACATAAGTGTAGAGACTCTGCAGATTGCCAAAGACAATGGTATTATTTTACTAACAATACCACCTCATACCAGCCACAAGCTCCAGCCCCTGGACAAAACCGTATATGGACCTTTTAAAAGGTATTACAACGATGCGTGCCGTGCTTGGCTCCTGAATCACCCAGGTGAGCGCATCACTATACATAATATCGCCACACTTGTTGGGACTGCTTATCCTAAAGCATTTACACCGTCTAATATCTCAAACGGGTTTGCATCAACGGGGATCTGGCCGTTCGACAAGAATAAATACAGTGATTGGGATTTTACTGCTGCCACCGTTACGGACCAACCGCTGCCAATTTCTGCCGACCCAAATCCAGGATGCAGCAGTCATGACGATCCAAACCCAGGATGCAGCAGTCATGACGATCCAAACCCAGGATGCAGCAGTCATGACGATCCAACTCCAGGATGCAGCAGTCATGACGATCCAAACCCAGGATGCAGCAGTCATGACGATCCAAACCCAGGATGCAGCAGTCATGACGATCCAACTCCAGGATGCAGCAGTCATGACGATCCAAACCCAGGATGCAGCAGTCATGACGATCAACGTGAGATCCATACCTCACCAAATGAACTATGCTTGAAAGCTAAGAAGCTTAAGCCTGTAACAGTCACACCTGAAATGATAATGCCATTTCCAAAAGTAATTCAAAACCCACACCGGCAGAAAGGTGGGCGTAAACGTATCGTCAGTGAAATACTCACAGATACTCCTGTCAAAAACCGCATCGAGCAAGAACACCTACTTCGTGCTGCTGGTAAGGCTATACCTAAAACCAATACAAGGAGGGCCCTTATTGGCAAACCAAAGGCAAAGAAGCCGATGCCTAAAAGGGTGAAAATTGTTGCCGATACCGATAGCTCATGTGATTCGGAAGGAGTGGACAATGACGTCATGTCCCTGAGCAGTGGATCCGGCGAAGACCTCGTAGATGAAGAGATTAGTATGGACACCAGCTTATCTGAGGAGATTGTTGATGGGGATTTCGTTCTTGTTGAATTTGCTGGGAAAAAGGACAAATATTTGTATGTGGCTGAAGTTCTGTCCCACTTCCCTGCTGATAAACCCAAGCAATATTCTGTTAAATTCATGAAACGAAAACCACCTGGTTATTACTTTGTGTTCCCAACAAAAGAAGAACAGTCTGACGTTTTGAAGGCGGACATAATTGCGAAATTACCGAAGCCCATCACACATGGAGGAACTGAACGGACCTTGAGAACTGTGACATTCACAACAGACTTGGCCAAGTTTGGTTTTGAAGTCCGCTGAGTTTGACCTGTACAAAAAAACAATGATCTAACCCCCCCCCCCCCCCACCCCCCCACCCAATTGGCTCACTTGTATTTCAAATTAAACTAGACTGCTTCTACTGAGTATTATATGTATAACTATTTAAGTTGATTTAGTAAAATATTTTATTGATTAATTTTATTGTTTAGAAATTATTATGAAGGCCTATGTGATGATATGTTGTGATGTTGTGTATGACATGAAAAATAGCATAATGCTTGTGAAAATATACTACTACTAGGCCTACTACCACTAGATATTTGATCATAGCCTACTTGTGTACAATAACTCACATGGCCCACTGTGCCCCAGCCTGGGGGCACAGTGGGCCACTTTCCATGCCTTTTTCTTTTTTTTTTTTACAGGAATGTTGTATTTGCAGGTATTTACAAAAATTACACTATATTCCCAAGGGGTTGATTGATGTATGTGCAAATTTTCTTGAGTCAGCCTTTAATATGTATGGATTTATGATAATAAATGTGAAATTCGGCCCACTGTGCCCCGGTCTCCCCTACTGGCCCTAAAGTGGCATGATAAAAAAGATGTGCACTTACTGACCACAGCACATGAAGGCCCAGATATGGTGTGTTTTGTACTTACATTATTAATAATCACACACTATTAGGTTTGAAATACATTCTTTTATTTGGTATGATGATCACTACATGTTTCTCTAGAGGTGCGCCATTACTCAGCATATCGACCAGTAGCCCGACTCGTGTAGGTACTGAGTTGTGGGCGTGACTTTAACAAAGTCTCCTTTCATAGGATACATTACATCTCCTTTTTTTTTAATTCACATTCATAGAACATACTGGTTCAGGTAAGAGGGTTGTTTTATCTCTCTACCTGACCTACTAACTACTTTTGTGGCTATGGAAGTATTTTGATTTGTTTCTGCATTAGACATATTATTTTGATTATCATTTTGAGTAAGATTTACTAAACTTCCTGAACCACCTAGATTATCATCATCACTCATACGGACAGGTGGCATTTCATTATGTGATTTTCTTAAATGATATGAATTCCTTCTGACAATACTACCATTACCATCCTGAACCATATATGAACGTGGAGTTGTATGAGTGTTAACAACTTTTCCAGGAACCCAGCTTTTATCCTTCCTTATTACTACATTTTCTCCCTGATGAAATTCTTCCCTTTTTCTTGAATTTCTATCATAATAACCTTTTTGAATTTCCTGGTTTTTATTTAACATGTTCTTGACATTGATTTGTACTTTGGGTTCCAAGATTGTGTTTACAGTTGGTATTTTTGTACGCAACACCCTACTCATGAGAAGTTGAGAAGGTGCAACATTTGAGTTACACACAGGTGAATTGCGGTATTCTAACAAAGCCAAGTTTACATCTGTGTTTTCTGATTTACATTTCTTTAACAGTTTCTTAGCTATACCAACAGCCTTTTCAGCCAAACCATTAGATTTAGCATAGTTCGGGCTTGAAGTAACCACTTCAAAATCCCATGAACTTGCAAACAACTTGAATTCTAAACTGTTAAAAGGCATGTTGTCTGATCGAAGAATCTCTGGGATTCCATGCTGAGAGAAAATGCCTTTCAACTCTTTGATTACGTCGTTAGCAGTTTTGCCATATTTTAGTTGTACTAATTCCAACCATTTGGAATAGACATCCATCACTACCAGGTATGTTTTATTACTAAAGTCTAACAAATCTACTCCGACAATTTCCCATGGCCTATTAGGTATTTTTGATGGTCTTAGAGGTTCCTTTTGGTTTGCATATTGATACTTTTCGCAAGCTTTGCACTTATTTATCAACTCCTCAATGTCTCTACACATGCCGTGCCAATAAAGCACTTGTCTGGCTCTAGCCTTAGTTTTAACTATGCCCAAGTGGCTTTCATGCAGCTGTTGTAACATTTCATCTTGCAAACCACAAGGAACAACCAATTTGTTATTTACAAACAACAGATTGTCTACCGTCTGCAAATCAGTACGGAGACTCCAAAATGACTTGAGCCTTACATCCTTTATCTGATTCTTTTCTGGCCATCCTTCCAACGTGTACTTCATGACTAGTTTAAGAATTGGGTCACTAGTTGTCATTTCTTTAAACTGCTGTTTCCTAGTCTTACTGACAGGTAAGTATTTCTCAACTGAATGAACTATTACTGAAAGGTCCTGATCTACCTCCCCTGTATCTTTTAAGTATGCCCTGGATAATGTTCCGCAACATACATTAGTTTGCCAGGCAAATACTTTACATTCAGATCATATTTGAGTACTTTTAGCTTCATTCGCTGTAACCTAGCAGACGTCTCGTTTATGTCTTTGAGTGCTATTGCCTCGAGGGGTTTATGGTCGGTGTTGACGAGCGTATGTCTACCATATACATAATGATGAAACTTTTGTGTGCCAAATACAATTGATAAGAATTCTTTTTCTATCTGTGCATAACGTCTTTCACAATCATTAAGACTCCTCGATGCAAAAGCTATAGGTTGACCGTTTTGAGATGCATCTGTTTGTAATGTCAAAGGTAATTTACAGTCATACATGCGTAAGACAGGTGGGTTACTAACACATTCTTTTAGGGTCTTGATTGCCCTTTCATGCTTGTCAGACCACATCCATTCTGCATTATTTTTCACTAGTTCCCTTAAAGGTGCAGTCTTAGCTGACAAGTTCGGTATGTACTTTCCTAAGAAGTTCACCATTCCCAAAAACCGCATAAGTTCTGCCTTGTTACCAGGTGTCTCCATTTCAACTATGGCTTTAACATTTTCCATGTCAGGACTAACACCATTTTTGGACAAAACATTGCCAACAAATTTTACTGTTTTGACTTTATATTGTAATTTCTCCTTGTTAAATTTTATGCGAAACTTCCGTGCTCTATCTAATACCTCCCTTAAGGCTATGTCATGTTCAGCTTCTGTTTTCCCAGCCACTATGATGTCGTCTATGTATATTTCAACTCCTTTTATGTCTCCAAAGATCTTTGCGTTTCTCTTTTGAAATACCTCTGGGGCAGAGGAAATTCCAAAAGGCAATCTTAAGAATTTGTACCTTCCAAAAGGTGAGCTGAGCGTGCAGAGTTCGGTACTTTCTGCATCCATTTCTATTTGGTAAAATCCGTCTTTCATGTCTAGGACAGAAAATATTTCATTACCATTTAATCTTGACACTATGTCGTCTGGGGCAGGGATTTGATAATGTTCCCTTTTTATGTTACAGTTTAAGTCCTTGGGATCTAGGCACAACCTCAATTTACCATTAGGCTTTTCAATTATTACGAGGTTATTTACCCACTCTGTCGGATTATCCACTTTGCTGATTATCTCCTGTTTTTCTAAATTATCTAGTGCATCTTTAAGCCTATCCCTCAGAGCATATGGAACCCGTCTTGCCGACTTTACTATGGGCACTGCGTTTTCGTTTAACGTTATGTGATATTGTCCTGGTACCTTTCCCAACCCTGTGAATAGATCGCTATACTCTACCATTATTTCATCTGTGGTAGGTGGTAAGCCTGTAATATCTTTTCTTACCTGGTCTAATCTCCTAACCATTTTCAGTTTAAGGAGTGCTTTCAGTCCTAACAATGGAGTTGCATTTTCGAAATTGACAACCATGAATTCAATTTGTTCGTGGCTCGACTCGTCTTTCAACCGTGCAACGTCTAATCTAACTGTACCTACAGGACGAATACTTGTTCCACTCCATGCCACCAGTGTGGTCTCAGTCCCTGTTAAAGGCCGGTTTTCTGTTATAAACTGTTTAGCTATTTTAAATGGTAAGGTGCTTACCTCAGCTCCTGTGTCAAGTTTCATTTTTACCTTACACCCTTCTATCATAACCTCTTCATACCAACGCGTGTCCGTGGACACATTGTCAGTCAGTGCATGAACATAGAACACATCTTCATCACTTTCACCAGGAGTTGGCCTAGGCTCATCACGGGTGCCACCTAGTTCCTCTACTGAATTGACACTTTTGCACACACTCGCGTAATGATTGAATTTTTTACACTTTACGCACTTTTTTCCATACGCGGGGCATTTTCTTTTCTCATGAACAAAGTTACAACGATCGCACTTGTACGCAGTCTCCTTGGACTGGTCTCGTCTTGTGTTCTTGTGTTGGTCTTCCGTCCGTTGTCTGTAAGCCTTCTTGATTGGTTCTACCGCAACTGGCTCCTGTAACAGCCTGGACTGCTCCTTGCTGGCTTCTGCCGCTCTGCAGTGGTCAGTTGCTGCTCGCAGGCTTAAATCTGGGACTCGAAGAAGCCGTTCTTGCAGGTCTTTGTTGAAGACTCCCAAGACAACCCGATCTCGGATTAAGCTTTCTTCCTGCTCCCCAAAGTTGCAGGTACCAGCCAGTTTCTTGACTTCCGTCAGGAAGTGGTCGAATGTTTCGTGTTCCAACTGTATTTTGGAAAAGAACTTAAACCTTTCAAAAACTATGTTTGTTCTAGGATTGCAGTACTCGTCGAACTTTTGGATCACTGCGTCGAGTTTACTTTTGTCTTCCTCGCTTTCGAATTTGAAAGTGTTGAATATTTCTAGCCCTTCATCTCCAATTAAGTGGAGTAATATTGCTACTTTTCTCTTGTCAGGCTTGTTACTTTTATCTGTAGCATCCATGTACAGCATAAATCTTTGTTTCCACCTTTTCCAATTATCTGAAACATTTCCACTAAATTGCAGCTCTTTCGGAGTCTTCTCAAAGTCGGCCATTGCCTCGTGGTTTTTCTAACCTTCAACAGCGCGGTCTTACAACTGAATGTTTCACTCGCGTCTGCTTTGACTCGAGCTGTCTTGTGCTACCGTTATAATCTGCCTTTTGTTTACCTTCTGACACCATGTTTTGTACTTACATTATTAATAATCACACACTATTAGGTTTGAAATACATTCTTTTATTTGGTATGATGATCACTACATGTTTCTCTAGAGGTGCGCCATTACTCAGCATATCGACCAGTAGCCCGACTCGTGTAGGTACTGAGTTGTGGGCGTGACTTTAACAAAGTCTCCTTTCATAGGATACATTACATGGTGGACATGGGAAAAACTAATACGAAAAAACCAAATGAGACAGTCTTCAAACCCCGCTGTGTCGTTGACTATAATCATGGCATGGGGGGAGTAGATCGTCAAGACCAGATGCTTGCCAGCTTCCCCGTCATGCGTCGATATGTAAAGGGGTATAAAAAATGGTATTTTATCTCCTTGACATAGCCATGTTAAATTCCTTTGTCATATTATCTACTGGCAGGGATAAGACACTACACTACACAGATTTTAGGCTGAATCTTGTGGACCAGATACTGGCAACTTCGATTATGCCTAACTACGCCAAACGAGGACGGCCATCAAACGGTGACACTCCTCTACGATTGCACATGGGCCCATTTTCCCAGGAAGATCCCTCCCACCACTAAAGCAAGACCCACAAGGGCATGCAAAGTTTGCACTTCAAAAAAACTCAGAAAAGACACAACATGGGAGTGTGAGCGCTGCCAAGTCGCACTTCACCTGGAACAAGGCTGCTTCAAGGAGTATCATACCAAACTCCACTAGGCTACTGAGGTGAGTACCATTTGTAGGCCTTACTTGTCATTACCTGTTATCACATTCTTGGTGAGGACAAACTATTTTTAGGCCTAGGTCTAAAAGTAATGTTGTCCTGCTCAAAACGATTAAGCTAACGTAATTCAGTTACTTTTCTATTTCAGGTCCAGCCACTCCAGTTGGCTCAAACATCAAGATGAAAAACATCCCTTTCTAAAATATTATTACTTATATGTTATACAAATAATTTTAAACTAACTTTTCCATGTTTTTAAATTTAATTTTCTTCAAAATGGGCCGAGTTGGACAATAACTACCATTTACTATAGGTGCCCAATTTTTTTTAAACTGACTGTACATATTTAATTTAAGACCTTATGATAAAAATCTAAGAGATAATTGAGTGCTCATCTATTATGAACAAACCCTGAAAGTTTGATTTGTGTAAGTTCAATAGAAAAAAAGTTAGGTGCAAATGAGCTGGCCAATGTGTAAATTAAGATTTAGGTGGAAAAATAAATGGTGTTTACAGGCAGACTGGCTTGGATTTTAATGCTACCTTGAGGGGTTAAGCATAGTTTTATAATATAAATAATAATAACAATAATAATAACAATCTTTCGGTCGCCACGCTAGGGTGCACTCTCGCATCATCTTGGCTCAATGATTGATTAATGGGGCTTAACGTCTCATATTTATGCAACGATGGCTAATCGAGACGATGAGCGGGTGATAATGAAGATGAGAAAGATGATAATGAAGAATAAAGCCACATCCGAATCAGATCCATTGTACGACGCGTGAGTCGTCATACGGGAGTCCAGCAAGGGAGGGCAGGGCCAAGTGGGAGGAGAAATATTCAATGGGACAGTGGGGGGGAAAGGGGATTGGGGTGTGGACTGCATTTCGTCTGACTTCTCCTCCTCGACCAGTCCGGCTTGGGTGGCCCTACCAGAAGCATACGCTTCCGCCGGCATAGCTCTCGGGATCAACAAAGCACGCAAACCTGCCCACCACGATAAGGTGGCAGTCCCTGGGCAGGATCTTGGCTCAAGAGATGTGTTTGGCGGAAGGAATGAAAATTTAATAATAATAATAATAATAATAATAATAATAATAATAATAATAATAATAATAATAATAATAATAATAATAATAAAAATAATAATAATAATAATAATAATAATAATAATAATAATAATAATGAAAATAATGAATGCTGTATTAAATTTGTTACAGAAGGAAATATGGGAATTGGTATGCTACGGGAACACCACTCAATTTCACTGAGAGTGCAGCGTGGATTGCGGCTTTTAACAAAATTCGCCCTTCCTTAGTTTTGCCGTCAAGATATCAACTTTCGAACTCTCTTTTAGATGCCGAGTTCCAAAGAACGAAGGACAGAGTTGAATCGAAAATAAAAGGAGCATCATTGTTAGGTCTCCAGCTAGATGGATGGTCAATCATAAGGCGCATATTCGCGTTTAGAAGCCGAAACAGTTTTGAAAGTTTCAGAAAAAATTGTTTTTGCATTAGTAATTAGTTATAGATAGTTTATCCTAATATTAGTTTTATTTATAAGAATGAGCCGATAGTCAACGTGGTCATCACAACGCCAGAGCCCGTCGTCTATAAAATAATTGATACTAAAGAGCATCGTCACACTGGTGACTATATGGCCTCAGTCATGTCGGAAGTGTTATTAGCCAATGGTATTCCCAATTTTGAGTTGAGTTGTCACTGACAATGCGGCAAATATGCAAAAATCGTGGGATTTGCTGAAGGAAAAGTTCCTCGACTCTCCTATCGCTTATTATGGTTGTGTTGCGCATATTTTGAATCTCTTGGTAAATGGCATCATGAAACTGGAATCTTTTTCTAAAATAAGGAGTAATGCGAGCGAAATTGTGAAAGCTGTCAAAGGTTCGCATATTGTAAAAGCCATATTCATCAAACAACAATCCAATGAGGAGCATACAGGTGTGAGCGTGACTCTAAAACTTCCGGTGACGACTCGATGAGCATTTATCATCTTTTGGCCTTTTATGGGAAAGATGTTCTTAATTGTCATCGACAGTTATTCAAAATGGCCGGAAGTTTTTGAGTTAAAAGGCACCACTTCCGAAACAGTGTTGAACCATTTGCGAAGTTGTTTTGCCCCGCATGGTTTACCACTGCACATTGTTTCTGACAATGGAACACAATTTGCATCAGAGGAGTTTGGTTTGTTTTGTAAGCACAATGGCATTAAACACAGCTTCGCACCTCCTTAACACCCTGCGTCAAATGGGGCTGCAGAGAACATGATGATTGATTGATTAATGGGGCTTAACGTCTCATATTTATGCAACTATGGCTAATCGAGACGATGAGCGGGTGATAATGAAGATGAGAAAGATGATAATGAAGAATAAAGCCACATCCGAATCAGATCCATCGCACGTCGCGTGAGTCGTCATACGGGAGTCCAGCAAGGGAGGGCAGGGCCAAGTGGGAGGAGAAATATTCAATGGGACAGTGGGGGGGGGAAAGGGGATTGGGGTGTGGACTGCACTTCGTCTGACTTCTCCTCCTCGACCTGTCCGGCTAGGGTGGCCCTACCAGAAGCATACGCTTCCGCCGACATAGCTCTCGGGATCAACAAAGCACGCAAACCTGCCCACCACGATAAGGTAGCAGTCCCTGGGCAGGCCAGAGAACATGTTAGACACAAATATTGTATCAGCAAACAAAGTGTTTCTTTTATACTTTTAAGTTACGTTATGATGTGTTGTGTTTCTTTTATATTGTTAATTTACTTTATTATGTTAGCGATCACTAAATGTAAAAGGGAGGACTGTAGTGTATTACCGTGCTGGTAGATAGCGCCACACACTGGTCAGTGGATGTGTGTGCGCGCCAACCACCGCGTCTACACAGGACGCCAGGCAGTGTACAAATAAACCATGGTGAGAGTACTAGGCCGACCGTGTTTTACATCTAAATCCACTCACTCCATATCCTAACCCAGTATTCCACAGGTGGGAAGAGATTAAATGCAGCCTGCATTTTCAAGACAACACAACACAGCCAGGTGTTGCTGACCCAACAAGAGATAAATTATTTAAAACTCGCCCTCTTGTTGATTTACTGCTAACTAGATTTCAGGCCACCCCAAAACAAAATCAAATGCTGTCATGTCAGTTGAAGAACAAATAGTTCCTTTCAAAGGTCGGTCAAGTATGAAGCAATATAACCCTGCTAAACCACACAAGTGGGGGTACAAAATATTCATTCTATGTGACCTCAAGGGTGTGGTTCAAAACTGTGAGATTTATACCGGATAGATTGAACCGCTACCTAACCACAGAGACATAGGTGCCAGCTCTAACATTGTTTTACAATTAGCAAGTGTGAATCCTGACAACAAAGGTTAATTGTTATATTTTGACAATTGGTTTTCCTCTCCGCTGCTAATGGTAGAATTACATAAGAGGGGAATTGGTGCTTTAGGTACGATTCGCTTTAATCGATTTCTTAATTGTAATTTACTTAATGAAAGTGAGTTGAAAAAGGCTGGTCGGGGAACATTTCAAGAGGTGGAAGGAGAAGTGGAAGATGTGTCGATTCGGGTAATTAGGTGGTTAGACAACAAACCCGTCTCTTTAGCTTCTTCCTTTACCAGCGCTTACCCATTAGACCAGTGTAGACGTTGGAGGGTCAAAGATAAGGTACATGTAGAAGTACCTAGACCACATGCGATTGCTATCTACAATCAATTCATGGGAGGGGTTGATCTTCTAGAATCTAGAAGGTCAAATTGCGTACTATCGTATTTGGTTACGATCAAAGAAGTACTACACAAGATTTTTTTTCATTTCCTGGATATGGCCGTGGTGAACGCCTGGCTATTATACCGGAGAGATCTAGAAGGTTTACACCTTTATAAAAAGAAAGATATCATGAATCAATTCGATTTCAAGCTTGGAACTGGCGGCTTCTCTTACCAAATGTGGTAAAGATATGTCAAGAAAGAAAAGGGGAAGACCAAGCAGCGCGGGCGATCAAATCGATGCTGAGCATGAAAGAATGAAGAAACATGGGCCAACGCTTCCCATTCCAGAGTTCAAAGTAAGACGTGACAGTATGGGCCATTTGCCAGAGACCCGTCTCGGCCCGGGGTAGAATAGGCCCAGAGTGACTCTGCTAGTCGTAAGAGGCGACAAAAGGAGACCCTGCCCCTTCATCCCACCACACTGTCCCCCTGTAAATTTTAGGTCTCTCCTCCCACTTGGCCCTGCCCCTCCCTTGCTGGACTCCCGTATGACGACCCACGCGACGTACAATGGACCTGATTCGGATGTGGCTTTATTCTTCATCATCATCTTTCTCATCTTCATTATCACCCACTCATCGTCTCGATTGGCCATAGTTGCGAAAATATGAGACGTTAAGCCCCATTAATCAATCAATCAATCAACCATTTGCCAGAATCAGTTGACAAGCGTATGAAATGAGGGAACCCCCTCTGCAAATAAAAATCCGTGTTGATAATGATAATGATATTTGGGCTTAACGTCTCATGATTTGATTATTTGGGCTTAACGTCTCATATTTTTGCAACGTGGCTAATCGAGACAATGAGTGGGTGAAATATGAAGATGATGGGAGGGCCAGTGGGAGGGCGCGTGAGGAAAGGGGAAATGGGAGGAAAGGCAAATGCATCAAGTGCAAGGTGTATTTGTGCTTGACACAGAAGCGGAATTGTTTCAGAGAATTCCATACGTCGATAGTGAGTAGTTGGACTAGCTCAAACATTGTAGGGCTACTGTACTGTAGGCTATTATCAATCAAGCTATAGAGAATTGCTCGTTACTAAAGGATTCGCTGTCCTTAACCGTTGCAATCACTGCAACTTTCGAGGAATTAAGTACGAAAAATACCGTATGATAGTGCTTAAATCGGAAGTGACATTCAATATGTTACAAATAATAACAATAATTATAAGGGAGGAAAGAGACATATTCTTTGTAGGCAAGTTTTGCAAAGGGCACTTGATTGATTAAATGCAAGTTTTCCGTATTGAAGCAACGTCTGAGATAATTTGTCGGAAGTTTGAAATGCTACAGGACTATCAACCATATGCCGTGTATAATGAGTTAGGATACCCAGCAACCTCCCTAAAACATCTAACGAGCTGACAGTGCGCATAGGTATATACATGTAAATATTTCTCTATAATCTTCCAAGACGTTCACAATATAAAGCAAATTAGAGAGATACAGCCAATATAAAGTCTCGTGAAATTAACGTTCTTTTAATGATATCTCAAGAATGCCACACAAGAATTATAATATAATTGGAAATCTGAACCATATCATAGCTACAATTTGATTTTGCAAAATATTTCTTATATTGTAAAATATGCAATCAATTACTTTTATATTACTATGAAATAATGATAATTAAAATAAAAAAATAACATCACGGCTGATAACATCAAATTAAATGTTTTCCCATAGTATATTATAGTATAGTAGTTATAGTATTTTTTTCTTACAAAACCACATTGCAGCTGTGATAGACCTACACTTTTCCAATGTTGCGGTGCCGTTTTTAGATATAGGCTAGATAAGTTAGTTTCACGCGGTAATTATATTGGCGGAATCCTTTCCCTACTCTTGTAATCTTTAGTATCCACCGATTCCGATTGACACCATGTCTATCTTGGTAGGCTTGCACATAAGGGTAGTGCATTTAATTATTCCAAATGTAGTAATGTAGTACGGATGTTCCAGGGAGCACATGTGTATGGGTCTCAGGCTTACATATTACATCCATTTCCTTGCACATAAATACATTTTTTTTTATACTTTTCGTTTACATGGGTGTTAGGGATTTTACGACAATTTATTATGGTTGCGTTTTATTTTTTTTGGTGGTAAAGTTTATGTAACTTTGCTTGTTAGCAATTTGTTAATAGCTTTGTTTACATGGCGTATTGAGTATTGGATTGGGATTGGATTGGATTCAGATCGATGCGTTTACATGACCCGAATTTATCACGCACTCAGTTCGTTTTCAATACCAAGCGATTGCAATCTAGCGGTGTTTTTATGAACTTCTTATCTACTGCCATCTTTAATCTAGCTATCAGAAAGTGGATGCATTAGTTGGTGTAACACAGGCGGTTGTACCATAACCTTAATTTTGTTTTGTTTTTTGTCATGTTACCTCTTCACACGACCACACGTTTCGTTTAGACATTACTGCTCGTTTTCTTTTTAAGTAAACACGCACAGTCCGACGTCTGAGTTTGCGGTATGACGCTTTAAACCGCGTGCTGATTGCCGTCAGCTGTCACAATACACACGTACAACAACAACAACCTTGGTAAATTCGATACGATACTAGAAAGTCGTTTACATGCACAGATTCAATACAATCTCTCAATACGATCCCAGCTTTTAGGGGATTGGATTCAACCGATCCAATCCGAGTTTAAAGTGTTTACATGGAGGATTGAACAGCCGGATCGTACTCAATACCGTATTGAATCCTCCATGTAAACATGGCTAATGAATGAATGAATGTCCGTGTCCGGCTCAGATGCATCCACCACAAAAAACAGCGGCATGTGTAAATGTTTGTTAATGGTCTATTGTTTATTTCGTTTGGATCTACATTTACACTCGTATTATGTACATAGTCACATTTTATTTGTTTTATTCATTTAACAGATGAATCCTGTAATAGAATTCATACGTACCATTGTCGCAGAATTCGGCGAAGAAGATGTGCGAAAACAATTGATAGAGCTTGGCGTCGACGGTATGGACGACTTGAATGAAATGATTTTGTGTCAGATCAAACACTCTAGTTTAAACCAGTTAAAGCCAGGAAGCTTAAAACAGCTATTAAGCAGTTGTGTCAGAAAGAATTGCAATCGCTTCCTCCCAGCATCGCTGTGAATAGTTCTCCAGTAGTATCAACATGTACATCTGGTTACAATACAGATTCAAGCCCCCAAAGCACCCTTCCAATGTCCTCAAGTGTGTAACCGTATATAGTATGTAGATCTAGGGTGTAAGCACATAGATGTATCAGATGTTTTTGGAGTGGTAGGCATTGTAGTTTAAACGTATATTTTTGGTTTAGTTAGTATAAAAATCAATACTCGTTTAGGAACAAGCAAGGGATGTGATTGGCTGGCCGGAGACTGGAATGCACGGGGGTGCAGCGTGCACGGTAGTCGAGGCTGAAAGTGCCGGGGAGCAACAAGTGTGTGGACGCTATCTCGTCACTTCGATTAAACCATCAGTGTTATTTTTGTGTGTTACTTTTCTTTATAAAACAAAGTATTATTATTGTGTTGTAAGTGTTAAACATATCGAATTTTGTGAACAATAGTTATACTAATCAAACGTGCGAAATTAGCCGTGTGATCTACCACCACACTAACCCACAATTTCACCTTGGAGGTCGAGGAACAACCACCACGGTAACTTCGACGTTCAGCATCATACTCGCCAACACCGACGACGTCAACTTCAACAGTTACCAGGTACCAAGTCTGCAACAATCTTATGTAAAAACAATATAAACTCAGAACGAATACAATAAATATAATTACTGAACAATTCACGACAAACCACAGACAATCGAACTTACCGAAGAAGTACGGAATTAACTTACAATTAGCATCATCAATAGATATATATATTAAAACCACTCAAAAACACTTGAATAGTTATAGAAGAGATTGATTAATGGGGCTTAACGTCTCATATTTATGCAACGATGGCTAATCGAGACGATGAGCGGATGATAATGAAGATGAGAAAGATGATAATGAAGAATAAAGCCACATCCGAATCAGATCCATTGTACGTCGCGTGAGTCGTCATACGGGGAGTCCAGCAAGGGAGGGCAGGGCCAAGTGAGAGGAGAAATATTCAATGGGACAGTGGGGGGGAAAGGGGATCGGGGTGTGGACTGCACTTCGTCTGACTTCTCCTCCTCGACCAGTCCGGCTTGGGTGGCCCTACCAGAAGCATACGCTTCTGCCGGCATAGCTAGCGGGATCAACAAAGTACGCAAACCTGCCCACCACGATAAGATTGATTGATTGATATTTGGCCTTAACGCCTTATATTTTTGCAACGTGGCTAATCAAGACGATGAGTTGGTGATAATGAAGATGAAGTTGGGGTCTCTTTGGAGGAAAGGGGCACGTAGGAGGGCGCTTGAGGAAAGGGGAAAGGGGAGGAAAGGGGATTGGGGTGTGGACTGCACTTCGTCTGACTTCTCCTCGCCCAGTCCGGCTAGGGTGGCCCTACCAGAAGCATACGCTTCCGCCGGCATAGCTCTCGGGATCAACAAAGCACGCAAACCTGCCCACCACGATAAGGTAGCAGTCCCTGGGCAGGACAAATGAACTAAAATCAATTTCCAAGCAGTAGTGTGTTCATGTATTACCGGGTACCTACTTCACAGCTTTCTTTGTAGTCGCACCACTAATTCCGTAAATGTTCACATTGAAAAATTTCCATGTAGGTTGTTCTAGTCTTCCAACAATTCTTGTATTTTCAAACAACCACTTCCCTGTCTATTCCTGCTTCTCCAAACCCATTTCTTTTCCTTATTTTTCTTTCGTAGACTATCCTTGGTGACCTGAGAGGCATCCATCAATCCACAGTAAGCCGTACACTGCAACGTGTCACAGAAGTGATTGCGGAGCAGATGGGTGCTTTCGTTCATTTCCCGGACGAGCGTGGGATGGCTGCCAACCACTTAAAGTTCTTTATTGATCGGGAATTTCCGGGTGTGGCAGGGTTAATAAACTGTACCCATGTTGGAATTCAAAATCCTGGTGGCCCTTACGTGGAACTTTACCGAAACCGAAAGCGAGTGTTTTCGTTAAATGTACAGATTGTTTGTGGGCCAAAAAGGGAAATTTTGAACATTGTTGCTCGATGGCCGGGTAATACCCACGATGCCATAATCTTCGACAACAGCCGGGGGCGAGTTCGATTTGAACAGCAAGAGTTCTCTGGCTGCCTGTTACAGCATCGCTTACAATGCGAAAAGACATACGGTGCGTTAGGCATACTGGAGAAGTCAAGTGGGCGAGTGGGGGGGGGGAGTGGGAGAGAAAGTGAAAATAAAATAAATTGACAGCTCGTAGAAAAGACGGGTCCGAGTACACAGCCCAGAGCTAGGGCTGGCCATTCGGCTACCGAAGTAGCTTACTATAGATAGGCTGGTACCCTAGACCCGCCCCATTTCGGTCAAAAATTTCTTCTGAAAGACAAAAAATTAAAACTTAGAAAGTGACGAATGCATAATGAGCGGTGATTTTCAGAAACCTTCACGTTCGTTGTAAAGGATGAAATACAAACGTATCACTGGGTTAATGCTCAAGCGACCCTCCATCCATTTGTATTATACTCGAAAGATGATAACGGTGAACTAAAGTCGAAAAGTATGTGCAAAAAAGTGATCACCTCCAACTCCACAACAGCAGTGTTCATTCAACGAGTCATCTTAAATGAATTGAAATCTTTTGCCCCACACATTACGAAAGTCTACGACGAAAGTCGAAGACTATGGACTAATGGCCGAGTGGCACTTTTTTGCCACCAGTCATGGCAAAGGACCATGCGAAAGGATTGGTGAAACAGTCAAGTGGCTAGTAACAAAAGCAGCTTTGCAGGATCAACTCATTCCTACACCACTTGGAATGTATGATTTCTGCACCACTAACATCAAAGAGAAAGAAAGAATTGTTGGAAGAAATAACCTCGGATACAAATCGGTTCATAACTGAGAAGATCCTCGAAGAACCTCCATTACGCAAGTTTTCACTGTTGAATTCTTGGCAACCAGTAACGCTGGACGAAACTAAGACCTTTTTAGGCGTTGTAATGAACATGGACCTTCATGATAAACCAAATTTCAAGTCATACTTCTCAGAAGAGTGGTGAGATAAACAGCCCTTTTGCAAGGACATCTCAAGAACAAGATTCTTGCAAATCTTCTGGGGGTTTCATGTGTGCCAACCAGCAGCCCAAAATGTCAGAAGGGGTGCGACAAGGGACCAGAGGTAAGAAATGTGGTCGACTATATTGACGGTTAGTGTCGAGAAAACTTCGTACCAGGCCAAAAAATTGCTGTGGATGAGAGTACAGTGGACTTCAAGGGAAGGGTAATTTTCAAAATGTATAACCCTCAGAATCCAACAAAATGGGGTCTCAGGGTGTATGTCCTAGCTGATTCAGCCACTGGTTATATCTTTGTCATACATTCCTATTATGCTGGGCTCTCTCTTCATATTTGGGGGCCTGAGGCAAAAAAAAAAACATGTATCGGGGACCCAAGTGGAGGTGGTGTGGAACAGGTGCCTTCAAAACGGTATAAGTAAAAACTATTTACAAGATGCGAGTTCAATCCTCTGCCCACTTTAAAACCGTTGCTACCTCCCCCCCCCCCCCACACTCCTCCGACTAAACAGAACTATGTATACAGTTAAAAAAAAAAAATGTAGTGGTACAAGTTAAATTTATATTATTTATTTGTTTACTTATATTATTACCTAGATTGGCCAAAGAGTTCACATGGAGGCCTTCGACTTGGCTCCAAATAGGGGCCTCAACACTCCGGAGGCCCGAGGTATTTGCCTTCTTTGCCTAAAGGATAAGATGGGCCTGCTATTATGGATCTTCAACAACTGAGGCACTCATTCGACCCAACTGGCCGCTCACTGCTCGGACTGTGCTGGATCTGTGCAACGTTCTGTTGCAAACCACTAACGGTATGTCCTGTAAAAAAAACATTATGTTTTTTTTAAAGGACATGATCAAGTCATGGCTGTGCCCCGTGCCCAATTAGTGGAGCTGGGTTGGGTGGACGAGGAATGCCCACCGACAGCAGCTGACGTGGTAGTCGATCGTGCCGCCGCCGGCCTGAAAGCACCCAGTGGTACATCGCCCTCTGGTAATTATCCAGGTTACTTTTCATGCCATGTATATCATTAATTGCATGCAAATACGATTCCCATTACCATTTCCCAATACGAGCCAATACCAACTCGTGTGCCATCTGGTACTCGACTGCTGACTGGCCGGCCACCTAGATTGATTGATTAATGGGGCTTAACGTCTCATATTTATGCAACGATGGCTAATCGAGACGATGAGCGGGTGATAATGAAGATGAGAAAGATGATAATGAAGAATAAAGCCACATCCGAATCAGATCCATTGTACGTCGCGTGAGTCTCCATAAGGGAGTCCAGCAAGGGAGGGCAGGGCCAAGTGGGAGGAGAAATATTCAATGGGACAGTGGGGGGGAAAGGGTATTGGGGTGTGGACTGCACTTCGTCTGACTTCTCCTCGACCAGTCCGGCTTGGGTGGCCCTACCAGAAGCATACGCTTCCGCCGGCATAGCTCTCGGGATCAACAAAGCACGCAAACCTGCCCACCACGATAAGGTGGCCTAGCCGAGCGACTGGAGGCCAAGTCTTGAAACTCACGTTTCAACTCACTACCCGTTTCAAGTCGCAAATTCCCGCAAGTCGCAAGAAAAACATTAAAACGGTAGTCTTGAGACAAATTTGTAAAACGGGCGGTGACTTTACTCGCAAGTTTTTTTACGTTTCAAACCACGAGATATAACGTTGCGAGTTGTCAGTTATTTGCGACTTGAGGTGGAGCAAGATGGAGGATGTTGCAATAATAAATGCGATTGCCGAACTTGAAGAGGCCGAAATAGCAGAAAACAACATACAAGAACGTTTACGCACCGTTATTAATCCATTAAATGCGTTATCTGACACGAAATGTATTAAATATTTCAGGCTCCAATCATGAAACATAGGCCTACTCGGATCCTTGCATAGCCTAGGCCTACGCCTAGATCCTACATAGAAAATGTGTGTGTGACTGTGAGGCACTCCAATCATGAAACATAGGCCTACCTACTCGGATCCTTGCATAGCCTAGCTAGGCCTAGGCCTACGCCTAGATCCTACATAGAAAATGTGTGTGTGTGAGGCACTCCAATCATGAAACATAGGCCTACCCATAGAGAAATAAAAGAGGGCCTACCGGTACTCGGATCCTTGCATGGTCTAGCTAGGCCTAGGCCTACGCAGCCTACGCCTAGATCCTACATAGAGAATGTGCTTTCCCTAGGCGGGCCTATCTTCTTCGTGAAAAGACCCACAAGGCTTAAAGGCCTAGACATGCCCTAGACCTAACATTTCATACTTACTTCTCTCCCGAGGCCGAGGAGGAGGTTAGAGGTTAGAGAACATATGTTTGTACACGCACGGCAATGACAGCGAGAGCGAAAACAACAAACCAAGTCGTCACGCCTCGACTATTGGATGGATCGAAAGATGCAAGTTGTAACGCGCTTTGTCATTGGTCATTTATTGAGTTGTTGTGGGCGGAGTTTGATAACGCAAAAAATCAGTAACCCACAAAGTTTTGATCTCGCAAGCGACTTCAGGCGCAAGCCTAATTTCAAGACTACGACATTTGTAGAAGTCAAGTCGCATGCGGTTTGGAAACAGTGAGTTGATTCGCATTGCGACTTGATTCGCAAGGTTTCAAGACTTGGCCTCCTGTCACACCAATGCTAGCAGAGCTAAAAGTGACAACAATTATGCTTGAACAACAACTATGTAGGCATGCTTTGGGTAATAGTGCCTAGAGGCTGGTAAAGTATTGGGTGAGAAAGAATGATAGAAACCAACAGCTAACCTTAAAGTTGTTAGGCAGCCGTGTTGAGATGAGAGATCACACATAAAAATTCAAAAAGATATACAAAAAGAGACGGAACGTTTCGGCTTACTTAGCCTTGCTCACCCGTCGGTGAAGAGGAACTAAAATTAAAATTGAATAATGGCTTCTATTTACAAATGGCGCTGTTGGCGATGGTGGGGAGAACAAAGGAGAAGGCTAGGTAAGGTCGATAAGGTAGTCCCCTGTTGCCCCTCAAAACCCCAACATTAGCGCAGGTTTAGATTAGGAGGCTCAAGGGAGCTGGTGACCATCTGGTGGGCCAGTTCCCACTGTCTGAGTTCTCCTTCACTGCTGTGTATGTACATGTATAATGTTCTCAGTTGTTTCAATAATAATAAATGATGTGATGTCACATACATATCACATAATTATAAACAGATCAGTACTTCATTAACTTACCTTAAAAAAATTGCAACTTAATATTTTCTATTAGGGCAAAATGGGCTGAAAAAATAACATCGAAATAACATCGAAATTTTAAAATCATTGAGCTAAATTTTGGAAAAAAATAACACTATTTTCAAACGCCTCTATACATATCAGGTAAAGAACGTGTAGTGGTGGTACTTTAATAAGGTTTGTTTTTCAGAAGCTGAATGGAGTACCGATGATTCTAAACTGCTTTTGGATAAATACCAAGAATATTTATCGCAAGTGGGGCCATTCAAAAAATTCCGCAACAAGAAGTTGAGGTGGACCCAGATTTGTGCCGATCTTGAGAAGTCAACGGGGATTGTGAAAACGCCACTCCAATGCGAAAATCGCTATAAGACGATTTTGAAACGAAAAAGTAAAGTCTGCGCAGAGAATCACACTTCTGGCTCTACACGGAAGACCGTGGAGTTTGAAGAGGAAATTAACAACATCAAAGCAATTGACGACAGTGTGGTGCCAGAAGTGTTGAGAGGTGTAGGCGGAGTTTGAGTTTATTGGGTTTAAGGGCGCTTCAACCAGTTAGGTCATTTTGCGCCACCAAGATAATGTAACTAGTTACTTATTGTTTTATTGCATGATTGATTAATGGGGCTTAACGTCTCATATTTATGCAACGATGGCTAAATGAGACGATGAGCGGGTGATAATGAAGATGAGAAAGATGATAATGAAGAATAAAGCCACATCCGAATCAGATCCATTGTACGTCGCGTGAGTCGTCATACGGGAGTCCAGCAAGGGAGGGCAGGGCCAAGTGGGAGGAGAAACATTCAATGGGACAGTGGGGGAGAAAGGGGATTGGGGTGTGGACTGCACTTCGTCTGACTTCTCCTCTTCGCCCAGTCCGGCTAGGGTGGCCCTACCAGAAGCATACGCTTCCGCCGGCATAGCTCTCGGGATCAACAAAGCACGCAAACCTGCCTACCACGATAAGGTGGCAGTCCCTGGGCAGGAGGTGTAGGCGGAGTCGAGGTGGCCGGAAAACGTAAGGGGGGTTGTGCAACTAGTAGGCCTCCCCTTCAGAAGGCCAGAACTTCCTCAAGTGAATCCCTTCTGGGCTTTCTGAAAGAGAAAGAAAGTGCTCGAGAGAAACGTCATCAGGAAAAGATGGAATGGGGTCTAGTGGAAGAAGGAGCTATGCCACACTTCTATCGTTTTTCAATTTCGTCAAACTGTATTGTGCTGCCATCTGTGCATGTTCTTGTGACCTATCAGTATGTGGCAAATCTCCACGGCCACCTAAAGCCAATGTTTATTTTTGCTAAATCATTTCATATTGAGTGAGAACGACCTTTGCCACAAACAAAGATGGCGTAGCCAATCAGAGCGCTGTATTTTATAGATATTAAAGATGGAAGTTATTGAAGAAGAAGATGTTGTGATCGCTAAGAAAATGCCTAAAAAGAGAGTGAGAAATGAAAAGTCGTGGAAGCAAAACCAAGCAAAGTCATATAGGAACCTAGGACTACAATATGTGAGTTACAGAACAAAAAACCAAAACCCGATAAAGTAATGGGGCCTAGTTGTTAGTGTGCTGTCAAAAGCGTGTTGAGTTTATTGGGTTTAAGGGCGCTTCAACCAGTTAGGTCATTTTGCGCCACCAAGATGGTGTTTTGCAAGCTAAAGAATTAAGGAATTATGAAAGTAGTAATTATGTTTAATGTTATATGTGTTAAATTTAAGTTATTTTATATTTAATGTTGGTTGTAATGTATTTTTAAAATTGTTGGAAAAACTGTGTGCGGACAAGAAATTTTAAAAGTTTATCACAAAAAAGCGTGAAAGCTAACCTCTCGTGGTGTAAGTACCATCTTCTGACAGCACACGAGCGTAATTATACCTTCACAGCATTTTATAAGCTGGGAAGCTATAACCTGCAAAATGCTTTCCTACATGATTGCTTCGAAATTAGTGGGTGTAGCAGAGGCTACACCGCTAAAAGAAAAGAACCAGCTGTTAGTAGGCAAAAGAACAGCTGTCAGTACTATCTGAAAACTGCATCTGGAACAAAATTGAGAGTGTGTGCTACAGCATTATGTAACACCCTAGCAATATCACGAAAACGCTTGGCTGTAGCCAAAAGTGGAAATTCACTAGGCCTATAGCTACTAGGGAGGCTACATTGTCAGATGAAGAAGACAATATGCTAGACAATGCAGTCCCAGGCCTAGTGCTAGACGTTGCCCAAGACGACGTAGTAGGCCTAGGCCTAGACCGAGATGTGGAAGCTAATGTAGGCCTAGTAGAGTTGAATGTTCCAGACTTAGGTCTAAATGTGCAAGGCAATGAAGTAGGCCTAGACGAACAAGTCGTTGGAGGCCTTGACAGGAAGGTCAAATGGCTAATCAAACAGATGCATCAACTGCTTCCAAACTGTCACCACATTTAGATATGCGAGGTCGCCACAATAACCGTCCTCTAAAAATTAGGGACAGTGTTAAGGACACGCAACCACATAGCCAAGTTCCCTAAATACCGAAGCCATTACAGTAGAAGTGACAACCCCCATAAGGTATACATTCATACTGTTAAAACCATTGCCGAAATGTATCACTTATATAAGAGAGAATGCCGCAACACAAATGCTGATGTAGTGACATATGCAATGTATGCACACATCTTTAATACTGAATACAACATTGGTTTTAAAATGCCGCATTCAGACACGTGTAAAGTGTGTGACACGTAGCTTGCTCAAGACGTAGATAACGTTCCTTTTGCCGTAAGATTACATCAAGGTAAAGCGGATGCAGCATTTGCATTTCTAAAACAATGTAAGCTGGAATCCAAAAACCCTGACTGTGAGTTCTGCGTTATTACATACGATTTGCAACAAGCACTGCCTACTCCCAAAATACCTAATGAAACAGTATTTTATCTCCGACAGTTGTGGGTTTACAACCTTGGAGTCCACATATGTAACATTAATAGTGCTGTAATGTGTATAAGGCCCGAGAATGTTGCATCGCGAGGATCATCGGAGATTGCTTCTTGTTTGTATGAAGTGTTCCAGCGAGATGATGCTGTCCTTGGCAAAAGAAAACTACGGTGCTTCTCAGATTCCTGTGCTGGACAAAATAAAAACAGTACCATATTTGTGTTGTATTACACACTTGTAATGACTGGACAGTTTGATGTAATAGAACACTATTTTTTGGTACCAGGACACACCTTTCTACCAAGTGACAGTGACTTTGGCGTCATAGAAAAAAAATCAAGAAAAACTGATTTTGTGTACACACCAGAAGAGTGGTACAAAGTGGTTGAGACCTCAAGGATAAAATATCCATTTTTTGTTCAAAGGATGAACACAGAAAATTTTTAAAATTTCCAGAGTGCAACCAGTATGATGGCCATGTATGATGGCCAACCATGATAAGGCAGTAACACCCAACTTGGTCCTGTTCCGTCACAGGTACGGGTACTCTGCTTATAACCCCCCCCCCCCCCCCCAATTGGTTACCGCACCATCAGTGCGCAATGCACATTTGGAAACGCCCGGACCTGCGAACAAATTTGAGTGTGCGCATGTCCCATCAAAATGTCACGTAAAAGTGTCCGCACCCCTCGCTGCTACTGTCTCGCCTTGTGACCCCACCTCCCACGCGCGTGCAACAAGAAGAATACCGCTCCTTGCAAACGGGCTAGTTGCCGATCGAAATTACTATTGTCGCAACAAGGCATTTGACCGTATAACAAACATATGCATGTTTCACAACAACAGATCAACGTTCCAGAATGGCGGGTACTTAGAAACAGCTGATTTCAAAACGTCATCGGGTACTTCATGGCTTAATAATCACATAGTTAATGCGTACTGTTACATGCAACACGTCAATAACACACAGAAGTTAGTATTTTTTTTATACACATGCATCGAAAAGCGCTATCGATAAAACGTTCGTATTAGGAAGTTCAATATTCCAATGTACATTGAAAGGTGCATCGAGAGTATTGATGCCATTACTTGTTAACGTTAATCACATGGGTGTTACATGTGGGCAACTTCCTTACGAAAGTGTGTTATTTGTACGCCTCTTTGCACGATTCGGTGTCCCAACAGAAAAAGTATCGTGATAAGTTTGTAGAATTTCTAAAATATCGTAATGCTCTAGGCAGTGGCTATGATTACATAGATCCATTCGATTGGAAAACAACTAAAAGTCGATACCCAAAACAGAGAGATGGACACAGCTGTGGTATAGATTGATATTTGGGCTTAAAGTCTAATATTTTTGCAACGAGGCTAATCGAGACAATAAGTGGGTGATGTATGAAGATGAAATAGGGGGCTCTTTGGAGGAAAGGGGCAAGTAGGAGGGCGGGGTGGAAAGGGGAAGGGGAGGAAAAAGGAAGGGGGAGGTTGTGGACTGCATTTCGTCCTTCTCCTCTTTCGGACTTCTCCTTCTCGACCAGTCTGGCTAGGGTGGCCCTACCAGAAGCATACGCTTCCGCCGGCATAGCTCTCGGGATCAACAAAGCACGCAAACCTACCCACCACGATAAGGTAGCAGTCCTTGAGCAGGAAGTTAATTATAATTAAACTAGCCGTAAGTCTAGATTTAGTGATTAGAATTAGACTGGTGGGGAAACACTTGTGTGTTAAGGGGCTTTGCTCTTATTTTTCCTGACAGCAATGTGTTTGTAACGTTTAAAAAATGTAATTAACATGTTGGAAATAAATAATAATAATAATAATAATAATAATAATAATAATAATAATAATAATAATAATAATAATAATAATAATAATAATAATAATAATAATAATAATAATAATAATAATAATAATAATAATAATAATAAAAATAATAATAATAATAATAATAATATCTTATTATGGCCGTTATTCCTTATAACTTTGCGCGAATAATTATCGCTCTTAAAGCGTCCTAAATCCATAAAATGTACTATAATGTTTCCATTTATTTACTATTTGTCTTATCAAACCGTTGGCTTCTTATTGGGCGTAGAACTGTGGAATAGCTCAAAAGTAAGTAGTAACCCTATTCCATTCTGGCGTCATAGATCACGGAAGTATTATAGCGGTCTCTGACCCTAGGATCTCGTCCACATTCCCCTACCTCACGCCATTCCTCGCCTCGCTGGTGCGATCCAGCAGCAAGGGGTACCTTTGTTATCGCACATGTTATCTTGACCAACGCGAAATACAAACACACAAATATTAAAATTGGGTTTTTTACCAATCGAATCAATTTTTGGTCACTTGTTATTCGTGGCAAATCGAGATTAACGGGACATCTTGAATTTTAGTGATCGGACGAAAACTCAAGTCACGATTAACATGTGATGAAAAAATTGATTCAATTGGTAAAAAACACAATTTTTTACATTTTGTGTATTTGTCTTTCGCGTCGGTCAAGATGACAGACGGGTGTGATAACAAACGTACTCCTTCCCCGCAGGCTCGCGCCGGCGAGGCGAGGAATAGTGTGAGGTAGGGGTATCTTGACGGGATGCTAGGACCAGAGACTGGTTGCACCATCGTATAGTTCCTAGGCGCAATAACTTCATAAGATGAGCTCAGTCAGTTCGTATTTTCCATGACATAGTTGTGTACATAATGTAACTATAGTGTATTGTATATAATAGTAATAATAATAATAATTATAATTATAATAATAATAATAATAAATAAAAAAATAATAATAAATAAAAAAAATTAAAAATTAATAAAAAAAAAAACGGTCAAGGTGGGTCCCTCCGCGTGGTGACCGGTGCCCGCAAAGAGTGCTCGCGTGTGTTGAGACTTGGGCCACCGTTAGTTAGCCCCCCCACCATCATAATATGACACTGCATAAATATAGGGGCCTAAGCCTACAAAATTCAAAGGGTGCAATTTTAAATATAAGTTGATGAGTTAAGATAAGGCCTGGGCCTAGTTAAGTATTGTTACAAGCGAAAACACCATGTTTTCCTCAATTTTACCAACACAGAATGCCACCAGAAAAAAAAGACAACGCCACTCTGCGGCAGGCATCTCCATGGCATCGAGAACCTTGAAGGGGGCGGAACTTAATCTCACGACTACCGAAAAGGAATGTTTGAGTATTGTCTACACGCTGAGCAAAGTCCGCAACTTTGTTCTCGGAGCAGATGTGACAATTCTAACAGATCACCGAGCCTTTACATTCCTCACAAGTTGCCGCCTCTTACCGGGCAGATTGACGCGGTGGGTCCTGTTCCTCCAGGAATTCAACCCGAAGATACAGTTTTGTCCCGGCAGCCAGAATCTGGTTGCTGATACTTTGAGTAGGTTCCCGAGGCATGCTGATGATCCCCTTGCACGGGAATACCAACCGGACAATGAGATTTGATTATTTGGGCTTAACGTCTCATATTTTTGCAACGAGGCTAATCGAGACAATGAGTGGGTGATATATGAAAATGAAATAGGGGGCTGTTTGGAGGAAAGGGGCAAGTAGGAGGGCGCGTGAGGAAAGGAGAAAGGGGATTGGGGTGTGGACTGCACTTCGTCTGACTTCTCCTCCTCGACCAGTCCGGCTAGGGTGTCCCTACCAGAAGCATACGCTTCCGCCGGCATAGCTCTCGGGATTAACAAAGCACGCAAACCTGCCCACCACGATAAGGTAGCAGTCCCTGGGCAGGACCCGACAATGAGATCCTCATAGCCAAGTTAGAGCAAATCAAAACAAAACGATTAAAGACCGCCTTGCAAACGGTGGAGCAACAACAACGGACTGACCCGTAATTACGAGTAATTATGGAAGCGTTGAAGAAGGACGAGGTACCTAATAAATACACAGCCAAGTACAGGATGTTTGAGGATCGACTATACCACAACAAGCATACTGACAAATTGGCCTGGAGGCTTTGTGTACCTGTTCCTCTCGTTCAAGATGTCATATGGAGTGTACACGGAGAGTTGGGACACTTTGGTCCCGCAAAATGTATTCCGGTCATCCAAGAATACTTTTACTTCAAAGACTTGGCCCGCACCGTGAGGAAATTGTTGGCGTCATGTGACCTCTGTCAAAAAACTATAACACCCAACAGGACACATGGCACCATGCATCCCATAATACATGCGGCTAAGGATGAGGTAGTGGCTACTGACCTATATGGTCCACTACCGCAGGGACAGGGCGGAGTGCGATACATCTTAGTATTTGTGGACCTTTTCACCAAGTATGTGGCGCTATATACCTTAAAACGGGCTACAGCCCGGGCCATCTCCAATAAGGTCAAGATCTACCTGGCAACAGTCGGACAACCGAAAATGATTTTATCAGATAACGGTACGCAGTATACATCGCACTTGTGGGTGAAAACGATTCAGGATCACGGAATAGCAGTCCGACATACATCCATACATCATCCACAATCCAATCCTTCAGAGCGTATCATGAGGGAATTGGGCAGGATATTTCGGGCTTATTGCCAAACTAAACACTCGACATGGCCCAATATGGTACCAACTACCAATAAATGGTTAAACATAACACACTATGAGGGAATGGGATTTACACCCTATGAGCTCCATTTTGGTACAAAACCACATCGAGAAATAGACGACCTTATCACATTGCCCGATGACAATGATGAAGACTCATCATTGAAAAAAAAAATCATCATGGCCCGGGAACGGTTGTCCACCAAGGGTGAAAAACGTAAGCAACGACATGCGGCTGAATACACCCAGACAATCTTCCAGGTGGGGGACGCAGTACTCATAAAGACCTTACACCTATCCAGTGCGCTGCAAAAGGAAACGCGGAAATTCTTCCACCTCTTCGCAGGCCCGTTCTACGTGACAGCCATCGTGGGGGCGAATGTGTACCGGATTCGAGATACAGCGGGTAGAGGTGAAGGGATCTACAATGTGGTCAATATGAAGCCATACATATTTCCACAGCAACAACGGCACTAGTATTGGACCTTTACCTGCCAAGGCTGGTTCGTGAAGAGGCTGTTTGGATTGACGGGCACTCCAGCACATCCTCTTCAGGGGGCAGTGTAACCAACCATCCACTTTCCTATCATGAACGTGTCCATGCCACCTATTAGCAGCTTTCCCTCTCATCCATGTCCCCTATCCAACCTTGTTCGGGAGTAATAATGCGGGACCATAAAGCCCCGCCGAAAGGGCGCCAGGACAACGTGCCACTCGAGGGCGGGCAGTCACGGGCAAGCTCTCGACCCGTGTAGAGACCACGTGTGCGCGTGCCTTGTGGATAACTGGTGGCGTGTGATTTAATTGATACTAGATACATTGTAGAGTGCACTCATCGTGAACTCTTTTGATTCTTCGATTATATGTTTTTTACTTTTTATACGTAAGATTGGATTATCTCATACACCTACTTTTTTAATATCTTAAGTTAGTGACACGGTGGAACGTGTAAGAAGACACCGGCGTGACCTTGGCGGCGCTACTGACAACCACACAAGGTATTGATCGTTTTTTCACTACCCGAAGGGTAAGGGAACTGGTTGTGGATCTAGCTAAGCAAAAATAACTTTTTAGGTCATTGATTTTCATTTTTCATGTTCCAAAAAATTATCATTAGTACAGTTTTATATCCAGTACTAAATAACATTTAGTATGAAACAAAATAATATCATCACCTCCAGGGAAAAAATAGACAAGTAAAAGTCGCGCTTGATCCAGAACTCATGACGTGTCACTAGTTGTGGATCACGATCTTAATCATAATGAAACTGAAATCAGAGGCTCAATACTTCTTATAAAACATGGAAATGTGACCGCAGTTTGAAATTTTAAAGTATCTCTTATAGAAATTCATACTGATCCACATTTAGTACCCGGATTGGTTGTGGATCAAAACGTTCAGGAATCACTATATGGACAAGTATTTTACCTATTTTACCTTAATTGTGACTTATCTATTAATACGTATTAAAAATAAGTTTTCTAAGGTGCAGTTGGGTGTACAAGGTTTAATTGTAAATATTTTAGTTGAAAGAACGGACGTAATGCCTACTTTTTACCGCCCGCGCCGACAATGAACAATTTCAGGGATCTCGCAAACACCTCTTGCATTTATCAGTTTTGGAGGCTTTATTTTTTAAATAACATCCTCGTCAGGATACCAGTGGACGTCTGGCTCCTCTGGCCACCTCCATCCTTTAGGGCCACTCATGACCATCACACTGACGCAAACACTTCCTCTTTTTTTTCAATAATCGTTCCTGGGAAGAATTCCTCTTCATAGGTATCAGATTGATAAAGTGGGCCTACACAAAGTCTTAGGTCTGATGGGCCTGTATTCTGTCAGCAATGAAACTAAGTAAAACAGGCAGTAACTAAATAAAAAATAGAATTTAGCTTTGCATTGAAAGACTTCTTAGTAACCTAAAAAAAAAGTAGCAACAATGTGAAAGTAATACCACATGGTTCTAATCTAAATAATAAAGTCAATACTTCCTAAAAACACAGTTAGTGTAAGCTATCACCACAGAAATGCAAAAGATATGGTTAAACCCAGCATCTTGTTGCACATGGCCTAGGCTTGGCCCAAGCTCATGACAGCCAAAATTAGGCCTCTGTATTATCCACCCGCATGCACATAAAAACTATTGAATTCTTGGTGCTATTATTTTTAATACATACTACTAGTTATAATGTTCACTAATGCAAAGTTTGGAAGCCATACTTAAAATACTTTAGGAGATATCAATTTCTTCAGTAGATTTGACTAATAGGTGTTCCTATTTGGAGGCCATTTGCAAACACTGGTTAATTAAATAGTTCTAATTTACTCATGTGATGCCACAGTGTGGCCACATTGGGTACTTCTTGCACTTAAAGCTGCAAAGTTCATAGAAAAAATACACCAGTGCCATCTAGCAGCCATATGTGGAACTAAGGGCTCCTAAAAATTTTGATCCACAACCCATCCCCGATCCACAACCAGTTCCCTTACCCAACAAGGTCCCTTGAGTCCTTGATCACACCACCAACGTATTTCCCCCCCTCAGGCTAAACGGTTCGTCCAACGCTAGAAAGGAGGTGAAACGTTACAGACCTAAAAGATCTGCAAATTGTGTAACGAAATAGATTGAAACTTTCAAATTGTGTGAAACTTAGAGATTTAAGGATAATTAAAATTGTGTAAGGTAAAGGTATGATAGGTAGGCCTATTTCTTTATTGAAAAAAATAAAACAAAGCTAGACCAAATTTTGCAACTCCTGTGACTTAAGCCTATATTACCCAGGCTCCTAACACCTGTTATGACTGCTGATTGATTAATGGGGCTTAACGTCTCATATTTATGCAACGATGGCTAATCGAGACGATGAGCGGGTGATAATGAAGATGAGAAAGATGATAATGAAGAATAAAGCCACATCCGAATCATGATTGATATTTGGGCTTAACGGATCCATTGTACGTCGCGTGAGTCGTCATACGGGAGTCCAGCAAGGGAGGGCAGGGCCAGTGGGAGGAGATATATTCAATGGGACAGTGGGGGTGAAAGGGGATTGGGGTGTGGACTGCACTTCGTCTGACTTCTCCTCTTCGACCAGTCCGGCTAGGGTGGCCCTACCAGAAGCATACGCTTCCGCCGGCATAGCTCTCGGGATCATCAAAGAGATTGATCAATGGGGCTTAACGTCTCATATTTATGCAACGATGGCTAATCGAGACGATGAGCGGGTGATAATGAAGAATAAAGCCACATCCGAATCAGATCCATTGTACGTCGCGTGAGTCGTCATACGGGAGTCCAGCAAGGGAGGGCAGGGCCATGTGGGAGGAGAAATATTCAATGGGACAGTGGGGGGGAAAGGGGATTGGGGTGTGGACTGCACTTCGTCTGACTTCTCCTCCTCGATCTATCCGGCTAGGGTGGCCCTACCAGAAGCATACGCTTCTGCCGGCATAGCTCTCGGGATCAACAAAGCACGCAAACCTGACCACCACGATAAGGTGGCAGTCCCTGGGCAAGAATTGGGTTTAAAGGTGATGATGGAAGGGTAAGTAATCATTTCTTTCAAGGAGTTCATAGATCCCTGGGTAAATGTTGGATGCACACTATGCACGCTAATATCTCGGAAATTTTTTGTACAGTGATACCGTTTAAGATTTACTATAGAAATGGTAAAGTCCCCAACGTTGAATACAACACGCATCGCCATTCGAATCCAATGAAAGAGGCGGCCATTACTTACCGAACCCTGTCACATGATTGCCCAGGTGGTTCGGGTTCAGTTCACAATTCTAACGTAATTTGTGTATTCTTGGACCTGCGTTAACTTGTGGAGGTTCGAAATTCGAAATGATTTGCAAAGCTCCACATATAGTGGGGTTACTTTAGCCCAATTTCCTATACCGACCCGGACAAAATTAGGAGAAAGCTGATTTTTTCAGGGTCGCTTACAAATATCATTTTATATAACATACTTCGGGTCCGCCAAAATCCGCCTTGTGCGTTAGCCGCCATCTTGTGAAATGTTGGCGATTACGGTATTACACTATATCACTTGTTGTGAGTGCTCTATGCAACATTAAATTACGTGAGTGGTGTCAAATGAAAGATAATGTTATGATTAATAATAATAATGTATTTAATTTTAGTTATTTATCATATTACAATAGAAGGAAGTAATTAAGTGATCCACCGCATAAGTGTATATTTGTATTTTAATGATTTGCGATAAAAGTAATAACGTATCCATAACTTGTGTTCATACAAAACATAAAGCTTATTCTGTCTAAAACACACGTGCCAAGTCTTATTTACATAACTTTAAAAATGTTTGAGATACGAGCTTTTGTATATCTGCATGTGTTGTGGCCGCCATCGCCCCGGACAGAGCAAAGCTCATTACCTTAGCCCATCGGTCAGTAACAACACATTAAAAGAAACTTGTTTTTTACATGATGACTAAAGAATGTAATTGAGCTTCATTTAGACCAAGGCACATATGTGCTTTAGTCGCCATTTTGAAAAATGGCGACGGTTACAGTTTTGTCTTCAAACATGCTTTGTGAAGGCTACATATAACATAATAACATGAAGAATCCTAATTGAAATATATGATTGGGAACTGCTATAAACAGGGGAAAAATTGTAAGTAATTAGATGAGCGTAGCGAATGTATCAAATCAATTCAAATGGTTCATTCTCGAAATGCGCGAATTTTGTTCGTCGCACACCGGTCAAACGGTTCGACGGATTTGACCAAAATTTTAAACCAACACTCTTTATTACTCAAATTTACGATGTCAAGATGAACAGAAAAATCCGTCAAGATGACAACCTACAAGAAAATAAATTACCGAAAACATTTAAGTTTTAATTTCTGTTAATTGAAACTTATGGACGGATTTAAGTAATGTTTTGAGCTCGTGGTAGAATGGGCCCATGGTAAGTCTGAAAAAGGAGACCCTGTTCCCCCCCCCCACCCCCCCTTCTCCTCTGTCCCACTTAAGATTCCTTCTTCTGCAATATGTCCTGCCCTTCCTAGTTTCTGGACTATCCTTATGACGACCCCCACGATATAAAAAAAAATGATCTGATTCGGAAAACGTCATGTTGCCTAAGCTGTCACGTAAGTCACTAAATGCCAAATAATAACAATGTTCTATATTTATTTATATCCACAACAAAGGTATTGCCACTGTCTTGGCGAAAGTTAGTTTAACGTTGTTACTGTTACCGTCATTTTGTAAGCGCATTTTTAGTTAATATTTATGGCAATGTTCCCTAACACTGCCGCTCTTATAATTATTCACATAGTAAATGTTGTCTATCACTCTCACTTGTTTAGGTGTCCAATTATACAAATTGAACATTGCTCCAACACTGTGGCAAGCAGTATTTTGTTGAATGAATAGAATTGCTCTCCATCCAATGATGTATTTTAGCTCCATAAAGAGCCAGCTAACATTTCCTCCTACACCGTTTACTTGTTGTGGATTGTCTTTAGTCATCGTGAGAGGATGGGGAAGTTCACAATATTGTTAATGATGATTATTAAGATCCGTTTTATTTCCTTCTTTAAAACAAGCACTTGTCGCGTCACTCACATCATGTCAGTACATAAACAGCCCACTGCAATTTTTCAATTTCTGTTAGCTTGCTCTGAAACCCAGAAATATTATTTCCTTTATTGACTGTGTTGGCAGATCCTGGCGATACCATTAAAATGACAACGTCTTGAGAATTTTGACCAATTAAGATAACTAGTAATCTGTATCATTACCAACTTCTGCAACTCGGGGACCACTGTCTGCCAAGTTTAATGTTGCCTCCACTACTAGAGTGCATGCAGCAGTTTTTGCATTGACAATTTTTATATCTTTAAACATTAACCGATTGGAAAACTTTTAAATAAGCCGGGCTTTATTCTGCCATATCCCAGGAATGCGGCCTGATATGCAATGCATGAGCGAATCTCCAAAGACAATTTCGTGTGAGGTGGTCGAGGCCATGTACGCGATGGAGAAGGACCCCCCCCCCAACCCCCAACCCCCCAACTATTATGTTGATACTCTTTGCATATCTCAGTTCGTGGGTGCAAGTAACCGTTGATTGATGCAATAGCCTGTTCAAAATGTTCGTTCTACTTATCATACCGTTATCATCAAATAGTGATGGTGATGGATAACAGACAAGAGTTGCTCTATCGCATTTGACTGTTTATCATCATGGGGGTCGTCATAAGGAGAGTCCAGCAGAAGAAGGGCAAATTGCAGAAGAAGGAATCTTAAGTGGGACAGAGAAGAAGGGGGGGGGGGGGGGACAGGGTCTCCTTTTTCAGACTTACCATGGGTTACTTAGAATGGGCCATTCTACCACGAACCCAAACATTTTAAATCCGTCCGTAAGTTTCAATTAACAGAAATGAAAACTTAAATGTTTTCGGTAATTAATTTTTTGTAGGTTTTCTTCTTGACGGATTTTTATGTTCATCTTGACATCTTCAATTTGAGTATTAAAGAGTGTTGGTTTAAAATTTTGGTCAAATCCGTCGAACCGTTTGACCGGTGTGTGACGAACACAATTCGCGCATGGAGAGAATGAACCATTTGAATTGATTGATACATTCGCTACGCTCATCTAATTACTTACAATTTTTCCCCTGTTTATAGCAGTTCCCAATCATATCTTTCAATTAGGATTCTTCATGTTATTTTATGTTATATGTAGCCTTCACAAAGCATGTTTGAAGACAAAACTGTAACCGTCGCCATTTTTCAAAATGGCGACTAAAGCACATATGTGACTTTGGTCTAAGTGAAGCTCAATAACATTCTTTAGTCATCATGTAAAAACAAGTTTCTTTTAATGTGTTGTTACTGACCGATGGGCTAAGGTAATGAGCTTGCTCTGTCCGGGGCGATGGCGGCCACGACACATGCAGATATACAATAGCTCGTATCTCAGACATTTTTAAAGTTATGTAAATAAGACTTGGCACGTTTGTTCTAGACAGAATAAGCTTTATGTTTTGTATGAACACAAGTTATGAATACGTTATTACTTTTATCGCAAATCATCAAAATACAAATATCCACTTATGCGGTGGATCACTTAATTACTTCCTTCTATTGTAATATGATAAATAACTAAAATTTCATACATTATTATCATTGATCATAATATTATCTTTCATTTGACACCTTTCACGTAATTTTATGTTACATAGAGCACTCACAACAAGTGATTTAATGGAATACTGTAATCGCCGACATTTTCCAAGATGGCGGCTAACGCACAAGGCGGATTTTGGCGGACCCAAAGTATGTTATATAAAATAAAATTTGTAAGCGACCCTGAAAAAATCAGCTTTCTCCTAATTTTGTCCGGGTTAAAACCTAAAATTCCTCCTCTAATATTATTAACCGATAATTGTATTTAGGGCCTCCTAGCAGCTCCTGCATCCAACAATTACTGATCCCTGGTCATGGGAATTAACAACATCGTATCAAATCATATCAATTAAATACCAGTGAGCCATATTTCATTACAGTAGCATGTCCAAACTAATTTTCTATAATGTCAGGTTTTACAAAAACTCACATGGAAGGAAGCCTTTTAATATTACTGTACAACAACGTTTGTTTTCGTAAACTTAAATTTTTATTATAAATATTATGTTTTATTTTAGACGCACTTGGGCTACGATGTCTGGATACCGACAGACCGGATGGATTCGATTGAAGCTGAAGCGAAAAGGCAATCCCAGTATGTAAGGAATTTGGCAACCGAGGTGTGGGGAGCGAATGTTCCATTTTCGGAAAAGTCAATCCCAAAAACCCGGAAGTTACAGCTAAACCCAAACTTACACCCAGGAAACTCAAGGCAGTCATTGGTAAGGTTCAGGGTTTGAATCCTGGGTCGGGTCGGGTCGGGCATGGGTTTTTTAACTTTGGAACTTGACTTGAATTTATTAATATGACACTGTTTGGTTAAAGAGAGGCCAAAAGGCTAGTAATATGATTGGTACAAGAATAGATGCGCTGTTGGGGTACCCCAACAGCTTACCTGAATTGTAGACTGTAAGCTGTTGGGGTCTATCCTTATGTCTACAATTCAGGTACAATTCAGCTTACCTGACTGTAAGCTGTTGGGGTTTATCCTTTTGTCTACAATTCAGGTAAGCTGTTGGGGTGTATCCTTCTACCAATCATATTACCAGGCTTTTGACCTCTCTTTTGACCCAACATTTCTCACCCAAACTCTTGCCCCTGTGTTACTATCTTTTTTTCCAGATACTTCAGACTTGTACTTCCTTAACATGTTCAATGTTGTTTAGTTTGTAGGTTAGGTAGTAGATACTTATTATGTACTTAGTAGTCTACTCACTCCCAATTGATCAAGGTCTTGTACCGAAACGTCTCGGAAAACTTGTGTTGTCCTTTATATGTTGTTATTTAATCTCTCTACCACAATGGTCTACCAATCATAAAGTTGGCCCAACGAAAGTATTCTGATGCTTACGACACAGCCTTATTAATTAATGAGATGTAGTATGTCATAACGAGGGTTGTGTGTGGCTCCCCTATCTCAGTGCAATACTGTCCACTTACTATAAATAAGTAAAGACATTTTTCTGTTCAGGTTCATATCGACATTGGCTAGTCAAGAAAGGAACTTCACCGGCCGTACTGGAACCAAGGAGGTTGTACTATATACAACCTCCTTGACTGGAACCAAGGAGGTTGTATATAGTGTAACATCTGGAGGCGCGGTGGTTAGGGTGGGGGTGAAGCCGGTCAGTGCATCGCCTTCCCCTCCCAAGCCGGGAACGAGAGGTCGGGCAAGGACGGTAATGCACGCATTCTTATGGCGATCAACCTCCCACGAAACACTCGATTGTACATAATTAGAGCGATGTAACGAGTAAGATGGTGTGCAGTTGTGCAGCATACGGTTGTAGCCATCGATGTAATGCGAAACCTGACAACGTAACGTTCCACAGGTACGTACATCATTCAGTGAATAGTTGTGTAATTATATTGACATTTTTGGCGAAAGCCGTGACACTCGATTGCAACAAACGTCTTTATTTGACTATACTGTAAATAGTATATAATAAAATATATTGTAAATAGTAACATCATTCTAAAATATAAATATTGTTTTACTTTAAGTGTATGAGCCCGAAATAAGTCATGTTCCCATGTGTGATTGTAAAATGAGATTGTTAAATAGAAAATTCAAATAGTGTATTCCTATTTTTATTTGACTTGTATTTATATATTTTATGATGCTAATAATATTATTATGTTTTGTTAATGTGACCCCTGACAGTCATGCCCACAAGTGGTACGAGATTATTAATATAAATTCAAATAGTGTACTCGAATTTTTGTCTTATCTTACTTGCATTTATATACTTTATAATGCTAATATCATTATTTTGTTTTGTTAATGTGACCCCTCTTATAGTCATGCCCATAAGTAATTAATACAAGATTGTTAATATAAATGCAAAAAGGTATTCTTACTTGTATCTTACTTGTCTTTATAATGTTGTCTTTATTTTATGTGCCTAAGTGATTAATGTGAGATTGTTATACTAGAAAAGCAAACATTGTATTCTTATTTCTTATTGTGATATTTTCATTGCTAGCTATGTTTATTATATCGATGCAAATAATGTTGGTGACGCGTCTTTATTATTGCAATTCTCATACACGCATATGTGATGGTTGAATAAATATAAATATTGTTTGAGTGTATGTTACTCATGTATACGTTATTCTTATTCATTAACAATATGTGACGTTTAATATCAACAAAACTATTTTAAATTGTGTTATGACCATATACATTTTAATCAATTCAATTAAGCGCTGTTGAAATACATTTAATAATTAAACTACCCAGAACAGTAGTGGTTTTCAATGTCCTTGTATGTATTGGTTTCGCTCACCGCTCGAAACCTTCCCGGCCTGGCCTTACCCCTCCAGCCGCGCGACGGCTTCACGCGGTCGACCAAGAATCCTATACCACCGCGCCTCCAGATGTTACACTATATACAACCTCCTTGACTGGAACAAACTGTCAACGGGGCCTTCGAACGGATTTCACACAAAATTGCGGACTTAAACAGAACACTCCTGACCACCCAAGAGAGGAGGGACAAGAGGCTACAAATAAAGTCCAAGCAGCAGGGGGCTGCAATGAACACCTTCTTGACGAAAGACATGTCCGACTCTCAGTCCCAGTGAGATAGCCTATACATCGACAAATTCTCACAAAATTGTACCATATTTCAAGTTACGTTAGTTAGTTATAAGTTCAATTTAGTTAGATATAGATTTATTTTAGAGTTAGTTATGACATTGTTAAATATCGTACTAGGTAATAGTCCGCGCAAGTACATATTGAGTTGCAAATGTAGCGGCATAAAAATGATAGCAACATGTATATGTTTGCTTGCATTTACAACATTAAAACATTGCTTACTCGAGAACGGTATTGCTCTTTTTTGGCTCTATTTGTTACGGTTGGTTCTCATTTGTTACTGGTGAGCATCGGTGGTTACTATTTGTTACAGCAGATTCCCATTTGTTACGGGTGAGCATCGATTACCACTGGTTACTGTTTGTAACGGCAGATTCCCGTTGGTTACGGTTGATTCCCATTTGTTACGGGTGAGCATCGATTACCACTGGTTACAATTTGTTACGAGTGAGCATTGATTCCCCCTGGTTACTATTTGTAACGGCACACAATCCAGCTTGTTACGGTTGATACCCATTCGTTACGGGTCCTCGTTCATTACTTGAAAGGGGCCATAATACGGCACGTTAGGGTGAACGGTTGGTTCTGGTTTGTTACGTGTTCCCTGTCGTAACCGTAATCAAAGGGATCCAATAGTAATTTCTACCGTAACCATTCACCGTAACGAATGGGAATTTTAAGAAGGGATATCAGACACTTTTTTTTTCAAAGTTGCCGTTGGTTAAACAAATTTTGTCGTACGCATCATGAAACAATGATCTCGATGATTTTGTAGCCTAAAATGTTCCTAATATTTCAGGTTGCTTTCCTGGGCACGTATTTGGTGGAAAGAAGAACACTGATGTGGTATGAACAATATGTAAGAAAGTGTTGAACAAAAAAGTTACCATTCAATTAAATTGGAATGGTACAAAAGATAAAAAGAGCATTTGCTTTGCACCTTTTCACATGTGCTGTCTCTTATTAAACGTAAGTTCATTTATACCAAATATTCAAGACCTAACTACCTAATACCAAACACTGTAATAGACGCTATCACTTAATACAGGAAACTGGGCCAGTTGAACACCGAGCGCATACTGAGCGCATGGCGACACAAGTTCATGTATTCATGTTCTTACCCATGTTGATGTTCACGTCCACATGGGCCTAGCTCTAGGCCTTGGATAGATAGATATTTGGGCTTAACGTCTCATATTTTTGCAACAAGGCTTATCGAGACAATGAGTGGGTGATAGATGAAGAAGCAATAGAGGGCTGCTTGGAGGAAAGGGCCAAGTAGGAGGGCGGGGTGAAAAATTGGAAGGAGGAGGAAAAGGGAGGGGGGAGGTTGTGGACTGCACTTCGTCTGACTTCTCCACCTCGACCTGTCCGGCTAGGGTGGCCCTACCAGAAGCATACGCTTCCGCCGGCATAGCTCCAGGAATCTTCAAAGCGCACAAACCTGCCCACTACGATAAGGTAGCAGTCCCTCGGCAGGACTAGGCCTTGGAAATGTCTTCACCTGTGGCATCAAACCATAGCATGTAGTAACAAACTTCCCGGTGCAAAATAATAGTAATGGTGTAAAGGCATTTGTATTGTGATACTATAAGTGATTCGGTGGTGATACATCAACGTTGTTACTGAAGGCCCTACACACAATGTGGGTATCCGTGAACATGGCAGATAGCTGAAGTCGCGAATGACTAGTGGTCCTTGCATTTCGGTAACTTTTAGCAGTAAAATTAAGTGAACATGAGTGACAAGTGCTGTGATTAGTAAGTAACTACAGTGTTCCTTTAAAGATTAAACCTCATAAAGTAGCAAGGCACGATGGCATCTACGGAAGAATTAAGCAAGATCTCCGACTCTGTACTTAAGGCGCTTAAAACCATTGTTGCCCGTTAGGTCGAAAACGACCGCTACCTCAGTACCTCAGTGATTCTGTACAAGAAATAGTTGTACAGGATGGCAAAGAACACCATTTATAGAGGGACGCCCCAGGCAGTCATGGAAGAATGGCTTTTTAAACCGCCACCCGGAGGTTCGCCAAAAGGAAGTGGAAAATGTGAGTAAAGGCCGCGCGGCGGTTTCGCGAGCAAGTTTAGAGAGGTGGTTTGATGGTCTTCGGAACTACCTCTCTGAAACTAATACGCTCGACATTCTAGATTCACCCGACCGGATTTTTAACACCGATGAGTCTGGATTTTTTTTCCACTCAAACACAGGTCGATTCCTGTGTTTGAGTGCAACTAAATTGTTAGTCACTGCACTAACAAAGGAGAAGGAACCGACCACTGCGCTCGGTACTTTTTCTGCATCCGGTTGCATTGCACCAACCATGGTTGTGTACAAGGGAATTTGCCGCAACAACAAAATCCATGATTCCATGCCTGATGGTTGATTTGCCAGCAAAACGGAAAGTGGGTGGATGCGTGGCGAAACTTTTCTTGAGTATTGCCATGTCTTCTATAAATGGCTTGTGGAAAAAGCCATCCGCCTGCCGGTAAGTTTGCTCCTTGCGGGGCACAGATCTCACATGAACCTCGAGGTCAGTAAGTTCTGTGCCGATCATGGTATATATTATACTGCTTGCATCCGAATGCAACCCACATTATCCAGCCAGCAGATGTGGGTATCTTGGGCCCCCTGAAGAAGGCATGGATGAAAGTAGTGCACTATTATCGGACAAAGCACCAAAAGGCAGTGAACAAGGTGATGTTTGGCGATCTGTTGAAAACCACGATGGAACATGCCTTGTACCCAGAACTCATCTAGAATGCGTTCCGGAAGAGTGGCATTTTCCCCTTCAACCCTCGGGCCGTCGACTTTTCCAAGTGTTTAGTCGATAACTTCAGGGAGAAAGAGAAAGAGCCCACAATACCGATCACATAGTTTCTGATCGGTCCGATGCACTCATTGCAAAAATGCAATTACAAGAGATGATCCCGCCCGACCTGTTTGGTGAGTTTCTTGCCACAAAACAGGCTGGGCGAGAGTGGTCTGGAGATGTGTCAGCTTCCCAGCTGTACACAATCTGGTTGGCTTTTTGCAATAAGTTCGCGTCCCCCGCAGTGGGGGAAACTGCCGCTCTGGCTGAGCACGCAGACGAGACTGGCCTTGGGGCAGAAATCAGTCGGGCGCGTTCTGAAGACTTCGTACCTCAACGTTTCGATGATATGGTGGAGATTGAAGTGACTTATGTAGAACTTCTTGCCGTACTTTGTTCAAAACTCCCTATCTACACCCCTCTTTGTCAACTTCTGCTCTATCCGTATCTGAACCGTCTTCACCCACTCGTCAACACCGAGACCTCACCAATCGACTCCATCCACTTCAACCACAGCTCACGAACCCACTCCATCACCCTCTCCATCCACGTCTCACGAACCTACTCCATCCACTTCAACGACCGCTCACAAACCTACTCCATCCACTTCAACCACCGGTCACGAACCTACTCCATCCACTTCAACCACGTCTCACGAACCTACTCCATCCACTTCAACCACACCTGACCAACCCACTCCATCCACTTCATCGACCCGTATATCGCATACCTTTGCCGCACTTCTTACTCTTCCCAAAGAGAAAGTTACGGAGATGAGGCGTGCCAATCGAAAAGCTCTAATCTATGCTGTATCTTCAAAATGTTGGGTTACTGAGGAAGAAGAGCGTTTAGAACCACAGAAGCCGAAACCAAAGGGCAAAGATAAAGTACCAACTGGTAAACCCGCACAACAATAAGGGAGGAAAGAGACATATTCTTTGTAGGCAAGTTTTGCAAATGGCACTTGATTGATTAAATGCAAGTTTTCCGTATTGAAGCAACGTCTGAGGTAATTTGTCGGAAGTTTGAAATGCTACAGGACTATCAACCATATGCCGTGTATAATGAGTTAGGATACCCAGCAACCTCCCTAACGAGCTGAAAGTGCGCATAGTTATATACATGTAAATATTTCTCTATAATCTTCCAAGACGTTTACAATATGAAGCAAATTAGAGAGATACAGCCAATATAAAATCTCGTGAAATTAACGTTCTTTTAATGATATCTCAAGAATGCCACACAAGAATTATAATATAATTGGAAATCTGAACCATATCATAGCTACAATTTGATTTTGCAAAATATTTCTTATATTGTAAAATATGTAATCAATTACTTTTATATTACTATGAAATAATGATAATTAAAATAAAAAAATAACATCACGGCTGATAACATCAAATTAAATGTTTTCCCATAGTATATTATAGTATAGTAGTTATAGTATTTTTTTCTTACAAAACCACATTGCAGCTGTGATAGACCTACACTTTTCCAATGTTGCGGTGCCGTTTTTAGATATAGGCTAGATAACTTAGTTTCACGCGGTAATAATATTGGCGGAATCCTTTCCCTACTCTTGTAATCTTTAGTATTCACCGATTCCGATTGACACCATGTCTATCTTGGTAGGCTTGTACATAAGGGTAGTGCATTTATTTATTCCAAATGTAGTAATGTAGTTTGGATGTTCCAGGGAGCACATGTATGTGTATGGGTCTCAGGCTAAGGTACATATTACATCCATTTTCTTGCACATAAATACATTTTTTTTATACTTTTCGTTTACATGGGTGTTAGGGATTTTAGACAATTTATTATGGTTGCGTTTTATTTTTTTTGGTAGTAAAGTTTATGTAACTTTGCTTGTTAGCAATTTGTTAATGAATGAATGAATGAATGTCCGTGTCCGGCTCAGATGCATCCACCCCAAAAAACAGCGGCATGTGTAAATGTTTGTTAATGGTCTATTGTTTATTTCGTTTGGATCTACATTTACACTCGTATTATGTACATAGTCACATTTTATTTGTTTTATTCATTTTACAGATGAATCATGTAATAGAATTCATACGTACCATTGTCGCAGAATTCGACCAAGAAGATGTGCGAAAACAATTGATAGAGCTTGGCGTCGACGGAATGGACGACTTGAATGAAATAGATTTTGTGTCAGATCAAACACTCTAGTTTAAACCAGTTAAAGCCAGGAAGCTTAATACAGCTATTAAGCAGTTGTGTCAGACAGAATTGCAATCGCTTCCTCCCAGCATCGCTGTGAATAGTTCTCCAGTAGTATCAACATGTACATCTGGTTACAATACAGATTCAAGCCCCCAAAGCACCCTTCCAATGTCCTCAAGTGAGTAACCGTATAGTATGTAGATCTAGGGTGTAAGCACATAGATGTATCAGATGTTTTTGGAGTGGTAGGCATTGTAGTTTAAACGTATATTTTTGGTTTAGTTAGTATAAAAATCAATACTCGTTTAGGAACAAGCAAGGGATGTGATTGGCTGGCCGGAGACTCGAATGCACGGGGGTGCAGCGTGCACGGTAGTCGAGGGTGAAAGTGCCGGGGAGCAAGAAGTGTGTGGACGCTATCTCGTCACTTCGATTAAACCATCAGTGTTATTTTATTTTTGTGTGTTACTTTTCTTTATAAAATAAAGTATAATTATTGTGTTGTAAGTGTTGAACATATCGAATTTTGTGAACAATAGTTATACGGTATACCAATCAAACGTGCGAAATTAGCCGTGTGATCTACAACCACACTAACCAACAACTTCACCTTGGAGGTCGAGGAACAACCACCACGGTAACTTCGACTATCAGCGTCATACTCGCCAACACCGACGACGTCAACTTCAAGAGTTACCAGTCATCTTATGAGCAGACAATCTTATGAAAAAACAATATACACTCAGAACGAATACAATAAATATAATTACTGAACAATTCACGACAAACCACAGACAATCGAACTTGCCGAAGAAGTGCGGAATTAACTTACAATTAGCATCATCAATAGATATATATATTAAAACCACTCAAAAACACTTGAATAGTTATAGAAGAGATTGATTAATGGGGCTTAACGTCTCATATTTATGCAACGATGGCTAATCGAGACGATGAGCGGGTGATAATGAAGATGAGAAAGATGATAATGAAGTATAAAGCCACATCCGAATCAGATCCATTGTACGTCGCGTGAGTCGTCATACGGGAGTCCAGCAAGGGAGGGCAGGGCCAAGTGGGAGGAGAAATATTCAATGGGACAGTGGGGGGAAAGGGGATTGGGGTGTGGACTGCACTTCGTCTGACTCCTCCTCCTCGACCAGTCCGGCTTGGGTGGCCCTACCAGAAGCATACGCTTCCGCCGGCATAGCTCTCGGGATCCACCAGGCACGCAAACCTGCCCACCACGATAAGGTGGCAGTCCCTGGGCAGGACAAATTAACTAAAATCAATTTCCAAGCAGTAGTGTGTTCATGTATTACCGGGTACCTACTTCACAGCTTTGTTTGTAGTCGCACCACTAATTCCGTAAATGTTCACATTGAAAAAGTTCCATGTGGGACTGTGGGTTGTTCTAGTCTTCCAACAATTTTTGTATTTTCAAACAACCACTTCCCTGTCTATTCCTGCTTCTCCAAACCCTATTCTTTTCCTTATTTTTCTTTCGTAGACTATCCTTGGTGACCTGAGAGGCATCCAACAATCCACAGTAAGCCGTACACTACAACGTGTCACAGAAGTGATTGCGGAGCAGATGGGTGCTTTCGTTCATTTCCCGGACGAGCGTGGGATGGCTGCCAACCACTTAAAGTTCTTTATTGATCGGGAATTTCCGGGTGTGGCAGGGTTAATAAACTGTACCCATGCTGGAATTCAAAATCCTGGTGGGCCTTCCGGGGAACTTGACCGAAACCGAAAGCGAGTGTTTTCGTTAAATGTACAGATTATTTGTGGGACAAAAAAAAGGAAATTTTGAATATTGTTGCTCGATGGCCGGGTAATACCCACGATGCCATAATCTTCGACAACAGCCGGGTGCGAGTTCGATTTGAACAGCAAGAGTTCTCTGGCTGCCTGTTACAGCATCGCTTACAATGCGAAAAGACAGACGGTACGTTTGGTCTACTGGAGAAGTGAAGTGGGCAAGTGGGGGGGAGGGAGTGAGAGAGAGAGTGAACATAAAATAAATTGACAGCTCGTAGACGAGACGGGTCCGAGTACACAGCCCAGAGCTAGGGCTGGCCATTCGGCTACCGAAGTAGCTTACTATAGATAGACTGGTACCCTAGACCCGCCCCATTTTCGTCAAAAATTTCTTGTGAAAGACAAAAAATGAAAACTTAGAAAGTGACGAATGCATAATGAGCGGTGATTTTTCAGAAACCTTCACGTTCGTTGTAACGGATGAAATACATTGTTACTCGATTTAAATACCGCCTCCCTTGGCGATGCTTTGGTTTCCGTTTGCGTGAATGGGATTTGCTGTCATGACGGCGAAAAAAGAACTCGGCCACTGAAGGGACTAGAACGTGAACGGGAGCGGTTGAAACTTGTTGATAAAAAACCATATAATTACATGTCTGAAGCTGTTAAGGTCAGCGATCCTTAAGTTCTTGATGTAAGTAATTTCAGGGGGCTTCACTCTGAAACAGCCATTCGCAAAGTGCGGTCCGAGGCTCTTGCTTTAAATGATCTAGACAAAGACGATTTCGTTGACGTGACAAAAATGTACATCGCAGGTCAGGGCAAGAACGATCAGTACATACAGACAGTTGGTACCCTCTTTTTCGCCCACTGCTTTAGTATCGACCAGTGGCTTGTTGCAAACTCTATTCGAAAGGAGGAGGGTGGTTTTACCCTGTACCTGGACGCTACTGGAGCCGTGGTGCGAAATCCTTTGGGAGACCAGCGTTCATATATTACTACGCGGGGGCTATCTCGTGTAATGGTACTGTCCTACCCATTCTGGAAATGGTAAGTTCGCGATACGACGCCGAAACTATAGCCGCGTGGTTGGGTAACTTTATGTTGTTTTCCAAGAAACATGGGGCGTGGCGTCTGTTTTCGCGTATCGTTACTGACTATAGTCTAGCGCTTATCAACGCCGTTCTGAAATCTTGGAATGTAGACACTCTTTCAGAGTACTTGGTTCATTCGCATAAATTTTTAAAGGGAACGTTGCCCAAGGGATCAAAACCAGTGGTCAGGATTCACGTTGCTGCGCTCATTTTATGCGAATTGTCGCCAATGACGCTAGCGAATGCGCGCCCGACAAATCAAAAAAAGTTTTGAGGAAATTTCTGATAGAGATACTCGCCTCGATGGTAGCAGCATCCACCCTAGATGACGTAATAACCATCACGAAAAGAGCTACGTCGTACTGCGATCTAAGACGAACACATTGCAAGTGCAAGAAGCGGTGCAGGATTTGGTCAAGTTCTGTACTGTTAATACTACACCCACTAAAGTTCTATCGGATTGCAGTGTCTTCGAATACGACGGTAAAAGCGAAAAGACGATCTTCAGGTCTAGTCCTTTTTATAATGAGTTCCAAGTTGTAACGTCTAGGCTGAATGCTGCTCTTGCTGAGGATAGCGAGAACGAGGTTCCCTTAAATCCGCTCTACTGCCCGGAGTGCATTTCAAAATTGCAAAAAAAATATCTGCCTTACATCCCTCTCTGGTCTGGCGTTATGTTGCGAGATGCCTCGGACAGCCTGCCGAAAGCGGATCGCTTCAGCAATGCGATGGCCGAAACGTGGTTTGACATTTTGAAATCCCTAATTCTCAATAAGGACGTTAACATGAAATGCGGTTGGTTCATTTCGGCAGTACAATCTCAAATCGGAGTCATAGTAAAATCATTTGTTTTCAAAATTCCGAAAAATTTTGACAGGAAACGGAAACGTGTCGTTAAAGAGATTGATTAATAGGGCTTAACGTCTCATATTTATGCAACGATGGCTAATCGAGACGATGAGCGGGTGATAATGAAGATGAGAAAGATGATAATGAAGAATAAAGCCACATCCGAATCAGATCCATTGTCCGTCGCGTGAGTCGTCATACGGGAGTCCAGCAAGGGAGGGCAGGGCCAAGTTGGAGGAGAAATATTCAATGGGACAGTGGGGGGAAAGGGGATTGGGGTGTGGACTGCACTTCGTCTGACTTCTCCTCCTCGACCAGTCCGGCTAGGGTGGCCCTACCAGAAGCATACGCTTCCGCCGGCATAGCTCTCGGGATCAATTAAGCACGCAAACCTGCCCACCACGATAAGGTGGCAGTCCCTGGGCAGGTATTTTTTGATACACATGCATCGAAAAGCGCTATAGATAGAACGTTCGTATTAGGAAGTTCAATATTCCAATGTTCATTCAAAGGTGCATCGAGTGTATTGATGCCATTACTTGTTAACGGTAATCACTGGGTGTTACTTGTGGGCAACTTCCTTACGAAAGTGTGTTATTTGTACGACTCTTTGCACGATTCGGTGTCCCAACAGAAAAAGTATCGTAATAAGTTTGTAGAATTTCTAAAATATCGTAATGCTCTAGGCAGTGGCTATGATTACATAGATCCATTCGATTGGAAAACAACTAAAAATCGATACCCAAAACAGAGAGATGGACACAGCTGTGGTATACTCGTACTGTACTACATCAGTGTAATTTGTTCCGGACGCAACACATTTGACATGAAAGTGGACCCAGCTAAGTTGCGTGTCTCGATTCAAAACGGAACTTAATTTCACGACTACCGAAAAGGAATGTTTGAGTATTGTCTACACGCTGAGCAAAGTCCGCAACTTTGTTCTCGGAGCATATGTGACAATTCTAACAGATCACCGAGCCCTCACATTCCTCACAAGTTGCCACCTCTTACCGGGCAGATTGATGCGGTGGGTCCTGTTCCTCCAGGAATTCAACCCGAAGATACAGTTTTGTCCCGGCAGCCAGAATCTGGTTGCTGATACTTTGAGTAGGTTCCCGAGGCATGCTGATGATCCCCTTGCACGGGAATACCAACCGGACAATGAGATCCTCATAGCCAAGTTAGAGCAAACCATAACAAAACGATTAAAGACCGCCTTGCAAACGGTGGAGCAACAACAACGGACTGACCCGCAATTACGAGTAATTATGGAAGCATTGAAGAAGGACGAGGTACCTAATAAATACACAGCCAAGTACAGGATGTTTGAGGATCGACTATACCACAACAAGCATACTGACAAATTGGCCTGGAGGCTTTGTGTACCTGTTCCTCTCGTTCAAGATGTCATATGGAGTGTACACGGAGAGTTGGGACACTTTGGTCCCGCGAAATGGATTCCGGTCATCCAAGAATACTTTTACTTCAAAGACTTGGCCCGCACCGTGAGGAAATTGTTGGCATCATGTGGCCTCTGTCAAAAAACTAAAACACCCAACAAGACACATCATGGCACCATGCATCCCATAATACCTGCGGCTAAGGATGAGGTAGTCGCTACTGACCTATATGGTCCACTACCGCAGGGACAGGGCGGAGTGCGATACATCTTAGTATTTGTGGACCTTTTCACCAAGTATGTGGCGCTATATACCTTAAAACGGGCTACAGCCCGGGCCATCTCCAATAAGGTCAAGATCTACCTGGCAACAGTCGGACAACCGAAAACGATTTTATCAGATAACGGTACGCAGTATACATCGCACTAGTGGGTGAAAACGATTCAGGATCACGGAATAGCAGTCCGACATACATCCATACATCACCCACAATCCAATCCTTCAGAGCGTATTATGAGGGAATTGGGCAGGATATTTCGGGCTTATTGCCAAACTAAACACTCGACATGGCCCAATATGGTACCAACTACCAATAAATGGTTAAACATAACACACCATGAGGGAATGGGATTTACACCCTACGAGCTCCATTTTGGTACAAAACCACATCGAGAAATAGACGACCTTAGGGTATGTCCAGTAGAAAGTGGACAAATTGGAAAAAAGTGATTTTTGTGCTAGAACCGTAATTTTTTTTGTGTAATAGATAGACTGAAAAATAACTTTGTAAATAATATAATTATAGTTTCTATCATGTACCATGAGGAAATGTGTCTAAAGTGGGGTAGTTATGAAGTGCGGAATACTTAGTCAAATAGCGCCAACTTCAAAATTTCATTAAAAATTGAAAAAATTAGTGGAAGAAAATACTACTTATGAAAATCTCCTTTGTGAGGCTTATATTTTGAATTAATGACCTTATTATGTTTGAAATGTAAGGTGTTTAATAATAAAAAATACAAAATGAAAGTAATGTATTTGTGTCACAAGACATAACAGAAACATTCATTTGTTTCTGTAGCTTCCATACCCATGGAGCCACTGTAACCAAATTTTCAGTGTTGTTAGTTCACTACACCACCAACAGATGGAGCCAGGTGTCATTTTTCTATATAATTCCACTGCCTCTTGGTTTCCATTTCTTTCTGGTCACAAGAGTAACAAAATTCTTTGTCACAAGAGTAACAGTAGCAGAATATCTTCCTTTCTGAATCTCATTGGAAGTTGGAACACATGGTGAAAAGTTTCAGATCCAGTCAAGATTTTGGTACTAATTACTTGAAAATAAGGTAAGTACAGGTTTGAGTTTTAATACATGTTCAAGGCTTACTTCTTTTTTATACTTATAACCATTAATAAATGAAGTTGCCAAATAAATTTGAAATGTGATATGAACTAACCACTTTACTATTGGCACTTAACCTAGACCTAACCTATAAAATTATTTTTATAGATAATCCTGTCACCCCATGAGCCATGGCACCAGCTAAAAGTAATGCTGAAAGGCAAAAAGAATGGAGAGCTCGCCACAAACACAAAGAGCAGTATAAGACACAGCGCTCGAAAGTAAATAAAACTTATAATAACAAAAAGAAGCAGATAGAGTCACCAGCAGCAAAGGCTCAGGCCAGGCTAAATGCACGTCTGCGTAAGCAAAAAAGCAGACAAAAAGCAAATGTAACGAATGCTAGGACACCAACCAAAATTTCACCTAGCGTGCTTGGTAAAGCATTCAGTCGTGCTGTGAAAGCTTTACCGAAATCACCAAGAAAACAGGATGCAGTAATTGCCAAAATGGTATTGAAGTTTGGGGTCCAAACTAAAGAACAGACAAAGTCGAGTACCCCAAAAAAATTGGATCCTACAGTTGTGGCCACAGTCGTCGATTTTTTCAACAGAGATGATATAAGCCGTGTCGACCCAGGAATGAAGACCGCAAGAGTGAGTCGCTCAAGATCAACGGATTCTATTCAGGTAATTATCATTATTAATAATATTATATTATGATAATATAATAATAAGTGATTGATTAATGGGGCTTAACGTCTCATATTTATGCAACGATGGCTAATCGAGACGATGAGCGGGTGATAATGAAGATGAGAAAGATATAATAATAAGTATGTATAATAGGCCTAGAGCTACTCATAAAAAATGGTCATCTAATGTTTGTTGTATTATTTTACAGGCGCGTCGCCATTTACATTTTACGATTACGGAGGCTTTTGCTCTCTTCCGTGAACAACATCCTACTGTGAGCATTGGTCGCTCTTCATTTGCATCGTTGAGGCCTGCTTATGTAAAGCCTTACAAAGACATTCCGCATAACGTATGCGTCTGCCGCTACCACGAAAATTTCAAAGCCGTTGTTGAAGCTGTGGCAAGCGCACATCCAGGACTTCCATCCAATGCTCGGGAGTTTGTATCGACTATTGTTTGTAATACAAAAAGCTTTGAATGCATGGGATTAAACTGCCTTGATTGCAAAATGCGTGCTACTGAACTTCTTGAAGTAGGCCTAAATGATTTAGAAGATCACCGACTTCAATATCGACAGTGGAAGATGGTTAACAACAAATTTGAGCATATAATTATCGAGCAAGATTTGTTCGAAGCGGTAAAGGAACTTCAAGACCAGCTCCCTGGATACCTGCTCCACATTTTTGTCCAGGAGCGAGTGCAAACCCATTTTGAGGAAACGAAGAGTTCGGCCAGCATAGTTAACCCTGTCATTCAAATGGATTTTGCCGAAAACTATGCCGCTGTGTATCAAGATGAGATACAGAGCGCACATTGGTCAAATCCCCAGATTGCAGTATTTACTGCTGTCATCTGGTTTGGCAAAGACGCTTGTACATCATTCGCCATAGTGGCTGACGACATTAGCCATGACAGGTATTGTGTCGATGTGTTTATTCGGAAGATTCTGGATGAACATCAGAAAATAAACGGTAATGATATGCAAACCCTTCAGGTATTTTCCGACGGATGTGCGGCTCAATTTAAATCCCGATTTAACTTTATCAACACCACCATTTTAAAACAGGATTATAAGTTAAAGGAGTTAAACTGGTCATATTTTGCAACTTCCCATGGCAAAGGGGCTGTCGATGGGATAGGGGCAGTTGTAAAAAGGCATGCGTGGAACACAGTTCGGTCCCAAAAGGCCGTTTTTCGAAATGCAGAGACATTTGCTCAGGTTTGTGAACCTTTAAAAATCAAAGTCATCCTTGTTCCAATTGCCGACATAAACTTAGCCCGTGCTAAGCTCGACTCAGTCTGGGAAGGTGCCAAATCTGTGAAAGGCACACTGAAGATTCACCATTTCCAGGCTGTGTCTCCGTATGTCATATCTTGGCGATTGTATCCTCAGCAATCAACGGTGGAAGTGGCCAATCTGCGGGATATCTCCGAGTCAACGGATCTAGAAGATAATGAGGAGAGTGACGAGATATCGCTTCATGATGTGGGCACTACAGAGGAATGCAGCCAGTCCTTAACACCAGCGGTAGGCCAATGGGTGGCTGTCATCTATGATGATCAGTGGGTACCAGGGACCATTCATGACATTCCAGACAATGAAAATGTGAAGGTGAAATTCATGAAGGTGATTGGGCCTAACAGGTTTATGTGGCCAGCCATCCATGACTTTGATACTATCGCTTATAAATCTGTATTGTCGGTGATGAAGGTCACTCCTGAACTAAAAACTTACTCTGGTCGAGGAGCCATATACTTTGTGCCACCGCAGGAATTCGAGAGAATTCTTGACCTGTACCTCAACTATGCAGAGTAAACAAGTCGCTGCCCTGACCCTTACCCACCAACTGTCCCACTTTAGATTTGTCCTCCCACTTGGTATTGCTTGGCATTGCATGCTTGACAATCCGTCACAAGAGTAACGGTCACAAGAGTAACCACTTTTTTACCAGTAACCCTGTTTTTTATCCATCTCTTTGTATACCTATGTATTAAATATTTTTGTACACTGTTCTTAAGACACATAAGTTCAATATAAAAATGTTTTAATGCTACATTGTAATTTGAAGAAGAGAATTTTGATGTATGTTTTGTAGTGTAATTCAACTGTATTTTTTTGGTCACAAGACATAACACTGTTTCAAGTGGATTTTATGTTACTAAAATGATGACCTAAGTCTTAAGTGTTTGAATATAACTAATAAACATTATGTTTTCTATTTAATGCAAAAGTGTTTACTTTGATTAATCTAATATTCCTCTAAGCCTGAAAGTTTTAGTGTAGTAAACCGTGTCACAATGTCACAAGAGTAACACTGGACATACTTATTATCACATTGCCCGATGACAATGATGAAGACTCATCATTGAAAAAAAAAATCATCATGGCCCGGGAACGGTTGTCCACCAAGGGTGAAAAACGTAAGCAACGACATGCGGCTGAATACACCCAGACAATCTTCCAGGTGGGGGACGCAGTACTCATAAAGACCTTACACCTATCCAGTGCGCTGCAAAAGGAAACGCGGAAATTCTTCCACCTCTTCGCAGGCTCGTTCTACGTGACAGCCATCGTGGGGGCGAATGTGTACCGGATTCGAGATACAGCGGGTAGAGACAAAAGGATCTACAATGTGGTCAATATGAAGGCATACATATTTCCACAGCAACGACGGCACTAGTATTGAACCTTAACCTGCCAAGGTCGGTTCGTGAAGAGGCTGTTTGGATTGACGGGCACTCCAGCACAACCCCTTTCAGGGGGCAGTGTAACCAACCATCCCCTTTCCTATCATGAACGTGTCCATGCCACCTATTAGCAGCTTTCCCTCTCATCCATGTCCTCTATCCAACCTTGTTCGGGCGTAAGAAAGGCGCAGAAAGGTCGCCAGGACAACGTGCCGCTCGAGGGCGGACGGACTGGTCGGAGGGCTAAGAAGAGCAGACGGGCAAGCTCTCGACCCGTGTAGAGACCACGTGTGCGCGTGCCTTGTGGATAACTGGTGGCGTGTGATTTAATTGATACTAGATATATTGTAGAGTGCACTCATCGCGAACTCTTTTGATTCTTCGATTATATGTTTTTTACTTTTTATACGTAAGATTGGATTATCTCATACACCTACTTTTTTAATATCTTAAGTTAGTGAGACGGTGGAACGTGTGAGAAGACACCAGCGTGACCTTGGCAGCGCTACTGACAACCACACAAGGTATTTATTGTTTTTTCACTACCCGAACAAGGTCCCTTGAGTCCTTGATCACACCCCCTACGTATTTCCACCCCTCAGGCTAAACGGTTCGTCCAACGCTAGAAAGGAGGTGAAACGTTACAGACCTAAAAGATCTGCAAATTGTGTAACGAAATAGATTGAAACTTTCAAATTGTGTGAAACTTAAGAGATTTAAGGATAATTAAAATTGTGTAAGGTAAAGGTATGATAGGTAGGCCTATTTCTTTATTGAAAAAAATAAACCAAAGCTAGACCAAATTTTGCAACTCCTGTGACTTAAGCCTATATTACCCAGGCTCCTAACACCTGTTATGACTGCTAATTAGTTTTCATTTTCCTTTCCAGACTTAATTGAAACCAACAATGGTAGTGCTATAGGCCTACGTGAAAATGCCAATGTAGGCCTACACCAAATCCAAAATGAAACCCCCGATACGCCTGCATTTGGGTTTGAAGATGATGATGGACGGGTAAGTAATCATTTCTTTCAAGGAGTTCTTAGATCCCTGGGTAAATGTTGGATGCACACTATGCACGCTAATATCTCGGAAATTTTTTGTACAGTGATATCGTTTAAGATTTACTATAGAAATGGTAAAGTCCCCAACGTTGAATACAACACGCATCGCCATTCGAATCCAATGAAAAAGGCGGCCATTACTTACCAAACCCTGTCACATGATTGCCCAGGTGGTTCGGGTTCAGTTCGGAATTCTAACGTAATTTGTGTATTCTCGGATCTGCGTGAACTTGTGGAGGTTCGAGATTGATATTTGGGCTTAACTTCTCATATTTTTGCAACGAGGCTAATCGAGACAATGAGTGGGTGATAATGAAGATGAAATAGGGGGCTGTTTGGAGGAAAGGGGCCAATAAGAGGGCGGGGTTGAAAAGGGAAGGGGGAGGAAAGGGGATTGGGGTGTGGACTGCACTTCGTCTGACTTCTCCTCCTCGACCAGTCCGGCTTGGGTGGCCCTACCAGAAGCATACGCTTCCGCCGGCATAGCTCTCGGGATCAACAAAGCACGCCAACCTGCCCACCACGATAAGGTAGCAGTCCATGGGCAGGTCGGGATCAACAAAGCACGCAAACCTGCCCACCACGATAAGGTAGCAGTCCCTGGGCAGGGTGGAGGTTCGAAATTCGAAATGGTTTGCACAGCTCCACATATTATTAACCGTTAATTGTATTTAGGGCCTCCTAGCAGCTCCTGCATCCAACAATTACTGATCCCTGGTCATGGGAACCAACAACATCGTATCATATCATATCAATTAAATGCCAGTGAGCCATATTTCATTACTTTAGCATGTCCAAACTAATTTTCTATAATGTCAGGTTTTACAAAGACTCACATGGAAGGAAGCCTTTTAATAAATCTGTCTAACTACGTTTGTTTTCGTAAACTTTAATTTTTATTATAAATATTAATTTTTATTTTAGACGCACTTGGGCTACGATGTCTGGATACCGACAGACCGGATGGATTCGATTGAAGCTGCAGCGAAAAGGCCATCCCTGTATGTAAGGAATTTGGCAACCGAGGGGTGGGGAGCGAATGTTCTGAAGAATCGTTCCATTTTCAGAAAAGTCAATCCCAAAAACCCGGAAGTTGCAGCCAAACCCAAACTTACACTCAGGAAACTCAAGGCAGTCATTGGTAAGGTTCAGGGTTTGAATCCTGGGTCGGGCATGGGTTTTTTAACTTTGGAACTTGACTTGAATTTATTAATAGGACACTGTTGGGTTAAAGAGAGGCCAAAAGGCTGGTAATATGATTGGTACAAGGATAGACGCGCTGTTGGGGTACCCCGACAGCTTACCTGAATTGTAGACTGTAAGCTGTTGGGGTCTATCCGTATGTCTACAATTCAGGTACAATTCAGCTTACCTGACTGTAAGCTGTTGGGGTCTATCCTTATGTGTACAATTCAGGTACAATTCAGCTTACCTGACTGTAAGCTGTTGGGGTCTATCCTTTTGTCTACAATTCAGGTAAGCTGTTGGGGTGTATCCTTCTACCAATCATATTACCAGCCTTTTGACCTCTCTTTAAGGGGACCCATCCGTCCCTATACTAGCAATGTTAAATTAGCCAACTTTCGGTACCTTTTCTGAAGATATGGCTAGCCTAAGGAGGCTGATATTTACAACTCTTTTAGACACATCTATTTTAACAAATCGCAGCGGAAAAAAAATTTATATTTCAGTTTGGTTTAAAAGTTGCAATTTTTTTACAATTGGCAGTAATTTTGATCAAAATATTGACATTTCCTAATACAAACGACAATAGAAAAAATACTTTGAAGACGTTTATCACAATTTTCTGTGCTGCGTTTCTGTAAAACAGTTGTATTAACATGCTCCAAAAAAAATCATGAAATTCTGTTTGGTTATTCTCTAGATAAATGTACCGTAGCACAAAAAAAAAATGTTCTGAGATAATCCAGTTTGAAGTGGGACATAGATTTTTCATCTGTTTTAGGGGCTACCATCATATCGCCGCTCCCTTTCTTAACTGGTGCAACCAAATCAGTTAAAATTTTAAACACATAAAGATAAAAGTAAAGTTTATATGAAAATCATAGAACATATTAAAATATTTTAATATTTCGAAATTAAAAAAAAAAAAAAAAAAAAATTTTTTTTTTTTTTTTTTTTTAAATGTCAAACAGCCTGAGAGCTTTGGGGAATGGGCATATATGTAGACTAAGGTTGGAATTCATAGTCGGCCCCCACACCTAGGGGCGCCCATTGTTACCAAGGTAACAATTGTTTCCAAGGTAACAATTGTTTCCATGTTATTTCCCATAAACAAAACAAATCCATAGCAACAATGGGCGCCCCTAGGTGTAGTGCAGAGTCGGCCCGACTATGAATTCCAGCCTAAAGCACTTCTTCTTCATTGCAGTATGGCAGTATGTTGAGGGGCGGGGGGGGGGCCCACACTGGCACGTAATGCACGTAATGCTTTTAGCTGCAGCCATTTGCGCTGAAAAAGACCAGATATTGAAGTTATGCTTACGCATACGTGTCTTTAAAAGATAACTGTGAATTAAGCTATCACTCTATGGCCAAACAAATGGTATCATTGAGTTCAGGAGACATAGACGCTTGAATTAGCAAAACAAAACAAAAAACACGTAATTTTGAAATTTGCGACGGATGGGTCCCCTTAACCCAGCATTTGACCTAACATTTCTCACCCAAACTCTTGCCCCTGTGTTACTATCTTTCTTTCCAGATACTTCAGACTTTTACTTCCTTAACATGTTCAATGTTGTTTAGTTTGTAGGTTAGAAAGTAGATACTTATTATGTATTTAGTAGTATACTCACTCCCAAGTGATCAAGGTCTTGTACCGAAACGTCTCGGAAAACTTGTGTTGTCCTTTATATGTTGTTATTTAATCTCTCTACCACAATGGCCTACCAATCATAAAGTTGGCCCAACGAAAGTATTCTAATGCTTACAACACAGCCTTATTAATTAATTGGATGTACTTTAGATGTAGTATGTCATAACGTGGGTTGTGTGTGGCTTCCCTATCTCAGTGCAATACTGTCCACTTACTATAAATAAGTAAAGACATTTTTCTGTTTAGGTTTATATCGACATTGGCTAGTCAAGAAAGGAACTTCACCGGCCGTACTGGAACAACTGTCAACGGGGCCTTCGAACGGATTTCACACAAAATAGCGGACTTAAACAGAACACTCCTGACCACCCAAGAGAGGAGGGACAAGAGGCTACAAATAAAGTCCAAGCAGCAGGGGGCTGCAATGAACACCTTCTTGACCAAAGACATGTCCGACTCTCAGTCCCAGTAAGATAGCCTATACATCGAAAAATTTTCACAAAATTGCACCATATTTCAAGTTACGTTAGTTAGTTATAAGTTCAATTTAGTAAGATATAGATTTATTTTAGAGTTAGTTATGACATTATAAAATATCGTAGGTATTAGGTAATAGTCTACGCAAGTACATATTGAGTAGTAAACTAATACGCTCGACATTCTAGATTCACCCAACCGGATTTTTAACACGGATGAGACTGGATTTCTTTTTCACTCAAACACAGGTCGATTCCCGTGTTTGGGTGCAACTAAATTGTTAGCCCCCGCACTAACAAGTGAGAAGGAACAGACCACCATGCTTGGTACTTTTTCTGCATCTGGCTGCAGTGCACCAACCATGGTTGTTTACAAGGGAATTCGCCGCAACAACAAAATCCATGATTCTATGCCTGATGGTTTCTTTGCGAGCAAAACGGAAAGTGGGTGGGTGCGTGGCGAAACTTTTCTTGAGTATTGCCAGGTCTTTCATAAATGGCTTCTGGCAAAAGCCATCCACCTGCCGGTACTTTAGCTCCTTGATGGGCACAGATCTCACATGAACCTCGAGGTCAGTAAGTTCTGTGCCGATCATGGTATAATATTATTATACTGCTTGTATCCGAATGCCAACCACATTATCCAGCCTGCAGATGCGGGTATCTTTGGCCCCCTGAAGAAGGCATGGATGAAAGTAGTGCACTATTATCGGACAAAGCACCAAAAAGCAGTGAACAAGGTGATGTTTGGCGATCTGTTGAAAACCACGATGGAACATGCCTTGTACCCAGAACTCATCCAGAATGCGTTCCGGAAGAGTGGGATTTTCCCCTTTAACCCTCGGGCCGTCGACTTTTCTAAGTGTTTAGTCGATAACTTCAGGGAGGAAGAGGAAGAGCCCACAATACCGGAGCACATAGTTTCTGATTGGTCCGATGCACTCATTGCAAAAATGTAATTACAAGAGATGATCTCACCCGACCTGTTTGGTGAGTTTCTAGCCACAAAACAGGCCGGGCGAGAGTGGTCTGGAGATGTGTCAGCTTCCGAGCTGTGCACAATCTTGTTGGCTTTTTGCAATAAGTGCGCGTCCCCCGCAGTGGGGGAAACTGCAACTCTGGATGAGCATGCAGATGAGACTGGCCTTGGGGCAGAAATCAGTCGGGAGCGTTCTGAAGACTTGGAACCTCAACGTTTCGATGATATGGTGGAGATTGAAGTGACTGATGTAGAACTCCTTGCCCTACTTCGTTCTAAACTCCCTATCATCACCCCCTTTCCTACGTCAACTTCTGCTCTATCCGTTTCTGAACCGTCTTCACCCACTCGTCAACCAACTCCACAATCTTTCGACATCTCACCGAGAGCTCACCAATCGACTCCATCCACTTCAACCACCGCTCACGAACCTTCTCCATCCACTTCAACCACAGCTCACGAACCCACTCCATCACCCGTGCCATCCACGTCTCACGAACCTACTCCATCTACTTCAACCACCGCTCACGAACCTACTCCATCTACTTCAACCACGTCTCAGGACCCTAGTCCATCCACTTCAACCACGTCTCACGAACCTACTCCATCCACGTAGGACACCTTGAAAAGCTAAATAGAAAATCGACGTCTCTAAAGATATTTAAATAAAAAAACTGTAGAGACTGATGACATTTCTGACATAAAAGATGGGGATTTATCTGAAATTCATCAGGTTTCCCAATATCCTATTAACTTGATTTGGAATACTGATGGTGTGCCTGTTTTTCATAGCTCGAATTCCCAAATTTGGCAAATTTTGTTTACAATTGCTAACTTGCCTCCCAATATCAGAAAGAGAAATATTTCTCTTGCTGGTCTGTGGTTTGGACAGTCAAAGCCCGACATGAATACATTTTTGCGTCCCTTTGTGGAGTCTATTTCTTCTCTCCATCACACTGGCTTTTCATGGCTACATACAGAGCTTAAAACCAATTTCACATCACATGTAGCAGCACCAGTAATCACTGTTGATGTTTAAGCTCGCAGTGACATGCAAGGACTCATATCATGCAATGGGCGCTACGGATGCTCATTCTGTGAGAATGAGGGTGAGGTCGTACGAACGGAGAGATCGTCTGTTGTGACAAATCCAGTTGTGCAGCCATCCCCACAGCTACGAAATAAACAGAGAATGATGGCACAGGCTCAAACTGCTATAGAGACTAGTAAAAGTCAATTTGGAGTAGTGCGTCCGTCATGTGTGTCACTCATTCCCTCTGTAGACACTGGAAGCTCATTCATACCAGACTACATGCATACAGTTGCATTGGGAGTAGTACGGCAGTTCTTCTGGCTTAATTAATGGGGCTTGACGTCTCATATTTTCGCAACTATGGCCAATCGAGACGATGAGCGGGTGATAATGAAGATGAGAAAGATGATGATGAAGAATAAAGCCACGTCCGAATCAAATCCATTGTACGTCATGTGGGTCGTCATACGGGAGTCCAGCAAGGGAGGGGCTGGGCCATGTGGGAGGAAAAATCTTCAGTGGGGCAGTAGGGGGGAGGGGCAGGGTCTCCTTTTGTCGCCTCTTACGACTAGCAGAGTCACTCTGGGCCTATTCTTCCCCGGGCCCAGACGGGACTTCTGGCTTTGGCTTGATTCCAAGTACCACAGAGAACCATGGTACATTGGAACCCAAACAAATGAGCTCGATGATGTCCTCCTTGGCATAAAACCTCCCAATGACATGAGTCGTGTGCCTCGAAGTGTTACGCAGGCAAAACACTGGAAGGCGTCAGAGTTTGGAAATTGGCTACTGTTTTATTCACCGATTTGTTTAGTAGACATTTTACCAGCAGCATATTTTCAACACCTGCTGTTGCTAGTTGCTAGCGTGTACCTTCTTTTACAAGACCGAATAACCAGAACCGAAATATCCCTCGCCGAACATCTCTTGCAACTCTTCTGTGAGGAAGCACAAGAGTTGTATGGTAAGCGCCATATGTCATTTAATGTTCACCAGCTGCTGCATCTTGGCAATTCTGTAAGAAATTGGGGTCCATTGTGGGCAACGTCATGTTTCATGTTTGAAAACGTAAATGGTACACTTCTGTCGCTCATACACGGAACACAAAAAGTTGCCGAGCAGATTGCGTCTTCCACAAAATTCATGCACTCTCTCCAAATGTTGAAATACCAGTTGCAGATAGGACATCAGGCTGATCAGGGAATTCATGTTCTACGCTGATCGGCTTCAACAATCTCTTCACGATGCACTAGACCAATATTCAGAGTCAAATGGAAATGTCTTGGAGAGGCATACACCTCTAATTTACATCCGGGTCAAATCAGCTAATTTGGGAACGCTTACCTCACGGCTGTATTCACGAGAGAAAGTAAGAACAAGCTGGGTTATCAGTTTCAAAAATGATAACTCCATTGAATATGGCACCATTGAAAGTTTTGCTGATTTTGGCAATAACACTATTGTAGCTTTGGTTACAGCATTGAAGCAAAACAGAAGGTCAAAATTTGTCCATCGTGCCACTGGGTGCAATTTGTGACCATTGAAGAAACAAATACTGTCCTTGTGGTTCTCTGTAGCAATATTTTGGGAAAAGTTATTCATTTTGGTTCTTTCATTAGTATTCCTCCAAATGGAATGGAAAAAAATCTGCGACACAACTATTTTTCTGCTCTTGATAACACGCATACATGGATCCGTAATCCACTTCAATATAATATACCAGACCACAGTGACATACCACTTACAGATAAGGAATCAATAGATGATTTGTCATGTGATGGTGATATCAAACCACATTTTGAAAGTAAATCTTTAATTGACCTTTGGCTATATGTTCGAGAAAAACATTAATTGCTTGCAGTACAGTAAGAGCAATCAAATATTTAATGCCGTTTGCTACTACATATATGTGTGAAAGAGGATTCTCAACATACGCCACGTTAAAAACAAAATACAGAAATAGACTTGATGCTGAGAATGACATGAGATTAAAACTAAGTGCAATTAAGCCAGACTTCCATCTTGTCAGCATAGAGAGGCTGGCACACCCCTCTCATCAAACCCAGTCTACTGCAAAAAGCCAAGAGCAGCCCATATTTGGTAAGAAGCGAGTTGACGTGCTTTTATTTTGTATAGAAGTGATAAAGCATTTATTTTGTAACTAAAAATGTTGATTTCATGCTTTGTACCATAGGGGTAGGGCCTAATATAGGAAAATGTGACCATAGCATAATACATTACAAAATACAAAAGTCACGGTGGGCCAGACGTTGGTGCGCAGGGTTGTTGTCGGGGGGAGGGCTTGGCGGCAGCTAGTGTTGGGACGCCGCGATGTACGAGAATAATAATTGGGACACTGACGAAAAAGTTTGAAGACCGCTGAGTTAGAGGGAAGTAATTATCCACTGGGTCACTAGTTAATGAGTCGGATTAGGGATTTGAAAACCAGATTAGAAGTAATTTCAGCCGGGTGATGATGATGATTAATGGGGTTTAACGTCTCATATTTATGCAACTATGGCTAATCGAGACGATGAGCGGGTGATAATGAAGATGAAAAAGATGAAGAAATAAAGCCACATCCGAATCAGATCCTTTGTACGTCGCGTGGGTCATCATACGGGAGTCCAGCAAGGGAGGGCAGGGCCAAGTGGGAGGAGAAATATTCAGTGGGACAGTGGGGGGGAAAGGGACACTGGGACAGGGTCTCCTTTTGTTGCCTCTTACGACTAGCAGTCACTCTGGGCCTAATTTGATTCATTTAGCAACCGACGAAATGGGTAATGACTTGCGACTTGAGATAGTCAATTTGTTTAAAAGTATTTGCAACCTCACCATTCAGAAGATTGTTAAATATATAGCGCCGTGTGCAGCCAATAACTTGATCGTGTTATTAAACGACTTGTTTTACCCATCAAATGTTTTGCAAGTAACCGCTGTTAATATCTCCACGGTTGTGAGCAGGATTAAATCATGTGGTTTGTTTAAAACATTGAAAGATGTAGACATTTTAGTGTAGCCTACCTGGCATTACAAGAGAGTTTATTGCAACAATTGGAAGGACCTGCAGAACATGTTGACATGGTTGCAGCCTTTTAAGCTCTTAAAGTCACATACAATGATTTTGCTACTGCAGTATTTGGACACCCTGTTCATCTGTCGATGTTGAAAGATTTTTTTCGAAATAAAATCTTAAAGTAAGTGACCGCCGGCGAAAATTGAAGGAAACCACTGTAGTGACGTGTGCCATGCTTACTTTCCAAAAAGAAACTAACCTCTAACCATGCAATCTGCACGTTAATTTTTGCCAAGTTCATTACTTTATAATTCCGTGTCTAGTATTTTCATTTACACTGTACACAGGGTCACTATTAATCCTTCTTAATTGGAATAGAAATAGATCATTTCTAGTTATAATGTTCTTTATTATAATTATCTCTTAATGAACTGGTTGTCGACTAATGGGCGCACACCTCACATGACAGTCAGCTTATCACAGTACAGCATCGCCATTGTGGACTCCCTCGCTTAGCGATATCGGCGATAAAAATTAAAAACCTCTCAAACTTATTTTTTCTCGATTTTCTCCATGTTTCATTAGTTTTTGTGTCAAATGAAAGTATTTTTGAAATCGCAATAAAATGCGATAAACCACCCATTTAGTGATATTTATTCATTTCGGCGATATATCAGCGATTTATGAGAAAAATCGTACATTGATATTTGGGCTTAACGTCTCATATTTCTGCAACGAGACTAATCGAGACAATAAGTGGGAGAAAAACTGTACAAAACCGTCGATTTTACGCGATTTTAATAAAGTCACGCGAACTCGAAATTCGCAACTTTGCTTTTAGTTTTCCGCCCGAATTTTCAAAGCGTTAGTTCCGGTAGCTCTCGCTAGTTGCGTGAAACTCGCAGGCGCTAGGTGAGCGCTCAAGGTCGGTAAAGTAGTAGTACTACTATTTTACCGACCTAGCTTGCCGATTTCGAAACACATTCCGTTCCGGTTCCGTGTTTTTCTAGCGTGGTCTGTTTGGTGGTCTTTTTCGAGGATGGTTCGACAAAAAAAAACAATTTACGAGAGAGTAGCATCGTTTGTAGACGACAAGTTCTATGTGAACGATAAAACGATTTTGATGTGCGGGTTTTGCGACTGCCGACTTGGGTGGCAGAAACAAGACACCTTAACCAAACATGTTAAAACCGCCGGCCACGTGAAGAAAAAGAAAGAGTCCCGAGCACCCAAAAGACAGGCTACAATTCCAGCACTGCAAGGAAATGCAAAGGAAGCTAGACTGGACAAGCGGTGTTTCTTTGAAGACACTGTGAAGATGTGCTTAAAATCGAACATTCCCCTCAACAAATTAGATCATCCAGCCATACGCGAGTATTTCGAAAAGTAAGTAGCCTAGCCTATATTTTGTGTTTGTCAACCCTAGGCCTAAAGCCCGGTTTCACCAAATGAACATAAAGTTCACTTTAGCTAACTGTCCGTTATTTTTAAGCTGAACATTAAAGGCAAATGCGTTCCACCATGTTTTTTAATGTGTTCGCTAGCTAACGAGAAGTTATTTTATGAGCGAGCCTGTGATTGGTCTGTTATAAAGTCGGAGTAAAAACATTTTGCCGCCACTTCGGGTGACATAACCTATAAAAATGGCCGAGAAGAACGCAACAAGGGCGAGAGGAAGCAATTATTCTTTGACTGAAAAGTCACTACTGTTATCAATAATTGCTGACTTTAAACATATTATTGAAAATAAAAAAACCGATAGCACAACTTGGCGCGAGAAGGAGGCTGCATGGCAAAAAATGACGCATGAATTCAATGCAAGTAGTTGTGCCATGGAGCGAACCTGCAACTCGTTGAAGTCGTGCTACGACAATTTAAAGAAAACGAGCAGAAAAATCGTGGCAGACGAAAAGGTCGCTATTTTCAAAACTGGTAAGCTAGTTTTGATTTATCTCTGGCTGTTTTGGTAGGCCTAGGTCCTACCTGCTTAGGCCCTAGGCTAACCTTTAGTCTTTACCGTTCCCGGAGCCATTGGGTACCGGGGCCTCTCCTAGGCCTATCATCTTTGCATTGGGGGCCTACCAGTTCTTGGCCTAGCTAGGCCCTAACTGTAGGCCCTTACTTGAAGAACGATAAAGTGTGGATCACTAGATCACTAGAGTGAACGATAAACAATTTACATTGTTGCTATTCATTTTGCCGAAGTATAACTTGATTTGGATTGTGTATAGCAATGATAAGTTGTTGTCAAGATAGGCATAGGTCCTAAGCAACTAAGAAAGTATTTACCCAAGACATCCTTGGATTTGAATAATTTACTAGTAAGTAGACCCTACACAATGAATGCTAGCCACGTCAGTGTTAGGCTCATCAAATCTGCTCTCAAGCACAACATAATTCTTGTACGTTTGCCCAGCCATCTGACACACCGCCTTCAACCGCTCGACAAAACTGTTTTTGGCCCCATTAAAAATGCTTAAAAAAGGCTACACAACATGATGTGGCAACTTAGGTGTAATAAAGATACATTTGTCTCTGAAACAAGAATCGACATATGGCAGCAGCGGATGCAATTTCCACTTCCAATATGGGTTGCAACAAAACAGTGAATGAAAACATGACTGGTGTTGGACTTTTCTTCCCCTGGTGCTGTTCTGTAACAGCATCGCTTACAATGCGAAAAGACAGACGGTGCGTTAGGCCTACTGAAGAAGTGAAGTGGGCGATTTGGGGGGGGGGAGAGTGAAAATAAAATAAATTGACAGTTCGTAGAAGAGACGGGTCCGAGTACACAGCCCAGAGCTAGGGCTGGCCATTCGGCTACCGAAGTAGCTTACTATAGATAGGCTGGTACCTTAGACCCGCCCCATTTTCGTCAAAAATTACTTCTGAAAGACAAAAAAGAAAACTTAGAAAGTGACGCATGCATAATAAGCGGCGATTTTTCAGAAAACTTCACGTTCGTTGTACAGGATGAAGGACAAAAGTATCACTGGTTAATACTCAAGAAAGAACCATTGTTTTGGCACCATATCAGATAACCTGCAGCATGGACCGCCAGCTACATGGATGCACCTTGAGCCTGTTCTCCAATTAATTCGAACTGAACATCCTGAAGTTAGTCAAATCCATTTTTATAGTGATGGTCCAACATCACAATATAAGCAAAAATGGAATTTCTATCTTCTGTCTAAAATATATATATGAATGTGGTTTTTTAAAAGCCTCCTGCCATATGGGCCCACATGAAACCAATATTTGATCTGATTAAGAAAAAATCACCAGCAGTTAAGGTACTGATTTCTTCTCCGATGGGCCTTCATCCCAGTACCGTCAGAAGAAAAATTTCTTTCTTTTCTGTACACTCACTTATCAGATAGGGTTTTCGGCAGCAACCTGGTCTTTCTTTGAGGCAGGTCATGGCAAGGGGGCTGCAGATGGGATAGGGGGTGCAGTCAAACGCCAAGCCGATAAGATAGTATCCTACGACAATGACATAGCAAATGCTCGAGTTTTGTATGAAACTCTTAAGGAGGCTGGCCCATCTAAAATACATTTGTTTTTTGTAGACAATGAGTCAATCGAAAAGATCGACAAGACGATTCCAAACAATTTAGCAACAATCAAAGGTACCCGTCAGATTCACCAACTGTGTACGTTCTCACAAGGAAGCATGTGTTATCGCACCATTTCTTGTTTCTGTGAACAGAATGATCTATTGAAAGGTCAGCTCTGTACTTGCCATTTGCCTATGCAAAAAACAACCTTTGTAAGGGAAAGGTATGGGCAAGGTATCTACACGTCAGATGAAGACGATGATCTGCCCCTAGTAAATTTTGTTGCACAACATGTGAGCGTCGATAGTACACCGCCGGTGTTGGCAGGATCCAGCTCACCTATTCCACCTACAACTCTTCACTGCAAAAACATAAGCCATGGGACTTACGTTCTGGTTGAGCTACCTACTGCAATGCGTTTACGCAATACAGAGTATCGCTATGTGGCAGTTTGCCAAAGTGGTGTGGAAGAGGATGGTGATATCAAGGTATTATACCTCAAACACCAGTCCTTGGGAACATGCTTCACAATCAACGACATTGAAATACCCTCATTTATTTCTTTCGATCAAGTGCTGGAAATATTGCCGGAGCCAACACTACGTATGAAAGAGCGGCGTAAACTGTATGTGTTTCCGATGGAAATTAATGTGTATGAAAGGAAATAAGCCTTTGAATATATTAAAAGAAATGGCAATGGCCCACAAGAATAAGATTTAAACTTATTATTGCCATGAATGGTACTTTATGTCATAAATGTTACTTTACGTCATGAATGTTACTTCATGTCATGAATGTTACCCAGCCATCTTATCTAAATATTTAACTATTTAAAAACATGAAGTACTTACTTCAAATTATACTTTTATTGTTAGTTATACTTTAACCTATACTACTTAATTTAATTTAATCAGATATCTAAAGCCAATCCTCATTAACAAGGTTCGAAAGTAAGTGAAATGTTAGCACTGGTAACACTCATGACAGTATTGAATTGATAAAATAACTTAAATTTAATTTCTAATGGATAATGATTGTATGTTCCTTATGATTGAACAAAATAAAGGGTATTCAAAAGATTAAACTAACGTGTTTCATTTTTGTTCTCCTTAGTTAGTCATTGTATTGCACGGTAACACTCATGACATCCCGAGACGCATTTGAGTACGCAAGTGCATATTTAAACTACTAAATATTAAAAAATAGGCAAACCCATTTACAGCATGGTAGGAGATACATTAATTGTTGTACCCTATTATTCTGAAAATCGTAGGTAAACATTTTTTAAATCTGCATTGCATTTGTCAAAGAGTCAATTTTTTTGAGAATGACCCAAATATTATTATTAATACTAATGAAGAGAGGGAGAATGAATCACACCATACACAACAATATTTAAATACTATGTTTGCTAACGGATTTTTACCACTCATAGAAAATGCTACTAGAGTAAACAATCAAACAAATACTTGCTTTGATCACATATTTCTCAAGTCAAATCAAGTTAATAAGTTCCATACGGCAATTGTACAAACGAGTATGACTGACCATTATCCAGTCATAATTGGGATGGAAAATGGAAATGCAGTCATTGAGCCTAGCAATACTAAAGGTAGCTATAAACAAACACACATTCTGAATTTCTTGCAACTTGATGACTTTCTAAAAAACGAAACATGGGAATCAGTGCTAAATGAACAAAACATCGACAAACCCACAGAGACATAGGCCTATATTGACAAAATTAAAACTTATACGAAGCTCAGCTTTTCGACAAAAACAATCAAAACAAATAATAAAACTAAAAAACTAAAACCATGGAATAACATTAGGACTTATACAGTCAATTAAGCACAGAGATCAAATGAGTAAGCAAGTCCTAAAAAATCCCAACAATGTTGAATAACGATCTTCTTACAAACAATACAGAAATCACTTAAAAAGATTAAGGCAAGAATGTACTGAGAAAATGATATTTGAAAAAAAAAATTTTTTGGGGGATTATTTTTTTCAAAGGTTTTTTGTGTATAATGCAGAAAAATGTGTGTATATTGTCTAAGAAATGGCTTTGTAATTAATTATTTACGTATATTGCGTAGCGCAGCAACAGCTGTCAGACACGCAAATGATTCAAGCACGCGACAATTAATTGTATTTAAAAAAATTATATATCTGGCCGTATTGAAGTTAGAAGCTTCTGGTTTCGTTTCTATTATAGGGGAATGTGGTAACTTTGACGTTGGCTACACTGCACTCTGCCAGGTAGCAGCACGTTGCATACAACTTCATGCTGGTAGATTTGTTTTATTTATTTATAAATCATTTCCATTTACTACAAAAGTGAATGGGGGTTGACAGAAAAGAGCACAGCTCCAAACACCAGAGTGACTGCCAACCCATACTAAAATTACTTAAAATCTAAATATAATAATGAACATAATACAAAATACAAAATATAAAATACAAAACAAAAAACATGAAAACATAATATGAATGAAAATATAATTATAAGATACAACTGTTAAATCTGTGGTGTGTAGGCAAAAGGACATAAGTCAAAATTTTTCATGAATTGAGTTAAGTCAATGTATATTATTTAAAAAAAACAATCTACGGTCTGGCAAAAGGATATAAGTCAATGTCGATAAAGAAGGTTACTTTGAGCATGGTGCAAATAGTTATAAGTTACGTTGGTAGAGTTCGTGGGCATGCAAAAAGACATATGTTGACTTATGTCTTTTTGGCTGAACATAGCCAAATATTATTAGAAAATATTTTCAGTCATAAGGACACAAGTCACAGAAAGTGGTAGAAGAAGAAGAAGAACAAGGATAGGAAAGGAAGTGTGTGTGCATGAGAGTAGCTTCCTCATTTTGTAATGACAAGTTATTTATGTTTGGAAGATTGATAGGCCCTATTTGAAATGTCTGATCGTGCAAAAAGAATCGTAGATTTGGGGAGACGGGAGCTGCAGCATGCACGAGGTGAAACACCAGGTTAGTGAAACAATACACTGGTTAATGGCCTAGGCCCTAGCCTATCCCTAACCTTAAAATATCATTTATAACATTGGCTAAACCGGGCTTAAGCTCGATGCACAGAAAGTCATAAGGTTTAGGTTTAGTAATAAGCCGTGTTGGGAATAGCGATTACGTACAAGGGTTCCCATGCAATATGCCTAGGCGTAGGCCTAGGCCTAGGCCTAGCAATTGCAATAATTGCAGTATTAGACTGCCATAAGTCTTGCGACGGACCAGTCATGCGTTGAAACGTCACATAACAAGCCAATGAGACGCAACACAATGTAAAGCTTGTGGACTATTCTTATAACTAATGCAAAACCTTGTGACTATTGCAATACCTTGTGACTTTGTGTGAATTCGGCTTCATCCTCTAGATGTTCGTCATAAAAATCTCATTAGGTCGGAGCCTTAATAAAAAAACATTGAACTTTAATATAGCTGCGTAGGCCTAAGCCTAGCAGGGGTAGGCCTATTTCGGGTAATTACTTAGACAATGCAATTTTTTACAGAATTCGGTACTGCAGCACTTAGACGGCCCGACCCAATATTCCCAGAAAAGACCATTCATCTACTTCCTGCTAAAGAAATCGTTACTGTATCAGTTGGACATTGCGAGCCATTCTTCCCAGAAAATACGATTCATCTACCTCCTGCTAAAGAAATTGTTTCTGCATCAGTTGGACATTGCGAGCCATTCTTCCCAGAAAATACGATTCATCTACCTCCTGCTAAAGAAATTGTTTCTGCATCAGTTGGACATTGCGAGCCATTCTTCCCAGAAAATACGATTCATCTACCTCCTGCTAAAGAAATTGTTTCTGCATCAGTTGGACATTGCGAGCCATTCTTCCCAGAAAATACGATTCATCTACCTCCTGCTAAAGAAATTGTTTCTGCATCAGTTGGACATTGCGAGCCATTCTTCCCAGAAAATACGATTCATCTACCTCCTGCTAAAGAAATTGTTTCTGCATCAGTTGGACATTGCGAGCCATTCTTCCCAGAAAATACGATTCATCTGTCTTCTTTTAAAGAACCTGTTACTGCATCAGATGGATGGTCTGAGCCGTTCTTCCCAAAAAATATTATTCGTCTGTCTACCGTTAAACCTACCCATTATACTGTAAATGGAGAAACATGTGTGATTGAAATTTTGCAAAATGCTGAAGATCCTTCAAGTCCTATGGACGTGCATTTATCTAACCATTTGGATGACACTACTGAAATAACGCCAAATGAATATGATGAGATTCCTATCCTCATTGATGATACACAACCTTCCACATCAAGATGGCCACTTGCTGATAGTCCGATCTCTGAAGAACAGGAGTCTAATGATGGTGATGATCCATCATATGATCCTAAAGAGAATACACAAGGGATACTTTCAGAGATGAGCACGGATGATGATGAACCTCTTGCCAATCTGCAAGGCATTAATCAATTACTACAACATGACTTAAACAAACAAAGTAAAAAGAAAGAAAGGAAAAAGCTGCGAGATTCTGGAAATGCATATGTAACTTTGAAGGGAAAGGCAGTTTCTAAAAGAGTAAGACGAACTCTTCGTAATTGCAGAAAAAGGTGCAAAGACAACCTAACGGATGATGTATGCCAAGAAATCTTCGATGAGTATTGGGCTCTGGGGTCATATGACTCTAGAGTTGCATATGCAGCAGGGTTAGTGACTATGCAGAAAAAACAAACACAGCGAAAGAGAACAGATGATGAAACGAAAATGAAAAACCGACAGTTATCATTTCAGTACAACCTTGAAGTCCATGGGCAAAGGATAAATGTATGTAAATCTTGTTTTCTTGATACTTTGGCAGAAACAGACAAATTCATTGTAAGTTTGATGAAAAACAAATGTAAAACAACATCGGGAGCTACAACTAAGGACCAGCGAGGAAAGCATATACCTGTAAACAAAACATCAGACTTATCGGTAGACGAGATCAGGGCTCACATAAACTCATTTCCTGCATACGAAAGCCATTATACAAGACGAGATTCAAGCGTCAAATATCTTGCAGCCGACCTGAACTTAAACACTATGTATAGTCTCTACTGCGAAAGCAAGAATCTGATTTCTCAAAAGCCGGTATCTAGAAAAATTTACTCCAGAGAGTTTCATGCACTGAACTTAAAATTCAAAAAACCCAAACTTGATACATGTAATACGTGCGATTTGCTCAATATGGAAATAAAAGTAACGGAAGGAGATGGAAAGAATGAGGTCCAGAATAAACTTGCTGCACATCAGGAAGAAGCCGACCGGGCATATTTGGCGAAAAGCAATGACAAGGAAAACTCAAAAATTAATTTAACCCATCAAACCTACACATTCGATCTACAACAGTGTCTGCCTACACCATTTTTGAAGACATCTGTGGTATTCTACAAGCGGCAACTGTATACATTTAATCTGACGGTTCATGACTGTGCAACCAATGAACCTATTTGTTACATGTGGGACGAGACAATTGCTGGCCGAGGTGCCAATCAAATTGGTTCGTGTTTATACAAACATCTGACAAATTCCATTCCTCCAGGTACAACACATGTGACCTACTACTCTGACACATGCGGAGGTCAAAACAAAAACACGCACGTTGCAGCTATGTTCCAGTTGGCAATGAAAGATCATCCAACCTTGGTGGAGATTAATCACAAATTCCTAATTCCTGGCCACACGCATATGGAGTGTGACGTAGACCACGCTACCATAGAAAGGAAGAAAAAGGCTACCAATTTGCCTATTCATCACCCACACGATTGGTATCAACTTGTGCGCAGTGTGGGTAAAAAGCATGTGTATAAGGTAGTAGAAATGGAATGCTCCGACTTCTTTGATTTTGCGTTGTTGCTTAAAGGGCCACTTCAAGCTCGCAAAGTTAATGAAGAGGGGGATAAAGTCAACTGGCGGGAAATAAAATGGCTTTGCTATTCAAAAGAATTTGGTGTTGTTAAATACAAAACCAAACTAATAAACGAGGAGCCATTTAAAGTTGTGAGTTACTGTCGCCGTGGTCGGAAGCAGTCACTACCTATAACTTTACAACTATGTTACAATGGCCCCCTTACAATAAGTGTTGAAAAGAAAAAGGACTTAATGGATATGCTTCCTCTTATTAATCCTATTTTTAGACAGTTTTATTTAAACATAAAAACAGCTGACAATCAACGAGACACCGATCCCGATGTAGACAGATATTTCAGTGATGCTGAATAGTTAAAAATATACCACTTGTATACAAAATACTGTTATTTCTTCAATGTAAACCTGTGAAATGTATACTGATCTTAAATAAACAGAAATTATACCTAGCAATCATACTTTGCATAAAGACTTATTGATCATAAATTTTTACAACTGACAAATTTTGACTTAGCAAAAAGACATAAGTCAGTCAATTTTGTCAATTTTCAATTTATTTGAAATTTTTTGCTGTATTTTATTTCCAGATAATCATAAGTGTCTAATAGGCATGGGTGATCATGCGATTAATGATATGCTGATTTGCAGGATTTTTTAAAAGTTTGTACTTGCTCTCCTGAACATTTAAAGAAACATGACTTAAGTCCTTTTGCCTACACACCACAGAAATATGAAGTAAAAAAGAATAAAAAAGAATAAAAAAATGAAAATTTACAAAACAATGTTTAAAAAATGCTCCGTTAAAGACGTTACGTTACGTTACGTTACGTTACGTTACGTTCTGTCTCGTTCTGTCTATCTTACTCAGCTTTATCAGTCGTTTTTGTACGGATTTCGTTTCTCTTCTGTCATGGGTGGCACTAAAAGACATTTTAAGAAGCGAAATTATCATGGTAATCAACACAAAACTAGTGATAATACGCCTAATGTTTTTTTTTTTTTATTTGGGCTTAACGTCTCATATTTTTGCAACGAGGCTAATCGAGACAATGAGTGGGTGATATATGAAGAAGAAATGTTCTGATTGAAAACAATGTAGGCGTAGGCCTAGGCCTAGTGAATGTGTCACATGTGGATAATGCGGTAAGTGGGCCTAGTGTTCCTCATGATGATATTATGCCTATAGACTTCGTGGAATACCCACCTACTCCTTCTACATCTAGGCCTAGTGTCAACAACACCTGTAGGCCTAGCCTAGATATAGAGATCTCCCTGCCAGTGCAAGAGACTGAGAATCTGTCAAAATCACTTGACAGTTCTCACACTTCTGACGCTCAAACAAGTGCTTCAAGAAGCAAGATTCAAGCTAAAATTGATGACTTCAATAATTACAGTGACAATGAGTCCTCCTCATATGTTCTAATGGACTTGGGAATGCTGTCAAAGGCAGTAAACGAGCATCTGTCATGTAAGTTTTGCCATGAAAGTGATTGTTTAGTTGTTGAAGAAGACATTTCTAAACGGAAAGGTCTAGCTTCTGATATAAATATACAATGTCAGAAAGATGTCTTTTTTCAAGACTTCTGACAAAACCAGCTCAGGTTTTCATGAAGTAAACCTTCGGTTCGTGTACGCTATGCGAGCTATCGGTAAAGAGCCTGCAGCTGCGGAGCAATTTTGTGCGCTAGCAAACCTACCGAAACCACCAACTCGGTTCTCGGCCTACTCTACAGTTCTATCAAAGGCTGTAAAAACAGTTTCAGAAGAATCAATGAAAGCTGCAGCAAACGAAATTATCAACATTAATGAGGGGGTGAAAGATACTGCCGTAGCCCTTGATGGTTCTTGGCAGAGACGTGGACATGTATCTGTCAACGGTGTAGTAACGGCAACCAGCATTGATACTGGTAAAGTTGTCGATGTGGAATGCCTGACCAAATATTGTCAGGGATGCACTGTCAATAAAAATGCATCTCAAGAAGTCAAAGATGACCATGTGAAAGTGTGCGTCATCAAGGATCGAGTGGCGGCATGGAAGTCCAAGGCGCAACTGCGATATTCCAACGGTCTCTTGAAAAGAGGAACCTCAGGTACGTCAACTACTTGGGAGATGGGGACAGCAAAGGGTTTCTAAAGGTAGTCGAGTCTAAACCATATGGAAATGAAATCGAGATAAAAAAAACTCGAGTGTGTTGGCCATGTTCAGAAACGTATGGGAAGCCGCCTACGTAAGCTGAAAAAAGATTTCAAAGGAAAGAAACTGTCTGATGGAAAGTTGCTGAGCGGCAAGGGTCGTCTCACAGATGCAGATATTGACCAGCTGCAAACGTACTATGGATCGGCTACTCGCCGTAATACCGCTAATGTGAAAGATATGCAGCAGGCTGTGTGGGCTACATACTTTCACAAACTCTCTACTGATGCTGAGCCCCAGCATGGTCTCTGTCCGGATGGACCCGATTCGTGGTGTGGCTTCAAGAAAGCTAAGGCGAATGGTGCAGTGTACTGCCACAAGCATTCACTCCCATTAGCTGTAATGGAAACAATAAAACCGATCTTTCGAGACCTCAGTAGGGAGGATTTGTTAGCCAAATGCGTTCACGGTAAGACCCAAAACCCCAACGAGTGCGTCAACAGTCTAATCTGGCAACGCTTACCTAAAACGGTTTTCGTTGGGTTTGAAACAATGCTTCTTGGGGTCCATGATGCAGTCATCACGTTCAATGACGGAAACTTGGGGCGGGTCAAGGTGCTAGAAGCAATGGGGATTCAACCAGGAGCAAACACTCTACGCCAGCTCCGCGCGATAGATGTGCTTCGCGTTATGAAAGCGGATAAGGATAAGAACGAGTCTACAAAAACAAAGCACTGATAAACCAGATGTTTTGTGCCTTTAAACCACAATAATAAAAATACAAAATAGTAGATATGCAAATAAAGATATTAAAACAGTGTGGAAAATCATCAATGAGGCAACAAGCAATCAAAAAGCAAAATCTAATATTATAGACAAAATAATGATAAACAATAGCATAGGTCTGGGATAGCTGGTTCGTGACGTCACACAAAATATTGCGCGCACACAAGCAGACGACACTGTTTGACATTCAGACTAACACACCAGTGATGGAAACTATGGCGGTACCGATGTTAGCATCGTAGTTTTAGATGAAAATGAGGTACCCGGGGCAAAATTACTGTACGATGAAGTATCCCGTAGTTCAAATGAACAATTAAAAAGATGGTTGGAGTGCAGAGAATTACCCAAACGTGGTTTAAGACCAGATTTGATATTGAGGTTAGTACAGCTTGGCGATTGCATGCATATTGGCAGGCCTAGGGCCTATTCTAATAAAAGTTTAACCTCCATTGGGCTAGTTATGATGTTGTAAATAATTTGTTTTTCCAACAGAGTGGAACAATCTTTAAAGGTTGGCAATATTCCAATAAGCCCAGCTGTGGACGGCGGAAAATGGTACAACGCCAAATTGGATGCAGCCAGCAACCAACGAGGTGATACAACAACAGCTTCGTGGCTAAGGCTAGCAGATTCTAGGATTTTTCCTCCAGAAAGATTTAATTATGGTAATGTGTACTACTGTACCACCTAATTGAATCTGTACAATCCATAAGCGAATTTGTTGTGCCACAAGCTAATGACAAGAAAAGCTCTGACGAAAACTCTAGCCAGCTTCATGACAACAGTGAGAATGTTGATGCTCACACAGCTAAACCTTTAAAAAGAGGTGAAGGTAAAAAACGTAACATTTGTCATGTGTTCTTTATGATGAGACGGTACAGGCTTGTCCCACACGGCTTGGGTGTTCTTAAAAGCCATATGTGCACCAAGTCAAGGGAAACCTCTCAGAAGAGTATCAGTTTTCTAAATTATTTGACATTTTTAACGACGGTCTGGTATTTGTCTTGGAGGGGAGGTCAGAGGTTGTTACCACGCCGAGGGTGAGAACTTCCACTTCAAGGCTAAGTTCCAGGCTAGTCCATTTTTAGGCCACTAAACCCCCCTAGTTAGGGTAAACCAAATTCAAAATCTTCCATGACGTCACTATATTTGAGCCTTCTGATTGGTCGCCCTAAGAACACAGGGGCAAGTTTGTAGCCGGAGTCCTGAGAGACGAAGGGCAGAAGGAAGACGGCCGCGGGCCGAATAAGTCGGTTTGACAAAACGAAGACGGCCGATGGCCGAGGAGGTAGTTTTTTAGACGTAAGGCGGCCGCTGGCCGAGGAAGAATACAGAGACAATGGCCGGCGAGCCGAGTGCGTGTGAGTGTGCGGACGTGTTGATTTAAATATAAATTAGAATAATAATACTAATCATAAAAGTAATTAATTAAGGAAGAAGTAAAATTGAACGCAACGTAACAAAGAACTATCAAGCAGAACACCACAACTCCAACACATAGACAGTAATAAACCAACCACGCTCTCCGGCTGCATCTACCTAATCGTCATCGATCATCATCATCACCATCACAATCGCCGTCAACCAAGCCATCTCCAACCAACAACAGTACAGGTATCGTTATACTTTTTTTACCTATACTATGGCCATAGGGAGGTAGAATAGTAATAACGATATTTATTTCAGACTTTTGTTTTCATTCATTCATTTTTGTTTATATATTTCCTTTTTGTTGTGTTTCCTTGTATGTGTAACTTTTTATGTCAATGAATTAAACATTAAGATTAATATTTTATACTATTCTATTTTTTTAATTTCCATATCCTACAACCATCAATTCATCTTTTTAAATTAAGCAACAACTTTTCATGTATTATTCTTTGTGCTCTACCAACAACCCAAAGTTGAGCTAGCTGAGGGTTTGTTTTCTTTTGTTTTCATTTATCCGTAATGTCTCAATGATAATACCTAGAATCACTGTTGCACAACCCATAACAACAGTGCTTGGTAGCCGGCATGTTTGGTTTGTTTGTTGGCTTGAAATCAGTATCGATATCAGAAAGATGGCGGATACACAATCGATATCTATTTTTAGAATTCAAACCTATGCTATTGCAAGTACAGAGAGCAATCTGCAAAAAGTAGCAGAAACATTCATAAAATACTTTAATAACATAGGAAAAGAATTAGGTGAAAACATAAGTTACTAAAAATTAAAAAAGCCATCATCTTCCAACCGTCTAAACGCAGATGACTTTCCTGTACTTCGTCAAAACACGTCACACGTAAATGACAGATACTTTACTAAATACGACACAAGGCATGAAGTGACAGACACAAGATGTGCATGCTATATAAAAATAAAAGACAAATTTGACCAGATCAAATGTATGAGTGATGACCAACAAGAAAATAGATAGCAACTAGCAGATAAAATACCCAAGATAGGCCTAGGCCAAAAAAAGAAACAGCACATAAAAATCATAGAAGTTAATGCGCAAAGTCTAGTTAAAAATGTAACAGACATAGACAAATTAGTAACTAAATTAAAACCAGCAATTGTATGTGTAACTGAAACCCATGTAACTGACGATATCTATGACACTGAAATTGACATTGTAAATTATAACTTAGTTAGGTGTAATTCGAAAACAGTAGAAATACAGGTGGGGTAGTAATGTATATAAAAAAGGTATTAAGTATAGGGTGTTAAGAAACAAAGCATACACAAACAAATGCTGGGTTCTCGGAGTTATGGTATACTTTGATATAAGTAAGTATTTTGACGGTACGGGCCAACCGTAAAAATGTGCCCCAAGACTTGATGGCCCAAAAACTTAGGAAGGGAGAGATGTCTTTCCGAACATGCAAAAATGTGATGGCACTGAAGTGGGCAGACAATAAGGACGTAAAGATGCTGTCGACAATGCATGGCCCTCAGTTCGGAGAGACATCTAAAAAAGATAGGGCAACTGGGGCTACAAAATTGAAGCCTCTTTGCATACTTGATAACAATCATGGAATGGGTGGTGTTGATCGAGGCGATCAACTACTAAGTGGGTTCCACATCATGCGCTGCTCCAAGAAGGCCTACAAGAAGATTTTCTTCTATTTTGTTGTCATGGCCATACTCAACAGCCACATTGTACATAGGGCTGTCAATGGAAAGGTTGACAGATCTTTCAACGAGTTTAAACGGAAAGTGGCTGAAGACATTCTCCTTGCAACAAATGTACCAGATTACCGAAGAAGGTCAACCATTCCTGGACCATCCCCCTTAAGACTTTCGGGCAGACACTTCCTTGTCAAGATGGCTCCAACTGCAGACAAGGTTGCAGTAACCAAAAAGAGGTGTCGTGTCTGTCTTGACAAGAAGACGAGAAAAGAAACCATTTATGAATGTGATACTTGTAAATTACCTTTGTGCATTGAACACTTCAAGCCTTACCACACCCTTAAAGACTACTAAAGAGGTAAACAATTCTCTCAGTAATATTCATTACTTTCTTGTGAGCATTTTGATGTATATAGTTTTTTTCTAGGTCTACTAGATCCCGAGATTTTAGAAAACACAACTTATCATGTATTTTATGATTTTTTTTTTGTAAAACTACCTGGATTCCTAGGGTTTTCCAGGCGCCTAGCTCCTGGATGCGAGAGGGTTAATGATAATAAGTCTGAATAAAAATAACTTTGAATTTGTATAAATTCAAATAACCACTTAAATTCACTTCCAAGTCAATAACCACTACACTCTCAATTATTTAAATACATATATGCTCACATGAGAACTACAAGCTGTATTTTAAGTCATTATACTGGTTCCTTGTCATTATCCTGATAGCACAACAATTACAATATTTAATAAAGCATTGCTGACTAGAAAACCGAGCAGATAAACACCTTAGCTATATTTGAGATTTTTTTCAAATTTTTTAATTCATACTAAATGTTAATAAATTTGAAGACCTCATATTCTCTTTTTGCCAAGAATCACCCATATGGCAGCGGCGGATGCAATTTCCACTTTCAATATGGGTTGCAACAAAACAGTATATGAAAGAAAACATGACTGGTGTTGGACATTTCTTCCCCTGGTGCTGTTACAGCATCGCTTACAATGCGAAAAGACAGACGGTGCGTTAGACCTACTGGAGAAGTCAAGTGGGCGAGTGGGGAGGGGGAGTGGGAGAGAAAGTGAAATTAAAATACATTGACAGCTCGTAGAAGAGACGGGTCCGAGTACACAGCCCAGAGCTAGGGCTGGCCATTCGGCTACCGAAGTAGCTTACTATAGATAGGCTGGTACCCTAGACCCGCCCCATTTTTGTCAAAAATTACTTCTAAAAGACAAAAAAGAAAACTTAGAAAGTGACGAATGCATAATAAGCGGTGATTTTTCAGAAAACTTCACGTTCGTTGTAAAGGATGAAATACAAACCTATCACTAGGTTAATGCTCAAGCGACTTTCCATCCATTTGTATTATACTTGAAGGATGATAACTGTGAACTAAAGTCGAAAAGTATGTGCATTATAAGTGATCATCACTAACACTCCACAACAGCAGTGTACACTTTTTAACGAGTCATCTTAAATGAATTGAAATCCTTTGCCCCACACATTACGAAAGTCTTAGACGAAAGTCACAAGACTATGGACTAATGGCCGAGTGGCACTTTTTGTCCACCAGTCATGGCAAAGGACCTTGCGATGGGATTGGTGGAACCGTCAAGCGACTACTAGTAACAAAAGCATCTTTGCAGGATCAACTCATTCTTACACCACTTGCAATGTATGATTCCTGCACCACTAAAATCAAAGAGATGTTTTCTTTCTTTTATGTGACATCCATAATGGTTGAAAAAGAAGAGAATGACCTAATGCCTAGGTATGACAATGTTTCAACTATTTCGAACACCAGAGAAAATCACTACTTCAAACCAATAGACAAGAACTTCATCAAAGTTTATAGAACATCCGCATCTGTCAACTTCCAGAGCGTTCTTCTAACCAAAACAAAATTGCGAACGGGTGAAGTTCTCTCTGTCAAACTAAATGACTATGTGGCGTGTGAATACGACAAAAAGTGGTGGCTAGGAGTTGTTACGGAACAATCTCCAGAAAATATGGACTTTAAACTCATTTCTTCCACCCTCCTGGACCAGGCACTTTATTTAAACTGTCGAACAATCATACTGTCGAACAATCATACTCTGAGTGAGGGTTTTCAACTAAACTTTACATTCACATTCAATTACATTCAATTTTTTTTCCCCATTATTTTACATTCAATTAGAATGTGTGTTACAGTCAAAACAACATAACATACATCACATACTGGAGCAGGTTCGTTTCTTAGTAAGTAGCCTTGAGTAAGGTATGTATGGCCGATACATAGACGGGTCAAGACTACTTCTTCGCGACGGCAAGATCGTCTAGAAGAAAACCAAGGCGATATGGTGTCTTTAATCTCCCTAAGTTTATTACAAGATACATTTTTCCATCTATCGCTCAATTCTTTCTTTAAACGGTGCCGTGGGAAAACTTTAAGGTCAGATGTGAGGACTAATTCAGTCTTTAGGACGCTTGAAGCAGGCAGCTTAATGATTGATTAATGGGGCAAACGTCTCATATTTTTGCAACAATGGCTAATCGAGACGATGAGCGGGTGATTATGAAGATGAGAAAGATGATGATAAAGAATAAAGCCACATCCGAAACAGATCCATTGTACGTCGCATGGGTCGTCATACGGGAGTCCAGCAAGGGAGGGCAGGGCCAAGTGGGAGGAGAAATATTTAGTGGGACAGTGGGAGGGAAGGGACAGGGTCTCTTTTTGTCGCCTCTTACGACTAGCAGAGTCACTCTAGGCCTATTCTACCCCGGGCCGGAACGGGTCACAGGCAGCTTAAGAAGGACAGGAAGATAAATGTGTTGCAGGCCAGACAATACGTCGTTGGAGCGTGGGACCGGGTGACACCCACAACACTGGCGCACTGTTTCCAAATGTGTGGATTCGTCCCAGAAAGTGAAATCATTGATGACGGCGAGATTCTCTGCGACTCAGAATGACTTTCGCCAAGACTGGGCAAAAGTTAACGACTCCGAAGATATTACGTTTTCCGGTTATGTTGGATGTAACGATGACGTAATAACTTGCGATAACGATACAATTGAAGACTTGTGTGCAGCGTCGACAAGGAAGCACATACAAGAGACTGACCACAAAGATGTCACCGCTGAAGAACAGATCCCATGATTTGCGGAAGCCGTAGACTGCATTGAAAAGTTGAAACTTTTCATCGTGTCTTCTTGTTTTTCTCTCAAATTACAGTTTTCGATTGATTGATTGATTGATTGATTGATTAATGGGGCTTAACGTCTCATATTTGTGCAACTTTGGAACCTATATGGCTTTTGATAGTTGTTGATGACCCCGCTCTGCTTACATGGATATGTCATATTTTAAGTTTTGATATCTTTTCCAAAGGAAACGGCTAATGTGCCTGTCCCTGGTTGGACGCTGGGACGAGCGGGACGCCAAACAAACCAACTTCAGTTCCTAAAAAGAGACGTGGCCTTTGTCATGTTCGACAAAACACCCCCGGACTGGCCCTTCCACCAGTCGGCTGAAGATGCCGAAAAACTCAATTTGCCTGTGAGTAGCGTTGATATGTTCTGGTCAATACACCACTTGTCCTAGACTGTTGCGATATGTAATGAATGTGGTCATACCCAAGTCATGTTGGTCATCTCTATCTTACATTTGCATACACCATACAGTGATTTACGTATGATTTATGATGATTTACCCATGAATTTTACTCGATGATGTATCTTGTCCTTTCAGGATTACTACAGAATTGTAGACCAACCCGTGAGTCTGGGAACAATTAAACAACGGTTGGAAAAAAACCTGTATTGGAGTGCAAAGGATTGCATCCTTGATTTTGAAACCATATTCCAAAATTGTTATGATTTCCACAATTGCGGTGAAGAAGTTGTTGACATGGCTTTAAAGCTGGAAAAACTTTTCACCGCAATTGTGGAATTCATGCCGATGCCCGAAATAGAGTGCTATTCCCCGAATGTGCCAAATTTCAACCGTGGCCAGGATGTGTTTGGAGATGACGTTCCACTCAGCCAACGTTCGGCAACCCTTAGCTTCACTGAGGGAAGCGTCTCCTCCGCCCCCTCAACCACCATTGGCACCGACAACTCCCCGCCACCTGGAACGCTCCCTACTCAGGGTGAGTGCTATATTATTTCAATAAGTAGTTTATTTCTGTTGTCTGAAGAACACGTCTTTTCCAATCAACCATGGGAAGAATATTAAAAAACATTATTGCTTGTGCTGTTTCATCTATATCAGGTTGCTATCTACATGAAGCTATAACAATGAAAACAAATGATTTGAACTGAAGAACACGCCTTTAGGCCCGGTTCCACCAAGTGCTAAACTTGAGTTTAAAAATTTTAAGCGTCGTTTAGATTGAAAAGACGTTCCACCACGACTAAACTCGAGTTTATCTCGAGTTTAAAATAAACCCAACCTCCGGTCCGGTTTATATCTTTAACTATGACTCACCGCCAACACGATGCCCGAAATTTCGAATTTTCAAATATAACAAGCTGCGTTACTAATGTTTTGATTTCGTCATTGCCTGTCAGCTGTCAGTGTGTGTGCGACAAAATATGGTTATGTTGATGTGTCTGCCTTTTGTCATCGTTCTATTTTGTATGCTAGCCCTATATCGGCAGGCTACGTGTCTGATGTGTCGTTTCCATCCGACGATGATGAAGAAATAATTAACTTTATTCAACGTCCAATGCGACGTCCTCGAATCATAAAGAACTAGGCCTACCCGTTGGCATTACAGTCACAACGTTAAATCATAGCTAATTTTAGTGTTCTACTGTAGCTCCTCCCAAGTTGCTGTAGGCCTAGGCCTAGGCCTACACTCAGCTAGGACCTAGGTTATCATAGAGCCAGCCTAGACCTAGGCCTACACCCAGCTAGGGCCTAGGCTAGACCCTAGCCCTTGCGCAACCTACACTAGGCCTAGACCCTGGCCCGTAGGCTAAGCGTTCCGTTCACCCGCAATTCTCTTCCATATTTCCTCCTCTTTCCGCGAAACAGAATCGTTTTTTTATGTTCGATTATTTCACGGTATTGCTCAACAATTTGTTATAATAGATTTTTTCTCTTTCGGAGTAATTACTCCCACGCGAACGTTGTTGCTTTTTCTCCATCTTTCTTCAGAACAACCAATTGGAACAACCAATCACAGCCTTTCTTACAAAATAAACTCGGCTTAGTTAACAATAGGCAAACAATTCGTGGTGGAACACGGCATGGTTTAAACTCGAGTTTATAAATAAGCGTAGCTTTGTTAAACCCGAGTTTAAATCAGTTTGGTGGAACCGGGCCTTAGGTTATCAAAAAATTAACACTTTAGAGCACAAAAGGTGTGACAGCATACCATTTCTAATTGGTGACGTCAGTTGCGTGTTCCTTTAGCTATAATCCGTATTTCCATTTATATTCAGGTCGCTATTTCCTGTGATTGTTATCTTTAAATGCACAGTACTGGAATAACTAACTAGGAACCTTTCTACAGCGTCGACAAAACGAGGTAAGGTACTGGTTCCATTTGGCCACGAAATGGCGAAAACAAGTTAATGAATGATCTGTATACTTAAAAACTTATCTGATATCTATGATCGTGCAGCATATTTTGTAAGAGTGGGTTGAGGGGTACCACATTTTGTTGTTCTAGCAATTAATAACTCTATGCAGTATACCAAATAGTGGTGTAATCGTTGGCGTCCAATTATGTAGATTTCCAACAATTTCTAAACGTTTATTGCATCACCTGAAGTTTTTTTTTTTTTTTTTAAGTTCCTAATCTCGAAGCACAGACACTACGGTGGTTCCACCGCTCAAAAAGATACCTTTATCAAACACGTTCTAAAAACACATCCCCCAGCTACAGCGTCTAAAATATACGCAACAGCATAAAACATAAAACAAAATAACCGCGACGTGTCTACTAGAAAACGATACCGCGCGCCATTACCCAGGGGGCACCGCGGTTATTGAATTGAATCCAACACCGAAACGTGTGATTATCTTGGAACCAAGACCGTGGGCGTAAATGTGCGAATACGATCTGATGGGTGACTTATGCACTTGTCCGCCGTCCACGCCCAATAATCCGTGATTGGATCCTACCTACTTGCCTGACTGGACTACTGTCAAATTGATTTGTGCGCGCACGGATATTTGCATAATATTTAAATCACGCGCTCCTATGTTCAAATATGGGACTTTGCGGGGTGTCGCGATTTGAGATTGTGACGTAAGGGGAGGGGAGGGGAGGGCGGGTGTTATGGAACTTGAATATATGGTTTAATAGGTTAGTGTTCACGATTTAAAATGCTATTAAAGAGTTTGATAGTCTGTTTATTGTTTGAAGGAAACTAGACCGTGGAGAGACGGGGTATTTTTGGTTGGTGCTTTACTGAGCCGGTTTGGAGTATAAATACGTGGTTTATTTGTTTTATCCATGTACCCACTCGAGTATTGTTATACAATAAATAATGTATATACTTCAATTATAGAATGTATTTATAAAGAGGCTCACATAAATGTTTCTAGGCAACACGCAGTGCTTAATATTGTAAACATAATGCCATGGATACGCCTTTTTAATTTTTCCCCATTTCTCTTCCTTTTTTTTCACACAAGTGTGTATTTCTGTTAAATATTTCAAATTTAATGTTTAATTTCTTCTTTATTATATTGTACCAAATCATGTAATTTTAAATTGATATTTAGATATTTACATTCAATTTTTATTGTTTGTGTTCTCTTTTCTGGTTTTGTTATCTTTAGCTATTTTATTTGTTACGTTTTTTTTTTCAATTGTTTCATTGTGCTTGTATAGTTTTATTTATTGTCCTCATTTCTAAATCACTTTTATAAATATATTTCATGTCGGTAGAAACCCATTTGAGCAAAGCGGCTATATACTATTGCATAGCTTGCGCTTTTACACAGAATACAGTACACGCCTTTGGTAACACCAGTGTTGATGGCTTGGGTATGTACATAGGCCTACACGTAACGTTCGCCTCTAAGAGCAACAAGTAGAACAGAAACCAGCATGGACTTTGTTGAAAAGTAAAATAGTTAGTATTCGTGCAATGAAAACGTTTATTGTATTTGTTGATGTACTCGTCCGTCAGTCGGCGCCTTCTTTGCTGACCGTGCGAGTGTGTTGACTGTTGACGGGCACCTGGCATCGTGTCTAGACAAACACTTGCCACGGGTTAACACTCGTGCGCATGCGTCAGCACTTCATGGGCTATAAATGCCCTGGCGGAGGCTCGAACCGAACCCACGCTAGGGGATTGACAGACGTTGGTGTCACGTCTGATCTGTATAGTTATTTCGAACGCGTAGAACGTTTGATAAACGTTGATAAAACACACAAGAGCTCACACAACAGTTAAAGATCTTTGACTTATTACTTATGTTCAACAGGGTTGACCAACTTCTCACACAACAGTTAAATATCTGTGACTTATTAGTTATTATTACTTATGTTCAACAGGGTTGACCAACTTTCAACTCAAATTTTTGAATTATTATTTTAAACTCGAATAAAATTAACGAATTCTTATGTCTAATGTCTTGAATGTGTAATTTCTAATGTCTTAATAATTCTACCTCAAGGTCAACTGAAAACATACAAGTTTTCCCTATGATAGATCAAAGGCCGTCCACCTACCAAATAGTTTCATAAAGTGTTTCAGTACGTCGAACTACCAAAATAAATAACAGATTCTACTTTCCAAATAATGTTTTTATTACTCCGCATGCGGAGTTACCGAGTTAGTAAGGTCAATAAGTATTGTTAATACCTTGGTAGACATGTATAGCACAGCACCCATCTTACTTACCTGAATTGTGAACTCTGCCTGCTTATACTTACTTACAAAGGGGTGATATTTCAATATTTCGGGGTCTCCCGACTCCTTCATCAAGCAGATCTGGACATGGACTATACTCATTTGCTTGACAAAAGAGCTGGAGACTTCTAAATATCGCTCCTTCGATAGACTTTGTTATGCGATTCTTGATCTTTCCTCCCAGACTTGTTTTCTCTCTGGTTATTCTAATCCTAATCCTAATTCTTTAATTCTTTTTAGCATATTCTCTCTGTAGTTCTCTTTATGTCTTGTACGCCCACCGCTTAATAAAACTCTTTGTTTGTCATCTTAGCTGGACGTTTTTATTAAAATTAATTGTGAAGGAGAGATATAATTCTGTGTAGTCTTGGACTGCAAATGCAATCATTGATGTGAGTGGTATCATAATTGTCATCATCTTACTACACTTGAAGTTCGGTTTACATTCTTATTTAAGATTTAAGGTTTTAAAAATCAAATCATGCCAAGAGCATTATGACGTTTACACACTTTCCAAGGATTTAATTCCAAGGAAACAATAGCAACGTTACCTCTTATACCCAAAATTCTTAGCCCAGCCAATGAAAGGCGACGTTTTATAAATCCGGCCAATGAGAGCGATTCGAAGTAAAACAGTTAAGAAAAAATGAATCCTTAAATCTTTTCTTCAATGTATAAATCGACCTTTATACCTGATTGACACTGCCAAAACAAAAATCAGCACAAACAACTTTCATCTCATTCCACAAACACTTGAAACAAAGAACTCATCTTATTCTTACTATTACACGTCCTTGACTTTACACGCTAATTTAACACAACGCACGTGTGCCGGAGTGATTTAAACTTTCCGCGACCATTTTACTTGCGGAATAATTGGTGGGTTGGTATCGCCATTTGTTTGAAATAAACAACCGCAAAGTCGACACTGCTGACCACGGGTATTCTCACTTAACGTCGTCTAGTCTTATAAATTAATTCCCTTACGTAATATAACGTTATGTGATTCGCTCTCCATTTTACCGTGTTTACTCCGTTAGACTCTCAAGTTATTACGCCACCATAACTCACAAGCAGAGCCAACTGGATTACTAGGGTTCTAAAACGAAAACAAAAAAGTGTATTCCAGTTTAGTTTTTTTTTGTCGTCTCAATTAAGTGGATATTTGTAAACGTGCGGTTTAGTTCTGTTGAAGACAAGAATATAAATTCATTCCCAATAATGAGATGCAATATTCTCTCTCTCTCTCTCTCTCTCTCTCTCTCTCTCTCTCTCTCTCTCTCTCTCTCTCTCTCTCTCTCTCTCTCTCTTCTCTCTCTCTCTCTCATATCGGCGCCATCGTGAGTTTTAACCTTGTGCTTTGTTTTAGTTGCAATTAGGATCTTGGTTTGTGCAAAGAATGCGTTGATTGTACGTGACTGGGTAATATTATGGATGCTTTGTTTGGGTAGGTGCAACATGGATCATGTTTTGACTGCAAGACGGAGATAAGGATGTGACAGTGTAGATGGAACTCCATGAGAGTGAATGCACAATGCATACCAAGGTTTACAACACACAAGACAAATTACAATATTTGAAGTGTAACTAAAAAATATTATACCAAAATATAATATTAGAATGTGCTAAACTTACGGAGAGAGATTTTAATTTTGGTTGCGTTATGCAGACACGAAAAAGTAAGAACTAACAGTGACAGGCGGTCAGAAAGTCGGAGCGCTGAAAGCTGTGTCACCGCTTAACTATCTCATCACTATTTACTACACACGCAAAAACACTTGTTTATCAAGTAATATGTATTACTTCAAATTGTTTAGATAAAGAAAATGTATTGTATATACTATCTTTATACATATTTTTGTTAGCGTTTTAAACTAAACCGTATGTCTGGCAAACCCCGGTCGCTACGTTTCAGGTTCGAGTCCTGGCTTGGGCAGAGATGCCATGTGGAGTTTTGTTTCCCACTCATTGTTTTAATTAGCATCATTGCCAAAGTATGAGACGTGAAACCCAAATATCATCATTATTGAAACCTCTAAAATGTCTCAAAATCGTCCATCATCGAATAATCTGATGTTTTGTAGATTCAAGTATAGTTCACGATCCTAATCTAGTCTGAGTTATTTACGGGTATAATTGTTTTCATTTTCACCACGCCGATCTAAGAATAAGCGCTTCACTTGCAAGGATGGTTCCAAGGATCGTTTCAAGGATCGTTCAGGCTAGCGAAATGAAGAGTTAACATAACAGTATCAAGATGCTTCGCTCTTTATGTTTACCGAGTGAGTGACTGTGGGTGCAGTTTGGCAACGTCGCAACGTCATAAACACGCAGAGATAAACGTCAACGTTGTAATATATGGGGCAATAGGCCTTCCAGATCTGATTTGTACCTTAAAGCTTCTTTGAGTATTTATTATGAGTTGCGAATTTGAAAGAGTTTTCTATGATTTGTAACCGGACATCTTAAAACATACGTTGTCAGCGGTGCGCAATAGTGCAATAGTGCCAAAGCAAACATCTTTTTTCTATTTTGTATTGTCAATATGGGTTTAGCGAAAATCAGACGCTTTTGACAGTAAGTAGCAATGAACATCAAAAACTTCTGCGTCATACAAATCCAAGATAACATGCCACTGTTTGTAATTATGTTCTATAATTTGGAAAGTTGTTTCGTGTACATTGTATACACATATTATCTACTACGTTTAGTTAGCACGGAAGCCTCGCGCAGTAGTAGTAGCAAGGATGTGTCTGGTGAACGTATATAAGCTGGAGGTTAGAACATATTTCAATTTTATCTCTAGTCCGAGCCAAGCTGCAAAATTGCTGGTAAACAGAATAGTACGTACCATGGGAACGTTCCCAACTATCGTAGCTTTTAATCGTAAAACAGACATTTAATTATACGTGACTGAAAATGCAAATTCTCAAATGATTGTTGGCACAGCTTTAGTTAACTTATATTGCTTTTGACAATTTTGATGACAATTTTGAATAATATAAAAATAGTTTCATAATAATTCAAACGTAATAAAATTCAATATATTTTGAAGACTAATTTGATTTACCAAGTCCACAAAATTCCAAAATTTTAGTTTAAAATTCGTTTTACATGTACGTACACAAAACGTAAAATTATAGTTATTTTTAAACTGAGTGCTGTGTTTTAACATTCGCGGTGTGAAGGTGTTTGTTGCCGTAAAACTAAACCATCTTTCTCACGAATCACCGCGGTTCAACTTCAGGATTGTTCGAGTATGGAAAGGCCTCGTTTAGATCTCATCTTATTCGTAAATCGTCTACGGAATGAGTCTGTGATCTCTATCTGAGCCGGGTCGAAAGAGCGGCTTATAATTAAGACAACAAACTCGGCTACCTCATGTTGACAACGAAGGCTATACTGAGAGATGGTTTTAGATATCAAAGATAAAGATAAATTATTAATAAATTATCGTTTCCACGGAATGAAATCAAGGCTTTTTATAAGCCGGAGGTGATTTGAAAACGTGGTAACATCATTATGGTAATAAATTAATTTTAAATTGAGGATTACACAAGGAAGTCACTATGTTAATTTTACACACACACTTTTAAGTCGACGACAAAAGTTGGTCCCGTTATAGTTCTCTATAGCCATATCGCGAAAGTCCCCTCCAAACATATAGTCCGCACTTCCTCGACACTCATACTCATTATACTCATACTCATATGATTCATCCTATCACCATCCTCGTTGATAGATCGTTTTAGATTTATGATCAGATAGCTGACATTTTTTTTTAAAGCGTTTAAAGTAGACAAATTAAGCAATATAAACAACACACAAATTGCCAATCGTGCTATTTTTGGAAATTTGTAAAATATGTATGCACGAATTCTAAATATCATTCTAAAAAAAATAGTGCCTATATGTGTACAGTAAACGTAAATTCAAAAATTGCATGCCAATTATCTCTTGCGCCATTTGGAACTATTGTTTCCAGATAGTAGAGTGGGTTGTAGATTAAAATCTTAAAAGTGAAGATTAGATAACCTTAAGATCAATTAGTGCACTTCAAGATGCACTGACTCAAAACTGTGATTGATTGATTAATGGGGCTTTACGTCTCATATTTGTGCAACTATGGCTAATCGAGACGATGAGCGGGTGATAATGAAGATGGGAAAGATGATGATGAAGAACAAAGCCACATCCGAATCAGGTCCATTGTACGTCGCGTGGGTCGTCATAAAGGAGTCCAGCAAGGGAGGGCAGGGCCAAGTGGGAGGAGAAATATTCAGTGGGACAGTGGGGGGAAAGGGACAGGGTCTCTTTTTGTCGCCTCTTACGACTAGCAGAGTCACTCTGGGCCTATTCTACCCCGGGCCGAGACGGGTATCCTTTCGTCGCCTCTTACGACTAGCAGAGTCACTCTGGGCCTATTCTTCCCCGGGCCCAGACGGGTGCTCAAAACTGTGCATTGTTTTTATTTTCAGGTGTTGTGTAGTCGTGTAGTAGTGGAAGGTAACAGATCGCCACATTGGTCGGCTATCAACGGGAGGGCAAAACTGGATCAAATTTGAATAGATACCTTCTCAATATCCTCTACTGAAAATATTTGAGGTGAGTAGTCTGTTTTATTAAAATGAAATTCTGTCTTCAATACTTGCAATGTTCAGTCGATTTTCTTCGATGAAGTGTGTTCATTTTGTTTTTCCTACCTCAGTGTGTTCAATAAATTAATGAAATTTAGTAATAGTTATTAATATATGTATTTATACATTATTTCGTAATATATACATTTATATATTTGCTTATTTAATTTATTACGTTTTTGCAAGCGTGTGTGTCCCTTTTTGGTTTGTTACGGTTGATCTACGTTTTGGGCTTGGCCGTTTGTTTGCAATTTTTTGCATTTTTGTTTGGTACCACTTATAAAAAAACAAGTAGTTCTATTTTAATTGGCATTATGTTTATATAAATGATCCCACACCTCCTGGTTGGAAAGATTTGTGTACTGAACGTGGAATGAATTAAAAAGTTTAACGATTTGTGGAGTTAATTGATTAAATGTCTTGTGTTCGAATCAACACTAATTGTGAAAACATATAAGAGGGGTCTATTAAGGTGGGTAGCGAAGAAGCTAAATGTTAATTTCACTAATATGCATAGTTTCTACAGGGTAAGCTAAATACTAAATACGCCAACGTTTAAGAAATTGATTGTCAAAAAGCAAGTCAGGATGAAAACATGTTATATTAGCAATATAATGAATGGCCACATCAACGCAATAATGACGGTAAGTTACACTTATAAGGACAGTCCAATATACGCGATGGACAACAATGTTGGCTGATCATCACTTGAAAACGAGAAAGAAAAGAGCAGAATGTGTTGAATACTATACAACACAAACTAAAATATGTTCCTATTTTTATCGCTTACCTATGCTCTATGAGCCTTGTTTACAAAAATCTATCAAATTTTCAAATGTGTACTGCACATGATTAATTACCTTTCCAATTTTGAAACTACAAGTACGTTTACTTGTGTGCGATTTAATTTATTTTTGGGTTTATCACAAATTTAAAAATTTAAAAAATATAAATTCAAAAATGATCCTAAAATAAAACAAAATTTCAGCAGCATTATAGTGAAATATGTAATACTTTAAATACAATTTATTTGTGTGCGTATTTAAATTATTTTTGGGTGTACAAATTCCAAAATCTCAAAAATATAAATCCAATACTGAATACTGATCCTAAAATAAAATAAAACAAAAACATATACTATATTTCATCAGCAGCAGAATATTGAGATAGTAATACAATGAAACAATTGTACGCTATCGACGTATTCGTTATAAAAATAAAAAAAACTGCAAAACCATATGACGCGACTAAAACACTACACTGCATATAGCTATCTATACTCGATGACTCGTCTCATGTGCACGGCATACGTGAGCTCCGTCACACACAGTACATAGAGCCCCTGCACTTGGGTGCAATGCTGCACTTCACGTATACGTGCATCTAATCACGACGCGTTGCACATTTCCGTACCAAACGGAGTCACTGATAATAATGCACGTGTTTACTCGTCCGGTCCGGGGCTACGTGCACTTTAGCACGCCGAGTAGGTCGCACGCGCTGTTTCAATGCTTCGTTCATTCGTCATATGACGTCATTCATTGAGATTAAATTTAAAACTTTCTATTCAATGAATTCATCAATAGTGTCTTGGTGTAAGTGGCACCGATTTATAGTGCCGTAAACTTATTTTATGGTAAGTGCGCGTGTAAGTGTAGTTAGTATAAAATCGTTAAGTTTGACGTGGTTTTCAATAATTCTTTGGTATTTATTTAATTTTGTTCATAAAAGTTAGAAGAGTTGTAACTGTTGTGTTAACTATTCAAATAATGGCGCGTTTTATGTAACTGTTTAAAAAAAAAGAGATAGGAGTGCGTGATAAGGATAGCAATAAAACAAATAATATGGTTCTTGTTATTTGTTATTTTCGGAATAATACGTTGGTGAATTTAGATGTTTATAACCTTAGTGGAACCATCCTTACTAATGTGCAGAAGAAATAATAATTTAGTAAAAAATGTTCTCAACGAAAACAAATTTGAGTTATAAGTGGGCTTTGCTCGTTTTAAAGTTCTAAAATACAGTTTGTTTAGTATAACATCAACAACTTTGCCATTTAAAAAAAAAAATCTAAAAAAATCTTTGACTAGAAATAAGAAAAAGAAAAACTCACAAATGGAAGTTATATAATGCAAAATAGACTGCATAATACCTAAGACGGTAACTATCATTGAACACGCTTGTCTCTACTAGACAGTAGGATGCCAGACAACCCTATCTATTTGTATAGCCTGCATCTAGATTAGACCTGGAGATACTGTTGAGGAACGTTCGGTACCTCTGGCGTCAGCATTGATAACGCTATGATGACGCGCGCTACAGTGATGCCTCGTCAGCACGCGAGTCACATCTCGTGTTGCACTTTGGTTGCACGCGATGATGCGCTGAGCTATTTGCGACAATTTTCAGAACTGCACTAAAAGTTGTTGTTGTTGTTGCTACTTTGTGTCTATGCTCTTCAAGACGATGAGGTGGTTGATTGATGATTGGTAGAGAGCCTGAGAACATTTTATATAAATGCATGCTTTATGCTTTACGCGGGATACGAACCCACGCATGGTGTCAGTCAGAAGAGCAAACGTTTTAATATATGGTTGTGATTTGAGGGATTTTGATTAATCAAATATCTGTTTATGCGAAAATGATGGCGTTTTATGCGTTTTTCATATGCGTTTTCATACAATGCAAGTCAAGTCACTCAGGGTCAGATGCAAAGCTTGAATGATCTGTGTATTACAAGCTTTATTACCGTAACTCAGAACTGAATACGTACATGACATTGTCACTTCATATTTTAAGTTAAACATAATTGACTAACATGTACTACTTTCATGCAGGAACAACTTCACAGTCTGTATAGGAAATTCACCATGTTTTCAACCAACTACCGGAATTCTAGGGAACTAAGCACACAGAACACGTATTTATTGTATCACAGTAATTTCAGATGAAAATGAATAAATTTTCAAACACCTTGGGATGATATTTATGTGTGTACGACGTCGTTGGCGGAGGACCTGAGCCCACTTGAGTGCGACATCGATACTGAAACCATCTCTACCGGGCCCCCGACAGCGCTTACTTGTCCGGCCACAAGATACGACAAAACACACATTTTACATTTTTATGAGCGAGAATCCAAAACCAACGAAATGTCTGTATATATGCGGAATAAATAAGAATATAATTGCTAATGGAGTGTTCGGCTTCTGGCTAGGTGGGCGTGGGGCCAAAAGTTAATGATAGTAGTTAACATGACAACTGGACAAGGTGATAAGTTGATAATTACATAGACCACGAGGTGTGTCCCTCCCGGTCTATCCATACATGTGGGACGCAATGGCGGGATTAATTGTTGTTTTATTTGATTAGAATAAGAATCTGGTTTTATACGGGATAATGAATCACTATTATCTGTTGAGAATAGAGGAACGTTCTCATTTAAGGCGGTAAACATTGATGGTATCTGTAGAATTAGCTTCTACCGTTTTGTAAGAAGGTGATAAGTTCAAGTGGAATCTATGAGTTATTGGGGTTAAGTTGGTGATAATAACAAAGTGATATTACAAGTTTTGAAAATATTTTGCAAGCAATAAATTAGGATGAAAAGAATTTGAAAAGGAAAATCTGGGACAATATTTTGATCTGTATTTACTATTCTTAAATAGATCATTTCATAAGCGATCTGGGGTGCAGCACACGTTGATTATTCCACTTTTGATTTTAATTTTGTTTCAAAGGTTTTGAAATTATTAATTTTTAACAAATTTACATGGTCATGTTGTGATAGAAAAATACAAGAAAAGCATGAGTTGAAAAAATCTCAATGAAAAAATATCAATGAAAAAAACAGTGTGCAAGCAAGAAGAACGGAGTATAAATATATGCTTTCGCTCAACGTTCGTAAAGAAAAGGGAACCATTGCCTTTCTGTCGAAGTAAACCACATATATCGTAAATAAAAATTGCACTTTCCAATTCCGGTACAAAACTCCGTTCTCATAGAAATCATTTTTGGGCGCAGCATTTTTGCGAAATGTCTGGTCACCCTACAGTAAAATTATAATCCCCACTTTGAAATCCGTTTTACTCGTGTCGTTGTCTATCATGACTTATGAATATTTGCGAATATATGTTTTGTATTTGTGTGCGAGTGCGTCGCTATCACCAGTACTCATACTCACAACTTATAATTATGTGTTCTTCAAACAACGTCTAAGAATAACTTATTTGACATTCAGAAATCACACAGTCACGACTGAAGCATTAGCTCAGAACAAACATCCTATAGCCAATAACGTTACTATACTACCACATTATATATTATACAAGCAAGAACCAGCTGGAAATTACAATTGAGTGAAATGTCACTAAGCATTCTTAGAAGTGATTATGATCGGAAATAGCCCAGAGAGAGACAGAGTGAGAGACGTGTATATTCCTGCCTCAATGTTATAGTTGTGCAGCTGCCAAAATGTGTGTCACATGCAAAGAGCTTATATATGCACGCACGCACACGCTTAGAGAAGTAATTAATGAATCTCAGCACATTTCGAGACATGGTCAAAAGTGTTTGTTGAGCGTCTTCGTCAGGGGTGGACAAACTTTACACAACGTTTATAGCTAACAGTGGCGGTTCGTGGGTGGAGCCCACTATGGCTCGAGGTCCTCAAAATTTCAACCTATTTATACGTTTATGAATACTTTTTACAAATAAGTAAAGTGGCTTCACTTTGCCCCACCACCCTCACCTCTCCTACCCCACCCCTTTACACTATCGTCGGTGAGTGCAACACAATCATTTGGATTTTCCAATTTGGTAATTTTTGTTTAGTGTTTAACTGACAAAAAAAACTGAATCCATGGAAATATACAGGCCCCGCAGTTAAGGTCTATTTAAATTTTAAAGCAATTACCAACACAATTAAAAAAACAATTAACAATTACCAAATTGTATTGTTTTTGAAGATTGATTGATTGATGGGGCTTAACGTCTCATATTTATGCAACGATGGCTAATCGAGACGGTGAGCGGGTGATAATGAAGATGAGAAAGATGATAATGTAGAATAAAGCCACATCCGAATCAGATCCATTGTACGTCGCGTGAGTCGTCATACGGGAGTCCAGCAAGGGAGGGCAGGGCCAAGTGGGAGGAGAAATATTCAATGGGACAGTGGGGGGGAATGGGGATTGGGTTGTGGACTGCACTTCGTCTGACTTCTCCTCCTCGACCAGTCCGGCTTGGGTGGCCCTACCAGAAGCATACGCTTCCGCCGGCATAGCTCTCGGGATCAACAAAGCACGCAAACCTGCCCACCACGATAAGGTGGCAGTCCCTGGGCAGGATTGTTTTTGAAAATGTATCCAAAACGCATCAAATGTAATATTCCCTACGCTCACGGGGAGGCCGGCATATTAGGCCTACGGCAATTAACTATTTTTTTGTTTTTTAAAATATAGCATACTACACCATCTATGTCGGTTTTGGCTGCACTCCATTGTTTTCTATTGCCATTGGGCTGTAAAAGTTAAATATATTGTCTTTACTGATATTATTTATCAATATAATGCATCGATCAGCATATTTCACGATTGTTCCCTAAAATTATCATTAACCATTCGTTACCACTCAATGATAAAAATATTGAGTAAGCTTGATCGAATTTTGAGTGGCAATCAATTGCATATCTGCAAATTACAGGCCATTAACAATTCGAAGGCAGTTAAGAAATGCATAGGAGGCCATGTTGAAAGTGTAAAAAACACATTGTTTTCTTTTTATAGGTTACATCATAAAAAGTATGGTGTTACCGAAGACGATGTGCTAAAGACGATCAAGCAGAAGCTAAATAATGTATCAAAGAAAAAGGACACCAAAGATGCTACACCAATGCTAGAAACATATGCTACAGATTGATGGAGTGACCCTGAGAAATAACAAATAAAAAGTTCTCATTACGTGATAAAAAATATTTAATTTCAGTATACAAATCTAAGGAAAGCCTAAACTTTGTCATAAAAAATTAATATAAAATCGATTCAGTGAATAAACAATATGTAGGCCTACTCTTACACCAATTGGTACTTAACCTAAAAAATGACATACACATATATTTAGTAATTGTAGCCTAGGTTTAATCATTGATTAAATGATTATACTAAAAATGGAGGCTTAATTTTTTTACCTGCTGTGGGCTTATTTTACAGTTGGAGACAAGTAAGTACTAGCAGGCCTGCTATACTAACAAACTTCTGTGAAGTTTTACTCCTTAAAACTTCTGTGTAGTTTTCGTGCTTAAAACTACTCTGTAGTTTTACTTCTTAAAACTTCTGTGCACTGTGTGTTCTGTGTGAGTCACCAGTAGTCGCCCGTAAAAAGTCTGGAAATGGTTCACTATTTCTTATATCTCAAGTTACATGGTTTCAGCTCCGAGCAAATGAACCTGGTAAAGTCGTCGACGGCATTAGAACCCCATATCTCTAAACCAGCCAGGCGAAAAAAGGGTTGCGGTCAAGCACCTGAGGTCCTACTTCACCCACCCCATCTTACACAGTTGCCAATAATACATCTTTTACAAAAACGGGGCGCTCTTCAAACTCTTGTCCAGCGATTTAGCAACACTGTAAAATGGTTTAGAAGCGTGCATTTCTGGAGTTAATAAGCGTAAAATTGGCTACAAGGGTTGCTGCTTTTGTCCACTAATGCGTCTTTGTAAGAAAGGTTCTGGGTATCTAATGCCGTCGACGACTTTAAAGTATTCTTCAAAAAGTTATTGATTGATATTTGGGCTTAACGTCTCATATTTTTGCAACGAGGCTAATCGAGACAATGAGTGGGTGATAGATGAAGATGAAAAAGGGGGCTGTTTGGAGGAACGGGGCATGTAGGAGGGTGTGGTGGAAAAGGGGAATGGGAAGGAAAAGGGAAGGGGGAGGTTGTGGACTGCATTTCGTCTGACTTCTCCTCGACCTGTCCGGCTAGGGTGGCCCTACCAGAAGCATACGCTTCCGCCGGCATAGCTCCAGCAATCATCAAAGCGCACAAACCTGCTTACCACGATAAGGTAGCAGCGTGCAGCGTTGACTCCTTTTGCGGCCCAGTATTCGGTTACATTTTACAGTAGGCCCTAATCTACTAAATTTATAAGTACCTATTGTACAAAATAATCAGTAGTGTTTACAGTAATAATGGAATTGGAGCCAGGAAAACCTTGATGCAGTGGATTCCAAAATCATTCCACTCATTTTACCGCGATCTTCTCCAAGATGAAGATGCATCAACTTATCCTGATGATGGTACTAATGGAGATTGGGATGATTTTCAACCACCACCCACTTGAAGATAACAGCATTGAGTTGATAACAGTATCCTAGCAAGGTCCAATAAATCCCCTGGCGTGGTGTTGTCGAACTCCAAAAACTAACGCGCACGCTATCGGCGATTTAGTGGACCTTGGTGTCCTAGAAGATTGTCCTTATGTTTTGTGTTCGTTCAACACAACCTTTTCTTATTTAATTGAAAATGCTAGCATTTCTTTTCCTGATTTAAAAACAATCAATCTCAAATTCTTTCCAATATTCATCACTAATATGAATAAATAATAGGAAGTGGCAACAATAGAATGTATTATTTGAAAAAATAAATGCATTTTTGGTACAAACAAAAATATAGTTTTTAATTAATTGATTGATTTTGGGCTTAACGTCTTATATTTTTGCAACTTGGCTAATCAAGACGATGAATGGGTGATAATGAAGATGAAATCGGGGGCTCTTTGGAGGAAAGGGGCAAGTATTATTATTATTTGGGCTTAACGTCTCATATTTTTGCAACGAGGCTAATCGAGACAATGAGTGGATGATATATGAAGATGAAATAGGGGGCTGTTTGGAGGAAAGGGGCCAATAGGAGGGCGGGGTGGAAAGGGGAAGGGGGAGGAAACGGGAGTGGGGAGGTTGTGGACTGCACTTCGTCTGACTTCTCCTCCTCGACCAGTCCGGCTAGGGTGGCCCTACCAGAAGCATACGCTTCCGCCGGCATAGCTCCAGGAATCATCAAAGCACGCAAACCCGCCCACCACGATAAGGTAGCAGTCCCTGGGCAGGAGTTTTTAATTATAATGACCCAAGTCCATTACTGCTAATTCAGTAGCAAAAAGATCTATGTCCAAAAGTAAATTATCATTTTGATTAAAAAAAAAAAATTAACAAAAGTTTTATGAAGCATAGTAATGTACAGTGTTTTCTTTGTAACCTTGTGTTTTGAAATGTGCAGGTAGGAACAAGTTAACAAGCTTCCATTTTACACATTATACTTCTTTAAATGATGTTTTGATTATTTGGGCTTAACGTCTTATATTTTTGCAACTTGGCTAATCAAGACGATGAGTTGGTGATAATGAAGATGAAATTGGGGGCTCTTTGGAGGAAAGGGGCAAGTAGGAGGACGCGTAAGGAAAGGGGAAAGGGGAGGAAAGGGGATTGGGGTGTGGACTGCACTTCGTCTGACTTCTCCTCCTCGACCAGTCCGGCTAGGGTGGCCCTACCAGAAGCATACGCTTCCGCCGGCATAGCTCTCGGGATCAACAAAGCACACAAACCTGCCCACCACGATAAGGTTGCAGTCCCTGGGTGTTGTAAACAAAATGACAATTGTGACTTAGACCCTTCTGCTTCTCGGGCACAGAATTTAGGTTAAACATAAGGAGGAACTCCCTATCTCAAGACATAAGTGAAAACACCTCAAAGTTATCAATAGACAATAAGAAATAAGATAACAACAACTCTTTTACTCTCTTGCAAGCACCAGTCACCACATGTAGTAACTACTAATATCAATTGTGAACACACACTACCACATCGGAAACATTTCAGCTTTGAGTGTGCGTTGGTGTTACTAGGCTTATTATTGTTATGTTGGTACTCCAGGAGATAATGCTAGTTCGTTAATGCAACCCCAACCAGCATCCGAACGTCCACGGCGACAAGTTGTCCAACCACCCTGGCTGCGCGACTATGAAGTCTAGGGGGGGAGGGATGTTGTGTTCGTGTACCCATTCTTGCATCATGAGTCAAGGCCCCCATTGACTCTACATTCCTTGGTATATTTCTACTTCCGGTCGCCATCTTTGTCGAACCGATCGTGCTTTGATCACGCTGACGCGCTGCGCTCAGTGTATCGCTATGTCATGTAAAACAACCACATTATGATATAATAAACAAGTAACTCCTACAGAACACCTTGTGTTGTAATTGGTCTCCCCCGGATCCAATATGACCAATTTGGCACGCAGGAATTCAGTGTATGTGGTTGCTGGAGGAGTTTTCAAGCATGCAGGCCAGACTAGTTCCAGATACATTGGGTTGATAACTCAGAGATCAAACAATGATTCCATGATAGCTTTGAGAAATGGAATGTATGTGGGGTTTCTGACACAAGTGTTATATCTGAGAGACTTCTACTCTGATGATGCCAGATCTGTTCTTCCTGATGCATATATCCGAGGTCGAACAAAGACTAGGTTGGGAGCAGCTGTAACATCAACATTCTGGGATCAGTATGCAACAGTCATGATGATTGATTGATTAATGGGGCTTAACGTCTCATATTTATGCAACGATGGCTAATCGAGACGATGAGCGGGTGATAATGAAGATGAGAAAGATGCTAATGAAGAATAAAGCCACATCCGAATCAGATCCATTGTACGTCGCGTGAGTCGTCATACGGGAGGCCAGCAAGGGAGGGCAGGGCCAAGTGGGAGGAGAAATATTCAATGGGACAGTGGGGGGGAAAGGGGATTGGGGTGTGGACTGCACTTCGTCTGACTTCTCCTCCTCGACCAGTCCGGCTAGGGTGGGCCTACCAGAAGCATACGCTTCCGCCGGCATAGCTCTCGGGATCAACAGAGCACGCAAACCTGCCCACCACGATAAAGTGGCAGTCCCTGATGATGATGGCAACATTGTCCCAAATCCAACAATTGATGTCACTGAGATTAAGGAAATACTTCTCCCTTTGAGTGAGGAGAGCATACAACTAGCATCAGATAGGTTGGGAGAAATACTAACTCCAGGAGGCCAGGGAGTTCCGATTGTGAATGCAAATATATAGAAGAAGTGAACAATGACAATGAAGAGAGGGTTGTTGTCAATGAGTTCAATAATGGAGCCAGAACCATCTCAAAAGCAGAAGATTTGCAAAAGGGAGATGTCCACCACATGCCCGACAATTATGCTGGTTTTGTAGAATTTTTGAACTCACTACAATCTGCTGACATTCTAAATGCTGCTGATCTGATTGAAAGCAGCAAGTACCAAGGGTTTTACCCAAAGACCATTCAGAAGGTAATGTATATTGCTGCATCAGGAAACCTGACAAAATTGAAAGATGATGTCAAATCTCTGATAGTGACTTATCTTGTCAGGGGTACTAAAGTAAAGAAAATGGTGGTTGCATCAACCCCTGAGTTTTCAACAAGAATATCTGCTCTAACTTCCTTATATTCAATAATTGATACTGTTCCTAAGGGAGTCACAGAAGTCACAATGGGCAGAATAGCAGCCTCATTCCCTGATATAACCATTGCATAGGAAGTCAGATGATACCCAGCATCTTACCCTCTTCTTCAATAACCAACAGAATTGGGTTACCTAGATGCATGCAGACACCCATATTCCCATCCGTCATTCCTTCTGATTTAGCAGAAGGAGAAGTAGAAATATACCAAGGAATGTAGAGTCAATGGGGGCCTTGACTCATGATGCAAGAATGGGTACACGAACACAACAGGAGTGAAACTTTTATCTGCTGTAGTAATGTACATTTAGTCATGTTTACTATTCGCATGTAAAAACAACAACAAACAAAGAGAGCCTTGGTTGAGTTAGGCCTAGACCTTGCCATATACTTAGATATTTTGAAAAGTAGGCCTAGGCTGATGGGATTGGATTCACAATTGAAACGTAGGCATACGCCCTAGGAACAGGGAGGACCTAGGCCCTAGCCCTAATCCAGGGTAGGCCTATAGGCCTAGGCTTAGGCTATGCCCAATGGACTACGCTAGGCCTAGGTAGGCCTACCTATAGCTATCTTATAGCCTAGGGTAAAGCCCAAGCTTAAATTCTGCATGTCTGGGCCTTCTGTTGTGTGTAGTTTAACTTAAGATTGGTGTATGTATTGTACACAGGGCCTGGGCTAGGCTAGGCTTAGCCTGCAGCCAAGACTTGAGGCCGATGCACAATAACATTAGTCTAGGGCCTAGACCTACAACCGGTCTACCATAACAGTTATGTTTGCCAATATCAAACATGTTTCTAAGTTAGTGTGGTAATTTTTTATTTGGCCTACTCTAGTAGGTCTTAGGTAGGAGTAGGCCTAACCTATATGTGTATTGTGTACTAACGTATATTTTCTTTACATTGCCATGTACGCTGTCGCTGCCATCACAGGGCAATCGTGGAGCTAGTTTTAGAGGTATGAGTCATAATTGCTGTACTAACTTTCTTTTGTAATGTCATTTCAGGTAGCCTTATACATTTTCGGCCTGATAGGCCTAGTCCCAGTCTTGAGAAAAGATATGGAGACCAGGGGTCTAGATCTACATCTACAGTGTCGTCGAAACCTGTACTCCATTGTGATGCGTCATTAAAAAAACTTCACCCTGCCCAAATGACTAAACTCATAAACAAGAAAATTAATGAAGTGGTGAGTTTGAGGGCCCAGACTCAACATTAACATTTTTATTGGTCAACTTCTTTAGATTAGGCCAAACAATAAGGCTTTGGTCCAGCGTAGTTGGCCGTGGCGTTAGGCGTTGGTCTAGTAAACCGCAATCGCTTCATTTCAGGTTCGAATCCTGGCTCGGGCATGGATGTCATGTGGCAATTTTTCATCTTTATTATTACCCACTCAGCGTGTCGGTTAGCACCATTGCATAAATATGAGACGTTAAGTCTAAATATCATCGGCTACGGCTTTGATTTCATTTTTCTTGTGACTTTAGCAGCTTGACTTTAGAGAATAGTTGTTTTCATTTCCCCCCGTTATGGGCCTACACCAATAGGCTAATGTTTCAAACATGTCAAAGTGAACTCATTTGAAACTATGACCTAGTCCTCTAAAGGTGCATTCACAATCTTTACTAGTACTATGGTTTAATGATTAAGACTAAGCCACAGGCTTCTTTCATTGGCTGGGAGGGAGAATACTGTGCTCTGATTGGCTGTGACTAAGGTTTGTCTTAGTCTTAATCATTAAACCATAGTACTAGTAAAGATTGTGAATGCACCTTAAATCCAGTAGGTTGCATGGCCAACAAGTGGCCTGCGCCTATTTATTTCTAAATAAATGGCAATGAGATTTTGCTGCTAGATGACTACAACTTAGAGCAATTAATTGCAAATTAATTCTAAGGCTATGCCTACTATTAATCTATTATTACTAGTGTCAGTTTGAAATTATTTATATTAATTTAATCACAAGTAGATTTAAAATAATGTCTCCTAATGTTAAAACAAAATAATGAAGGCATGGGCCTTGTTGAAAAAAAAACTGTAAACACTCTATTGGTTTCAGGCCCAGACTTCCAAACCTCCAGTTCCAACGCATTTAACAGTAATCAACTTCTCAAAAAAAAAAAAAAAAACACTACTCTCATTCAACCACAAAACCCTTCTCAGAGCCCTATCCCCATCACAATTTCTAGACAGCCACTAAATCCACTTTCACCACTCGATCTTATTGTCCATGCTTTGCGAGATAAAGATCGTGCACCTATCCTCATCACTTATCCTCCTAATGTTGCCACTAGTACACCAAAATCCACCGTTGACCCTACCCAATCCTGTATCCCTACCCAGGCCTTCACCATCACACCTATCCAATCCATCCCGCCTCAACCACTGATCATAAATCTGCAAGATCGCGATGAAGAATCTGCCAGTGAGTATGACAATGATGACGACGAGTAACCACCTCTACCTCTCCGCTGATGTGATACTGATATTGAGAGAATATAGTTGTGACAATGGAAGTGCGATTTTGGGGAAAGGTTCTGTACAGTATTTTACATTAGTATATTTTTTTATACATAATAAAGAATTGAATGTTTAAATAAGGTTGCCACCATATCACCATGTAGAATATTTCCTATGTTTAAAAAAGGGTATTATAAAATGTACATTTATGTTATGTAAAATGTATGTAACAAGTGTAATGTAATGTTATTGTTAATGTAATATAAAGTCAAAAGTGGATTTTGCAACTTATCATCTAGTATCCATGTTGCAATTTCTCAAATAAAGCACATATTTATGCTGCGAACTCCTTCTATTTCTTTGCATTCTCTTTTGCATTCCCCATCTATAGGCTACATGTCTACCTATTGTTCTTCTGAATTTTTACAGTGACGGACTTGCCAATAATCGTAATTATTGAACAAGGTAGTGTCATCTGATCGATATTAGTTACATAATTACAAACCTGCCCAGGGTTTTGATACATTGCTTTCATAAAAAAAAAAGATTTTAAGATAAGGTGTTTTGTTTCAGTAGCCCAATCCTTGGAGAATAACCAATTATAATAGATAATGCAAACTGTTAGGTGGGGGCCTGACAGGTGAACTCTTTGACTGAGCTGATCCCTCACCTTACTGATAACATTTTGGGAAAATAACTCGTTTTACTAACATAAGTTTTTTGTTATGTACTAGTTTACAATTAAATGTGAATAAAAGATGTGCTTGTGTCACAAGCCCACATCTCATAATTTTAATTCTTAGGAAACTACGCACATGCATTCGGTTCGCCGCAACTCTACTAACAAGTTTGATGTGGTAATTGGTAAAATCTACCGTTATAGGACTACATTATAGTCGAGCATTAATAAATTATTCACTTTCATAATTGTATGTAACTTCTTGCCGTTACATCATAAATACACCGTAAACATATGTTTTCGCGTGAGTAGGCCTACTTACATTGGTAAATTGGGCCCCGGTTTATATAATTTGTATATGGTACATGTTGTAAACGCAGTATAAACATGGCATCCAACTTCTTTTTATAATCTCGTTTGTGTATATAATATTTCAAATTGCCGCTCACTACAGCCTGCTGAACATAATTTACGATCCCAACGCTGTGCTCTAGAAGGCTCCCGAAACGGAGAGCGGAGCTGCCCAGCTCGTTAGCGCCATCTTGTTTATTCTCAAATAGTGCGCGCATGCAGACAGCGTGAGTAGATCACGCAATCGTACTAACCGCACTTCACTTGGTTATGACTAGAGTATCACCAAAGTTGCTGTGGAAGGCCTATAGATTGTAAGCCACTGCACTAACAAAGGAGAAGGAACTGACCACCGTGCTCGGTACTTTTTCTGCATCTGGCTGCATTGCACCAACCATGGTTGTTTACAAGGGAATTCGCCACAACAAAAAAATCCATGATTCTATGCCTGATGGTTTTGTTGCCAGCAAAACGGAAAGTGGGTGGATGTGTGGCGAAACTTTTCTTGAGTATTGCCAGGTCTTCCATAAATGACTTGTGGAAAAAGCCATCCGCCTGCCAGTACTTTTGCTCCTTGATGGGCACAGATCTGTGCCAATCATGGTATAATAATATACTGCTTGTATCCGAATGCCACCCACATTATCCAGCCAGCAGATGTGGGTATCTTTGGCCCCCTGAAGAAGGCATGGATGAAAGTTGTGCACTATTATCGGACAAAGCACCAAAAGGCAGTGAACAAGGTGATGTTTGGCGATCTGTTGAAAACCACGATGGAACATGCCTTGTACCCAGAACTCATCCAGAATGCGTTCCGGAAGAGTGGGATTTTCCCCTTCAACCCTCGGGCCGCCGACTTTTCCAAGTGTTTAGTCGATAACTTCAGGGAGGAAGAGGAAGAGCTCACAATACCGGAGCACATAGTCTCTGATCGGTCCGATGCACTCATTGCAAAAATGCAATTAGAAGAGATGATCCCGCCCGACCTGTTTGGTAAGTTTCTTGCCACCAAACAGGCCGGGCGAGAGTGGTCTGGAGATGTGTCAGCTTCCCAGCTGTACACATCTGGTTGGCTTCTTGCAAGAATTGCGCGTCCCCCGCAGTGGGGGAAACTGCAACTCTGGATGAGCACGCAGATGAGACTGGCCTTGGGGCAGAAATCAGTCGGGAGCGTTCTGAAGACTCGGTACCTCAACGTTTCGATGATATGGTGGAGATTGAAGTGACTGATGTAGAACTTCTTGCCGTACTTCGTTCCAAACTCCCTTTCTACACCCCCTTTCCTACTTCAACTTCTTCTCTATCCGTTTCTGAACCGTCATCACCCACTTGTCAACCAACTCCACCCTCTTTCGACATCTCACCGAGACATCACCAATCGACTCCATACACTTCAACCACAGCTTACGAACCCACTCCATCACCCTTTCCATCCACGTCTCACGAACCTACTCCATCCACTTCAACCACCGCTCACGAACCTACTCCATCCACTTCAACCACAGCTCACGAACCTACTCCATCCACTTCAACCACAGCTCACGAACCTACTCCATCCACTTCAACCACAGCTCACGAACCTACTCCATCCACTTCAACCACAGCTCACGAACCTACTCTATCCACTTCAACCACAGCTCACGAACCTGCTCAGCTCCGAGCAGAAGAAGCGGAAGGTGGGTCGGTCTCCGTTGTCCGAGACCTCAGCTCGCCCCAAGCTGAGCCCCCAGCCGAGTACCGTTTTCAGAACACTTGTACCGGTGTCCCGAGAGACTCATTGAAATGACGTATTTTTACCGGTTTGTTATTTTGTGAAAAAAGTGTCCCGATATTCTGTCAATTGTAATAATAGCGCTTGGGGTGGCGGGGGTGCAGTACATGACGCATAGCGTGCGACAAACCCAGTCCGCATGAGCCAATCGTGTGATGACTCATCCACTGTCCACAGTCAGCATTCCTTACAACAACACGCGGCTGGCGAAATACCACCAGGCATAACATGATTACAAAAATGTACACATTCCATCCTGTCAGAAATCTTTTTTCTGTGCATTTCACGCAAATCTAAATTGAACGTTTTCGCCTCCGGCGGCTGAACTCTGCCCCAGAGCGTTTGTGGAGTTACACTTTCTTTGTCCCGGTTTGCTATCTTCAAAATGTGGTCACCTTAGGTAATTAGCAATTATTTTACTCGACCAATTCAGGTCGTAGGTCTAGGCCAGTTAGCCGTTGAGATAATAAAATACCTTCAAATGACAATCATGTGATGACTCATTCACTGTCCTACAGTCAGCATTTCTTACAACAACACGCGGCTGACGAAATATTACCAGGCATAACATGATTACAAATATGTACACATTCCATCCTGTCAGAAATCTTTTTTCTGTGCATTCCACGCAAATCTAAATTGAACGTTTTCGCCTCCGGCGGCTAAACTCTGCCCCAGAGCGTCACACTATCCTTGTCCCAGTTTGCTATCTTCAAAGTGTGGTCACCTTAGGTACTTAGCAATTATTTTACTTGACCAATTCAGGTCGAAGGTCTAGGCCAGTTAGCCGTTGAGATAATAAGATACCCTCAAATGATAATGTGCGATTGATGTAGTTATAAACTCGGGCTAAGATACCCGCTCAGTTTCAAACGATAGCGGCACAATCTATGCAGCAATGTAACACAAACGGTTGTGACTTTCCCACAGGGTTGAAGAAACGAGAAAGTAGAAGTGCTCGGCGGCGCCGTTGGAGGCGGCAGCAGCGCGGGGCCTGGCGTGGTCGCGCCAACGGAAACCACCACCACCACGGCCACGTGCATGTGGTCAATTACCACTTCAATGGTGCTACACCAGACTTATCTAATTTGCCGCGGCCCCCGACACCAAATTTCAGAAGCTACCAAAAATAAAATGTGGTTGCAGGTTGTAAATATGTGTTATCAAGTTATTTGCCATGTCATCCTGTCCCCATTACAATAACATTTTTGTTTGGTTAAATTAAATAGTATTTATAAATTTGTTAGGGAACCGGCCGTAAAAAGCGCCCAACCAGGCAACATTGATCAAGTTTCCGTGTGTAAATAATATTTGATTCGATTCGACTGCATGTTAAGGAGGGACAACACTGAAATTTCTAACTTCTAAAGTTTCCATCAGAATAAGATGTGTTTATGTTTGGACATAAGTCAATGGCTGAGATATAAATAGCACTAACAAAAAAATTAAAAAAAAAATTGTTAATAATGAATTTGCCGGGACATTTTCACATAACTTTTCGCAAAACAAAAACTGCACTGTAATAAACTGCACACACACTTGGTTGCGACGAGAACCACTCTTAAAGTCACTAGGTCGGAGTTCTGAAGATGACTCATGCTCCTGCCTGGCAGCGCGCTGCTTATAATGCCCGAAAGCCTAAATCAACGTTTCAATAGTCTGAAAATTTGTATCATTGAGTTTTTTGCAGAAGTGAGTTTACACTGTCCATAATTATAAATAATGTTTTACAAAACACTAATTTTTGGTTTCCAAATCAAAACAATGCCAATTTCTGCCATTAATTGGATTATAAGAACTTAAATCGACATTATGATAGTCCGATACGCATTTAAATCCACATTACTATGGTTGGGAAGTAAATCATTCTCTCGTGACGAGTGTAGTTATGGAAACGTTTGTGTAGGCCTAGCTGCGTTTCCAAAGGGTCCATGGACGAAACTATTAAACCAATTTCCTGTGGAGTTTGACAATAACAAACTACTGGTGTATGAAAGCAGAAAAGGGGCAGAAAAAACACAACAGTGGGTACCGTATGTTTGATTTGATGGAAACAAAAAGTGGAGAATGTACTGCTTTTCTACACAATATTGGAGGCAATGGAATACAGTTCATCCTAAATGCTCCCTTGGAGTATCAAGTTGAATTTGACAACTTGATACATTCTGGTAGAAGAGATCAAGTTTAATTTAAGGTGCGCTTAGAGTAGACTAGTATTAGCAAATTTTGACGGTATCATTGGGTCGCGGCCGGGGGATAGCCACAACAACTTCGTGCGTCACGTAACTCTTTGCGCGTGTGTGTGAGGTAGTGTCTAGTGAGTGTCGGGGTGGTCTCATCGCTACAATGGCTATCACTCGACCAAGGCACCGTCGGAGGGATCTCGGGCGGGCCTTGGCGGGCAACTCGATTATTTGGGCTTAACGTCTCATATTTTGTTGTGAGGTAATCAGGGTGGTGGGGGACAAACTGCAGCCATGCGTACCGATACTGCCGACCATGGAAGAAATACTTGAAGCTAACAATGATATCGTGATATCCTAGTTCCTCGAGGAGATGTGCAGTGACAAACTGTAGCAATAACATATTGCTGGCCAAGGCATAAATATTTTTATAATTTTATACTGACCATGGTTTTGTAATATGTTCGAATATAACACTATACCGGTACCACATCAATATTAAAACTGATCTCAATTTTCTCGCGATATCGATAGGGCCTATCATATCAAATAATCAAGGTCATTGAACACCTATACAGAATACTATTACTAATTAGAACAACTAACCTGGCACTTTTCCTGTAACTCGAGTTCCAATTGGGCAACCCGTTTTTGTAACCGAACATTCGTCTTTGAGGAACTATCTTGATTGACAGTTACTCGGTTCATGATGTTTCGCGCTCGGTTGGCATACTGTAAGGTATTTAGTGTTTCCTTCAAGTCTTGGTCACTCGGTGAAATGCATGCAATCATGCAAGTCAGACTATTACCTGTAACGATAACAAACAGAAAGATTAAATGCAATAGCAATGCTATGGGAAGACGTCACTGTGCTTTTGGTACAAATATAGTTTTCATGAACTAAAGGAAATGATGCATTATTACGTAAATATAATGCTTGCCTAATGCTTAATGGGGCTTAACGTCTCATATTTATGCAACGATGGCTAATCGAGACGATGAGCGGGTGATAATGAAGATGAGAAAGATGATAATGAAGAATAAAGCCACATCCGAATCAGATCCATTGTACGTCGCGTGAGTCGTCATACGGGAGTCCAGCAAGGGAGGACAGGGCCAAGTGGGAGGAGAAATATTCAGTGGGACAGTGGGGGGGAAAGGGACAGGGTCTCCTTCTGTCGCCTCTTACGACTAGCAGAGTCACTCTGGGCCTATTCTACCCCGGGCCGAGACGGGTCTCCTTTCGTCGCCTCTTACGACTAGCAGAGTCACTCTGGGCCTATTCTTCCCCGGGCCCAGACGGGCTCACGTAAATATAAATGTAAATATATTAAATAGGTCAACTTGTATGTATTTCAACTCAATTTTAGTTTATTTTATTTTATAAATGTGGTTTTATTTTATTAATTAATCAATTTCCGCTTGTATGTGTAGTGTCGTCATTTTATGTTAATCCTATGGTTTAATCTATTATATCCAATGTTTTCTGGACTGTACTATGTACCATGTATGTCTGTTATTGGGTAAATAAATAATAATAATAATAATAATCGTACGGTACTAGTAGGCCCAGAATCATTTGGTTGGCAATTCTAACTAGGTAACTATAGCCTAAGTATGTTCTAAATAATGTAAACTATGTTAATAATTATATGTGTAGGTGTAAATACTTTAAATTGATGTATCCAACCCAAGTCAGGGGGTTTGAATATGAATTATATTTATATGTTTGTATACAAAGTGTGTACTAAAATGACAAGCTAATTTACAATCAACTTTGACCTGAATGGCACTTGCACAGCTGCACTTACCACCCAAGGAGTCCTGCAGTAAGCGGGTTAGTTTCGAGTCTCTGTAAGGCACATGACAGACCTTCTTTGATTTTTCTCCTAGAGCCGAAATCACATTTCCTAAGGCAAGCTGTAAAAGATCACTTAATTCTCATTCATGTCATATGAGTGAACACACTTCTAATTTAATGATTTGAATGCAATCAATAGTGATTTAAATTAAATGTAATCTATAAAATAATTAATCTCAAGATTGAAATCAATATAGTTATCCCTAGAGGTTGGACTACTATTTTTTCCCAACCCACAATAAAACAATATATTATTTATTAAGGTTTAAACCACTTTTTTGTGAATTTTTTTTTATGTTCATGACATAAAACCAAATATACTACAAACCATGAAATCATGAAACATTATTGCTAGGTAGGCCTATTGAACTTGCTTCCCCAATAATTAATTTTATTTAAATAATTTGAAAAAACAGCCTCGGAATACACTTTTACTATTAAACAGAGAGTAACAAGACTGAAATAATAAACAACAAATATGTAACAATATATAATATTGTAAAAATATAAATTTTCAGTTAAAAAAACAGGAACATCCGAGGTATAGGCCTATGCCTAGTTTCTCTACAGCTAGTTATCAGATTTACATCAAAAATTAATAACACATCCAGTAACAATACTCATTCTGATATGTATTTTTTTTTTACGCAAAAAATAAAACCACTTTCTAGTAGATACTTAGGCCGACCTATAGTTGTCACACAAACCAACCATTGAACCTAAACAAAACCATGATTATTCTATGTGAAATTTCGATAATGTTTCGTATAATGTTCTGGCGAGATGAATCACTTACTAGGTCACGGTTGATGGCAATACCCTCTTTCGCCCGATTCCCCGAGATTCCACGTTCTTGAATCGGAACTTGCTACAATTTCTAGATCAGCAAGGTAGTGAAGCTTTATGTTGGCATTGGAATCGCGTCAAAAGTGAAAGAGTCATGTTAGCGTAACGAATCCCAAATGGCCAACGACAGAGGGTGTTCTTGGTCACACAGTGTATCGTAAACCTACGCACACCAATAGGTACGTGAATGCTTTCTCGCATCATCACCCCTCACATCTCAACTCTGTTGTCAATTCTCTAGTGGACCGATCGAAAAAACTTGCAGATAAAGATCATCAAGACAGTGAGTGTAAAGAGTTAACTGCTATCTTAACTAGCAATGGGTACTCATATAAAACTATCAACAAAGCCATGAATAAAAAACCGTTAATTAATAAGGTGTCGAAACAGGATTTTAAATCCACTGTGACCCTCCCATACATAAAGGGGACTTCTGACCGTATAAGTAGGATGTTGAAAAAACACGGTATTCAAACAGTTTTCAAACCCCACAGAAAGATTGAATCGTTCTTGAGAAACCGAAAAGACCAAGTACCTCTCGAAAACCAGGGAGTGTATGAGGTTCCGTGCACGTCATGTAATAGTGCCAAATAGGGCCAAACGAATAGACGTATCTCTGCAAGACTAGATGAACACCGACGAGCAGTGAAGAACAGAAGTGACGTCTCGGGGTTAGCTCAACATGCTACTACTACATGTCATGTTATTGACTTCGAGGGATGTAAAAAATTAGCGACGGTATTCTGAATGTATCATTAGAGAGGCCTTAGAAATAGAAAGAAGGCCAGAAAATCTTAACGTACGTAAGGATAGCTTAAGATTACCCACATCCTGGAAACCGCTACTTACGGAAAAAACCCCAAGACAGAATACAAAATGTGGTGTCATGATTGGAAAGAACAACGGGGGACAACTCGAGGTTGCGATCGTGTCGACTTCAGACATTGGGGAAGAGATACCCAGCACTAGATTAGGGCCATTGACACGCAGTAGAAGCAAGAAACTGCAAGAACTTAATGCTACGAAGTTTGATGCGCGCGCGCCTATTGCGAGTATGACGTCAGAATCCACACCAGTTCAGAGAATCAACAGCAGTGGAGATTCGACCGGCCGAGCGGGAGGAAGTAGACTCGGTGGAACCCCTGAAGAGGATGTATGATATTACATCGAAACGTCAGGATGGAGGGGGTAAGTCAGAACCCTCATTCTACAACTCACGTGACAATACCCCAAACACAATTATTTGACATATATATATATATATATATATTAGTTTTCAAGTTTTCGCGGACATATGTGTACTTGTTGCAACTTTCTGGGATCGGTGATAATGAAGATGAGAAAGATGATAATGAAGAATAAAGCCACATCCGAATCAGATCCATTGTACGTCGCGTGAGTTGTCATACGGGAGTCCAGCAAGGGAGGGCAGGGCCAAGTGGGAGGAGAAATATTTAATGGGACAGTGGGGGGAAAGGGGATTGGGGTGTGGACTGCACTTCGTCTGACTTCTCCTCCTCGACCAATCCGGCTAGGGTGGCCCTACCAGAAGCATACGCTTCCGCCGGCATAGCTCTCGGGATCAACAAAGCACGCAAACCTGCCCACCACGATAAGGTGGCAGTCCCTGGGCAGGCAACTTTCTGGGGATTGTTGCCGCGAATAATGCATGAATTCCCGAATAATGTATGAAGTCCCGTGTGGGTCGTGCGGGGAAGTGTATGTTGGTCAGACCAACCGACGTATATCGGTGAGACGGGATGAACATCGATTAGCAGTCAACAGTGGCAGAGAGACATCAGGCCTGGCCCAACACGTCAAAAAAACCGGCCACTCTATAAGCTTTGAAAACACCAGAACGTTAGCTTCGGTCAATGAATTTCAAGTACGTGTCATTCGAGAGGCTATTGAGATAGAGAAGAGACCGGGAAGCCTTAACAAACGGGATGACGGACAACGTTTGCCTACTTCCTGGAAACCAGTTCTCCTTCAACACCAACAAGAAGCCCATGTGCAACGTTTTGACAGCGTTAACGTCGTGACGCCAACACAAGGCCCCAGCCCTAGGGGCGTGGAATACGTCACTACCCCTGAACGTGGACCCCTGACGCGTAGTCGATCCAATGTGGTTTCACTACGAGATAAGAACCATGACGCAGACATACACGCGAGAGGAATGACAACGACTGAACCAGTCAGTTCACGGCTTCGAAGCTCGAGATGCACATCGTCGAGTGAGGGCCTCTGAATGATAGATTGATATTTGGGCTTAACGTCTCATATTTCTGCAACGAGGCAGATGGGAGATGTGACTTTCCCGAAACGTCAGGAAGGGAAGGGTAAGTCAGTGCCTCCTTCTTTAGTGCATTATTCGCGGCCACAATCCCCAGAAAGTTGCAACAAGTACGTATATATATATATAAAGTAAGGATACATTTTACGGTTTAACCAATCCAAATTTTATTCAAAATGATAATTCAACGTTTCGACGACTTTAGCGTCGTCTTTTTCAAGACATACAAACATAAAAAACAAATAAATGAAAAACCACAACAACCAAAAACACTTGCATATAAAATGGAAAACACTGCCACAGCGATACATCACTGCGTAGCTCTAGCAAGCTCTTTGAATCTGCTTCTGGTTATGGACAGACTTGGATCAGTCAACGGCTTCGCCGAGAAAACATACGAACGATCTTTAATACCGAGAAGAAAATTGGCGAAATGGTGGGAACTTGTAAGGATGTGATTCCCTTAGAAAACAAAGGAGTATATGAGATACCCTGTAATGGCTGTCATCATAGTTGCATTGGTCAAACAAGTAGAAAATTATCGCAGCGAGTTCAAGAACACCGACTTGCTGTGGACCAAGGCCAGTCAACGTCTTCTCTAGCACAACATACAATCAAGGAAGGACATAACATTAACTTTGCCGGTGTAAGGCTTCTTGCTTCAGTGGACAATCTTCGAGCGAGGTTAATCCGGGAAGCAATTGAAATTGAGAAGCGGCCTCATAACATGAACAAGCGAGATGACGCTCAAAGACTACCTTCGGCTTGGAAACCGATTGTGGCTAACCTTAAAGTCCAGCAGGTGTTTCCAGCCATCAATCAGCCTGTTGCTGACCAAAGATTGATTGACTAATGGGGCTTAACGTCTCATATTTATGCAACGATGGCTAATCGAGACGATGAGCGGGTGATAATGGAGATGAGAAAGATGATAATGAAAAATAAAGCCACATCCGAATCAGATCCATTGTACGTCGCGTGAGTCATCATACGGGAGTCCAGCAAGGGAGGGCAGGGCCAAGTGGGAGGAGAAATATTCAATGGGACAGTGGGGGGGAAAGGGGAATGGGGTGTGGACTGCACTTCGTCTGACTTCTCCTCCTCGACCAGTCCGGCTTGGGTGGCCCTACCAGAAGCATACGCTTCCGCCGGCATAGCTCTCGGGATCAACAAAGCACGCAAACCTGTCCACCACGATAAGGTGGCAGTCCCTGGGCAGGGCTGACCAAAGAGTTCCAGCAGTGTCTCAGGGGGGAACCATAACCAGAAGCAGATTCAAAGAGCTTGCTAGAGCTACGCAGTGATGTATCGCTGTGGCAGTGTTTTCCATTTTATATGCAAGTGTTTTTGGTTGTTGTGGTTTTTTATTTATTTGTTTTTTATGTTTGTATGTCTTGAAAAAGACGACGCTAAAGTCGTCGAAACGTTGAATTATCATTTTGAATAAAATTTGGATTGGTTAAACCGTAAAATGTATCCTTACTTTACATATTGCAACCAACAAAATCTAAAAAATCATATATATATATATGTTGGAGCGGGTTTTTGGGTATTAGTCCACGTTTTGTGAGGAGGTTGTTTTTTCACATACCTTCTTTCACAACGTTCCGCCGACAAATGTTGCGGCATCCTCAGGTGACAGGTCCGGGTCGCGTGTGTTGTCGTCGCGAACGCCTGGGCTCGCGACGACAACACACGCGACCCGGACCTGTCACCTGAGGATGCCGCAACATTTGTCGGCGGAACGTTGTGAAAGAAGGTATGTGAAAAAACAACCTCCTCACAAAACGTGGACTAATACCCAAAAACCCGCTCCAACATCTCAGTTTGTCTACGAAAATTTACGACTCAACATATATATATATATATATAATATATAATATATAATTTATATTATAAAAGTATATTAATATTTATGCATATTCGAAATATAATACAAATCAATCGAGTTGTATTTGTAACAAAGTTGCAAAAAGTAAACGGGATATAAGAATCGATCAATTTATATGTTCCACTATCCTGATTTAAATGTGTCATTACAACTATCAATATGTTATGTCCTATTAAGTAACACCTCATTGGTAATGTTTTTTCACAAGCTGGACAATTGTGACGATCTTTGCGACCACAGTCATGCTTTGCTCTCGTAGCTCGAGGGACAGCTAGCGCAATGAAACCTCTTGCCACTCTGCACGCCGCTATCAGGAAAAGGACGCCACACTTCATCTGCACCTGCAATATATACACAACATATATTTCAGTTGATAGTAGGTTTCCACTTTCAGGACTTACAGTCATACTTCATATGCGTACACAGGTTTCGTTTGTTCTTGAAGTTGAAGCTTCATTTATAGTATACAATATACATAAACGGCGGGAGTAACTATGACTCTCTTACGGTTCTACATCCTACAAGTTTTGTCTGTGTTCATAACCTAACTGGGTGGGGAATAGTCTTTTGAAACAGGGGGACCCGGGGCTATTAGTAATACCGGGTCTGGAGTCATGGGAATCGGGTGCCTTCACGTGGCGATCGCTGAGTGCCGTGGTCTGCGATACCCCCTTCGGGGGTGTCGGAGCCTCCTAAAAGGGTTGTGGACTGCGGCAGCTAAACCCCGAAATAATTACCCTTCAGTGGCTGCCGGGAATCTTCCCGAATGGTGACGTCCACACCTACAAGCAGCCGGGCAGTTGTCAGCTAGCTCTTTCTATCCGAGCTAAAGGGGAGTGCTCCATCTCTACTTGCTGACGTTGGAGGCGTGACTGACCCCCGAGTCACGTTCTTTGCTTATAGGGGGCCCCTTTGCGGAGGCTTCCCCTCCATGGGCTTTGACTCGACTGGGTTTCGGTTAGGCTGACGTCTTGGCTCTTCTCACGGTTATTCTTGGGGGGGGGGGGCAGGTCTCCGGGGGGTTGTCCTCGGGGGATCCGCTGGGGGTTGCCCCCTGGTAGGTTCCCGGAGAGGGATTCTCTGGGGTCCTGTCTCCCCCCCTGGCGGTGGTTTTGCGTTAGCCAGATGTTTTTCGTTTTCTCTTTGATCAATATGGATAGTACACCTTCTAATAGCGTAGCCTCGGAGTCATCTGGCCATGGTGGTCAGGTGACCGCTGGCGGAGTTCCCGACCCGTCCAGTGTAGTCAGGGAAGTAACTGACGGGCGACCTTGGCTTGATTCTGGTAATTCTTTGGTTTCTGATTTAGTCGATCAGGGTACGTCTACCCCTGTATCGTTGTCTGGGAATGTAACATCTGGTTCGGGTTCTGTTGCGAGTGGGGGGGGGGGGGAGGGGGCGCTTAGCGGTTGTGGTTTGATTGGGCTACCTAAAAATCATATTCTTGTACCGTTTGTACCCAGGAAATGCGGTTTTGTACGCCCTAATAGTGTGGGTAAAAATATCTCGTGTCCGCATTGGTTCATTAAGCCTAAGGAGTTGGGTCAGCACTTGGTTGCCAAACATTTTCTTACCCCTGTGTGGGTGTGCGCCAAGTGCTCCAACCTTAAAACTTCAGTACACGGTGCCCAGGTTAACTTTAAATCCTGTAAAGGACCTTCAGTCCCATTAGTTACCTCTTTTCCTTGCTTGCTTTGTAATCCGGTTAAGTACATAGCCAATTTAAAAGGGAGGTCTCAGCATGAACGTCATGCGCATATCGCAGCACGTATGGCGGCCAGAACAGCGGTCGCTCCCACTGTTCCTCGGGAGCGGGTCCGATCAGTCTGGTCTGCCGACGAGATTGCTGAGCTTAAGCGATTGATTGATTAATGGGGTTAAACGTCACATATTTATGCAACGATGGCTAATCGAGACGATGAGCTGGTGATAATGAAGATGAGAAAGATGATAATGAAGAATAAAGCCACATCCGAATCAGATCCATTGTACGTCGCGTGAGTCGTCATACGGGTGTCCAGCAAGGGAGGGCAGGGCCAAGTGGGAGGAGAAATATTCAATGGGACAGTGGGGGGAAAGGGGATTGGGGTGTGGACTGCACTTCGTCTGACTTCTCCTCCTCGACCAGGACCCTTATTCTATAACTCCACCGAAACGGATTCGGTCGGAAATTACAACAATTTTGGCCGAAATGGAAACAATTGCAGTTCCACAACAATATAACTGACACAATAATTTCCAATTAGTATTGTTATTATTTCTCAATTGTTTCCATTTCGGCCCGAATCCATTTCGGGAGTTTTATAGAATAGGGGTGCAGTCCGGCTTGGGTGGCCCTACCAGAAGCATACGCTTCCGCCGGCATAGCTCTCGGGATCCACAAAGTACGCAAACCTGCCCACCACGATAAGGTAGCAGTCCCTGGGCAGAATATAAGATTTAAGTTAGTTTTAGAAAATTTAAAATGTATCGTGCTAATAGAAGATGATGAAGAATTAAGCCAAGTCCGAATCAGATCCATTGTACGTCGCGTGGGTCGTCATACGGGAGTCTAGCAAGGGAGGGCAGGGCCAAGTGGGAGGATTTGATTATTTGGGCTTAACGTCTCATATTTTTGCAACGAGGCTAATCGAGACAATGAGTGGGTGATATATCCAAGTGGGATTGATTGATATTTGGGCTTAACGTCTCATATTTTTGCAACGAGGCTAATCGAGACAATGAGTGGGTGATAGATGAAGATGCAATAGGGGGCTGTTTCGAGGAAAGGGGCAAATAGGAGGGCAGGGTGAAAAAGAGGAAGGGGGAGGAAAAGGGAGGGGGGAGGTTGTGGACTGCATTTCGTCTGGAAACATATTCAGAGTGACGGGGGGGGAGGGGGGGGGGGGACAGAATGGGAAAGGGTCTCATTTCGTCGCCTCATACGACTAGCAGAGTCACTCTGGGCCTATCCTACCTCGGGCCCGAACGGGCAATTTGAGTCGAAGCATTCATATTTCAGGGCGTGCACGGGCTGCTAAAATTTCAAAAATTTGAGCAAGACGATGTCCCACAAACACCAATATATCCAAGCATGTTATTGTGAGCACGGGCTCTTACTTGATGGCTAAGTAATTCATGGTGGTGTACGACGTGAGAACGAGTCATTTGACGCTAGAATCAATTATGTGATATTCTGTGCTGGATTGACTGCAAGTCATTTAACTGTTGTTTATGTTTTCTCGCGTCGCGTATCTCCACGGCCACCTCGATTGATTGCCATTCACATTAAACAAAGTGCCAGTGCTCTTGTCTCGTTGTATTCAAACCAATAACAATGGCTGACAGTCTGGAAGCTGAATTTGATTACGACCTAGTTTTCGCCGTGGAAAGAGCCCTTGATCCGGGACCCTTGTAACCCAAGTTACAAAAATAGAGATACACGAGCTCTTGCATGGACGGAAATATGCAGCAGCATCGGCGCAGGAGGAAAGCAAAACCAATTCTCTTGACATAGTTTGGCCTAGGCCTGGGCCTACCAAACCTATACATGCCTAGGCCTATCTATTTAATTACGATTCTTATCAGTGATAGAACTGAAAGCAAGGAAATACAAGATATTTCATAAATTGTGAATTTAAAAACGTACACTCAGTTTATTTTTTCGTGTTGGGTATTTTTAAATCTTGACGTGAAATATTGTTCTGCCAGATTTAAGGCAATCCGCGACAAACTAGTCAGAAGGAACAAGAGCCCCCCAGTGGATCGGGGGCCAATGCTTCATTTAGAAGCCTTGATTGGTTGATGATTAAATTCAAGGGTTGAAATCAATGATTTTTTATTTAAGGTACCATTTAGACGATTCAGTTCTTTAATTCAACCCTTGAGTTCGAGGTTGAAGTCAACTAGTTTCATTTAGAGCATGTACTATATTCCATTCAATTGATAATTGATATTTGGGCTTAACGTCTCATATTTTTGCAACTTGGCTAATCGAGACGATGAGTGGGTGAAATATGAAGATGAAATGAAATACGGGGCTGTTTGGAGGAAAAAGGCAAATAGGAGGGCGGTGAGGATAGGGGAACGGGGAGGAAAAGAGGTGGGGAGGTTGTAGACTGCATTTCGTGTGACTTCTCCTCATCGACCAGTCGGGCTAGGGTGGCCCTAACAGAAGCATACGCTTCCGCTGGCATAGCGCCAGGAATCATCAATGCACGCAAAACCGCCCACCACGATAAGGTAGCAGTCCCTGGGCAGGGAAAGTCTTTAACTCCAAAAAACTAACACGGTTGTTGAGAAAGCTTTGTCACAAACGTCTTCATCAGAGTCGGAGGACGAGCCTGAAGGAAATGAGTAAGTAGTGGGGAATGACGTTGATGATGCTTATCACGTAGCACCTTTGCAGGGAGGGGTCGAGGAGAGAAAACGGCTGATTCGGTTGCACCCAATTCAACCTGAAACAAAGCCTGGAGCATTTGTAAAGCTTCTCTTTAAGAAAGGTAGAATCTCCCGCATTGAAAATGGCGACAGGCGTCTATGGATTTCCTACTACGCTTAAAGTCGGCAACTCTTCTGCTGGAGTTGTATGGGCTTTAGGACTTTTTCTGCTTCAAGAAGTTTCCATGGTGACAGGCTGGGGCAACGATGCCTTTTGGGAATCCGGCAATTGCTACAAAGTAGTACATCTACACGAGAGAAGTTCTAATCCCTCAACCGCAGCTGATGCTTTTCACAGCTTTTCACGTGAGAAGGCTGTGAATCAGGTGATCAATAAACACGTCTGTGATCTGCGAAAGATGCAGGTGCAGAACGGGCGAGATGTTGCTATACGAGCAATAAATCTTACATTTATAATGGGGCGGCAGGGTAGCAGTTTTCGTGGTCCTGCTAATTCCGAAGCTGTATACAAAATTTGAGAATAACTGTGCTGTGGGCTGTGTGTGGGCTGTGTTCATATATGTTGATTTTAAATGGCTAAACATAGTTGTTACAAGTTGGAAGTCATTAGGGCGCGCCCTGTATTGATGGGTCTGTGGGCTTCTCAAGACAAAAAAAAATGTACGTAAGATGACACGTGAGAAATGGTGGCCGTCTCCCGCTCAATGCGAAGGGTTGTTTAAAAAATAATTACTGCGAGATCGGAATGCAATGCTGGTTGCGGTGTTTATGTGTTGTGATCAGGCTTCCTCAAAAAAGATTAACAGCTATTCAAGATGAGCGATACACGGAGTATCAGTTCGTTGTCAACTGTACGTTGGGAGGGAAGGAATGGGAGTATAACGAAAACTATTATTTTCAAAGAGTTACTTTACTCTATCGCCTTATTATCATCATTATCGTGTTTACAGCTCGCGAGTGAAACGGCGAGTGTGAGCTCGGTTTCAACCGCGCGTTGGGGATCGTTGGATGTGAGTATAACCCAACAAGTAATTTTGTTACGCTAATTATTTGTTACGTTAATTACATTATATGTTTTTATAGGAAGTGAATTCACCAACACCCTCTCATCGTGAAGAGGGGTTCGATGTTCGACGTTGGTTGGAAGGGGGTGGGGGCAATGGGGATGACGATATGGAGAGGGAGGAGGAAGAGGAGGAGGAGGAGGAAATGGGACGAGGAAGAGACGACCTGTCGGACGAGACGATAGGCGAACTAGATAGACTCTCAAGGGATTTGACCACCCTGTTAAGAGAGAGTTACCTGCAGGCCGAGATGGCTGCAGAGGAAGGTGGTGGCGCAGATTGCGCGTAGTTATATTTGCGCGCGTTTGGGACTGTGACCGGTCACACCTGTAGAAGAGCCGTCAGAGATGCAGGCGGAAGAGTAGTGCTGACTGCTAAAAGGGGTTTGTTCTCGGTGCACAAGTTACTCCCGGCCAAAGCTTTGTGCGCTTTTTTCCCTAAGTACAAAAAAAATCCCCATCGTTGACTGAAACTTTGACGTAGTGATGGGGCTTTCTTACTAATATCAGTCATGGCCGGTCTTGACAACAAAAGAAATTAATAATTATCATAATAATATCGTTGGTATTATTATAATGTTTTTAATTTATATTTTTACAACAATATAATACATATTTTACTTTTGTATCGACGCATTGTTTTTTTTTTTTTTTTTTTTTTTAATAAACGGTGCATATAAAAACAAATAGCTTCAAAGCCTGTAGGTACAGTTACAATCATGGTGTTGCCTTGGCACCATCCTTTCTCGTCCCTGATTACAGGGCCCAGCTAGTCGGGTAAGACCTTTTTCGTGCGAAATTTTCTCAAGCACATCGATCAAATGGTAGATGTATCTTTTAAAGAGATAGTATGGTGTTTTTCCGAAAAACAGTCTATACACGCAAATATGACGTGTTGCGTGCCAGTAAGGTTTCATAAATGCGGCGAGGGACATGGCGGAGGATCTGGAAATGATTGGTTATTATTAGTTTTCGGACACCGGTGGTCGTCGTACCTTAGCGCTTTTTTCTCCAACAAAGGACCCCACGAGAAAATGGCACAAAGCGAAGCGGAGCTCTACCACTGGCTGGAGCTGCGTCGCCAGGCCGCGGATCTCCGAGACAAGCTCGCTAGCACCCCTGGCTGGGCGGAATCAAGGGCCAACTGAAGAAGCGGGGAGCAAAGCAGAGACGGGACCACTCCGTGTCCAGGTCGCCGGCCCGTGATAGGAAAAAGGACTCCTCCTCCGCCGGTGCTTCTTCCTCCAGTAAGAGGTCCACCCCACGGGACAAGGAAAAGTCCCCCTCCTCCAGCAAGAAGAAAGGCCCCCTCCACGAAAAGTCACTGAAGGAGGCCAAGAAGTCCCAGGAGCACCTCAGGGGCGCGACTCCTCCGCCCAAGAAAAATCTCAAACGGACCCACGAGCGATCCGTTTCGGACATGTCGATCAGAGCACTGGAGAAGGAACTCGAGGAGCGTCGGAAGAGGAAGAGAGAGGAGTCGGAGCCATCCCAACAGGATTCCACCTCCCGGGAGCGCCAAGTCTCGACTGATTCTCCTTCAACTGTAGAGCAGGAACATTAGCTTGTAAGAACCAATGTATCCCTTTTCTTTCATTAAAGAGACAGTCTTTGACTGTAGAGGAGTGCCAGCCCCCGCAACAAGCTTCTTGTTTCGGGGACAAACTACAAGACGAAGGATGTGGAGTAAGAGAAGATGGAGGAGAAGAGGATGCGAAGACAAAAGACCAAGGGAATATTCAATTGAAGAATAGTGCATTGTATTTTCTTTGTAAAACAATTTTTTTTAATAGTGTATATACTATATTGTAAATGTAAAAAGGTTAAAATGAATAAAGTTTCTTACACTGTTGTATTTCATTTGCTAAACCATTGTTTCCTCACCAAACGATTCTAGAATTGATTAAAGTAAAGCATGTCAAATCAGCAAGATTCAGGGTCAAACTAGAGAGTTCACGGTGCTGACGAGAACGAAGGGCGCATCGCCGCGGTCGCCGTCATCAACTCGGACCTCAGCGAGCCACAGAGACATTGCTAAGTGGTATTACTAGAGTAGATTGTGCGCTCTCAGTAGACGCGATGATAAAACCATTGCTTACTTCTTTCCCATCTGTAACTGAGACAGTAACATGCAACCCTGTGCATTTCCCCAAAAAGCAACGTGTGATCGATCACGCTGTCTAATGGTCAACATAAACTATAATTGACAAACTGCGATTTTTTATCATGTCTGAACTAAGTGCAGTCAGACTAACTGAATGCTAAGCAAGAATACCAAGCACAAATGTCGTCATATCATCGGATGATTTCACTCTAACTCGGACACTGGAGTAGTGCAATGTGCAGGTATATGTGGGCGAACCTATCAAGTCTCGGAATATCACTTTTACATTGAACCAATCTCTTTGGGTACAGAAATAGATATTGTGGACACCGTTCCTGAAGTCATACGGGTACAATTCCTACCCGTTTGGAGCTAGCGGGAAATGTGTAATGGTTGCGTGGTGTTTCAGGGTACACTGGTGAGTTAACGCCAAACTCTGTAGGCCACTACATTGCATTCGGTAGACGACATGGCTCTCAATGGGAGGCATATGATGACCTAAAAGAGGGTAAATCTGCGGTATCACCTAATAGAGTTGTTCGAGCTGCTCTCCTGTAATACACAATTGGCTAGTTTATTTCAGTTCATAAACTTACGAAAGGTAGAAGTTCTGATTAAAATGCCAGCAAGTGAGGGCAAGGCCAAGTGGGAGTAGAAATATCCAGTTGGACATGGGGGGGGGGGGGGGGGGAAGATGATTGATTGATTAATGGGGCTTAACGTCTCATATTTATGCAACGATGGCTAATCGAGACGATGAGCGGGTGATAATGAAGATGAGAAAGATGATAATGAAGAATAAAGCCACATCCGAATCAGATCCATTGTACGTCGCGTGAGTCGTCATACGGGAGTCCAGCAAGGGAGGGCAGGGCCAAGTGGGAGGAGAATTATTCAATGGGACAGTGGGGGGAAAGGGGATAAGGGTGTGGACTGCATTTCGTCTGACTTCTCCTCCTCGACCAGTCTGGCTTGGGTGGCCCTACCAGAAGCATACGCTTCCGCCGGCATAGCTCTCGGGATCAACAAAGCGCACAAACCTGCCCACCACGATAAGGTGGCAGTCCCTGGGCAGGACTGTAACAGTATTTGTATTGAAGTGGATGCAAATAACACAGTCCAGTACCTCTTAATTTACGAGTGGTGGTGTTACCGCCCCCTGACGTCACTGATCACGTGATGAATCAACATGGCGGCGCTAGTTGGGAAACTTTGGTTTGTTTTGTCCATCTGACGGTATTGTGTTGTCGACTTACAGGGGGTACAATTTGGTAAAATGGTGCAATATCGTTGCGTACCAGGGTGTAAAAGTAATGCATTAAATGCAGGAGTGTCGTTTCATGCATTTCCAAAAGATAAAGATCTCCGGAAGACATGGGAAGTAAAAATACGACGTGATGAAAAGCGAAACAAACAACTTTCCCCTTCAATGAAAGTCTGTTCAAAGCATTTTAAGGAGTCGGATTATCGAGACATTGTGGGTGGAACGAGGAAATGTTTTAAGGAGAAAGCCATTCCGAGTGTATTTTCCTTCACGTCGCCCAGGAAAATGAAAACACCGCGAAGAAAAATACATTACCTGAACGTGACGCCGATTGTGGTAAGTAGCCTAGGCCTAGACATTCGCCTAACCCTACATGTTGGAATGTTGGAATTAAACCTAGGGTAGGCCTAGAATATTTCATTGGCCTAAGCCTTGGACTTCGAGCTTTAGCCAAACATTTAATAACCAAGAGGCATACTTAGGCCTAGGCCCCTAGGTGGGCCCAATATCGAGCTTGGCCCAAGGGCTGCTTACAGGCTAGGCCTAGGCCTACACCTAGCTAAGCCCAGTATAGGCCTAGGTCATGTTGTAATAATATAAAGCCTTGGACCTGAGATTTTAGATCACAAATCCATGTAGCTTACGTTGACTTAGCCTAGGACTAGATTGTTGCACGTGTAGACCCCACCAGTAACCTAAACCCAGACTAGGTAGGCCTAGCCTATGCTTACTGGTAGACCGTAGCTAGGCTATATCATGTGGCTTAGATGAAAAATGTAGACCTAAGTTACCAAGCCCAGGGTAAAAAAGGCTAGATATGGCATTTTAAAAACTCTCCACAACTGGGGAATAAGGGGACATTTACCACATTTCGTAGCAAATTTTTTATCAGAAAGGCGTTTTAGAGTCCGAATCGGGAATTTTTTATCACACACATTTTATCAAGAAAACGGTGTACCTCAGGGTTTCGGTTTTAAGTGTGGTTTTATTTGCCATATCAATAAACGGCATCGCTTGTGTTATTAAAAAGCCTGTGATATCATAACTTTTTGTCGACGATTTCGCAATTGCTTTCAGAGCGGCGTTCTTGAGCTCCATCGAGCGTCAACTGCAAATAAACATAAGACGTCTAGAGAAATGGGCTAACCAAACGGGATACAGATTATCCGTCTCGAAAACAACATGTATACGTTTTTCCCGACACCGAGGCTTTCGTCCGAACCCTTCTCTGATAATGGGGGGCCAGGAACTCACCTAGATTAAAAAAAATTTAATTCATCTTTGTTTCTCCCTCGTCACGGTAGGTGTGCTCGGGTGCATCGATTGCACCCACGTGTCCATAGTCCCACCTCCAAGTGATGACCCAATATATGGCGAACATATGTACGTTAACCGCAAAGGATTTCATTACATTAACGTTCAACTTGTATGTGATGCTAATATGCACATACTACATGCAAATGCATTGTATCCTGGTAGCACAAGTGATAAGTTTATATGGAACTCGTGCAATTTAAAAAGAGCACTTCAAAGGCAATATGAAGGCAATAACCGTATGAACTCGTTCCTTTTAGGGGACACAGGTTACAATTTGGAGCCTTGGCTGTTAATCCCCATTGCCAGAGTAGAACCTAACTCCCCTGAGGAGTTGTTTAATGAACGGCAAATGCTTGTTCGTTCAACAATCGAACGTTGTAATGGACTTCTGAAGGCTCGTTTTCGTTGCTGCTTAAAAGACAGAGTTCTCCACTACTATCCTGAGATGGCAACACAAATAGTTACTGCATGCTGTGTGCTTCATAACAAACGTGTTGCTGCTGGACTGGATTTGGACTTGGATTCTGATGAAGACGAGGAGATAGCATCACCATCATCAGAAAGCGAAGAAGACAATGAAGAAGAGAGGCCTCATTTAAGAAGACAAGTAAATCGAAACCCAGTGTTAGTAGCTGGAGAGCGAGTGCAATCTAGATTAATTCGCAAACACTTCATTTAACCTATACAGACCTACATAATGGGACCTCACTACTACACATTTCAAGCAAAGTAGGCCTAAATTGTAATTACTTTATTACAAAAATGTATTATACATTTTATTATTATATTATAAACCTCGTCTGGGACCACGTCACCCTTCCTTTAGGGCTAGTATAGTATTCCCCATTTTCCAAAAAATTAACTCATGGTCACTATACCTGATTGAATAACATTATCATTACGAGAAACATAAATGTGGTCAATTAAACTAGATGACTTTGCACTAGCCCACGAGAACTAGTACTTAGATTGATTGATATTTGGGCTTAACATCTCATATTTTTGCAACGAGGCTAATCGAGACAATGAGTGGGTGTAATATGAAGATGACTAAACTATCAAAAGACACAGAAAAATCTTTTGACTGCACGCCCACTCCATTGTTAAAACAAATGCAATACAATCAATCAAGAAGAAGATTTATCCTCATCATCGTCATCATCAGAGAGTGAGGAAGACATCGAAGAAGAGAGGCCAGCAGGTAGACAACGGAACCCAGTCCTGGTTGCAGGGTAGAGTACGAGCACGCTCCATTCAAAAGCACTTCACATAAAAAGAAAAAAGTGTTTTAAATATCAATTAAATAAAACACTGGTTATGTTGATAGGTAGCAATCGGCATGAGAGTTGGTATGGGACTCAATAGCTTACCTTCGTAGTGTGGTGCAATCTGAGCATTTTTGTCACATTGAAACTAACTGTAGAACCAAATTTGTATTTAGTATTGTCGTTCCACTCCGTTGAAAGCTAACTGCTTTTTTCAGTGCTTGATATAATACATTGTAAAAGTGCTTCATGTGCTTAAGAGCTTTGAAACCAAGCATTCTGAGGTTGCTACTCCAACATATCACCAACTATCGCGTTTTTGAACGACACTGCGAGGACGCTTGAGTTATGCTGTCGTGACCAACCAAGCGCTAACTTAGCCAAGGCACAGTCTTCGGCGCAGTCCACAAGGAAAGTCAACTCCCTTCTAGCTGCAAAACCCGGTACCAGTGAACCTAAGTCTTCGTCAAGTACGCCGGGACGGTTGTCACTTAGCTGTCCAGTGTGCAAGAATGCTCTTTCTCTATATAAGTGTCCAACATTTATTCAACAAGCGCTGCCCGAGAAGTACGCCACACTGAAGCGACCTCAACGCTGTTTCAGTATCAGCATTTGTATCAGTATAATGCATATAATCAGTAATCACATAATATACAAGTTTGTTTTGTATTGAAATGCAATTATTCTTATCATTACAACGGAATGTGATCAAAAGTACAAAAGTACAACAAAGTAGGAAATAGAACGTGTTAAATTGAAATGTTTCACAAAACTTTGATAAACAGTGTTCTATCTCCAAGCATAAATGTTTAATTTAAACCAAACGTCTTAGCCCGTCCTTAGGGCTTATTAAAAAATGAACCAAGTATAAGCTTTTAAAAATTAGAAAAAATGATGGTGAAAATATCTTTAAGATGGGGCCTAATGTCTAACGTCTCATATTTTTGCAACAATGGCTAATCGAGACGATGAGCGGGTGATAATGAAGATGAGGATGATGAAGAATAAGCCACATCCAAATCAGATCCATTGAACGTCGCGTGGGTCGTCATACGGGAGTCCAGCAAGGGAGGGCAGGGCCAAGTGGGAGGATGTTGATGTTGATGTTTGGGCTACACGTCTTATATTTTTGCAACTTGGCTAATCAAGACGATGAGTGGGTGATAATAAAGATGAAATTGGGGGCTCTTTGGAGGAAAGGGGTAAGTAGAAGTGGGAGGAGAAACATTCCGTGGAACAGTGGGGGGAAAGGGACAGGTTTTTTTTGTCGCCTCTTACGACTAGCAGAGTCACTCTGGGTCTATTCTTCCCCGGGCCCAGACGAGCAGAAAATATCTTTAAACGTGTGACCTTGATGAATTTCCAAATTTTCAATCTCTTCTCCTGAACATTTTACAAAAGGGGAGATAGAACAACGTAGGCTAAGCCCTCGAAATGATAAAATATTTGAATGGAAAACGTTTTAAAGCTGCCTAAATCTATGGCAAAGTAGAATCTGAAATGATTCACGCGGGTTACTCAAACAAATCGGCTGCCCAAATCCAGATAAAGTGGAAGAGCTTGAAAAGCTGGTTTGTAAAATGTATGAAGGGGAACTCTGTAAGTGGTGCGACACGCACAGAGTGAGTTCTACGATTTACTGTATCCAATGTAGAAGGGGCGTCCAACTACAGTGTTGCCCCGAGAAGATGGTCTGGATACTTCTGGTAAGTGTAGACATGACTTACAATCTAAGTAGGGCTGCCTCTATTTGCACCCAAGTTGGGTGAGCCCAATATTTAAAATGCTATTTTCACCCAAGTTGGTTGTGTGCCTTTGCACTTCAGTATAGTCCTTGTACTGTTGTACATGGTCAATTTCTATACAGTGATATTCAGTGTTAAGTCGTATGCATGGAGTAATTAGGGGTGAGATAAGAGGCTTATCCATCTGTATTTGATTTTGATGGCAAGGCTACAACTTATTTAATATTTTTATTTTCCCCAAATAAATGTTTTTAATTTACGCATATTCTTCTCTTTCAGGAATGAAGCCATTGTTAATTTCATGATCACCACCTCTACACCAGTATTCTATAAAAAATTAGTAATGGGCAAGGAGCGACCCACAGCTGAAAACATAAAAAAAAGAAATGAAAGTGGTAATCGAGGAAATTGGAAAAGTAAAGTTTCTTGCTGTAGTTTCCGACAATGAATCTGCAATGGTAAAAGCTCAATTGATTGATTAATGGAACTTAACGTCTCATATTTTTGCAACAATGGCTAATCGAGACGATGAGCGGGTGATAATGAAGATAATTATTATTATTATTATTCTTAGAGTTTTAAGGCACAAAACAGCAAAATTATCAGTGCCTATGTTATTTTAATATTGATCATTATGTTCGATTACATAAGTGATGGATTAATGGGGCTTAACGTCTCATATTTATGCAACGATGGCTAATCGAGACGATGAGCGGGTGATAATGAAGATGAGAAAGATGATAATGAAGAATAAAGCCACATCCAAATCAGATCCATTGTACGTCGCGTGAGTCGTCATACGGGAGTCCAGCAAGGGAGGGCAGGGCCAAGTGGGAGGAGAAATATTCAATGGGACAGTGGGGGGAAAGGGGATTGGGGTGTGGACTGCACTTCGTCTGACTTCTCCTCCTCGACCAGTCCGGCTTGGGTGGCCCTACCAGAAGCATACGCTTCCGCCGGCATAGCTCTCGGGATCAAGAAAGCACGCAAACCTGCCCACCACGATAAGGTGGCAGTCCCTGGGCAGGTACATAAGTGATAATAAACGATCATCTCGCAGAAAACGAAATATGTTATCGATTACTTTAGATTCGTCAGATAAGTTGATTGATTGATTAATGGGGCTTAACGTCTCATATTTATGCAACGATGGCTAATCGAGACGATGAGCGGGTGATAATGAAGATGAGAAAGATGATAATGTCAGATAAGTTGTCTTTAAGTGAGGGTTTCAATTTAAACTTTCTTCTTTCATTATCATATTTGTTACATTCAATTAGAATGTGTTTTACAGTCAGAACAACATTACATACATCACATACTGGGGCAGGTTCGTTTCGTAGTAAGTAGCCTTGGGTAAGGTATGTATGACCGATACGGAGACGGGTCATAGCTACTTCTTCGCGACGGCAAGATCGTCTAGAAGAAAACCAAGGCGATATGGTGTCTTTAATCTCCCTTAGTTTACTACAAGGTACATTTTTCCAACTATCGTTCACTTCTTTCTTTAAACGGTGCCGTAGGAAGACTTTTAGGTCAGAAGTGAGGACTAATTTACAGTCTGTAGGCATTGTACGTCGCGTGGGTCATCAAACGGGAGTCCAGCAAGGGAGGGCAGGGCCAAGTGGGAGGAGGAATATTCAGTGGGACAGTGGGGGGGAAAGGGACAGGGTCTCCTTCCGTCGCCTCTTACGACTAGCAGAGTCACTCTGGGCCTATTCTACCAAGGGCCGAGACGAGCCGGTAAAAGCTCGAGACATGTTAAACGAAGAATATGGTGCACAGCTTTCGAATGACGGTTGTGTTGCTCACATTCTGAATCTGTTAATTGGAGACATTCTAAGACTAAAGTCAGTCACTCTCATTGTAGCTCAAGCTAAGAAGATTGTTACACACATAAATAATTCACAAGTGATCTTAGCACGGTTTGTAGATATGCAGATACAGCAAAAAGGAAAATCACTATCTTGAAAGTTGCCAGGAAAAACCCGTTGGGGGTCGGTTTGCTTTTGTGTAAAGAGTTTACTAGATACGAAGTTTGCTCTTAAAGCTCTTGTTATTGCTGATAAACGAAAAAAAATCAGCATAGCGAAACGGCTGAGCATACCTCGTCAACACTACATACCATTCTGGCGCATAAATAAAAACCAAAAAAGAGCATTGAAAAATGCGGATCAAAAAGTGCCAGCAATCGTAAATCGGAAAAGAAAAGCCCTTTCGAGAAGCTAGAGACGGCGCTGTTGGCATGGTTTCAACAAGCGAGGGCCTCGAACATACCGGTAAACGGCACAATACTACGCGAAAAAGCAATGGAATTGCATTACGATTCCACGTAGAAAACTTCACGGCATCAAATGGGTGGATCGACCGATTTAAAAAACGTCATGGCCTATTTTATAAGGCCGTTTCCGGAGAAGCAGACAGCGTCGATCTAGACGTAATCGAAAGCTGGAAAAGTAAGGTTCCAGCAATGACTAGAGATTTCGAAGACCGCAATATCTACAATATCTACAACGCGGATGAGACTGGGCTCTTCTTTAATCTCCTGCCCGACAAAACCCTAACATACAAGGGAGAAGTGTGCCACGGGGGGAAACTTAGTAAAGAACGTTTGACAGTGTTCTACTGTGCACCAATAAAGACGGTTATTGTTGAAAGACATGAAAAGTATTTTGCAATCCTCCGTCATGGGAAGAGGGTGGTTGTGTCGATTGACCGAGTAAAACCTGCATTCATCCTCGCCGACGAGACTGTAGTCACTCAACCACCAGCAACGCTCTCCCCACTCATCCTCCAACCGAATACAGGAGCAAGCTTATCAAGAGAACCCATGACATCGACTTCATCCAGCACCAACGTCAACCTCCAACCGGTGTTACGCGATGTTCAACCCCCGCCCTACCCACGGTGACACGAGCAGGACGTCAGATACACGCGCCATCGCGATTCGGCACTTGAATATCGTTCGCCTCGTTAAAACTCGTTAACTGGAAGGGGGGTCCTGTGGGGAATTCCACAACCTTTATTTACGTGTCTGACAGTACGCCTGCTAAAGCTTTTCGTTCCTCACAGCCTTCCATAGATCCTGCTATCTTTTGTCGACAACAAGAACATTATTCTGAAATACTGAGAATAACAGTTGAAAATGCGTAAATGTCACGTTTTTCGTTTTTGAATGCTCCCGCTACCTGTGACATATTTCTATAAGCTTCATCTTGGATTAGTTCCTAAATGTGCTTGTAGATAGCGCCAAAACGTTGAAAAGTAAATCTCTACGTGTTTTGTGAAAACCATCCTTCGGGTGATATGGGAATTTAACACAGCACCCTAAGGTCGGTTTTCAATAATCGATTTTATTTTGATGTTTTGAGCATTTTAAAAATGAAACTTTGGACTGTTCACATTGCTATATATTTTTAATAATTGGTACTACTGTAGAACACGATAAACAGGCTGTGGTTTTGTGATTTTTTCCTACACAAGGCCGTGGTTGTTATTGTTTTGGAGGGTGACAGTGGCACATGGAAAGATGTCAAAATCAAATAAATTAATAGCAGAAATTGCTAATTCCTTTCCATTGGGGAATATTTCCGATGATTTGGCTGGTGTATTTAGTGACTATTTTAGTGCCAGAGCTGATGCGTTAAGTGATGATGAGGTCAGTGAATTCGAGGATGATTTACGTCTCTCAGAATGTTCCGAAAATGAGAGTGATGGCCCATTGAATATTTCAGATATTCCAATTTTGTTGGTGAGTTGCTTTATTATTATTAAAGATTTATTTTAAGTCTAGACCCTAGGTTAAGGCCTTATGCCTTAGCCTCTTTAGTCTTAGTCCTAGGCTTAGGCCTAGCCTAGGCCTATACAATATCTAATGTTTGTTTTGTTTTTGTTTGTTTGAAGGAAGCCCCTGGAGGAGGTTTTGTTGATGTATTAATCGATCATGTTAATGACGAAGGCCTAGGCCTTGACGTCCATGAAGTCATTAATGCTGACGATGACGTTGGATATGTTTTGGAGGTAATTTATGCTTACTGTTGTTTTAGAAATTTGCAAAACATACTTGAAAATGCAATGAACTTCCCCACTGAAAATCAGTCATTTGACAAGTGGGTACATACTTTAAATTCAAAAGTAAATATTTTTTTCTCCCCTTCAGGATAATGGACTTCAACTTCCCCAACATTTGCCACCTGCTGATCGTGTCGTTGGTGAAAATGAAGAAGTTGATAGGTTTTTGGCAAGCACATGTGGTTGCAAAACCTTTAACGGACAGCCGTGTTCAACCAAATTTACCAATGAAGAGATAGTTTCTTACAGGGAAGAATGCATTGAGCTGGACCATTATGAAGGCCACTGGAATAAGCTGGATCTAGTTGTTACAGCTCAAATTCGAGTACTAACACGAACCAGTAGACCTGTCAATCATAGAAGGGTCACAACCAATGCTCGAAAGCGAGCGACTACTGGTTTCATGCTGACAGGAGAACCGGTGTGCGAAAAAATGTATCTTTTCGCACATGCTATAAAAATGAATAGATACAAACGTCTAAAGAATTGTTTTAAAGCAAACGGGCTCACTGTGAATGTACATGGTAATGCAAACAAATCCCCAAAGCACACACTACACATTGAAACGTACAAAAAGGTGGCTACGTTTATTATAAATTACGCTGAACAACATGCCCTATTTCTACCTGGCCGGGTATCTACCGTATTTAATACCAATGTCAAATTGTTACCATCCCACGAGTCGAAAGCAAGCGTCCATAGGGTGTACGTAGCATCGTGTGAAGCTGAGGGAACAAAACCTGTCTCTGTAACAGTTTTCCGCCGTACTTGGCTAGAATGTTGCCCGTATATTGTCGTACAAAGGCCAATGAGCGACTTATGTAAGCAGTGTCAAAACAACTACACAAGTTTAAGTAAACTTCAACTGTCCGGAGAGGCTGAAAAGCTTCAACTGCTTGAAACTAGTAGGATGCACTTAGAGAAAGTGAATAAAGAAAGAGATTTCTATAGAGATTCGATAAAAGCCACTGTACAGGCAGCATCAGAAGTAATTTTCGAGCCAGGACCTGTTGAGCCATGCTCGTATAATGGAACTATACATTATTCATTTGACATGGCTCAGCAGGTACATGTACCTAGCAATCCATTGCAACCGGGGCCAATATACTTTTTAACACCCTTTAAATTAGGCTTGTTTGGAGTCATGTGTGACACTACACGCAAACAATCGAATTTTATTATTCCCGAGTCTGTGGCTGTAACAAAGGGTGCAAACTTCGTTGTAAGTATGTTGCATTCCTACTTCGAAACTAGTGGCTTAGGAGAGACACACATGCAGTTACATGCCGACAATTGTGTCGCTCAAAATAAAAATGGAGTGTTAATGAGTTACCTTACTTGGCGAGCTCTGAATGGATTAAACGAGACGATATCCATCTCCTTCTTGCCCGTTGGGCATACGAAATTTGCTCTCGATTGGGCTTTCGGGCTGCTTAAAAAAACATTCCGGGTGTCGTATGTATCTTCAATACAAGACATGTGTGATGTAATAAATTCTAGCACCCCAATGTCGAAACTTAATTCTGCCGTACCCACCGCAACAGAATCTGGGGATGTGATGGTAAAAATTTACAACTGGCAAGAATTCTTCACAGAGCATGGATTTTACAAGATTCCCAAAATCACAAGCTATGCCCACTTTAAGTTTTCTTCGGCCCAACCTGGGAAGGTCGAGTGCCTCAAGATTGTCGATGGTGAAAGCGTAACCCATACCATCACAAAGAAGTTTGTGTTGGAGGGATTTCCACAGCAGATTCAACCACCTGGACTCTCTGACGAAAGGAAAAAGTACCTGTACGACCACATCAGGGAATTTTGCAAAGAAGAGTATAAAGATTTGCTGTGTCCGCAGCCCCAACGATCCTCAGCCCCTACTGACAGTCAAGAGGATGTCGACGATCCACCCGATCTAACTCAAGAAACTCCACGCAATCCAGCCAAGCGCAAGAGAACTGCTCAAAAAGCAGTAAACAAGAAGGCTAAGAAAAAACTTTGAAACTACACTGAAACAGCCTACAGCCTAATTGGTTTTGTATTTTGTTTACTTTTTTTAGCCAAGTACAGAAATGTAAAACAAGATGTGTTTAAATTGTTTAAATTAGTTTAGATTAGTTTGATTATGTCAATTATGCCTCAATGTAAAAAAAAAAAAAAAAAAAAATTAATTTTAAAATTTTTGAATTTTAAAATTTTTGATTTTTTGTTAATTTATGCTAATAAGTATAAAATTCAAAATTTTCAATAGAATTTGAATAAAAGTAGTCCACATAACATGTACATGGAGGTTGTAATGTGGTTAAGTGCCTGAAAATCTGTTTTTCAACATGTCAATGTTTAGGGCTGATTTACTCCATATTTCTGTTTTATGCTGCTGCTCATTAAAAAATTCATAACTTTGGTATTTCTACAGATTTTTTCTTGATTTTTTCACCCAAAAATTTGTTATTTCATTCCCATTGAAAATAGTACAAAAAACATGTTTGTGTAACTTTCACCCTAAGGGTGGTTTTCTCGTTTCGCATCACACTGTTTCATCTGGCTGGACTGGAGATGGATAAGGCCATGTACTACTATTTGATTTTGTACATGTTATTAATAAATAACATACATTACATCTCTCTTCTCCTACTTGCACGCGCTACAACCTTTCCATTTTTTGTATTTAAATCAATTCAATAATGGATGACAATGTAGAGGTTATGGGATATTTAGCCCTTGTAATAGGATACCATTATTTATTGAAAATACGACAAAAAACAAGACGGCTCGGACGATGGTGGGTTAGACCAATTAACCTCAATAGAGCTGGACAAGGAGACAACCATAACCTCATTTGTAAGATGAGATTGACCGATCACGAGATGTTTTTTAACTATGCCCGAATGGATATACTTTCTTACGAATATTTGTTACGTTTAGTAGGTCCTTCAATTGTGAAGAAGAGCAATCGTACACCTCTTACGATATGATATGATATTTGGGCTTAACGTCTTATATTTTTTCAACTTGGCTAATCAAGAGTATGAGTGGGTGATAATGAAAATGAAATTGGGGGCTCTTTGGAGGAAAGGGGCAAGTAGGAGGGCGCGTAAGGAAAGGGGAAAGGGGAAGAAAGGGGGTTGGGGTGTGGACTGCACTTCGTCTGACTTCTCCTCCTCGACCAGTCCGGCTAGGGTGGCCCTACCAGAAGCATACGCTTCCGCCGGCATAGCTCTCGGGATCAACGAAGAACAATAACCTGCCCACCACGATAAGGTAGCAGTCCCTGGGCAGGTACACCTCTTACCCCAGACGTACAGTCATGATCACGTTGAGGTAAGTTGGATGAGGATTGAAAAATAACTTCCATTGTGAAACAGATATTACACTATTCGAAACCGAATGTTCGGGCAAGGACAAGAAAAAGAAGGTTTCCTTTTGACCATCTCCGGGAAACCCGACTTAAAGACATCACAGCACGTGAGCCGTTTTTTCCAATAGTATCAAGGAAAAAAGTATACCTGCACTAGTGTACGTTAGTCAATTGTACTGCAGGTCTGTTCGAGCAGGGGTTGCAAGCAGTATAGTTCATACTGTGACAACTGCCAGAACACACTACACTACACGATACCGACGGATAAAAGTGCCTAATAGGCCTTAGATGACTTTAAAGGAAAGAGTAAAAAAAACAACATGATAAACATAAAGACGAAGAGAATTTTAGGATACAGAGACGTGACATTAATGAAAGATATCGGCAGAAAGTCAAGACGAATGAAACGCTTGTTGATGCTAAAATCCGGAAGGCCAAAGATGCGGACCGAAAGAGACGTAAGCGACTGGGGGAGAAGGAAAGAAAGTCTCTTAACTCTCTCCCGTTCGCAGCGTACTAGAGCGTAGTGAATTCATTTGTTGTCGCCCGTGCATAGCGTAGTAAAGCGTACTAGATGTTCAGACAGTACCCGTAGTGCGATTTGTCGGGTGTTTGTGGTATTACGTCGTCATGAAACTGATTGACAGTTTTTGGAATGTATACCGTAGGCCGTCCATTTTTTTTCTTTGAAATAATCATACACAAGGCCGATTTTAGGTCTATGAACAGCTGACGAAGTAAACATTGAAGTTCTTGTTTGTTTTAGCTAGAAATGGCATCAAGCAGTCGCACTTCTCTTACTAACAACACTATTTCAGATCTGTTGGAGTCTGACAGCGAAAATGACGGTAGTAATATTATCTTTAGTGATAAAAATTCTCAATCTGGCAGTGAAGGTCTGTTAACAACAAATGACTTAGACTAACGTTTAAAGGTTAAGGGAGTTGAAGTATCGGTTAGGTTGTCTCGGATCAAGTAAATTGTTTATAATTAGTTTTAGGATTTAAGCCGCGTTCACAATGCTTATTAAGAATAACGACTAAAGGTTGAAGTATAGGATTTTACATTATACCATTCACAATGATTAATCATTAAGACTAGTGACTTATGAAGTTGACAAACGTTAAACTTCTTAGGCACTCAAGATCAGATTCTCAGTGACAACCAGTCAGCGAACGGTAAATCAAACGATGTCGGCCATTGAAAATAGTCAAACCAGTGCTTGTTTATTTAACATTTTTAGACTTTGGGGGGTATTGTTTTGACGTCTTCCGGTTCCGGTTGCGAACTTCAGAACATTTTATTTTGTGATGGCTTGTTGTTTGTCCATCGGTTCAATTCATTTCTTTCATTGTTGTGTTTTGCTGTTGTTCGAGTGGTTTGTACCCTTTTATTTCGCACGATAGACATGTACGAGGATGATTGTGAAGAGGAAATTGGGGACATGTCCTTGATTCAAATAATGAAAAATTATCCAATATTGTATGATAAATCGGACTCCCGCTACAAAGTGCCTCTCAAAAAAGAAAACGCCTGGGCGTGCATTGCAATCGCCCTAGGGATATCTGGTAAGTTCTGCGAAACGTATAGGCCTAGCCTATTCTTTTTGGAAATGATTAACATTATTAATAATCCAATATCTCTTTATTATGCTTTATTATTATGCTTAACTCTATGTAGTTGTTGACGCCCAGCGAGCCTGGGAACGTCTAAGGAGACGTTTCACAAAAGAGATTGATTAATGGGGCTTAACGTCTCATATTTTTGCAACAATGGCTAATCAAGACGATGAGCGGGATTAACTATTTGGGCTTAACGTCTCATATTTTTGCAACGAGGCTAATCAAGACAATGAGTGGGTGATATATGAAGATGAAATATGGGGCTGTTTGGAGGAAAAGGGCAAGTAGGAGGGAGCGTGAGGAAAATTTATGCAACGATGGCTAATCGAGACGATGAGCGGGTGATAATGAAGATGAGAAAGATGATAATGAAGAATAAAGCCACATCCGAATCAGATCCATTACGTCGCGTGAGTCGTCATACGGGAGTCCAGCAAGGGAGGGCAGGGCCAGGTGGGAGGAGAAATATTCAATGGGACAGTGGGGGGGAAAGGGGATTAGGGTGTGGACTGCACTTCGTCTGACTTCTCCCAGACCCCCCCCCCAGAAGCATACGCTTCCGCCGGCATAGCTCTCGGGATCAACAAAGCACGCAAACCTGCCCACCACGATAAGGTGGCAGTCCCTGGGCAGGACGATGAGCGGGTGATGATGAAGATGAGAAAGATGATGATGATTGATTGATTAATGGGGCTTAACGTCTTATATTTATGCAACGATGGCTAATCGAGACGATGAGCGGGTGATAATGAAGATGAGAAAGATGATAATGAAGAATAAAGCCACATCCGAATCAGATCCATTACGTCGCGTGAGTCGTCATACGGGAGTCCAGCAAGGGAGGGCAGGGCCAAGTGGGAGGAGAAATATTCAATGGGACAGTGGGGGGGAAAGGGGATTGGGGTGTGGCCTGCACTTCGTCTGACTTCTCCTCCTCGACCAGTCCGGCTTGGGTGGCCCTACCAGAAGCATACGCTTCCGCCGGCATAGCTCTCGGGATCAACAAAGCACGCCAACCTGCCCACCACGATAAGGTGGCAGTCCCTGGGCAGGAAAAGATGATGATAAAGAATAAGCCACATCCGAATCAGATCTATTTTACGTCGCGTGGGTCGTCATACGGGCGTCCAACAAGGGAGGGCAGGGCCAAGTGGGAGGAGATATATTCAGTGGGACAGTGGGGGGAAAGGGACAGGGTCTCCTCGTGTCGCCTCTTACGACTAGCAGAGTCACTCTGGGGCTATTCTACCCCGGGCCGAGACGGGTCTCCTTTTCTAGATATATATGTTGCTTGCCGAAGGTAAGACTAGGCCTACTTGGAAGTACCATGTGATTCATGTCACAACTGACTTTCCCATATATGCAATTAAATGGTATTCTGTTTGTAGGACTTTTGCAAATGTTCCACCAAAGAGGACAGCAACCCAACCAGCTCCATGTGCCAGTGCCACTTTAAAGGAAGCATGTTACAGCGCGGATGTATGGGACCCGTTGCGCCACGGGATGCCCCTCGAAATAATTGTAGAGCAACCTCAACCTGATAGGGCAACATCTTCTCTGTCTCTTCATTCCATCAATTCAACTTCCTCCATGACATCACTATCCTCATTTCCATCATGTTCATCATCCACCTCACTAACAGTCGACAACCACCCATCAAGCCAACTGGCAAGAGCATCTTCCTCTGCCCCAAGTTCCCGCGTGACCTCTCCAGACCGTTTCCACACTTCTAAAAAAACAGAAATGTGACTCTTTGGAGAGTTTCTTGCGGGTTCAAATAAAGAACCATAATAGTTTAATGGGCAACCTGATTGAAATCAAAAAGCAACAGCATCACCTGCTAATGGCAATGACAACTTTTCAAAGTATGTCTCGACGTTGATGTCGCAAATTCCATCTAACCAACGCCGCTTGCAATGCCAACAGGAAGTTCCTTTTTATTTATTTAGTTTATTTTATCTCTAATCCCTCTTTAATCTCTCTTTAGTTTTATTTATCTCTAATTGCTTTCCCTCTGCGTACAAAGATCATGCGACCCTATCTGGGCAGATTTTTGACTAATACCCAACGCATTTTTAAATATCGCTTATCTCGTGCTAGGCGCACCATAGAAAATGCGTTTGGTATTATGGCCTTTAGATGGAGGATTTCCCGAAGACCCATCATTGCCACTGTCCCAACAGTAGAGAGTATTGTTTAGGCTTCGGTTTGCCTCCATAACTTCTTAAAGTCCGACGAAGAGATGGTCAGAGTTTACTTCCGTCGATATTGTCCCAACCACTACCAGGACGAGGAAGATGGTGCTGGCAACGTTGTTTTGGGCCAGTGGAAGTTAGGCCGTGACGACACTGGTCTTGGTCAGTTAGGCTGTATCAGTGCAAATAATCCCCAGAATATTGCTACAAATGTACGTGACAAGCTAGAGATTGTGATCTAAAGTTACACAACACTGTTCAAGGATACACCAACTACTTTACTCGTTAAGTGGACGGTGTCGACGTTCGGATCTTTTCTGCAACATTCCCATCTACCACTATCAGACAGGTAGTGAAGCGTCGATAAATGGCATCTGTTTGTTTTTGGTAAACGGTCCTGAATGCAGAGACTGTGAAAGAAATACAAAAAATACATTTACGGGCCGGACGTAACAATCCAGAACAGAGTGCATCAACCACGTATCCAAAAGATCATTGAAAGCGGTTGGCTACTCAATGGAAGGCACGACAAGTAGTGTCGCACAACACTGAACAACACTACCAGGTGGAGCAATCAGGTCTACCCTCCATACTACTGCACAACAATCCTCTTTAAAGCTTCAAAATCTACTCAACATGAACCCACCGAAGAAGCTCTTCCACGCTCTATCAAAAATCTTTTTGATCCCAGAAATCTAGCAAAGGCATCAAGCGACTACAAGTCCGTCCAACCACATATTGTGAATGTGCCCTTTGTCAAAGAACTTACAAATCTTCAGTTTAATTTGATTGATTGATTATTTGGGCTTAACGTCTCATATTTTTGCAACGAGGCTAATCGAGACAATGAGTGGGTGATATATGAAGATGAAATAGGGGGCTGTTTGGAGGAAAGGGGACAGTTTAATGAAGGTTATTTGGTACTAAAACATCTTGTAACTGAAGAGTTGTGGAAGGCATCCACAAAAGAAATCAACATTGTTAGGATTTTGTGCTCCTTAAAAGAGGGCCCCAATGATTTTGCTTCTGCTTGCCTAAAAGTTTTATGGATTCCAGCAGCGAATGTAGTGAGTGAACGCTCATTCTCCCAATGTGTGCTCGTGGTCAGCGACCGACGCCGCAGTCTTACTCCAGCAAACGTTGAAATACTAACAATGGTTTCCTTCGACTCAAAATAGGCCTAATTCTGTTGCTGCTTGGTCTTTGTATTATGGTATTTTAGTTTTAATATTATGTAAATTTATGTTTGTTTTACGGTTACCTAATTACAATCGATAAAAAATAACACCGTCATAACACAACATTTTGCATTTTTAATTTATCAAGACGATGAGTGGAAACACCAAAAAATAAAATCACATTCTAGTGCCTCTAATCATGTTAGGTACACTTACAATTTTTTTACCGAAGACTAACCAACACAAAATAAACTAATAAAGTAATTGACATTTGAAAAAAGCCTACATGAAACCACTACTACTCAAACCCATGCCATACTAAATCAATCCAAAAGAAAATGTATAATTTGGTACTAATTTAAACGCTATAGACACGTGCGAACATTTAATAAAAGCTTACAAATGTCCGAAGACTAATGGTGGACAGACCTATATATATATATATAGGCCCAGGGGCAGCTCTACTGTAAGTGCTCACGGTCACATAATGGCAACCATTATTATAAATAAATTAACCTGGCCGATAATACGTTTCTTAAATACCTACTTATTTTTAATTTATAAAATGTTTTGAAATGTTGAAAATGTATCTATTACGTTTGTGAAGCCAAATAGATAGATATTTGGGCTTAACATCTTATATTTTTGCAGCTTGACTAATCAAGACGATGAGTGGGTCAAATGTTTTAGTTTGAACAGTAGTTCGTGCTCTTCGGTCACAAGCCTGATGAACCGGGACTGCTCTAGCTAATCTTATCGGGACTAGTCAACACCACCTGCAGCTATGAATCCCATACTTTACACCAATAGATGAACTTAAAATCAAACTATTTCTCTTCTTGTAGAAAAAGCATATTATTATATAGAGGAGTTTATGGAAGACAAGCTTGGTTAATTGGTTAAGTGGAATCATTTAGTTGATATCAATGTGTTTTTGAGCGTAAAGAAATAAGTCTTCATGGCGGGTAAACGGCGGGAGTAACTATGACTCAGCAATCCAGCGAGCTGACACCTGCCTCAAGGGGAAGTTCAAGGAGATATTGCATCTACCCAGGGCACTACCTGATGGAGTCTTATACGCGAAGGTAAAAGACGGCGGACTGGGGCTGCATGAACTCGCACCGATCGTCCAAAGGGCTCGAGTATCATGCATTGGCAGGATCTCGGAGGCCCCAGACAAGTATGCCCACAATATCATCAGCGGAGCCGGATGGTTCCAGCGGGGCAGGCAACAGGCAACAGCAATGGGAGTATCATGGCCCCCTACCAAGGCCGACCTTGATCGAAGTAAGCGGGCTGCCCAGGAAGTGCATCGAGCGAGGTGGGAGGCAATGCCCATGCACGGGAAGGGAGTTGCCGACTTCAAGGGGGATACCATTGGGAATAGATGGCTATGGAACGGGCGGAGTCGAATCCTCAATAACAACAGGAAAATAAATGCATTGATGGCGAGAGCAAACATGTTACCGACTAAAGTAGTCATGAAGGCCGCTGGATACTACACTGACGGGGTAAAATGCCGGAGGTGTGGATCAGCAGAACACATCGAGACACTGGCACATATACTCGGAAAATGCACCAGCCAGCACAATCGCATAATACGGAGACACAACGAGGCCCGCGACTTTGTACTCGAACGTACGGTGTCCAAAGGGGGCTGGATCTGCGCCAAGGAGCAACCCTTCCAACTAAAAGGAGAAACTCGCAGGCCGGATCTAGTCTTCCTTAAACAAGATTCGAAGACCATTATCATCGCCGATGTCACGATACGTTTCGAGGAGGGTGACTGGGAGAGGCGAGCGAGAGGAAAGAAGAAAGAGAAATACGACCCATACATCAAGGTCGTCGAAGAAGAGATGGATGGCGAATCTGGCGTCGTAGCACCGCTAGTGTTTGGAAGCCGGGGGTGCCTTCCAAAGGCGACTAAGGAATGGCTTACCAAGTTGGGACTAAACACCAGTGAGATGGAAACGATATGCGCAAATATTCTGAGGTAATCGCTAGAAATATCGTCACATTTCTTCGATAGTACATAAGGGGACCAGCACCTTTAAATAGCCCCGCAGACCATCGCGGGGTGAATTCCAGAGGTAGACCCATGTCCTCCGAGGGAAAGACGTGCGATTAAGCACGAGATATCAACACAGGCAGACGAGCCTGGGCTAGTCCCGACTACGGGGAAATAGGAAGAGCTGGCAACCAAAGGCCATCAAACTGGCCATACCTTTTCCATAACCAGCTCAGGAAAGACATGGCTACATGGTGATCCGAGCCTCTCGGTGCGGGCGGTCAGGGTCCACAGTGTGCCTCCTGAGGGTTGCATAGAGTACCTGGGGGGCAGTTTGTCATTTTTTAACGGGATGCGGTGTCGTCGTGGGTCGACGCCGTGTTGGCCTCTATTGATCGTTTCACATCCCTTAAGCTTAAACCAACTCAGAAATTGACTCTCCTTACAACCTACTATTTGCCACATTTCACGCACATCTTGTCCTTCTCGTTACCTTCGCAAAACCAACCACGGAAAGTCGACGGGGCGGTTAAGAAGGTGGTGAAGGGCTTCCTCCACCTTCCATCCCAGACTCCCGACGGGTTACTCTATGCGGGGCGTAAGGACGGCGGCTTGGGGATTCCTCGGTTAGAACACATTATAAAGTGTGCCGCCCTGAATTCGGTAATCTCTGCTAGCAAGGTTCTGGATCCTGTCCTCACGGCTGCGATTGAGGGGGACAGGGTTCAGAGCCGTTGCAGGGTTATCGCGTCAACGTTATCTCTCCCTTGGCCCTGTGCGGCTGTCGATGTTCGCAGGGTCAAAGATAGGTTGAAAAAGGTGGAGTTTGATCGGTGGGGACGCATGGGCCTGCACAGGCTTGGGGCTCAGGCCTTCAGGGCGAGTCCGTTGAGTAACAGGTGGCTTTCGGACCTGAGTAGGCTTTCTGAGCGCGATTTTATTGATGCCCTCAAGTTCCGTGCGAATGTTTTTGGTGCCAGGCAGGTCCTGCTTGCGTGTAAGGTGGTCGATGTGGCGCGATGTCGTCATTGTGGCGCTCCTGTGGAGTCACTGGCCCACGTGCTGGGGGAATGCTCCAAGAGCCTTGGCGCCGTGCTGGATCGGCACGAACAAATCTTGCAGTGCGTCTCCACTGCCATTACCGATATTGTCCAGCCATCGGCCATTACGAAAGAGGCCGAGGACGTTACACCTTGCGGTGACAAGGTTAAACCTGACCTTGTGTTTGTGCACGATGATAAGGTCACGGTTATTGATGTCACCGTGAGGTTCGAAAGTGGGCCGTGGTTGGCGATGGCTGATAATGAAAAGTTCCGGAAGTACCTCCCCCTGGAGCCGGTCCTCAAGGCACGGTGGGGGGTCTCCAAGTTTGAGGTTGTACCGCTGGTGGTAGGGGCTCGGGGGTGTCTCCCCCAGCCAACCGTGGACAGGTTGAAGGGTCTCGGGATATTCTCAAGTAGGTTAGGGACGACCCTCTCCCTGATTGCCCTAAGAGCCTCTATCATCACCGGGACGTTGTTTCTGGACAACGGTTAGGTGGTTTTATTGGGGGGGTTTTGTTTGGGGTCAGTGTGGACGGCCAGCCTTGGGTTCTAGTCGGGGTTTTCCCCAGTCCTTTTACTACACAGCTCTTTACACTGTATTTTAATCGCGCCGCGCCGTGTTGTGTGGGTTGGTCGTTCCACTGGACAGGTGTGTCGGGTTCGGCACATCTGGAAGATTCGTTCCTTATGTTTGCCTTTGTTGCGTTAGTCTCTCTTCTTCCATCACAGCTTGACGCTGGAATGTCTTTCACAAACGGTTATAGTTTTGTTTACTCTAGGGGAGTTAAAACCCGAAGAGGCGGCCCCTTTCTTCCGGGGCGCGTCAGTCATTAGCCAAATGCCTCGTCATCTAATTAGTGACGCGCATGAATGGATTAACGAGATTCCCACTGTCTCTATCTACTTAACTTTATTTTATTTACTTCAATGATTGATTAATGGGGCTTAACGTCTCATATTTATGCAACGATGGCTAATCGAGACGATGAGCGGGTGATAATGAAGATGAGAAAGATGAGAATGAAGAATAAAGCCACATCCGAATCAGATCCATTGTACGTCGCGTGAGTCGTCATACGGGAGTCCAGCAAGGGAGGGCAGGGCCAAGTGGGAGGAGAAATATTCAATGGGACAGTGGGGGGGAAGGGGATTGGGGTGTGGACTGCACTTCGTCTGACTTCTCCTCCTCGACCAGTCCGGCTTGGGTGGCCCTACCAGAAGCATACGCTTCCGCCGGCATAGCTCTCGAGATCAACAAAGCACGCAAACCTGCCCACCACGATAAGGTGGCAGTCCCTGGGCAGGTATGCTTCTAGACATTAGTATTATTAGACTCACCAAATCTGGTTGTGACAGCATGAGTATAGAAATATATATTATGTGTGTGTGGATAGGCACTGTTATATGCATTACATGTTATTACATCTTGACTGTACAATCAATTCCTACTTATATTGGGCCTATACAATATCTGATGTTTTTTATGTGTTAACCTATATTCTTGATCTCTTATACTGATTTACTGGGTAAAAATCAATAACGTAAGCCTTAGTCTTAATAGAAAAGATGAGTTTCAAACAATATAATTTTGTTAAAGAAACAAGGCAAAATAAATAAAAATAAAAATAAACGTCGCTAAAGGCAGCCTCCTCGGTCACAGAGAAAGTGGTGACCGAAGCAGAGTTTGGGTTAAAATCGAACGTGCTTCCATCTCTATCCTCTTTGGCGCCAGAGACCATAGGGATATAAAGAAACATTTCTATTCTCTGTGCAAGTTTCAAGGGTAGTAGAAGAGCACAATACATCACTGAACAACCTGTTGCAAAACAACTTTTATAAAAGCTCCGCCTATTAGTGTGAAAGCCTTCCTATTGGAGAATAGTTCCAAACTCGCATTCTGATTTGTGGTCACTTTCAGTCCACGTGGAGTGGACATCTCTCTGTCACATACCTGTCTCAATAGTACGTGCCAGTCACACAAAGGCCGAAGATTAGGAAGGAAACAAAGTAGTTCGCGGAAAATTCTCACCCCTCCCAGCATAATAATAAGAGTTCCTAGAAAAGGCAATTTGACATTTATTTTTGTAATAATTTAATTGAACCAATCACCTCCAGTATGTATTTGTGGGTTCAATCTGTGTCGAGATTTCGATTTGTGCGGTCAACTGTTGTGAGTGCTATTGCTGAGTGTTTAAACACGAATTCAGTACAACACATGTTTAGTTTAATTGAAAATCAGTTACCATTTAGTGTTAAGCTAGAAATTAAAAAACTAGGACGGCCTACTCCACTGTTAGACATCGAACAAACTGATATAGGTAAAAACAGGTCTTTCCGTAGAAGTTTTAATAATAAATGTCACGAAAAGTATAAGTGGCGGTGTGGTTGTGAGATAAATGCATTGTTTTGCTTCCCGTGCTTATTGTTCAGTGATAATTCGATATGGGCAAAAAGTGGCGTTACAGACTTAAAACATCTCAATGAAAAAGCAGACAAACATGCGATATCACAAAAACATCTCCACAATGAAATGCAGTTAGCCATGCTAGGTCGAGTTGATATTCGAAAGCAATTAGACAGTGGGTAGAGAACGTCAATAAAACGTCAACATGAACAGGTTGACAAAAATCGTAATTTTCTTTCGAAGATTATTAATTGCATTAGATTTTGCGGGGCATTTGAGCTTGCATTGCAAGGTCACGATGAAAAAAAAAGTTCCGAAAAGCCAGGTATTTTCTTGGGACTAATTGACTTTGTGTGAAGTTTTCAACCAAATCATCAAACCTCCATGAAGGAGCACTTGAAAAACGCCACTGTGTTTAAAGGAACTTCTAAAACAATTCAGAATGAACTTCTGGATGCCATGTTGGCGGTTCGTCGTGACGTCATAGCAGAAGAAATACAGAACACTCAATTCCTAGCGATACAAGCGGACGAAACAACAGACAGCTCAACGCAGATTCAGATGGTGTTGATATTCAGGCACGAGTTAGATGGGGAAGTAAAGGAACGTTTTTGGGGATTTTTCAATCCTGATGCTACAAATGCTGATGGTTTGAGTGGTGTCATCCTTGAAGAATTAAATAAGTTGAGCGTTGACAACACTCCAGAAAAGCTAAAAGCCCAGAACTATAACGGCGCAGCGGGGTTGAGCGGGTCGAGAGGGGGCGTGCAAGTAAAAGTATGCAGATGCACAATACATACACTGTTACGCGCATCAGATGAACCTCGTTATTAAATGGAAGAACGATACCATACCAATTAAATTCAGCTAAAAATTAATTTTCAGACGGCCAATAATATTCTAACAACATCAGCATTAACCACGGGAGCTTGTCCATATTAGCCTACCTTATATTTATTTAGTGTTTATAATATGCTTGTTTTAGCTTTCTTGTGACGAGATTTTAAAATTGTAATTTTGCTTAGCCTTAAACCTTACTATCATCAGCTATTGGCAATTGTATAAGTATCTATACAATAGGTATTTAAGTAGACTACGATTTTCCAGTTTGATGTATAATTTGACATAGCACCCTTTAATAATGTTTACTGTTAATTCCAGACTATGGAACTCCTGGGACCTGGGGTGTTTGTGGCCAAGAACAAACTGCTTAAATGCAACACAAAGACTTGGACCAAAATGACATGTGACCTAATGGGGGTGGTATTTACTATAGAAGAAATGGGGCCATCTTCCTTGACGGGACTCGCAACAAATTTTGCAAGACAGGTCAATGCAAAGGCTAAATTGGACCAAATAAGAGTTTCAGCTATCGTCGGTGAGTGCAACACAATTATTTGGATTTTCCAATTTGGTAATTTTTGTTTAGTGTTTAACTGACAAAAAAACTGAATCCATGGAAATACAGGCCCCGCAGTAAAGGTCTATTTAAATTTTAAAGCAATTCCCAACACAATTAAAAAAACAATGAACAATTACCAAATTGTATTGTTTTTGAAAATGTATCCAAAACGCATCAAATGTAATATTCCCTACGCTCACGGGGAGGCCGGCATATTAGGCCTACCGCAATTAACTATTTTTTTATTTTTTTAAATAAAGCATACTACACCATCTATGTCGGTTTTGGCTGCACTCCATTGTTTTCTATTGCCATTGGGCTGTAAAAGTTAAATATATTGTCTTTGCTGATATTATTTATCAATATAATGCATCGATCAGCATATTTCACGATTGATCCCAAAAATTATCATTAACCATTCGTTACCACTCAATGATAAAAATATTGAGAAGGCTTGATCGACTTTTGAGTGGCAATCAATTGCATATCTGCAAATAACAGGCCATTAACAATTCGAAGGCAGTTAAGAAATGCATAGGAGGCCATGTTGAAAGTGTAAAAAACACATTGTTTTCTTTTTATAGGTTACATCATAAAAAGTATGGTGTTACCGAAGACGATGTGCTAAAGACGATCAAGCAGAAGCTAAATAATGTATCAAAGAAAAAGGACACCAAAGATGCTACACCAATGGAGGAAACATATGCTACAGATTGATGGAGTGACCCTGAGAAATAACAAATAAAAAGTTCTCATTACGTGATAAAAAATATTTAATTTCAGTATACAAATCTAAGCAAAGGCTAAACTTCGTCATAAAAAAATAATATAAAATCGATTCAGTGAATAAACAATATGTAGGCCTACTCTTACACCAATGGGTACTTAACCTAAAAAATGCCATACACATATGTTTAGTAATTGTAGCCTAGGTTTAATCATTGATTAAATGATTATACTAAAAATGTAGGCTTAATTTTTTTACCTGCTGTGGGCTTATTTTACAGTTGGAGACAAGTAAGTACTAGCAGGCCTGCTATACTAACAAACTTCTGTGAAGTTTTACTCCTTAAAACTTCTGTGTAGTTTTCGTGCTTAAAACTACTGTGTAGTTTTACTTCTTAAAACTTCTGTGCACTGTGTGTTCTGTGTGAGTCACCAGGAGTCGCCCGTAAAAAGTCTGAAAATGGTTCACTATTTCTTATAGTTCAAGTTACATGGTTTCATTATGATGATGATTATTGGGGCTTAACGTCTCATATTTATGCAACGATGGCTAATCGAGACGATGGGCGGATGATAGTGAAGATGAGAAAGATGATAATGAAGAATAAAGCCGCATCCGAATCAGATCCATTGTACGTCGCGTGAGTCGTCATACGGGAGTCCAGCAAGGGAGGGCAGGGCCAAGTGGGAGCAAATGAGCAAATGAACCTGGTAAAGTCGTCGACGGCATTAGAACCCCATATCTCTAAACCAGCCAGGCGAAAAAAGGGTTGCGGTCAAGCACCTGAGGTCCTACTTCACCCACCCCATCTTACACAGTTGCCAATAATACATCTTTTACAAAAACGGGGCGCTCTTCAAACTCTTGTCCAGCGATTTAGCAACACTGTAAAATGGTTTAGAAGCGTGCATTTCTGGAGTTAATAAGCGTAAAATTGGCTACAAGGGTTGCTGCTTTTGTCCACTAATGCGTCTTTGTAAGAAAGGTTCTGGGTATCTAATGCCGTCGACGACTTTAAAGTATTCTTCAAAAAGTTATTGATTGATATTTGGGCTTAACGTCTCATATTTTTGCAACGAGGCTAATCGAGACAATGAGTGGGTGATAGATGAAGATGAAAAAGGGGGCTGTTTGGAGGAACGGGGCATGTAGGAGGGCGTGGTGGAAAAGGGGAATGGGAAGGAAAAGGGAAGGGGGAGGTTGTGGACTGCATTTCGTCTGACTTCTCCTCGACCTGTCCGGCTAGGGTGGCCCTACCAGAAGCATACGCTTCCGCCGGCATAGCTCCAGCAATCATCAAAGCGCACAAACCTGCTTACCACGATAAGGTAGCAGCGTGCAGCGTTGACTCCTTTTGCGGCCCAGTATTCGGTTACATTTTACAGTAGGCCCTAATCTACTAAATTTATAAGTACCTATTGTACAAAATAATCAGTAGTGTTTACAGTAATAATGGAATTGGAGCCAGGAAAACCTTGATGCAGTGGATTCCAAAATCATTCCACTCATTTTACCGCGATCTTCTCCAAGATGCAGATGCATCAACTTATCCTGATGATGGTACTAATGGAGATTGGGATGATTTTCAACCACCACCCACTTGAAGATAACAGCATTGAGTTGATAACAGTATCCTAGCAAGGTCCAATAAATCCCCTGGCGTGGTGTTGTCGAACTCCAAAACCTAACGCGCACGCTATCGGCGATTTAGTGGACCTTGGTGTCCTAGAAGATTGTCCTTATGTTTTGTGTTCGTTCAACCAAAGATTACTGGTTCAACACAACCTTTCTTATTTAATTGAAAATGCTAGCATTTCTTTTCCTGATTTAAAAACCATCAATCTCAAATTCTTTCTAATATTCATCACTAATATGAATAAATAATAGGAAGTGGAAACAATAGTATGTATTATTTGAAAAAATAAATGCATTTTTGGTACAAACAAAAATATAGTTTTTAATTATAATGACCCAAGTCCATTACTGCTAAAACTATTTCAGTAGCAAAAAGATCTATGTCCAAAAGTAAATTATCATTTTGATTAAAAAAAAAAAAAATAACAAAAATCGTATGAAGTATAATAATGTACAGTGTTTTCTTTGTAACCTTGTGTTTTGAAAAGTGCAGGTAGGAACAAGTTAATAAGCTTCCATTTTACACATTATACATCTTTAAATGATAATAATGATAATATTTGGGCTTAACTTCTTATATTTTTGCAACTTGGCTAATCAAGACGATGAGTGGGTGATAATGAAGATGAAATCGGGGGCTCTTTGGAGGAAAGGGGCAAGTAGGAAGGCGCGTGAGGAAAGGGAGGAAAAGGGATTGGGGTTTGGACTGCATTTCGTCTGACTTCTCCTCCTCGACCAGTCCGGCTAGGGTGGCCCTACCAGAAGCATACGCTTCCGCCGGCATAGCTCACGGGATCAACAAAGCACGCAAACCTGCCCACCACGATAAGGTAGCAGTCCCTGGGCAGGAGATGTGGAATGAAACACAAGCTTCCCGCGGAGGCAGGGCAGGTCTTTAAATGATGTTGTTAACAAAATGACAATTGTGACTTAGACCCTTCTGCTTCTCGGGCACAGAAATATAGGAGCCGAAGCCTACAAAAATCCAAACCGTGCAATTTTAAATATAAGTTGATGAGTTAAGATAAGGCCTGGGCCTAGCTAAGTATTTTTAAAAGCGAAAACACCATGTTTTCCTCAATTTTACCTACACAGAATGCCACCAGAAAAAAAAAGACAACGCCACTCTGCGGCCGAAATCGCAATAGTGTTCGACGCTGTAGAGAAGGGCATGTCAATTAGAAAGGCATGCGCTCCCTACTGCGTACCAAGGTCCACTTTCAATGACAAGAGGCACCTAAAAACAGAAATTGGGTGTCCGCTGGGCAGTAAGCCCATTTTCAATGAAGCTGAAGAGGAAAAATTAATAACATATATCGATGTAATGGCTAAGCGAGGTTTCCCTCTGAAAATGGACGATCTTTGTGATTCTGTACAAGAAATAGTTGTACAGGATGGCAAAGAGACACCATTTACAGAGGGACGCTGCAGGCGGTCATGGAAGAATGGCTTTTTGAACCGCCACCCGGAGGTTCGCCAAAAGGTGGCGGTAAATGTGAGTAAAGGCCGCGCAGAGGTTTCGCGAGCAAGGTTAGAGAGGTGGTTTGATGGTCTTCGAAACCACCTCTCTGAAACTAATAAGCTCGACATTCTAGTTTCACCCGACCGGATTTTTAACACGGATGAGTCTGGATTTCTTTTTCACCCAAACACAGGTCGATTCCTGTGTTTGGGTGCAACTAAATTGTTAGCCACTGCACTAACAAGGGAGAAGGAACAGACCACCGTGCTCGGTACTTTTTCTGAATCTGGCTGCATTGCACCAACCATGGTTATTTACTATGGAATTTGCCGCAACAAAAAAAAAACATGATTCTATGCCTGATGGTTTCTTTGCCAGCAAAACGGAAAGTGCGTGGATGCGTGGCGAAACTTTTCTTGAGTATTGCCAGGTCTTCCATAAATGGCTTGTGGAAAAAGCCATCCGCCTGCCGGTAATTTTGCTCCTTGATGGGCACAGATCTCACATGAACCTCGAGGTCAGTAAGTTCTGTGCCGATCATGGTATAATATTATTATACTGCTTGTATCCGAATGCCACCCACATTATCCAGCCAGCAGATGTGGGTATCTTTGGCCCCCTGAAGAAGGCATGGATGAAAGTTGTGCACTATTATCGGACAAAGCACCAAAAGGCAGTGAACAAGGTGATGTTTGGTGATGTTTGGCGATCTGTTGAAAACCACGATGGAACATGCCTTGTACCCAGAACTCATCCAGAATGCGTTCCGGAAGAGTGGGATTTTCCCCTTCAACCCTCGGGCCGCCGACTTTTCCAAGTGTTTAGTCGATAACTTCAGGGAGGAAGAGGAAGAGCTCACAATACCGGAGCACATAGTCACTGATCGGTCCGATGCACTCATTGCAAAAATGCAATTAGAAGAGATGATCCCGCCCGACCTGTTTGGTAAGTTTCTTGCCACCAAACAGGCCGGGCGAGAGTGGTCTGGAGATGTGTCAGCTTCCCAGCTGTACACATCTTGTTGGCTTCTTGCAAGAATTGCGCGTCCCCCGCAGTGGGGGAAACTGCCGCTCTGGATGAGCACGCAGATGAGACTGGCCTTGGGGCAGAAATCAGTCGGGAGCGTTCTGAAGAATCGGTACCTCAACGTTTCGATGATATGGTGGAGATTGAAGTGACTGATGTAGAACTTCTTGCCGTACTTCGTTCCAAACTCTCTTTCTACACCCCCTTTCCTACTTCAACTTCTTCTCTATCCGTTTCTGAACCGTCTTCACCCACTTGTCAACCAACTCCACCCTCTTTCGACATCTCACCGAGACATCACCAATCGACTCCATCCACTTCAACCACAGCTTACGAACCCACTCCATCACCCTTTCCATCCACGTCTCACGAACCTACTCCATCCACTTCAACCACCGCTCACGAACCTACTCCATCCACTTCAACCACAGCTCACGAACCTACTCCATCCACTTCAACCACAGCTCACGAACCTACTCCATCCACTTCAACCACAGCTCACGAACCTACTCCATCCACTTCAACCACAGCTCACGAACCTACTCTATCCACTTCAACCACAGCTCACGAACCTGCTCAGCTCCGAGCAGAAGAAGCGGAAGGTGGGTCGGTCTCCGTTGTCCGAGACCTCAGCTCGCCCCAAGCTGAGCCCCCAGCCGAGTACCGTTTTCAGAACACTTGTACCGGTGTCCCGAGAGACTCATTGAAATGACGTATTTTTACCGGTTTGTTATTTTGTGAAAAAAGTGTCCCGATATTCTGTCAATTGTAATAATAGCGCTTGGGGTGGCGGGGGGGCAGTACATGACGCATAGCGTGCGACAAACCCAGTCCGCATGAGCCAATCGTGTGATGACTCATCCACTGTCCACAGTCAGCATTCCTTACAACAACACGCGGCTGGCGAAATACCACCAGGCATAACATGATTACAAAAATGTACACATTCCATCCTGTCAGAAATCTTTTTTCTGTGCATTTCACGCAAATCTAAATTGAACGTTTTCGCCTCCGGCGGCTGAACTCTGCCCCAGAGCGTTTGTGGAGTTACACTTTCTTTGTCCCGGTTTGCTATCTTCAAAATGTGGTCACCTTAGGTAATTAGCAATTATTTTACTCGACCAATTCAGGTCGTAGGTCTAGGCCAGTTAGCCGTTGAGATAATAAAATACCTTCAAATGACAATCATGTGATGACTCATTCACTGTCCTACAGTCAGCATTTCTTACAACAACACGCGGCTGACGAAATACCACCAGGCATAACATGATTACAAATATGTACACATTCCATCATGTTAGAAATCTGATTTCTGTGCATTCCACGCAAATCTAAATTGAACGTTTTACGGTTTTCGCCTCCGGCGGCTAAACTCTGCCCCAGAGCGTCACACTATCCTTGTCCCAGTTTGCTATCTTCAAAGTGTGGTCACCTTAGGTACTTAGCAATTATTTTACTTGACCAATTCAGGTCGAAGGTCTAGGCCAGTTAGCCGTTGAGATAATAAGATACCCTCAAATGATAATGTGCGATTGATGTAGTTATGAACTCGGGCTAAGATTACTCGCTCAGTTTCAAACGATAGCGGAGGAAATGTTTTTCTCTTTCAATAGTTGGCAGAGACGGGCATGCGCGATGTCATTGAAATCAGCTGTTGGTTGTCAAGAAAGAAATGTCAATTGGTATTGAAATGTTTCTTGTTCGTTGAGGGAGACGTCTCTAAAGCTAAGTATTTCTGACAAAGAACATTAATTGAAAGGAAAAAGGAAATAGCCCTTGGGATTTTGTAGGCTTCCTACTGTTTTCTTGTCTGTATTTAACTATTTATGTCTGTAAACTTATTACCATCAACAGTACGAATAAAATACATCTGAATCTGAATCTTAACAGTTTGTAGGTCTACGTAGCGGTAATAATAGTATTTTGAATGAAAATAGAGGATATTAGACATAGGCCTTAGGCCTAGGCCTACGCTAGACTTTGTTATTGTTGTGGAGTTTTTAGCCTAGATGTGATGTGGTAGGTAGTGATTGTTGTAGGACACAGTTGTACTCTCATAGTCATCATATGTTAAAGATTGTCTTGTTGTTTGCAGCAGAGGAAAGACGATTCGAGGTCCTGGCCAGTGCGGCGTGCGAGGCGGCCGAGGGGATTCGAGGTAAGAATGCATGCATATTACATCAAGCCACAATAGCCAGCGTTTATTTAATGGAAGAAATATCAGACCTGTGGTAGAGAATTGTGCAATATTTAGAATCGTAGTTACTTGAATGTGTTGAAATTTGTGAAAAAGTTGCACACCACTGTAGGCCTACTGACAATACTAGTTATCATAATAGTATTCGGAATGAGCATGGAATTTCACTTGTACACTAACGCTTGTCTCGTTCCTTGTAGCCGAGGTTGCGAGCCCTACTGCGGGGACGGCAGGCCTATACCGCCGCTGCCTAGGCCTACAACAAATGGTGATTATCAGACCTGTGGTAGGCCAGGCCTACATGAATGTGCAATATTTAGAGTGGTTGCTACTTGAATGTGTTGAAATTTGTGTGAGTGTGTGTCGTGCGTGTGAGTGTGTGTCGTGCGTGTGAGTGTGTGTCGTGCGTGTGAGTGTGTGTCGTGCGTGTGAGTGTGTGTCGTGCGAGTGCATGTGTGTCGTGCGTGTGCGTGTCATGTGAGTGTGTGTCGTGCGAGTGGTGTTTGTCATGTGTGTCGTGTAAGTGGTGTGTATTGTGCGTGTGTGTGTGTGTGTGTGTGTGTGTGTGTGTGTGTGTGTGTTATTATTATTATTATTATTATTATTATTATTATTATTATATAAAACCGATAGGGGAGAGAAAACTATGTCCAGAAGGATATGTTAACTCAAAAACATGAAACAAGTCTCTTCAATCTGACGGAATCAATAGGGGATAGTTACAAGGAATGGAACAGAAATCCAACTTAAAATTGCACTTTAGGATGCAGGCTGAGGGCCTGCTTCCTTCCCGTCGATATTGGAGGAAAGAATGAAAACAAAGTTTGGGTTTGGAAAAACAAACCCTACCGGTCGAAGACTAAAGACATTTGGCTTTACTGTGTAAGCGCTTGACTAAAAAGAATCTCGCCATTTTCAATGGAGCAGAGCGCCCCCCTATCGCACCACTTTGCCATGAAGCCATCGATCGCTCCGCGACCAAGGTACCAAGCGTACACCTTGATGATGCGAGACTTTAGACGAGCTTTCAGGACATGATCGTAGAGCGCAGGCTCGCGGTCCTCTTTGAAGAAGCTTACAAGTAGCCTGTAGACTGTGCTCTTGGCCAACACGAGAACGAAATTGGCCAAATCGATTTGGTTGGAGGTGGAGGTATTGTCGGGACTGAACCCGACATAGAGCTCTCGAGCAGACAATCCACGGCGACCCAGTAAGTTTCTGATTAGCAAATCAGCCAGGCGCCACATTTGCACGGCCCGGCGACAGGACACTATCATGTGCCAAGCCGAACCCTCGACCTGGCACCAGGGGCACAGGCGAGAGGCGGCCAACCCTGCGTGGAACAAGAAGATAGGATCTGCCAGACGGTTCTTGTTGAAACGCCACACGACCTCGGAATCGAATCCAAGGGAGGGTGAGCGAACGAGAGCTCTCCAATTGACTCGATCGTGCGACCAGTGTCCCTCTAGAGAACCGTCTAGGCGGAGGGAGTTGACCATGATGTCACGCAGGATCGACCGCCTGTGCTGTTGAGGGAGCAGGGAGACCCACTCGCCGGTCAACGGGCGACGATACAACAGATTTGGGGGCCAGGGTTCAGGACCCAGAACATCTTTCACGCCACGGAAACGTAGATGGCAGAAGGCTCGGATCCTGTTCCCGTTGACGCCAAGAGCTTGGCGAACTCGACCAGATTGTTCGGCAAAGCCCTCCAACCGGTCGACGTCGGTCCACTCTGAACCATTGAGTAGGTCCCCGAGCGTTTTACAACCCAGCAAAGCCCATGAGGGAATGAAGGGAGAAGTGGCCGTTGGGAGAAGCGACGTTTCTGTCAGGGGAACGTCTCGCATTCCGCAGTTCGTTGACGGGAAATTCTCGGGCTTTGGTTTCAGGGAGAACCAAGCTTTGAGCACGGTTTGGAGAAACTCGGAGGTGTTACGAGCCGCAGGCCCACCGATTTTGGGGTGAAACAAAACCTGCCAGCCAAGACCTAATCGGCAAAACTTGCCAAGGAAATGCCGAGTCATGACGTGACAGGGGTGATCTTCTAAGTTGGAAAGAAATCGGTGTGCATAAACGACTCGGAACATGGCCACCTTCGACGCCAGGTGGACCAGGCCGAGTCCTCCAAGATGGACGGGGGCACAGAGGTCGCGCAGACGCGTCCAGTGTCTCCGGCCGGCCCATACAAAATTTGCCAGTTCCCCCTGAAGCCGGTTGAGAAGCGCAGGAGGTGGGGGCATAACTTGAAATGTGTACCACAGTCTAGGTGCCAGGAACTGGTTTGCGACTAGAACTCGACCACGAAGAGACATGGTCGACGCTCGGCCTCGCCACCTTTGGATTGCGACGAGGAACTTTTCCCGCAACGCGTCGAAGCCCCTGGCCTTGATTACAGGCGTATTGCCCAACATTACCCCCAAACACTTGCCGCCCTCACTCGACCAAGCGAAATCGAGTGGAGAGTCCCGACGCCCGACCCAGCTGCCTGCCCACAGACCGGTGGACTTTTGAGTATTGAGTCGTGCCCCAGACTGAACCGCGTAGATGTGGTAAACTACCCCCAACCGGTCGAAATCCTCGTCGTCAGCGATGAAGACCGATACGTCATCGGCGTATCCTGAGACGACGAGTCTGCGTTCCAGTTGACCAGGCATAAGAAACCCCGAGAGTCTTGATCTGCACAGTCTGAGGAAAGGCTCGGCTGTAAGCGAGAACAGCTGACCTGACAGGGGACATCCCTGTCGGATTCCCTGACCGAAAGGAAAGGGAGCCGTCAAACATGACCCCACTCGTACGAAGCACGTGGCGCCGGCGTAAAGTGTCCGCAGGGTTTGCACGAAATGTTCGCCGAAACCATACGATCGGAGAAGGTGAAAGAGATAGTGTTGGTTCACCCTGTCGAATGCTCCCTGTTGGTCAAGGGAGAGAACTGCTAGGGGAACCTGTTCGGTGTTGGCGTACTCCACGACGTCACGATGCAGGTGGAGGCTGTCGAAGATGGTTCTCCCCGGAACGCAGTAGCCCTGATCGGGGTGGACCAGCGAGCCAATTACTCGGCTCAACCGTGTTGCCAAAGCACGTGCGACGATCTTGTAGTCCACGGTGAGCAGAGAAATTGGACGCCAGTTTTTGATGTCCAGCCTGTCACCCGACTTAGGAAGTAGCGTCAGGATAGACTTTTGTGCAGATCGGGGAAGAAGGCCGGTCTCCATGGAGTGCGCCAACATTTCCTCAAACGGACCCGACAGCTCACTCCAAAAGAACGAGTAGAACTCGGGAGTGAGACCATCAATTCCGGGAGACTTCCCTTTGTTCAGGGACCCAAGAGCTTCGGTGAGTTCTTGTTGGCTCAGCGGCCGATCTAGGCTCTCACGTTGGAGGCGAGAAAGTAGAGGCAGGGTCTCGTACAGAGGCGAGTCTTCCTCGATTGTCACGGGCGTGGCAGCGTAAACCTCCTGGAAGTGACGCCTCGCGACCGTGCATAGCGACGGTCCATCAGACACGACGCGCCCTTCCAGGCGCAGTTCTTTGAGGGGTTGAAACGTGGGAGCCATATCACGAGCCAAACTTGGTCCTGCCGGACTGTCCGAAGCGAGCAGGTGGGCGTAGCGAGAGTTTGCCAGCACTCTCTCGCTTCTCCTTGTGTACGCGTCGCGCACTTGGGAGGTTGCGTGAGCTAAATCTGCCGTGGTGTGTTCACCCAGCAGGGGACTGGACACGATTCGATCGACACGCCTCTCGAGTTGTGCAAACGTCTCGTCCGACATTTGCCGGCGGAGTCTAATGAATCGGATGGTCGTGGTCTGAATCTCCTGCTTGATGGCATCCCACCAGTGGTGGAGCGAGGAGTAATGATTGCGACGAGCCTCGAATGATTCGAGAAGCTCGCGAATACAATCTCCGAAGTTCGGGTCCTCCAAGAGAGTATTGTCAAAGCGCCAATATGGCGAGACAAACTTAGGCGTTCGTAGCGACATAGTGGCCAGCAGTGCAAGGTGGTCGGAGAAAGCGGGCAATACGCGCACGCCGGTCATCAAAGTGGTCACTTCGGGAGTGCCATAGAACCTGTCTATGCGAGAGGCGGAATGCAGTGGGGCATTGCCCACATACGTGAAACCTGGCTCCCCGGGGTGAAACTCCCGCCACAAATCGGAGAGGTCTGCTGTCGTGACTGTGTTCCGGAGCAGTCGGGCAACGCGCGGATACCGCTCGACGCCCCCGGATCTGTCAGTGTTGGGATCCAACGTACAGTTGAAGTCCCCCCCAACAAGGAACTGAGCGTCGACTCCAGCGGTACCACGTACGTCGCTGATGTGACGTTCAAGGCACGTCAGAATGTCTAGAGCTATGGCTTGGTTGTGTGGCAAATAAACGGAGATGACGTGAAGCGTCCGACCTGTGGTGGGAATCTCTAGGAGAAGTTCCTGAAGATAGCCAGGGTATAGAATATTTTGGGCTCGAAAGACCATGGGTGATGACTTACGAAGTCCTATCATGGTCCCCGAGCACACTTGAACAGGGGGGTTGAAATAAAAAGAGTACTTCGAGATTAAAAGGGGTAGTGGTGATGAGGACGTGTTTGTCTCCTGTAGGAGGACGACGTCGGGGAAGTGGCGATCCAGGAAGGTCGACAGCTGACTCCATTTAAAGTCGCTACGAACGCTCCTTGCATTAAGGGTGATGAAAATTGTCTCCGCCATGTTGGTTACAGGTTTTTTACTCTAGTCCAGTGGAACTGACACTTTCCAGAGAGGTGGATCGAGATAGGGTGACCTCGTCTTCTCCGGTCGCGTCAAAGTACGCCTGCGCCTTCTTTAGAGTGGCAATAAGGCGTCGTGAACGTTGGTTGATTGCACGATCATTTTTCAAGACCGGAAGAACTGATGTCAGCATAAAAACCAGCCCGGTAATGTCGTTCGTAAAACGGCGGGCAACCTTGAATGGCTGATCGTTGCCCTTCACGTCCGCTAAGAACTGTAGAAAAGCGCTAGTGGACAGCGTCTTTCCAGCCTCTCCACTGTCAAGTAGCTCCACCGCAGCCAGGGGCATGGTTGCCTCACCAGGAGACGCCCTTTCATCTTGACGTGGACGCTTCTTGGCCGGAGAGTTGCTCCTTGGTTTTTTCTTTGTCTTGACCTGAGTGTAAACCGGTTCATCCAGCACCGGTTCGAGCTGGTGCGGTGTCCCAGTGTCAAGGCTAAGATCTGCATCATTAGTTTCCATTGCATCCAGGGCACAAGCTGCGTCGGTCGCAACCGGAGCTGGTGGGATGGTCCCATCGCTTGGCGTCAAAGTGGTGGCCGAAGCACTCTCACCCAGTTCCACAAGAATCTTTCTCTTGTTTTCGCCTCTAGACGTTTGGCTTTCAGTCTCTACCGCAGACCTTTCCTTGGTACCAATGTTGGCAGTGCATGTTCTGGCAATATGTCCAGTTTGCCTGCACTTGAAGCATTTGACGTCGTCAAAGCTGAGGAAGACACGGTTACGTTCTCCATCGTGTTCTACTACGATGGAGTCGGGAAGATTGACGTTCTCAGCTTTGATGACAAAGATCTGTCGTCTAAAACTGAAGACGTGACCAATGTCAGCCTCCTTCAAGCCCACGGTAATGTATGCCATAGGTGACACAAGCCTAACAAGTTTTGTCAGCTCGGCCTCAACGGCGTGGTGCGGGATGTAGGGGCTAACATTGGACAGTACCAAACGCTCAGCGGGGGTGACCAGCCTGCGCGCAGACAAAAATTGGTCCTTGATCGATATACCTCCGTGGTCCAGCATGAAAGAGTCCACCAAGGCCTTGGATTTTAAGTAGCAGCACACACGGCCCTGCGACAACCTGGAGGCAAAAGTTATGTTTTTGCCCCCAATGAGGTCTGCCAGGGACCGCAAGTACTGCGAGATGGTGACATGATCGATGGAAGGGAACAGTATTGCCTGGTCCTTCTTGGGACACGGCGGACCAAAGGAGGGCCCAGACGGACCGTCGCAACCGCGACGCTGCTGGCCCGCCCCCGAGAGCAAGGCCTGCGCCATGGTTGGCTTAGTAACTGGCGGAGTCTGGACCCCAGGGACAACGATCGACGAAACCACCGGCAAAGCAGGGATCGGCGTAGGGCACAACGGTGTTGGCGCGCTGGCTGAACCAGCCACCACGTTTTCTGCAGCCTTAACAGGGCTGGTCGCTACCTGGACGTCAGATAAGGACCTGTTTAGGCGCGGAGAGACGGGAAGAACGGTAACAGACTGATGCGCTGAGCCAGTCAGCACACCAACCCGTTGGTTGACAGTAGTGTCTGCCGCCAGAGAAGGCCTGAGGACAGTCACGGAGGACGGTTTGAGTTCCGGTGTGCTGTGTCCCCTAGAAAGGGGCGCAGGCACACCTTTATTGGGCCCTCGCACGAGGGGCACCTTAACGGCCTTACCGGCCCCGTTTTTAACAGCGGGGACAGGGGACTTCTTCAAAAAGTCTTGCGGCTTCAGTTGACTCATGGTGATACGAGTCAACTAAAAACCCTCCGGAATATTCAAAATAAAAACACGCCAGACAAGACGGACAAAACCACTGCTACCTGGCCTTGAAGACCAGGCAGCAAACCGAACAAGAACGAATAACCAAAACCACAATGATTAATTAGAGACTTCTAAAATGGCAGGGTTCAACAAGGAGGGTTAAAATGAGAAAAGAAAAGCAATAATTTGCAAGGCCAAAACTTACTTAAAAATGAATAATTAGAAAACAAAAACTACTCCAAACGAAAGAGGAGAAAAAACTGATTGAGAATAAGCAACAATAACTTATCAGGCACAAGCAGAACGTAGCAGACAGTAAGATATAGACAAACGACTGCGCTGCCCCGCACCTAAGGCTGTAACTGTACCGCGCTGGGAATAGCACGCAAATAACACGGTAAAGCGGAGCGAACGAAAAACACGTCCGTCTCCGACGGAGGCCGGGTGTGTGTGTGTGTGTGTCGTGTGTATCATGCGTGTGTTGTGTGAGTGTGCGTGTCGTGTGTATCATGCGTGTGTTGTGTGAGTGTGTCGTGTGAGTGTGTGTCGTGCAAGTGGTGTGTATTGTGCGTGTGTTGTGTGAGTGTGTGTGTGTCGTGTGTATCATGCGTGTGTGTGTCGTGTGTATCATGCGTGTGTTGTGTCGTGTGTATCATGCGTGTGTTGTGTGAGTGTGCGTGTCGTGTGTGTTGGATGTGTAGAAGATAGTTTGTTAAGTTGTGAGTGTATGTAATATCGATTTCTTTGTACATTTATGCAAATTAATGTTCCGTGGGTAGGCAATTTCATGGTAAAGGTCCCGGCCTAGGGTAAATCTAGGCCTAAGCATGAAAGCTATGTCGTAGTTACTGTGCGTTACCCGTATACTAGGCCTAGCTAGACATTTTCAAGTTGGGGTACCTAGCCTAGACCCCTATATAGTATTTCGTTAATGATGACGCTGCCTGTCATCATAGTTGAAATGAATGTAGTCTAACTGTAATAACTGCACTAGGCCTAGTATGTTACGACTAAATTCGCCGAGTTGATTAGTTCGGCAACTGTAAATGTTGCACCCGTCGTAACGAAAATACGTTTGAAGAAGGCAATTTGTATAATGGTCTCGAGCCAAGATTACACGCTCAGGTTCAAACGATAGCGGAGCTAGGTCAGTCATATGCCTTATTGCTGTCTATAATTTACACAATAGGCCTAGACCTGAAACATGAATTTCTAAATAGCCTAGTTGGAGTAGGCCTATGCTAGACTTTGTTATTGTTGTGCAGTTTTTAGCCTAGATGTGATGTGGTAGGTAGTGATTGTTGTAGGACACAGTTGTACTCTCAGTCATATGCTAAAGGTTGTCTTGTTGTTTGCAGCAGAGGAAATGGAAGTAGTAGAGCTGCTGCAAGTTGGCGGTGGAGAGGCAGCCGCTACTCGTGGTATGAATACATGCATATTAAATCAATTTTTTTTTTGAATATCCCATAATAGTCGGTGTTTCTGCAATTGAATATCAGACCTGTGGTAGATAATTGTGCAATATTGAGAGTGGTAGCTACTTGAATGTGTAGAAATTTGTGAAGAAGTTGTATAACTTACCACTGTACTGACAATAATAATAATAATAATGATAATATTAATCTGAATGAAAATACAATTGCACTTGTACACTAACGCTTGTCTCGTTCTTTCTAGCCGAGGTTGCGGGGCCCTCCGGTGTGCCCGTGCCGCCGCCGCCTCCAAAGGAGGACGCCGCCGAGCCTCATAAAGGTGTGTAAACAATTACTTAATAATAATGAAAATGTGTTTGTATAGGACCACATCATTTCTCCATAACAAATGGGTATAATTTGAAATTCTTGTCAATTACTACCGTAGCATAGTACATTAATGTGTGTATATTCTTGTATGTTGTGTCTCCCTGAAAATGTATGTAGTTTAAGGTTGGATGTGAGACGGACCTCGGTAACATTTGTCACGACCATAATTGAAGACACAATCTATGCAGCAATGTAACACAAACGTTTGTGACTTTCCCACAGGGTTGAAGAAACGAGAAAGTAGGAGTGCTCGGCGGCGCCGTTGGAAGCGGCAGCAGCGCGGGGCCTGGCGTGGTCGCGCCAACGGAAACCACCACCACCACGGCCACGTGCATGTGGTCAATTACAACTTCAATGGTGCTACACCAGACTTTTCTAATTTGCCGCGGCCCCCGACTCCAAACTTCAGAAAGTACCAACAATAAAATGTGGTTGCAGGTTGTAAATATGTGTTATCAAGTTATTTGCCATATCATCCTGTCCCCATTACAATAAAATTTTTGTTTGGTTAAATTAAATAGAATTTATAAATTTGTTAGGGAACCGGCCGTAAAAAGCGCCCAACCAGGCTACATTGATCAAGTTTCCGTGTGTAAATAATATTTGATTCGATTCGACTGCATGTTAAGGAGGGACAACACTGAAATTTCTAACTTCTAAAGTTTCCATCAGAATAAGATGTGTTTATGTTTGGACATAAGTCAATGGCTGAGATATAAATAGCACTAACAAAAAAATTAAAAATGGCATTGTTAATAATGTCGTATTGTTGATTCAACAATGAATTTGCCGGGACATTTTCACATAATTTTTCGCAAAACAAAAACTGCACTGTAATAAACTGCACATACACTTGGTTGCGACGAGAACCACTCTTGAAGTCACTAAAGTCTATTTACTTATAAGAAGCAAAGTGAATGAATGGAGAAACCCCGCCGAGGTGCGCATTGTGGCCGAGTGCAAGTTGTCACCAGTGACGGCTTCGAGCTCATCAACTGTTACCCCTCCTGCCCCCACCACTCACTCGCTGCTACTATCTCGGCCACTGGTGCAACCTTTCTGCGCGCCGAACCGAAATAATTACCCCATCCCTTTATTCTATTGTTCAAGATTGATTGATTAATGGGGCTTAACGTCTCATATTTATGCAACGATGGCTAATCGAGACGGTGAGCGGGTGATAATGAAGATGAGAAAGATGATAATGAAGAATAAAGCCACATCCGAATCAGATCCATTGTACGTCGCATGAGTCGTCATACGGGAGTCCAGCAAGGGAGGGCAGGGCCAAGTGGGAGGAGAAATTGGGGTGTGGACTGCACTTCGTCTGACTTCTCCTCCTCGACCAGTCCGGCTTGGGTGGCCCTACCAGAAGCATACGCTTCCGCCGGCATAGGAATATACACAACTTTTATCATTTACATCCATATGATATTCATAGGATATGGTGTCCTGTGTGGGTAGGTGGCCTCTGAGCGTGTGCCAAATAAAAAAATACAAAATCAAGTTGCCGCGATTATCGGTATATCGTAATAATATTGATATTCATCGGTAATAGGTACTACAGTACAATTATCATGAATATACCTAATAATAATTGAAGAATCGTTTGAAAAATGTAGTGAAATATGGAAATTCTGAAAATTAAAGGCTACGGTATCGAGTATATATAGCTTGGTCTTCAAATCGGTGGGTACTTATTTATACTTATTTATACATTTCGATTGATGATTGAAAGGGTAGAGCGGGGCAAGACCGGCAGGTGGGGTAAGTTCGTCAGACCTATTATCTTGGCGATGTGAATATATTGGAACCTGCCAAGAGGCTAGTCCGGTCGGTCTGTCATGGCCGCAGTCAGTGAAGAAGTTATGTTCCTCTCCGCTGCATTTTGGCGATTATACGGGTAAGTTGGTCTTTTCGGTATATCTGATGTAATATTCAGTACATGTTTGATTAGTGCCTTGACCTTGAATTGTCACTTTGATCAAAACTTTGTTTGTCGGCGTTTAAACTGCATCTCCTCATCAACCATGCTGTAGACGCGCTAGCAGAAGCCTCTACGCCAGGTGCCGATTTAATAGAATATTTTTCTCGACGGGGTAAGTCCGGCAAGCTGCCGAACTTGCCCCGTAATACTTTTCAACGTGTTTAAATGAAAGTTCACATTTGTATTTTTAATTGCAGGCAATAATCATGGTCCGTAACTACATTAGAAAGACTGATAGACATTTCTGGACCAATGCTAACTTGAAATTAGCTCTGGATGGCATAAAACAAAAGGTGTTAAGTACAAGTGCAGCCAGTGTTAAGTACAAGTGCAGCCAGTGTCAAATATGGAATACCAAGGACAACCATTCAGTATTGGATAGATAAAGAACTTCCAGAACAGCCTAGCCTTGGACGATATCGGCCCGTTTTCCCCCTCGAGATGGAAAAAGAGTTGGGGAATTATATAATTATGGTAGAAAAGCTGTTTCACGGACTCGGTCCCACCGATGTTAGAAGAATTACCTACGAATTCGCTGAAGCTAATAACATTGAACATCGGTTTAATAGAATTAAGAAGATAGCAGGTAAAGACTTTCTTGCTGGATTTATGAAACGACAGGGAAATTTGTCATTGAGGAAACCGGAAGATACTAGTATGGCGCGCGTGGCGGGCTTTACCAGAGCTAAGGTACACATTTTTTTTGACATTTTGGAGAAATTGCTTAAAAAACATAAGTTTCCTCCTTCAAGGATTTTCAATGTTGACGAGACAAGTATGAGTACCGTACAGAAGCCTACAAGAATCATCGCGGAGAAAGGTCGGAAGCAGGTAGGCAGAATTACCTCAGCCGAACGCGGGAAAAATGTCACAGTTGTTGGCACAATAGGTGCAACGGGAACATTCATTCCCCCAATGATCATATTTCCACGGGTTAGAATGAATCCTCAACTAATGAGTGGTGGGTTCCCTGGATCAATAGGGCATCCTAATCCATCGGGTTGGATTGATCAACCCCTATTTCTCATCTACTTGGACCCCTTCATCAACTGTGTTCATCCCTCTATTGAGAAACCAGTTTTACTGATTCTAGATGGCCACGCTTCCCACAAATCATTGGCAGCGATTGAAAAATGCTGTGAAAACGGAATAATCATGGTAACACTACCACCACATAGAAGTAACAAACTTCAGCCCTTAGATGTTTCCGTCTATGGTCCACTGAAAGTATATCTGGCACAAGAAATGGATCGATGGATGACTAACAATCCTGGAGAAAGGATTACCGATTATGTCCTCTCGCCGATTTTTAAGAACGCTTACATCAAAGCATTTACGCCACAAAATATTCAAAGTGGGTTTGAAAAATCTGGGATTTTTCCGTTTAACCCGGAAGTGTTCATTGAGGCAGACTTTGCAGCTGCAGAAGCTGTCAGTGCAAGGTACGTCCAAGCAACTGATGAGGGGACACCTGGCACCAACGCTTCTCATGCTACTGAGGAAGACTTTGCAGCCGTGAATATCTTACCTGTGACACCGGCAACAGTTACGGCTCCGGATCCGACTGTGATTACTGACATTCAAATTCCAACAACCTCAAAACATGTTGCAGTAAATGAAATATCACCAATTCCGCGTCCAAAGGCCATCATATTGGGCACCACAACGCCCAAGAGAAGAAAACAAGAGAGATCAGAGCACATCCCTAGCACGCCGTACAAAAAATGTCTTGAAACAAAGGAAGCTTACAAACTTCAAAAAGTAAAAATCAAACAAGAAAAGATGGAATGCTGCTACTGCAAAAGTTAGAGTTGAAGACGATGAAGCCTGCTTTTGTATTTTTTGTAGTGGCAAGTATGGGGATACCCAAGAACAATGGATAAACTGCTTAGATTGTGATAAGTGGGCACACGAAGACTGTACGGACATCCAACCTGGGGCTATTACATTCGTATGTGACCTTTGTCGATAACAGTTCTGGTTGTAAAGATGCTCTGTGAGTGTTTACAAATCAATTATTCATCTCAATCTTCACTTATGTATGGTGCCGATCTTGCCCCATACTTTTGCCTAACTTACCCAACTATAGGGGGCAAGTTGGTCAAAATTTCAATATTACATTTTCGTTTTTATAAATATATTGAAACACTTTTTGGTATTGTTCACTATACAACTTGTTTATGCAAAGATGTGCCTTAATGGTATTAAAAAAACAAATATTTCTACTATCAAACACTGAAGTTATTTGACATTTCCCTTAACGTGCCGATCTTGCCCCCCTCTCCCCTACTTGGGCTTAACGTCTCATATTTTTGCAACGAGGCTAATCGAGACAATGAGTGGGTGATCTATGAAAATGGTGATATATGAAGATGAAATATGGGGCTGTTTGGAGGAAAGGGGCAAGTAGGAGGGAGCGTGAGGAAAGGGGAAAGGGGAGGAACAGGGATTGGGGTGTGGACTGCACTTCGTCTGACTTCTCCACCTCGACCAGTCCGGCTAGGGTGGCCCTACCAGAAGCATACGCTTCCGCCGGCATAGCTCTCGGGTTCAACAAAGCACGCAAACCTGCCCACCACGATAAGGTGGCAGTCCCTGGGCAGGTGAGTGACACAAGTCATTACGGGACGAGATATCATTTCAAAGTAGGCATCCCATACAGCGCTGACAAGCTACCCACTAGGAAAATGTGTTTGCTCTCTCTAGAGCTCAAATTTCTATTTTTTTTTTTACAAGAGGAAATTGGCATGCTATAATTTGACTGCCCATTGTTCGTTAAATAAAAATAGTAATAGTGCTCTCTGGCACGAATGTATTTCTTGGTGGAGGGGGGGGGGGGGGGGGGGGGGGGCACATTGCCAGCTCGCTAACTAAAATCCTCAACTCTGTGACTCAGGATCACCAGATGTGACAAAACTCATCTTATGCTCATATGCTTGCGTTTCCCAAAACAGAAACTCTATAATGTCAAATACTAAAGACATTTCAGGCAAATAATCAAAAAGGAGCAGGGAATTTAAAATGATAAGAGCAAAAATGTTCAGACCCTGGGCATGGCAACATTCAGGAAGTTGATAATGTCCATACTCAAATTGAGAAGTGGCTGGAGTCTCGAGAGGTATTTAGCCCGGTCAGTATCTTGAGATCATTGGTTCAGTTGGGCAGAAGAGCCATAATGCAGTTTATCCAAGTAAAAGAAAATGTTTTCTTGAATTTTCAAGCTGTGACTTGAAAATTCACCCAACACTGCAGCACACAGCCACAACATAAACATGTTCACGTCGAGTGTTTGACCCGACGTGGTGGCTCGGAGTAGACTGGCCGTAATAAGGGAAGAGCATGAAAAGAGGATGTCGCAGCTCACGTGTGATGCTACAGAGCAAACAAGCCTACACGTGCTCCGCATCTTGGAGTCGAGGGCCGCAATACGTGCGGCTGAATTCAGAGCCCAGCGGGAGGAGCTTCTCCTCGAGGATTCTCGGAGGCAAGCCCTAGCAGAGGAAGCCTTCGAGAAAAAAAAAGTTTAAAAAAAGACTGGATTTCTCATTGTTGTCCAGAGCTCGTCAAGGATTGTAGAAGAGACAGCCTGAAACTTAAACGATACGAATGGACAGGTACTATTTCCGATGCGTTGTACGAATAATTGTCAAATTAGATTTTTGCGAAACAGAAAAGCATTTCATTGAATGGTCCCATGTATTGCAACATAACTGGGGTTTGCTCGGAATGTGGTGCTGCGTTTGCCGGAATGATTCTCACTGAACCTGCGGAGGGTGCTCAAGTACAAATCGTGTTTATTGTGAGCGGATATAGCCCAGACAAACACACATTTCAAAAGCAACGACCAATAACTGGGGCACAACGATAAAAGCTTGCAAACTACCTTCATGATTCTGGTATACCTCCTAGTGTATTTCAGCGCCGAAAGACTAACAAGCGTATGCGTTATGGGGAACGTGTACCTCGTAACTTACTCAAGCCTTCAGTCCTCCGTGTTGAATAGCACGAATACAGATGCAATACATATCCATCGCGAGAAAAATGTCCCATTCAGAGTTTGATGGATTGATTGATTGATTAATGGGGCTTAACGTCTCATATTTTCGCCACTATGGCCAATCGATACGATGAGCGGGTGATAATGAAGATGAGAAAGATGATGATGAAGAATAAAGCCAGATCCGAATCAGGTTCATTGTACGTCGCGTGGGTCGTCATACGGGAGTCCAGCAAGGGAGGGGAAGGCCATGTGGGAGAGAACTTTAAAAATTTAATAATAACTTTAAAATTTAAATCCTACAAAGTTGTACAATGATTTGATTTGATATTTGGGCTTAACGTCTCATATTTTTTGCAACGTGGCTAATCGAGACAATGAGTGGGTGAAATATGAAGATGAAATAGGGGGGCTGTTCTGATTGATTGATTTATGGGGCTTAACGTCTCATATTTATGCAACTATGGCTAATCGAGACGATGAGCGGGTGATAATGAAGATGGGAAAGATGATGATGAAGAGTAAAGCCACATCCGAATCAGGTCCATTGTACGTCGCGTAGGTCGTCATACGGGAGTCCAGCAAGGGAGGGCAGGGCCAAGTGGGAGAAGAAATATTCCCTGGGACATAGGGGGGGGGGGGGGGGGGGGAAGGCAGGGTTTCCTTTTGTCGCCTCTAACGACTAGCCGAGTCACTCAGGGCCTATTCTTTCCCGGGCCCAGACAGGCTCTAAGGATGTCAGGTATGTGGGAAAGACATTCAAAGAAAAAAGTAATTTTGAAATGTTGATTATTTTAAATTTCCAAAAGTACATGGATTCATTCATATAAAACTGGGTCCATACTTGGGAAGGTTTACAGAAAGAAACTTTATAATTGTTGGATTCGAATCGCGGACCCTTGGAAGTCTAGCCACACGCCATAAGAATTAATCAGCTGTAATACTTTAGAAGAGTGAAATAGGTAGGAGATATCTGTGTTCGTTCGCAGAACGTTTTCAAGTGAAATTCAAACGTTTGGGGCGCGACTAATTGGCGGCCATGTTAGCGAACTTGACAAAAAGAAATAATGGCAGATGATCAAGTTTGTGTATTTTAACGAGTTGATTAATTACGAGTGTATTATTTAATGATGATACTGATATTTGGGCTTAATGTCTCATATTTCTGCAACGAGGCTAATCGAAACAATGAGTGGGTGATATATGAAGATGAAATATGGGGCTGTTTGGAGGAAAGGGGCAAGTAGGAGGGAGCGTGAGGAAAGGGGAAAGGGGAGGAAAGGGGATTGGGGTGTGGACTGCACTTCGTCTAACTTCTCCACCTCGACCAGTCCGGCTAGGGTGGCCCTACCAGAAGCATACGCTTCCGCCGGCATAGCTCTCGGGATCAACAAAGCACGCAACCCTGCCCACCACGATAAGGTAGCAGTCCTTGGGCAGGCAAAATATGCGTGTTAGTACTGATTCTGGCGTGATTCCATCGGTTTGTGTATTAACTGTCACTACAACAAACACAACAATTTTGTGTATTTTCGAATTGAATTGAATTTTTGGATGTTTAACGGCGCGTCAACAACTTGGTTATTTGCGCCAAAACGCCAAAACGAGACATATGTGACTAAATTACGTAACTATAAATCATCCTACAGAACAGTACAAAACTTTAGGTCTAACAAATAAAGATTACAGAGAACGTATTTTTAAGTTTACAGTTTATTAAAGAGTGCACTTTGCACTAGGAATTGTAAAAGCTTCTCAGAGTAATCTCTATCTAAAATTTCTTCTAAAAGTAGTGGCAGGTCAATCTGTTGTTTTATGGCTTGGTATTTCGTGCATACTGTGAGCAGATGCTCGACAGTAATAGGCACATTGCATTGGTCACAACTGGGCGGTACCTTGTCTTCAGAAAAAAGGTAAGATTGGGTAAAATAAGTATGGCCTATTCGCAGCCGGGTCAGAACCACATCCTCACGACGGGTAAGACGTATGTCTGTGGGAGAATACGTTAGTGTAGGTTTTATTTTTCGTAGCTTATTGTTAACTACACGACTCCAGGCAGACTGTCGTAGCCGACACATGTATTCCCGAAATGTGGTTTTGACGTCTGAAGTAGGAACCATCTCGTTGTCTATCGACCCCTTTATAGAGGCAGATTTTGCTTCTTCGTCTGCTTCTTCATTACCTTCTATACCCATGTGACCGGGTACCCAACAAAATAAAATAGTAAAACCCATATTTGCTAACTCGGATACATAAAATTGTATTTCTATTACTATGATTGATTGATTAGTGGGGCTTAACGTCTCATATTTATGCAACTATGGCTAATCGAGACGATGAGCGGGTGATAATGAAGATGAGAAAGATGATGATGAAGAATAAAGCCACATCCGAATCAGATCCATTGTACTTCGCGTGGGTCGTCATACGGGAGTTCTGCAAGGGAGGGCAGGGCCAAGTGGGAGGAGAAATATTCAGTGGGACAGTGGGGGGGAAGGGACAGGGTCTCCTTTTGTCGCCTCTTACGACTAGCAGAGTCACTCTGGGCCTATTCTTCCCCGGGCCCAGACGGGCTTCTATTACTAAGGGATGACTAGAATATAGGTTTAAAAGTGCTTGAAGGGCACTTAGACTATCCGAGCAAACTAAAATCTTGCCTGGTGGGTGACATACCAGTGCCTTTAAAGCCTCTCTGTAATTTAAAAATTAACGGTACAATAGTAACCTTTGCTGACGACACAGCCATTACCTTTGTAGGCGACACGTGGAAAAGTGTCTACGAAACTGCAGAGGAAGAAATGAAGAAGATTAGGTCGTGGTTGTGTTCAAATCTTTTAACGCTTAACGAATCCAAAACCTATCATATGTTCTTTACAGTCAACAATTCAAACGAACCTAATAAAATTCCTTTAAAATTGCACACCCAAAATTGTTTACAAACAGTGAACTCGAATGACACGTCATGCAACTGTCATGAAATAGAAAACAGGAAGGAGCTGAAATACCTCGGGATAATAATAGATAAAAACCATTGATGGACTAGGCACATATCGAGCATCACGAAAAGAATTAGGAACCTAATTTATAAATTCTATCATCTACGAAATGTCCTATCTATATCAACGCTTCGAACAGTTTACTTCTCACTAGTTCAAGCCATTTTTCAATGCGGTATTCTTGCGTGGGGAGGTGCACTTACTACATTTATCAGCAATTAAAATTATACAAAAGCTAGTACTTAAAGTAATTCTAAAGAAAACACGTAACTTCCCCACAAAAGAATTATTTAAAGATGCTTAAGTCCTCACCATACCGCAACTCTATTTCAGAACAGTCATACTATACATTTATCAAAATAGAAATCAGTTTCCTTGTGTCAATCACTCCCAAAATACTAGACGTAACAACATATTTTACCTCGAAATTCCGAAAATGAAAAAACGTCTGACCCAACGTCATATAGAATATCGCGGACCTAAATCATTTAACATGTTACCCCTTTATCTGCGCAAACCTGGCCCAAAAGATAAAATGAAAACTCTACTCAAGAACTGGATTCATTTAGAACCAGAAGACACAATACTCATCAAGTAACAACATAACAGTTCAGCAACATATATCAAAATATTATTAACGTACAATATCTGGAAAAAAATCCTATTCTTGTGCATAATTTGTTCTAGTTTTTAAGACTTTATTTCTTAGCTACGATTAGTATAAAATATATTACAATAAATCCTAATGCGCGTTTGTTATATTATTTAGATTTAATTATTAAATATATTATAATATATCCTATTGCGCATCATCTGTTTGAATTTAGTTTGAAGTTTTTAGATAGAATTAGTGTTAAGTAGTATTGTAAGTTTTAAGGCTTAGCCTTAGAATCTTATATAAGACTTAATTGTTTTATTCCTTTAGTCTTTCTGCATCTTCACAACCTAAGAATCTTGTAAATGTGTAATTTAGTTAATATTAAGTTAATTAGTTACCATTGATTTATTACAGATCTAATTTAACTCTCTGAATTGAGATTGCTCAGTTTTGAGGATTTTCTTCTACTTATATATACTATTACACTACGTATAGTTGTTTAAATGTTTAGTTTATAGTTATAATATGAGACGTATAATATAATGTCTGATACCAATGTAAGATTCTCTGAACGGAAGCTGAGGAAAGTCACGCACAAGACTAACTTATGTGAGTTCCTTAACTTCCTTCAGTGCCAAATCAAAAATCACTATAGAAATGTATCATGGAATAAATAAATAAATAAATAAAAAATAAATAAATCATAGCAAAAGAAGTGTTGGTAATGTCCAGAGATGTGGAGATATCTTTTTTTAGTATTATTATTTGTGGTTTAAAGGCACAAAACATCTGGGTTATCAGTGCCTATTTTTCCTATTTATAAAATAAAATATTATTATTAATAATATTATTTAATAAAATCTTTTTAAACAACCAGAGTTAGATCCTCTGTAGTACTATCTCTTTTTTCTATGCGAATTAAATACAATTTTGAAACTATTAGACAATATTAAGAAAAAGTTTAACTTATTTGGATACACAAAGCAAATTCATATTTTTAATTAAAAAATGTGTTTTAATGTACAGATTATATTATTGGTTTGAGTCTGGGCATAACCTTAATCACCAAAAGAGTATTGAAGTTTGAAATAATGAACATTACAAACTGTGAAAATGATGAAGTTTAGAAGTTACATTGTGTACATTTGTTTTATTACCTGCAATTTTTAAAAATAAAAACAAAATCCATAGCAAACAAAGGACGCAATTTCGTAGGCGCTGCGCGACAACTCCGTGAAGTTTACGAGCTTCTTTCGCAGGCCAACCCGGCAATATCTGATTTTCTCTCTGCTCGCTCGATCCAGTGGCATTTCAACCCTCCGTACGCCCCCAACTTCGGTGGCCTCTGGGAAGCCGGGGTGATATCAGTTAAAACCCTGCTGTTCCGCCTTATTTCTGACTCGCCACACACTCACGAGGAATACGCTACATTATTTTGTAGAATCGAAGCTGTGTTGAACAGCCGCCCTCTGTGCGCTCTTGCCTCTGACCCCGAGGAAAGCTGCTCGTATCTAACCCCGGGCCACTTTCTGGTCGGTTCGGCTTTTCTCGCTCCTCCTGAGCCCCTCGAGATCGAACGCTCCTCACGTCTTTCACGTTGGCAACGTGGACGCCAATTGCACCAATCCTTCTGGTCCCGATGGCACACGGAATATTTGCACTCACTTATGCAACGTGGTAAGTGGCAGCGTGGTTGCCCCAATCTTCAAGTCGGCGACGTTGTGTGCTTTCAAGACTCCTCCTCCAGCCCCTTGTCATGGCCGATCGGTCGCATCACTGCCCTTTCGCCTGGTAGTGACGGTGTCGTACGTGTCGTCTCAATTCGTACTGCACACGGCAATTTTATCCGTCCTGTCAATCGACTTGTGGTTCTCCCCCTTGCATAGTTTGCTTGGGAGGTTTCGAATCGTTTCCGTTTTTCGACTTATCATTTTCCTTTTTTTTTCCATGATCAGTTTGAGTTAAAATATGGTCATGTTGGTGGGCGGTATGTTCGCGCCAAGTAATCAAAGACATTTCCGTTTCCCCTCATAAAAAACTAGCAGAAATAGCGGCTCTCCCAGGAGACCTATATAACAGACCCATAGCCTCACTAGGAGCGGCATACTGCTGTAGCCCGGCTAAACGACCGAGGCGCAGCTAACCCCCCCCCCCCCCCCCAACTGCCACCTGAAAACCCTCATATTAACCACTAACATAACAACAAATCCAGCTGCCAAGCAGCCTCCTTTCTCGAATCAAAAATCGACCATACTCACAATCATCCTTAAAATATGACCCCCCACAGGAGTCGGCACTTATACTACCACATGTCTGTACTCCACCAGCAGACATCCCAGACAACGACGACGAAGACCCACTTGTCATTTTATTTGGTTGCTCGAGAGGTACACACGCGTGAAGTTTATCGGGAAGTGAAGTGAAGTGAAAAGTGCAGTGAAGTGAACTGTGTTAATTGTGGTTGCTGTGCCAGTGGTGTCCTGCGTCGGCAGCATGGATTCTCCAGGAGACTTATGTAAGTAGGAATCCCCTTCCAAAATCGAGCTCTGCTGATTTTTTTACGATAATATCGGGGAAAATTCCGTTAAATACCAAGGAAAAAGTGTATTACTGGGTGCGGAAAGTGACGGGGAGGAAAAGTTAAGCGAAGATAAGGAGGAAAAAGGATTGTGAGATCGCTGAACAGTTGGAAGTGGTGTGAGCAGTAGCGTGGTTGAGCGGTAGCGTGGTGTTTGGAAAGCGTGGCGAATCGGCGCGTTGAGGTTAGGGTCGGCCTGCCAAATCCTTACTGAAGGACAAGCAAGCAGGAGAGAGAGTTGGAAGACCCAGGAAGAGGGACTGCTCGGGAGGGAAGGCGGACCGAGGTAGGAAGTACGCAGGTTGTGGTTGTTGTTTGGTTGCGCGTTAGGACAGGTAGGATGAGTGATAGGAAGGTGCAGGGCATGGAATGTGTGGCGTGTGGGAAGGCAGTAGTGAACAAGGGGGTGGGTTGTGATGGGTGTGATGGGTAGTATCATCCGAGCTGTGGGGGACTGGCTGATGATTTTTTGTATGCCTGTCTTCATGAATTATTCAACAAAAAAGATCAAATAATAAAAAATAGTGTCAAAATAAGACAAATAAAAGCGAACATACTTAAAATACAACGGCAACAAGAAGAGGGGATTCTTGTAAGATCGTGGTACCCCACAATTATCGAAAACGAAAAAGCGTCAATGTACCATGTAATGGGGGAGAAAAAGAGAGGGAAGCGAAAACACATCGAATACATAAAAAATGCGACTGGCACAAACATACAGGACCAAGCTGGGATACAACAAGAATTCGTAACCTACTATACAGACTTATTCTCAAAAGGAACCACCGTACATAATAACGAAGAGTACTTCAATCAAATAATTGAAAGTAATTCCTCCGACGATGATAGGAAAAAAATGACAGAACATTTTACCATAGACGAAATTACCCTAATCATGAAGAAAAGTCCGACGAATAAAGCACCGGGAGAAGATGGATTACCTATAGAAATATACCTTGCACTGTCGGAAACAATGAGCCCAATACTCAACGAAATCGCTAACGAAATATTGTCAGGAAAATGTAAGAAGCCCCTTCCAAATTCCTTCCATAAGGGTGAGAGAAACAGACAACAAAAGTTAAGATTAAGGAGACGAGGAGCAGAAACCTCTTACTCCTCTTCAAATACGCATAAGCGACTTGATGGGACCCATCACATCTGGTGGGCGTTTGTCAGCGACCAAGAGCAGTGCCGGGCCAGGGGGGTGAGTCTCGAATTCCACATGGAAACGCAACTTTCGACGTTTTGATTCCATTCATGGAATGGCAATTCCGAATTTGCGTAGTCTCGAATATTGTTTTCGATCATCGTAAGTGATAATTCAATTCCACGCGGCAGTCCGTCACTAGCGGCTAGGACCAGAATGTGTCAGCTTTTAAGCTAATGAGAAGCGTCGTAATAAAAAGGGGCGTGGTTACGATTTTAGCAGTTTTTCGAGCCTTTTTTTCGAAAGATTGACGGCACTTGCGATAAACGTATAACTGAGGGTCATATAACCGACGAGAAAAAGTCTCTCACGCCGCAGTTCATTGGGGAGCAACCGAAAATGGTTCAAAATAAATTCAGATTAAGTTTCACAAACGCTAAACAACAGGAGTTGTGGAGAACCCTTCAAAATCTACTTCATGGCTGCGTCGGCCCTAGGAAGGACATCATCCAGGGAAGACGGTAAGTTTACTGAATATTACTTTATTAAAATAGAAAGGCTACGGTACCCTTACCTTAGTTCTTTGTACCTCTGGTACCTTCTTGAATAATATTTTACATGTCACAGACATTTATTTGAGATCACCTCTCGTAGTCCTAAAATGACTGCCCTGGCCTGTACATCCATCACAAACACGTAGGCTAGGCCTAGGTCGATGCGTGTGCCTCGTAGATACAGCTACCATGTAGACTCACTCTACCTCGATCTAGTAGTAGGCTAACGAATGTACGCATGATTGCTATAGGTCGCTATGAATTCTGGTTTTTATACTACAATTCGTCATTGTAGAGTCGTGATTGAATGTCTTAGGGTAGTTAAAATATACACAATCACTAGGGTAGTGTGATAATTGATTGATTGATTTTGGGCTTGACGTGTTATATTTTTGCAACTTGGCTAATCAAGACGATGAATGGGTGATAATGAAGATGAAATTGGGGCCTCTTTGGAGGAAAAAGGCAAGTAGGAGGGCGCTTGAGGAAAGGGGAAAGGGGAGGAAAAGGGATAAGGGTGTGAACTGCACTGCGTCTGACTTTTCCTCCTCGACCAGCACGGCTAGGGTGGCCCTACTAGAAGCATACGCTTCCGCCGGCATAGCTCTCCTTTCACATTACATAAGCATGTCTGACCAAGCGGGGTAAAGACGTGATGGTTGATCTTTAGTAAGGGCGGACGCGTGATTCTGTATTATAATCAACAAAGTCGCGAGCATCCCCTACAAGTTCTAAACGTGCTACTATAACTTTCTGCACCTGGGACCAACCATCCATTAAAGCAATTTCATTAATACGATGAAAAAATGCCCCAACTTTGAATTGGCCCGAGTGTCCAGAAAATTCCGGAATCAAGTTAATATTACTCAAATTACCAAGTCCCGTAGTGCCTACACCCCTACGTGACCCCCTGGTTGCGGAGAACCAGCATCAAAAGACATGATGAAAGTACTGTTGAAATTTAAACAATAAACTAAAATGAATCCCCAAAAGGAATTTCTCAAAGCAAATGAAGTGAATTATGTGTGTATCTAGATGGCCCCTGAGATTAAACGTGTCCCTGCGCAAATCAACCAGCCAAGAGGAAGAGAGCGTCCCATGCACGAGACATCGAAGGCAGTGCCAAGATTTAAAAATAAAAAAAAAATGGAGAAAGTGAGGGAGAGAAAAAAAGCAATTAATAATAAAAATAAAATAAAATTTCAAATAAAATGAAACTGTGACGTATGATCTTAAGAGTATTTATTCTAGATACATAATGCAACGGTTTGAGAGGAAAAAAGAATGGATTTCCTAGATTAAAAAAAAAAAAAAAAAATTAAATTCATTATATCCCCCCGCTTTGCCACCAGTGTCGTGGGGTGGAAAGGGAAGTTAGCGTGGCAAAGGATAATAAAGAGAAGAGCATCTTATACAACACAATTTATTGATAATGCTACCACCACCGTAAGGCGACGGACTCTTAATACATTATATTAACTTATGATTTTTAAGGAGGCGTTTGATGGTTCTTGGTGCATATTTTTCACCGTTATTTCAGACTGTTGCAATATGTATATATCTAGTATACAATCCTATCTGAAATGAGGCTATCACATTATGGTAAGGAGATATGCACCGACGTATTTAACTGAAGCTGAGGAATACACCCGGTGAATACCGACTAAGTCCCCCTGCCGCTTACGGCAATTTAGGACTAGGCCTTTAAACTAAGTGCAACTTAAAGTATTATATCAAGGCAAATATTAATTAAGTATAGACTCAGGTGAGTCATATAAATAATTAACATTAGTTGGTCTCCTGCCATATACGGTAATTCAGACAGATAAGTCATATAAATAATTAACATTAGTTGGTCTCCTGCCATATACGGCAATTCAGACAAACCATGACCTAAGTTCTCAACTCACCGAATCCAGTAATGTGGAGCTCCTGGCTAACTGACTGACACTTTGGCTTTAATGTGTCACCGTATATATACTAAATAAGTGATCTCCATCAAAAATGACAAAATGACAACAGTAATTTTCATGAATATTATTGGGTCTTAAATGAAGAATTTATGTAAGACATGTGAAAACAATATATCGAATTGAATAGCTGTATAGGTGAAAGTGAAATGAAGGAAATTGACATTAACATACTTATTGTTGTTATAAGATTATAATGATATCTTGGAACATCCGTGTTCAGTGCAAATTTATATTAAATAGAAGAAATAATAAAAGAAGGGTATATAAAAATAATAAATGAGATAGCGCACCATGGCAATAAGGCAGCAGTCCCTGGGCAGGAAGACGTGGGGGAGTATCTAGACAATTCATTAGTTCGAGGGTTCGAAATTCGAATACCTGCTGGTCGAGTGGTCTTCTGTCTAATGGCATAACGGTCTTGGTATGGCGGATTAAGTATAATGTCATAGGCAGGGTTCTTAGGTGACCCCGCCAATGAGGCGACATAGCTAAGTAATAGATAGTGTGAGTATATTGGTGCAGACCGACGTCTGTCACCCATTGCTCGACGTTTCGCCAGAATTGCATCTGGCATGTTCACGAGTCCCTATCACGTCCTTCTCATTCAAGAGCCTAACGTCGACTGACTATTGTCAGCCGAGGCGCGCGTTGTCTGTATCCCCAATGCTGTAGAAGGTGGAGGTGCGGGGCGGCGCGGTTCTATTGTTTATTTTGAGGGCTGGGCCATGTTTCATGAAGTCAGTTTAGTCAGGGTCATCAGTCAGTTTTTATATATCTAGTCATGGCAATAAGAGATGAAGTTATAAAATAATTATACCTTGTTTATCGGTTTGTCAATTTTGTTTTTACAGAAAAAACACTTGCTGACTCATTTCCAGCTACTGATAATTTGAAGGAAACGGCAGAAAAGGAACTGCAGGAACTTGTGCCTCTCCTTGCTGAATATTGCCAAAGTGGCGTCATGCCAAAACGCACGCAAGACCCCAGCTACAAAGATGAAACAACAATTGATACGCCTCCAAACAAATTTAAGCATATCACGGTTCGCGCGCCTGCGGTAAGAGATAACAAACAGCAAGAGTACTCGACCACGACCACGCAGCGTCGCATCGAGTAGGGTTGGAAAGTAGGGTCTAGCACGTCCGTGGGGAGTGGGGGCCGACACAGACAGCCAAGTGCGACTAACCGGCCCGAGTAGGGTTGGATAGTAGGGTCTAGCACGTCCGTGGGGAGTGGGGGCCGACACAGACAGCCAAGTGCGACTAACCGGCCCGAGTAGGGTGGATAGTAGGGTCTAGCACGTCCGTGGGGAGTGGGGGCCGACACAGACAGCCAAGTGCGACTAACCGGCCCGAGTAGGGTTGGATAGTAGGGTCAGCACGTCGTGGGGAGTGGGGGCTGACACAGACAGCCAAGTGCGACTAACCGGCCCGAGTAGGGTTGGATAGTAGGGTCTAGCACGTCCGTGGGGAGTGGGGGCCGACACAGACAGCCAAGTGCGACTAACCGGCCCGAGTAGGGTTGGATAGTAGGGTCTAGCACGTCCGTGGGGAGTAAGGGCTGATACAGACAGCCAAGTGCGACTAACCGGCCCGAGTAGGGTTGGATAGTAGGGCCTAGCACGTCCGTGGGGAGTGGGGGCTGACACAGACAGCCAAGTGCGACTAACCGGCCCGAGTAGGGTGGATAGTAGGGTCTAGCACGTCCGTGGGGAGTGGGGGCCGACACAGACAGCCAAGTGCGACTAACCGGCCCGAGTAGGGTTGGATAGTAGGGTCTAGCACGTCCGTGGGGAGTGGGGGCTGACACAGACAGCCAAGTGCGACTAACCGGCCCGAGTAGGGTTGGATAGTAGGGTCTAGCACGTCCGTGGGGAGTGGGGGCTGACACAGAAGTGCGACTAACCGGCCCGAGTAGGGTTGGATAGTAGGGTCTAGCACGTCCGTGGGGAGTGGGGGCAGACACAGACAGCCAAGTGCGACTAACCGGCCCGAGTAGGGTTGGATAGTAGGGTCTAGCACGTCCGTGGGGAGTGGGGGCTGACACAGACAGCCAAGTGCGACTAACCGGCCCGAGTGTAGTGCGCAGCAAGCATGCCGTGCACGGTAGTTCGATGTTGGCACTCAGGCCCTCCAGCGCGAGATTACTCACAGTAAAGAACTGTCCGCGACATTGCGGGCAAACTGTGGTCCTGTCGTCAGACCGGCAAGCGTTGCATAAGCTGTGTCCCGCGGTGCACTGGTGTATTGGTGCGCACATGACCTTGAAGCAAACAGGACACTCGAGAGTGGTCATGATGTCCCGTTCTAATTCGGTTGTAACATTCCTCACCCGGTCGCCCCTCTCTGCAACACCGATCCCTAGTTGAGGTGCCGGTGTGATGTTTGCCTTCTCAACTATCAAGGGTAGAGAATACGTCTAAGCAAAGGCCACCTGTTGAACAATCGACCCTGGTGACTTCGGCAACCGAGTAACCACCGTAAAGGTTTCCTTCCGCGGACCCAGCTGACCATTTAGTCTACTACCGTAAACAAAAACAACCCCTTCCTGTGTCAACATCGCAGTGTTGCGAAATCCAGCGATGACCTAGGAGACGTTCTGGTCCTCGAGGCCAATTATTCGAGAGGGGGCGGATCTCTTAACCCTGTCACCGGTACCCAACTGACCATTTCCATTATTAGGTACCCCAAACCCAGGTCGTCCCAGCGACTCTGAGGACCACAGTGTGGTAATAACCACAGGACACGGCAGCCACGGTTGATGATCAAATAAAAGATTTATTACTTTTACCCCTTTGTACCTCAGTCTTAGACCTTTATATTAAGGCTAGGCCTAAAATTGAACGAGGATTAGCTTTTCCATTCTTACGTTCGAACGTAAGAAGAAGTAAAAATTAATCTTTCGCTCAGTGTTTTGTTGGCTTACTCATCATGTGATCGAACGTAAGATTAGCAGAAGGTTATTGATATGTTGTTTGAGGGTTACTGTTGTATTGATAGGCTTGTAAATGTTGTTACGTTCAGCGATTTAGTTGTAGTTTTAACGTTATTGAGTGCATCGACGGCACCCATATGTCGTGGTGAACGCCACAAGTTAGAACGAAACGAATTATGTTTATAGACATGGAAAACATTCAATTAATGTTCAGGCCATTTGCGACGGTAAGTTGCGGATTGTAAATGTAATTGTGCAATGGCTTGGCAGCACACACGATAGTTTTATCTGGCGGCAAAGCCATATTAAAGACCGCCTGGATTCTGGCGTAACATCTGTTTTTTTAATTTTAAGAAGCTGAGAACATGCCTGGCCTACTTGTTATAAATGCTTAACTTCGACAATAGATCCTAAATTCAAGAAGATAATAATTGAAGACTATAGGCCTAATGAAGGCCTGCTGCTATTGTGATCAGGCACATCCCATTTGATTATGTATTGTAATATACCTCTTTTTCCGTATACCGGTAGGCCTATGCTAATTCACTAATACTTCTAGCTCTTGTATACTGGTGGTATTATGTGCTGCTTGTTATTTGACAGGAGCCCCAGGATATCCGTTGGAGGCCCACCTTCCAACCCCTGTACGAAACCCGGACACTGGAGCCGAAGATTAATAATAAGGCTTAACGTCTCATATTTATGCAACGATGGCTAATCGAGACGATGAACGGGTGATAATGAAGATGAGAAAGATGATAATAAAGCCACATCCGAATCAGAGCCATTGTACGTCGCGTGAGTCGTCATACGGGAGTCCAGCAAGGGAGGGCAGGGCCAAGTGGGAGGAGAAATATTCAATGGGACAGTGGGGGGGAAAGGAGATTGGGGTGTGGACTGCACTTCGTCTGACTTCTCCTCCTCGACCAGTCCGGCAAGGGTGACCCTACCAGAAGCAAACGCTTCCGCCGGCATAGCTCCAGGAATCATTAAAGCACGCAAACCTGCCCACCACGATAAGGTAGCAGTCAATGGGCAGGACTGGAGCCGAAACACGCTACAATAACAGCATATGTCCACTAGGAACTGCATTGAGCGTTGTTTTGGATGATTTATTGACTAATGGGGCTTAACGTCTCATATTTTTGCAACAATGGCTAATCGAGACGATGAGCGGGAGATAATGAAGATGAGAAAGACGATGATGAAGAATTAAGCCACATCCGAATCAGATCCATTGTACGTCGCGTGGGTCGTCATACGGGAGTCCCACAAGGGAGGGCAGGGCCAAGATAGATAGATATTTGGGCTTAACGTCTCATATTTTTGCAACGAAACTAATCGAGAAAATGAGTGGGTGATATATGAAGATGAAATATGGCGCTGTTTGAAGGAAAGGGGCAAGTAGGAGGGAGCGTGACGAAAGGGGAAAGGGGAGGAAATGGGATTGGGGTGTGGACTGCACTTCGTCTGACTTCTCCTCCTCGACCAATCCAGCTAGGGTGGCCCTACCAGAAGCATACGCTTCCGCCGGCATAGCTCTCGGGATCAACAAAGCACACAGGGGGAAGAGAAATCTTCAGTGGGACAGTGTAAGGAAGGGACGGGGTCTCGTTTCGTCGCCTCTAACGACTAGCAGAGTCACTCTGGGCATATTCTTCCCACTGTTCAGACGGGCCATGGGGATAGTGGTGGGAGGCGCTGGCAGGGAGAGACCCGCTGTCCTGCTCGCCTTAACCATGTCCATTAAAATTAACCCTCTCTCGGGAACAACCCAACACAATTGTACACGTCCGAACTTGGTAGGAAACGGATACGCGAAGCTTCCTTCATTCGATTGATTGATTAATGGGGCTTAACGTCTCATATTTGTGCAACGATGGCTAATCGAGACGATGAGCGGGTGATAATGAAGATGAGAAAGATGATAATGAAGAATAAAGCCACATCCGAATCAGATCCATTGTACGTCGCGTGGGTCATCATACGGGAGTCCAGCAAGGGAGGGTAGGGCCATGTGGGAGGAGAAATCTTCAGTGGAACAATGGAAGGGGAGGGGCAGGGTCTCCTTTTGTCGCCTCTTACGACTAGCAGAGTCACTCTGGGCCTATTCTACCTCGGGCCGAGACGGGTCTCCTTTTGTCGCCTCTTACGACTAGCAGAGTCACTCTGGGCCTATTCTTCCCCGGGCCCAGACGGGACTTTGATGACGATTTGATAGAAAACTGTTGACGATTCTCCCGACGAATCGGCTGAAGGCAAAGAAGATTAGACTAAACTCGTAACACCATTTTCAATTTGGTATAATTGGTTGAGAGTGGCAAGTGAAGTCATCTATTTGACTAGTCGATAAAAACTGAACTGAATATCAGTGGCGAAGCGTGGCCTTGAAATTAGGGTAGACATAGATAATTTTGTGTAATATTTCGCAATATAGAAAAAAAAGTTGGTAATAAGAGGGTGGTGGTGGGGGGGGGGGGGGGGGGGGGCCGCAAAATGAACATTCGTGAATCGCCCAGGGCGAGAATCAACAATATCACTTTCGGCGGAGCACATCGTTAGTCACTAACAGTTTACACAAAAAAGTAAATAATATTTTTAAAAAATAAGGGTAGAAATCACACGCTATTTGGATATTGTACACTTTTGCTGTGCACTCCATTGGATACATTGGATCCCCGTCGTACCCGCGATGTAGCGTGAACACTGCCGTGCGCCGCGAGCACGTCCGTGAGCAAGAGACCGCGCCGCTGAACAAACGTGCGTGGCAGGTCGGGCCACGTCCGGTCCGCGTGGGCCGTGAGGGCGTGGGCCAGCATCGCTTCGGGCTGGCCCCTCCAACCGCCGCACGCCAGGGGACAGTCGTAGTCGCGGCGGGGACAGACCGCGCCGTGTCCCCCTAGCCAGCACGCGCGCATGAGCAGCAAGCATGCCGTGCACGGTAGTTCGATGCAGAGCGACTTGGCGAAAGCAACATCAGCCCGCCCATGTCTTCCACCAGCGCCACGGCTACTTAAGCCTGCGCAACGGTGGGGGCGGGGACAGTCGAACGTCGGTAGCCAAGGGGTACACAACAACACAACTTTTATAACGTTACGTGAATTTGAGTAATCCTTTGGTCCGGGTAAGCACGGATTGCAGATCTAGCAGAAGTGATTGTGGATGATGATGATGACGAATTAATTTGTGGTAGAGTTGACTATTGTTAACTTGATTAATTCTGGTTTATTGAAGTTGCCATGGACGTGGACCAGACACTGATTCAGATCTTAACACTTTTGAATTTGCATGATGACACTGACACTCTGACAATTGACTTGAACACATTTGATTTTATACGATGACGCTGACACTATGACAATTGACTTAAACACATTTTATTTGATACGATGACTTTAAAACTCTTGACAATTGACTTTTAACACATTTGATTTTATACGATGACGCTAAAACTCTTGACAATTGACTTTTAACACATTTGATTTTATACGATGACGCTGACACTCTGACAATTGACGTTTAACACATTTGATTTTATACGATGACGCTAAAACTCTTGACAATTGACTTTTAACACATTTGATTTTATACGATGACGCTGACACTCTGCAAATTGACTTTTAACACATTTGATTTTATACAATGACGCTGACACTCTGCAAATTGACTTTTAACACATTTGATTTTATACGATGACGCTGACACTCTGCAAATTGACTTTTTTAACACATTTGATTGTATACGATGACGCTGACACTCTTGACAATTGACTTATAACACATTTGATTTTAAAAAGAAATCATAATCATTATTATCAAGTACAGGGACAGTCAACACAACGCAACTTCTGTCACTTTGTTGTGTACACATTCAAAGACGTCAAGGTTTTTGAAAATGTTAATCGACTACTCCTTCATTGACGACATGTTACTAAAACTTAAGAGATTCACTTGATTCCAAGAACCTCCCTCCCTCGCTTGACCATGTCCTCGTTGATGTTGATATATGTCTGTGGCATTGTTGCTCGCTTAGGTGTTATTGATGCTCAGACTTGTGTCTCCTGCTACCGTTGAAGCGTTATGATAATCTCAGATCACTGGCGCCTGACATCCGGTGTGATTCCACTGTACTTGGCAGCTAAGCTATCCAATATTAACGATAAATAACTAAAAATACTTCGTCGTCGCCATTCATTATGACGGTCAGCATCCTCATTATTACAAAACACATCACTTAATTAGAATACACCGTTATACTCTTACTGCCTAGTTTACATATGAAATTATCCTGGACTTTCAGGTGGACATTGATACACCTTGGTTGATATGTGACAAAATCAATACATCTGCCTACCCCTAATATTCATACTTATTCATTATGCAATGTGAAAGCAAGGATATTTGCATATTTTTATATATTTTGACATTCCAGAGACTATTGTGTAGTCCAATTTCATACCGAAGAGGAACGCCCACTAAATTTGGTCCCTCAAACATGGTTGACAAAAAACAGAACTCACACATTCTGGCCCAATTGTTTAGATACAAAACGGTGGAAGGCCACACGTCGAATATGGAAGCCAGACAGTGACTGGTCTTGCTGCCTAGATCAAGCTCGTTGCCTATCAAGTAAGTATGATTCAGTAATGTTTTGGAGCTGGGTGGATCTTTTCAGATGTACCTGGGGCATAAGTCGTACAGTTTGCCGAGTCTGAAAAGTTTCACATAAGCAGATAGGCCCTACTGGAGCAAGGCCACAAATGTCGTATAATTGGAACTTATATTTTAAAGTAACCTATTCAATGGTGGGAGCTATTAAAAAATGTAAAATACTACAGAACAATGACAAATCAACTGTGTTATCCAGTGATCTGTCCGATTTGGATAATCAGAAACATATGAGGTTACGAAATAGTGTAACCACGAAAAAATCTCATTCCAGAACTAACGATATTGTACCAGATTCTGACCAATCGTCAAATAAATCAAACCAGTGCGACAACTCTATAAACACACTAAATACAAGTGGTGCTAGTACTAATATTCCATTTATCACCTTGAAACCAGCCACACGGCTTTTATTTTCCCCACCAAAGACATCATCTGTGGTTTGTCAATGTCCAATGCAGCACCGAGTGGCAACCGGTGGTGGACCGTCTATGTCTGATCTACCAGAAGATCCACACCTAGATTTGGCAATGCCATACCTACTTCTAGGTGTGGAGAGCGAGTTTGACTCCGACGCTGTCACGTTGAGCTCTACCGCGGCTGTGGTTGAGGCCAGGCCGGCCTCAACTCCAACTTCAATCGCTCCTCCGAGGGGAACCAATTCAGCTTGAAGATGAGGATGGTACGTTATATTTTAATTAACACTCCCATAATTTCAGTGCAAAATATCGAGTTTTGACCTAATAAGGGACAAATAACCGGAGCATGACAGTGCGGTCTGCCCCCCAGGTTGTATTGCTGAGTATTCGTAGGATATTGAGAGACTTTGAGCATTTGGATTTAAGTTGTTGAAGATGTGGTTTACAATTAAGTTTTGTGTCAAAAAGCATTCCTAGGAAGCGAGCAACTTCTGAAAACAATATGTCTTGACCTCCCAACTTTAGATTTGGATGTAAGCAAATTCAACGACGACGGCTGAAGTGAATACATGTTGATTTTTCATCTTATTTGTCAATTGACATTACGTGCTCTATATTATGTATACATTATTGTTTTGTTGTATGTTCTTATGTTCCTATGTTCTTTGTACTGCGGGCTGAAGGGAGTCCCCGCCTAATGGGGTACTCAACACCAGCCTTCCTTATATTCATATAAACTGTAAGCACATACGTTAATAAATAAATAAAAATAAAGCAAATCAAGTTCCCAAAGTTGGTGTGTTTTAGAAGGAGTTTCGAAGCACAATAGTTGGCCAACCAACCCTTTCTTGCAATACTATTTAGAAATAAGTTGCTCACTTAGATCAGTCATGTACAAAAAAATGATATGATTATCTTTCCGAGCACCTAAGCCTAGACCATGTAAAGTGGATGAAAACAAGGTAGGCCTAGCCTACCAGTAGTTTACCCTTTACTCAACCATACTAGTGGTTTACCCAACCTATAGTTGCCTGGGCATGATACAATGATATTACTGTGTGGGCTAGGTATGACATTGCGCAGATGCTCGCGGCAGCCGGCCCGCTCGTGACGTCACGTGGATACAAGAATCGCCCAGCGCACGAGTCAAGTGCTCGCATTCAGGGCTCCGCTCTGAGTTATTGACAGGGGTAATCAATGAATACTGTCTCTGTTCTTAACTAAACACTGATATTTCAAATCCTCGCACCTTGTTTATGGTTGCCGTCTTGGTGACAACTTATAATCGTCTTCAGATATCAGTAATATAGCCATAACAGACCTATTAAATTGCAGTTTCTTGATACCGATATAAATAACTTACTTCCGTAAATAAACACGCACACAAAACTACTCTCGGTTATGTTCGCTCGATCCTTGTTAGTTCGAAACCTTTTTATGATAGCATTATTCTCGCCAAGTCATCATAAATTTAGTACGATTGCTTACTTCCACAAATATGTATTAACTTTTCTCACTGGCTGTATCTGGACCTCTCAGTAGTGTGTCGTCTGCTTCCAATGTGCAAGGAGTCGTGTCCAAACGTCTCGTTGAGTGTAGATACTACAAAGATATTGAGAACTGTTGTCAGTGTGTTTGATTTGAGTGTTTAAAAAGTAGAATTTTCTACCCAAAGTGCTTAGTTCCGGAAGAATATAAAAAAGTAATTAACTTTTATAAAAGTGTTATTTTAGACGTAAATTGTCAATTAGAGAAGTTCCGATATTATAATATGAACGTTTTTTTTTTTATAGATATTATTAAGTGTGACGTGATGTGATACTATTTGCATAGTTTGACCTACACAGTTGGTTCTCCACGTTCGTACAGCGTTAACTATTAGTAAGCAACTGTTTATTCGTATGCTTTGTTCGTAAAAGCTTTTAATTTATTTTTTATATACATTATTATGTAGTAATGTACTCTACAGTTAAAAATACTAACAATGATGATGGTGTGGTGAGTGGATGTAACAACGGAAGCCCTACCAAACAAAGCGATTCACAGAGTGCCGACGGATAAATACAATATATTTTTTAGATTCCCTTATTATAAAGGATTGTGCTAAATTTGGGTTCGATTTTGTAAAGGGTCTGACAAATTCAATCGAAAGAATTGTAGAATTTGTTGATTTTCTGAACATTTTGAACTCTCTGATTTTCATTGGGATTTAAAACACAAGTTGTTGGGTTATTCACCAAAACAATCACGAAACGTCAAGGATGCGTCTCAAAACTAATGTCGGCTTCGCAAATTGCCACGGAGGTACAAGGCTCGATACCCAAAGTAGAAAGAAAACTGTAACATAGAGTAGTCGAGTCTTCACCACGGTAAGTCAAATATATCAGAATAATATTGTTACTGACTGCCATATACGAACATCTCCATAAAGGCATAAAGGCACCCACATAAAGCATTCTCTAAATATATTCACGTTATTATTTTGTATTGCAGAACAGTAAGCTACAGCTATAGGCCTAGTCAAAGCAATGCCGTCATCTCATCTGGTTCAATTAAGTTTCAATGATGTGATTGTTATTTTTAATTTATTGACATATTCAATGTAATTTAAAACTTACAACTGATTCGCGTTATCAGGTCTTGATGAACATCACCTCCAAATACCTAATATTATTTACACGTAATATCTAGAGAGAAAAACCACCGTATTTGAATTTGCATTTACGCTCGTATTTAAAGCCAGCACGCAATCACATTATAATTCGTATTTGAACAGTTTACAAATGAAATGTACCGACTTGATATTTTTATTGCATGTGATGTGACGTTATACTGTACAGTGTATGGAACGGCATTATTACGTGCTACGTTTACATGGGCCTAACCATGCCTCCTAACCACAATTTTCGGTATCGAGATCGGGATCGCAAGTCGGAAATCGTAACAAAGTTAACTTACATGGTTCTTATGGCACTGTTCACAACTAAATCGTAACGTCGTAATTGGTTTTAATGGGAAATTGTACGATTGCAATCACGAAACCGATTACGATCACGATGCCAAAAATTGTGGCTGGGGCTTTAGTCCAGTACCGTACTGGAATCTTGGCCCATGTAAGCATTATATAATAATACGCAATATTATAAAATGGTACGAATCATAACTGACGTAATCGAATTAGGTGTAACTCTGGGTACGAATAAAATAACAATGCTAAAGCGAAATAATTCCAGCTAAAATGTGTTTGGTGTAACTATATATTTACCTACAAAATGCGTATTGTGTGTTTAATGTTGCTGTAACGGTTTTATCACGTTCACATGACACATAATCACGCAAAGATGTTACCGTTAACGTTTAACGTTAACGTTAACGATGTTACGTTAAGATGTGTGTCTTCATGTTACCACTGTACGCAGTGCCGTATTTAGGCCTAGGCAACCTAGGCAGCTGCCTAGGGCGGCAAGTTTTAGGGGGCGGCAAGTTTTAGGGGGCGGCATTTCGCCAAAGATTATTTAATATTTTGTCACTGTTAAAAAATAGTAACAGTTAATATTTTGATGAATATCGTTAAAAACCGCTATTTTGCTTCCGCAGCCTAACAAAAATTTTTCGCTTCGCGAATTGGCCTGCGGCGGCCGCTGCGCGGGGCGTCCCTGCGGCAGATGTTTCTCATTGTTGGGGCAGCAAAATGTATTTGCCTAGGGGCGGCTTACTACCTAAACACGGCCCTGACTGTACGCCTAATATTATAGTAGTTTCTACTGAGCTAATATTTCTATCCAATTATATAATGCATTGTTAGTAAGTTTATAACAAACACATTCAAATACGACTTTAATTTTGACGATAGATATTTAATCAGTGGAGGAGAGTAGCATTTTAACACGCGCGAAGCGGCAGCCGGCCAGCGATCTTGTATCCACGTGACGCTATGCGCGGGCCGGACGAGATCTGGCGCGCGGGAGTGCCAGACCTAGGATATCCTTAGACCATGGCCTGGGCTCACCCATGGAGGTAAGATCTTAGGCTACAATTTATGATTGATTGATTATTGGGGCTTAACGTCTCATATTTATGCAACGATGGCTAATCGAGACGATGAGCGGGTGATAATGAAGATGAGAAAGATGATAATGATAATCATATCCATTGTACGTCGCGTGAGTCGTCATACGGGAGTCCAGCAAGGGAGGGCAGGGTCAAGTGGGAGGAGAAATATTCAATGGGACAGTGGGGGGGTAAGGGGATTGGGGTGTGGACTGCACTTCGTCTGACTTCTCCTCCTCGACCAGTCCGGCTTGGGTGGCCCTACCAGAAGCATACGCTTCCGCCGGCATAGCTCTCGGGATCAACAAAGCACGCAAACCTAGGCCCTACTACCTTTACATGTAAACCACCGAGGTAGGCCTACCCAATTTGTGTAGGGTATGTCTTATTAGATATTAAAATTAAAATCAATAACTGCTTTTAGGTAGTAGGCCTACCAGTAGGGCCACAGACCATGACACTAAAGTATCTCTCATTATAGGTTTTCGCGGCTTTGTCATTTTTTGCAACGGGCTGTTACCAGAAGGCAATTGCTCAAGCCCATACAATTGCCATGTCACAGAAGTTGGTGAGCAGGGCAATTCAGCAGGTCACAACAGCCATCTGTAATTTGATGTTACAAACGTCAATTACATTTTCAACGACAAGAATTGAACAAGCTGCAGTAAAAGCAAGGTATGTTTTTGTAGGCATATAGACCTAGAGGTAAATAGTAAATAATACCTTTAATAATATACTTTCTAAACAAGGATTCATTTTGACTTTTAAAATTGTAACCTCAATTACTACATTTGCACTTTTTATTACCCATCCCTCTATCAGATGACAACAGAGGGTGCTATGGGCCGGGTTGAAGGAAATTCAATAAAAACTTAAAATTAAGAAAGTATCTTTAAAATTGTGAAAGCCTACCTCTTTTTCCATGCCCAAGTGCATCTGTACTAGTACTTTCATTTGTGTTTCTCAGCTCTTTTCTATATATGTAGGCTCAAGGTATTAAACATAATATAGCATTTTGGTCTTCCGGGGAAATTGACGATACGTTTAGTTCACAAATAAAACTTGATTGATTGATATTTGGGCTTAACGTCTTATATTTTTGCAATTTGGCTAATCAAGACGATGAGTGGGTGATAATGAAGATGAAAGGGGAGGCTCTTTCGAGGAAAGGGGCAAGTAGGTGGGCGCGCGAGGAAAGGGGAAAGGGGATGAAAGGGGATTGGGGTGTGGACTGCACTTCGTCTGACTTCTCCTACTCGACCTGTCCGGCAAGGGTGACCCTACCAGAAGCATACACTTCCGCCGGCATAGCTCTCGGGATCAACAAAGCACGCAAACCTGCCCACCACGATAAGGTAGCAGTCCCTAGGCAGGAGAAGAGCAAGCAAACATAAAAAAATACGGAGAAAAGTCCACAAAAAAAGGTAAAGAGAAAAATAAACAGTAAATGATTCTACAGTTACTACAGCTAGTTCTTCAACAGTTACTTCGGAACCCGAATACGGGCGACCGGTGATTAGTTGAATGCACACAATAGAATGATTTCCAACGAATATACTTTATAATGTGTAATTGATGGGGGCCTCACTGGGAGTTTTGTGATTTGTTTCAGATTATTATTATTATTATTATTATTATTATTATTATTATTATTATTGGTAGTGTTTAAGGGCGCTTCGACAACGAAGATCATTCGCGCCACCAAGATAATTTTAATGAAGTCTATACGTAAAACAAATCATGTCCATTGAAATCATTGCCAAGGTCGACATAGATAAAGCAGATGAATCGAGATCAGTTAAACAGTGCCAAGAACGATATAGCAGAACCGAGAGAGTCAGTACCATTGCAAGCATTGCGAAGGACGACATAAGAATAAGCAAAATCATAGTCAGAATAACATAGCCAGGGTCGACATAAAAGTAGTATTAACAAGCCTTCTAGATTTGTACATACAACACGTCAACATGCTTTGGTGTCAAAGACACTACAGGTGTGAAATCAGATTACTTTGTTGCAGGTATTTGAGGAGTCTGCCACAGTTATCATACGACAATATGGCTTCATAGGAGTCACCTAGGCGTAGTTGGTGTCGTAGGGCATCGTACTTAGGGCAATCCATCATGAAATGTTTAACGGTTAAGATTTCATCACATGTATCACACCTTGGGGCAATCTTTTCCCTGTCGAAAAGGTAGGCGTGAGTCAGGCGCGTGTGTCCAATCCGCACACGGGCCAACACAACCTCCTCCCGACGAGAGAGTCTGCAAGAAGGGGGCCGCACTCGGGCCGAGAGAGAGGGCATCACTCGACGCAGCTTGTTGTTTTGCAGCGCGTCCCAACGAGCCTGACCAATTTGCAGCAGGTGGTTCTTAAAGCCACTGTTGGCGTCCGGGACAGGAACAAGGTCGATATCAGCTATTAGCAGTTCAGCTGCTGCCTTTGCCGCCAGGTCTGCCTGCTCGTTGCCCCGAATACCGACGTGGCCAGGGACCCAGCAGAAAACAAGGGTAGAGCCTTGCAACCGGAGTTTATCCAAATAAAACTGAATATCGATGACGAGATGATGAGTAGGGTACATGACGTGGATTGCCTGGAGTGCACTTAGACTGTCGGAGCAGATCATATAGCCTCCAATGTCGCGTCGCATGACATACTTGAGAGCTTCCCGTATTGCATATAACTCAGCAGTAAACACAGAGCACATAGCGTGAAGACGGAAACCGGCACGTGTATCACCACAGTAATAGGCACAACCAACCTTCGTCCCTGTTTTAGAGCCATCCGTAAAAATGAAGCAAAAATTTCGGTGGTCATGGCAAAGAGCCCCAAAACTGGCTCGGAAAACAGGGCGCGCCCGACATGTAGTTTGTGTAGCTGTCCCCAAACGCAACTAAAAAGGCATTTGACAGTTGTACATGGCCTGGGGGGCTAAGTTATGAAGACTGATGCAGTCGCTGCAAGAATACAGACTGATATAGGGAAGGACTGCTACGTAAGCAAGAGAATAGATAACAGGCTCTAACGTAGGTACTAAAACAATGACCTGTTGTTGGTTGGAAATCACTGACCTAAGAAGGAATACCTTGACTTGAGCACAGTCTACATTAATCACGTCGAACCAAATCTATAACCAATTATAAAACTATAAATAATCTCTCGTCCACAAGTTCACTACACGAAATCAGACAACGGAACATGTCACAAAGAAGACTATCTACATAAAGACTGGCTTAGGATGCAAGCCTGGTGCTGCTCCGTCCGCGGTCAAGACAACACTGATGCGCTCGCTGCAAGAATACAATCTGATCTAGGCACCGTGCAGCGTGCATGGCCGGTGAGCGCGCCACCGCTACGCATGATGGCGCAGCGTAGCGGCCAACTTAGGAATCAAAGTGCGGGAAGACTGCGCCTACAGTCCATTTATTTCGCTGTTGGACTGGCCCGAGGGCATAGGCTCGGGTAGCGTTTGTACCAATCTCTGACCAAAGTATGGGTTTCCGTCCATCACGCCTTGACCGTAATTACCTTCGATCGGCGAGTCTTGCATTATCTTACCTGTGTATCATGATGACCTGTCACAACAAAAGTCATCTTATAGGAAAAAATACTTTTTTAGGAATTATACGTATATCTTATGATAGCATTAAAAAGCTTGAAATTATGTAATCAGGTTTTTTTATGTCCGCGAAAACTTATATAAATATATATATTGTTGTCTTCCGGGATATTCCGCCGTTTGTGTGAGTATATTGGTGCACGCCGAAGTCTGTCAACCATTGTTCCGACGTTCCGCCAGAATTGCATCTAGCATGTTCACGAGTCCCTATCACGTCCTTGTCATTCAAGAGCCTAACGTCGACTGACTATTGTCAGCAGAGGCGCGCGCCGCGCGGTCTTGAGCGAGTCTGTATACCCACTGCTGTAGAAGGTGGAGGTGCGGGGCGGCGCGGTTCTTTTGTTTATTTTGAGGGCTGGGCCATGTTGCATGAGAAAAACTCTGGTGCGGTGGCGTTAGTTTTTTTCTGAAGGTGGTGTTGGCCTTGGTTTCACACGAAATGGGGTAAGATTGATGGATTGATTAATGGGGCTTAACGTCTCATATTTCTGCAACAATGGCTAATCAAGACGATGAGCGGGTGATAATGAAGATGAGAAATATAATTAAGATAGATTGATATTAGGGCCTAACGTTTTGAATTTTTGCAACGAGGCTAATCGAGACGAAAAAGAAAACAATGATAATGAAGAATAAAGCCACATCCAAATCAGATCCATTGTACGTCGCGTGGGTCGTCATACGGGAGTCCAGCAAGGGAGGGCACGGCCAAGTGGGAGAAGAAATATTCCGTAGGACAGAGGGGGGGGGGGGAAAGGGACAGGGTCTCCTTTTGTCGCCTCTTACGACTAGCAGAGTCACTCTGGGCCTATTCTTCCCCGGGCCCAGGCGGGCTTTGGCAACCGAGACGCCACCGAAAAGGTTATCTTCCGCAGACCCAACAGACCACTTAGTCCACTACCGAACACAAACACATCCCCTTCCTGTGTCAACATCGCAGTGTTGCGAAATCCAGCGATGACCTGAGAGACAGTCTGGTCCTCGTGGCCAATCATTCGAGAGGGGGCGGATCTCTTAACCCTGTCACCGGTACCCAACTGACCATTTCCATTATAACCCCAAGCCCAGGTCGTCCCAGCGACTCTGAGGACCACAGTGTGGTAATAACCACAGGACACGGCAGCCACGGTTGATGATCAAATAAAAGATTTATTACTTTTACCCCTTTGTACCTCAGTCTTAGACCTTTATATTGAGGCTAGGCCTAAAATTGAACGAGGATTAGCTTTTCCATTCTTACGTTCGAACGTAAGAAGAAGTAAAAATTAATCTTTCGCTCAGTGTTTTGTTGGCTTACTCATCATGTGATCGAACGTAAGATTAGCAGAAGGTTATTGATATGTTGTTTGAAGGTTACTGTTGTATTGATAGGCTTGTAAATGTTGTTACGTTCAGCGATTTAGTTGTAGTTTTAACGTTATTGAGTGCATCGACGGCACCCATATGTCGTGGTGAACGCCACAAGTTAGAACAAAACGAATTATATTTATAGATATGGAAAACATTCAATTAATGTTCATGCCATTTGCGACGGTAAGTTGCGGATTGTAAATGTAATTGTGCAATGGCTTAGCAGCACACACGATAGTTTTATCTGGCGGCAAGGCCATATTAAAGACCGCCTGGATTATGGCGTGACAGCTGGTTTTTTAATTTTAAGAAGCTGAGAACATGCCTGGCCTACTTGTTATAAATGCTTAACTTCGACAAGAGATCCTAAATTCAAGAAGATAATAATTGAAGACTGTAGGCCTAGTGTAGGCCTGCTGCTATTGTGATCAGGCACATCCCATTTGATTATGTATTGTTATATACTTCTTTTTCCGTATACCGGTAGGCCTATGCTAATTCACTAATACTTCTAGCTCTTGTATACTGGTGGAATCATGTGCTGCTTGTTATTTGACAGGATTGATGATGATTGATTAATGGGGCTTAACGTCTCATATTTTCGCAACTATGGCCAATCGAGACGATGAGCGGGTGATAATGAAGATGAGAAAGATGGTGATGAAGAATAAAGCCATATCCGAATCAGGTCCATTGTACGTCGCGTGGGTCGTCATACGGGAGTCCAGCAATGGTGGGCAGGGCCAAGATAGATAGATATTTGGGCTTAACGTCTCATATTTTTGCAACGAAACTAATCGAGAAAATGAGTGAGTGATATATGAAGATGAAATATGGGGCTGTTTTAAGGAAAGGGGCAAGTAGGAGGGAGCGTGACGAAAGGGGAAAGGGGAGGAAAGGGGATTGGGGTGTGGACTGCACTTCGTCTGACTTCTCCTCCTCGACCAATCCAGCTAGGGTGGCCCTACCAGAAGCATACGCTTCCATCGGCATAGCTCTCGGGATCAACAAAGCACCCAGTGGGAAGAGAAATCTTCAGTGGGACAGTGTAAGGAAGGGACGGGGTCTCCTTTCGTCGCCTCTAACGACTAGCAGAGTCACTCTGGGCCTATTCTCCCCACTGTTCAGACGGGCCATGGGGATAGTGGTGGGAGGCGCTGGCAGGGAGAGACCCGCTGTCCTGCTCGCCTCAACCCTGTCCATTAAAATTAACCCTCTCTCGGGAACAACCCAACACAATTGTACACGTCCAAACTTGGTAGGAAACGGATACGCGAAGCTTCCTTCATTCGATTGATTGATTGATTAATGGGGCTTAACGTCTCATGTTTATGCCACGATGGCTAATCGAGACGATGAGCGGGTGATAATGAAGATGAGAAAGATGATAATGAAGAATAAAGCCACATCCGAATCAGATCCATTGTACGTCGCGTGAGTCGTCATACGGGAGTGCAGCAAGGGAGGGCAGGGCCAAGTGGGAGGAGAAATATTCAATGGGACAGTGGGGGGAAAGGGGATTGAGGGTGTGGACTGCACTTCGTCTGACTTCTCCTCCTCGACCAGTCCGGCTTGGGTGGCCCTACCAGAAGCATACGCTTCCGCCGGCATAGCTCTCGGGATCAACAAAGCACGCAAACCTGCCCACCACGATAAGGTGGCAGTCCCTGGGCAGGTCCTTCATTCGAGATGACATCGTATTAACACGAATAAAATTATCAGATGCCAAAGAAGATTCGGGTAAATAGAAGTATTATAGTACTAAAGACTGTTACGAAACCTATACACATAAATTGAAACTATCTAAAATAGATTTTTGTATCTTGAAAACTATGGAAAATAGCCTAAGCTGAGGGATCGCGTCGATTTTGAGGCCGGGGATATTTTAGTCGCGACAAGACGTGTTCCAGCCTAAACACGAACTCCTCATTGTTGTTTGTAGTTTGGCATTATTCAATAAGGCGGTGGAACGAGAGCCAGCAAAAAATGTGATCTTAAAACTACACGTAAATGTTCGATTTTGTGAGAAATATCAATTTGTTTTACTAAACAAAATGTGTGAGGTAAATGAAGAATTCTTGAACATAGCGAACCAACTGTAAAATCGACGAAAATTGTATCTTCATGAAATCAGCCACTTTAAAAGGTCATAGCATAAATAACCGGAATAAGGATCATCAAGAATCTTAAAGGATATTGTAGAAGTAGAGTCAGTGATTGATGCTCTCAACGAGTGGGACGCTGACCCCTGGGATTTGACTAATCCACAACTAAGATTATTGTCTACATCTAAGCCGTGTCCAGAAGATGCCATCAATAGCTTGAGCACTGCACATCGAGAGCAAGATAAAATGGTCGAGATATTCCTTGATCGTCTGACCACTGGAACTTTGTCAATATATGCAACAATCTCGAAACGAAAGAGTAAGACATTTGCTTCCAGTTCAAAGAAAGTGCAAGTCAAGAAAACTGTCGACTCCCGATCAACTGTTGACCGAGCCGCAATGAAAGAAGTGATTCGGCTTCTAACCTGTGGTTCAAAACCTCCAAGTTCAAAAGAGTTCTCACAATGGATTAACTTGACGTCTCTTTCCCATATTATGCAAAAATTGATATGGGGATGGCGTGGAATAAGGTACAACCAGCTGGCCCCTGGCGCACTTTTGCGCAAAATCTTTCATTCGCCATTATTCATCATCATCATCAATCATTCGCCGACATCCAAATGCAGTTGCCTTGCACATTGTCAACGACATCTATGATGAAGATCTTATTAAAGGCAGCCATTGCCAGCCATTTTACACACAAAACTAACGGACTGCGTGTCAGACCCAGGTGAAATAATTTCTAAACAGGTGTTAGTTTTGTAACACTCGGGGAGCTATGACCTAATTGTTTATTATTATTTGTAGACGTAACGGAGCCGGATATTGACTTTGATGACGATTTGATAGAAAACTGTGTTGACGATTCTCCCGACGAATCGGCTGAAGACGAAGAAGATTAGATTAAACTCTTAACACCATTTTCATTTTGGTATAATTGGTTGAGAGTGGCAAGTGAAGTCATCTATTTGACTAGTCGATAAAAACTGAACTGAATATCAGTGGCGAAGCGTGGCCTTGAAATTAGGGTAGACATAGATAATTTTGTGTAATATTTCGCAATTAAGAAAAAAAGTTGGTAATTAGAGGGTGGTGGTGGTGAGCGGGGGGGGGGGGGGGGCGCAAAATGAACATTTGTTAATCACCCAGGGCGAGAATCAACAATATCACTTTCGGCGGAGCACATCGTTAGTCACTAACAGTTTACACAATAAAGTAAATAATATTTTTAAAAAATAAGGGTAGAAATCACACGCTATTTGGATATTGTACACTTTTGCTGTGCACTCCATTGGATACATTGGATCCCCGTCGTACCCGCGATGTAGCGTGAACACTGCCGTGCGCCGCGAGCACGTCTGTGAGCAAGAGTCCGCGCCGCTGCACAAACGTGCGTGGCAGGTCGGGCCACGTCCGGTCCGCGTGGGCCGAGAGGGCGTGGCCCAGCATCGCTTCGGGCTGGCCCCTCCAACCGCCGCACGCCAGGGGACAGTCGTAGTCGCGGCGGGGACAGACCGCGCCGTGTCCCTCTAGCTCGCACGCGCAGCAAGCATGCCGTGCACGGTAGTTCGATGTTGGCACTCAGGCCCTCCAGCGCGAGATTCCTCACATTAAGGAACTGTCCGCGACATAGCGGGCAAACTGTGGTACTGTCGTCAGACCGGCAAGCGTTGCATAAGCTGTGTCCCGCGGTGCACTTGTCTATTGTGAATGTTTACACTCCAACGTCCCAAATACGTACGAGAATCAATTTTTCATACCTTAATTATCAACAGTGAATTCTACAAGGCTTCCGCCCGCCCGCCGACGTGATAGAGAGCATTTGGCTATGTAGGCTACCTCAGAAAGAATGAAAACTTGTCTCTTTAACAGTCGCAACCCGAGCAAACATCTCTAATGTAAAAATCACGGACAGTAATAAGGCTATTGGAGCATGGCTCGAAAATGCCCATAAACATTGTATGTAAATATATAATGTATATTAGCGAAAGCTAAATAAATACACACCACTACTACTACTACAATAATATTGTCAGAAGCCCAAATACTGATAAAATTTTACTTTAGGGCGGCCACTTGTTGCGCCTGCGCACACTCTAGAGTCGTCAAGCATGGTCAAGTGAGCCGTGAGGTTAGCTCCAACCGTTCGAAGCCTTATGTTGTTCGATGGTGATAAATATTGTGTTTTTCTGTTTCCTAACGACGAAAACTGTTTTTTTTTTTTGGTATCAGTCTTTCATATGCAAAGATGCGAGCGATATTGTATCAAGATGAAGTAGTGAAAGTAAAGTGGCCGCTGTGGGAGTCACATATGGGCTTCGAAATCGAAAATCTGAATCAACAGCGCACTGCGGTTTGGCAAGCCTACACACTGAATGCTCTAAGTTGTGTCTTACCATTGAGTTTGTTAGCTAACAGACTCAATGCTCGCACGGATGTTGACGGCGCCTGCAGTGGCTTTCAAGTGCTAGGCGTTTCCAGAACTGAAATTTTTCAATTTTCCTAAGAACACTGAACGGCGTAACTCCTGGGTTGTTAATTGCAACAATAAGGCACATTTGTTCTTAACCAATGCTCAATTGGGTAGATTGTCTGTCTGTCTGTCAGAAACATTTCACAGCAGACTCCTTCGCGAGGCGTGATTGCCATAACAAAATGAACTGGAATGCAGTTCCTACATTGGATGGTAAGTTGTTGCATGACCAGATATTAATAGACACGGAGGTGGAGGATGTTTCAGATGAAGACGTTGCTGTTGTGGAGGGATTGTTGTCTGTAATCTCTCCCTGTACGCCTGATAATGATTCCCCAGTTAACAATCCGACGATAGCGTCCGTAAATACTACTCCTCCTAATTGTGTACCCAACTTCGTAAATAACACTGCGCCAGCGCCTGAATCCGCATCGAAAAAAGATTCGTGTATACTAAATGTCCCGTTAAAAACTAGCATGCAGAACTATGACATAACGCCGGAATGGAACGTACCTCTAACAGACATCCCTACAACGTCCACCCCCATTCATCACGCAGACTACAGTAGACCTATGCAGTGAAGAGTTACAACATATTCATTAGTCATGTGCTATCCTGGGTGTAGGGTTAGACACCTAGTTGATCTGGCCTTGGATGTTGTCCCATATTGTAATAAACTTATTTTTTATGTTGGTACAAGATTGATCGATGATGGGGCTTAACGTCTCATATTTGTGCAACAATGGCTAAACGAGACAATGTGCTGGTGATAGTGAAAATGAAGAAGATTATGATGAAGACAACAGCCACATCCGAATCAGATCCATTGTACGTCGGGTGGGTCGTAATACGGGAGTCAAGCAAGGGAGGGCAGGGCCAAGTGGGAGGAGAGACCTACAGTGGGACAGTGGGGGGAAAGGGACAGGGTCTCTTTTCGTCGCCTTTTACGACTAGCAGAGTCACTCTGGGCCTATTCTTCCCCGGGCCCAGACGGGCAATGTTGGTACAAACATCATTTCATCTAACCAGTCAGTTGACAGTATTGTCACTGATTTCAAAACTCTCATAAATTCTATTTAATCCGTTAATAAATCCATAACCATATTTGTTGCATGTGTACTACCACGCCGTGAAAACCGATGTGAGCTTCTCAAGGATGACGGGTACAAACGCCTAAATATCAAAGTGGCTGAGGTCAATCGTCGTTAACTCAGGTGTGTTGCTGTCTAGGTCACAACAGCTTCATCTAATAATTGATTGTATGTTTTTTTTTATGTTGTATTTGTATGATACTGATAACAATTGATGTGCAAGTGTATGTGTACATGATTATCTACTACATCTATGGTGCAGTTGTTATTAGAAGGCAATAAGCAGTTATTTTACTTGACCAATTCAGGTCATAAGTCTAGGCCAATTAGCCGTTGAGATAATAAGATACCCTCAATGATTGATTAATGGGGCTTAACGTCTCATATTTTTGCAACTATGGCTAATCGAGACGATGAGCGGGTGATAATGAAGATGAAAAAGATGATGATGAAGAATAAAGCCACATCCGAATCAGATCCATTGTACGTTGCGTGGGTCGTCATACGGGAGTCCAGCAAGGGAAGGCAGGGCCAAGAGGGAGGAGAAATATTCAGTGGGCCAAGGGGGGGGGGGGGGGGGGGGTAAGGGACAGGGTCTCCTTTCGTCGCCTCTTACGACAAGTAGAGTCACTCTGGGCCTATTCTTTCCCGGGCCCAGACGGGCAAAGAGACCCTCAAATGATAATTTGTGATTGATGTAGTTATGAACTCGGGCTAAGATTACTCGCTCAGTTTCAAACGATAGCGGAGGAAGGATTTTTTATTTTTTATTTATCAAGCTTGTAAACGTTTATACAACGAAAGTTACACCTTTCGAACACCTAAGGTAAGACCATGAACACCTAGAGTAATTATGTCAAAACGAAGTTCTGTCCGTTATTGTGAAGAATATGACCTTTTTATGGTCTTCTTCTGTTCTTCCGATATAAGTTATTGGCCGCTCTACCGGATGTGTTGCAATCCTAAAACGATGCATGCTCAAGTTAAGTGTACTCGCATGTGTCAGTGTTTCAACACTTTGTCGGGAGCGGGCAACGAACGGGTATCGTGAGAACACCTTAGTCAGTGTGACTTTGTTTTATTAAAATGTGCAAGGGTGGCAGGCCCCACTTTATTGACACAGAGAGAGTGCTGAGAGCTAATTGGCTGATACGAGCGGGAAAACGGTTTGAAGAAAGAAGAATGGTATTTTCCAACAAAATCTATGTCTTGGTGGGGTTTAAGAGCTATGAAGTCAGGAGTGTCGAGGTGGGAATGGAGGATTGACCGGATCGGGGAGTTCACGTCTAAACTTCGAGGAATAAAAATCAACCGGGGTTTGAGAAGTGAGTGGCCATCTACGAAAGAGGATTAAACATACAAGAGCGGAAGAGAGAAGTAGAGGGAAGAACAACAAGGTCGTACACCAGGACCAGTACGAGGGAAGAGCTTGGACAAATGGGATGACGGACGTTATCAGTATGCGAGAAACTATATCCTTCCACTGATGATTGATGATGATTGGTGGTGTTTAACGACGTACTCGAAAGCTTAGGTCATATGACGTCTTCCGAATCAGGTCCATCTTATCGCGGGAGTCGTCATAAGGGGAGTCCAGCAAGGGAGGGCAGGGCCATGTGGGAGGAGAAATCTTCAGTGGGACAGTGGGGGGGTAAGAGGTCAGGGTCTCCTTTCGTCGCCTCTTACGACTAGCAGAGTCACTCGGCCTATTCTACCCCAAGCTCCGACGGGCTGGGTTTGACCGCGCCCAATCTGGCTGGGGGTCAACCCGGGCTCAGACGGGTCTCCTTTTGTCGCCTCTTACGACTGGCAGAGTCACCCTGGGCCTATTCTTTTCCGGGCCAAGACGGGGCTATCCTTCCAGTAGACGAAACAAAAGAAGAGGAGTCATTTTCAAGTGACGATGATGCAGATGATCTCCAGTTTCTCGAAATGAAGGAGAGACGGCCGAGAGTAATGAGGGAACGTAAGAATTACTTTGAAATGTACGACGACCACGACTTTTTAACGCGTTTCCGCATTTCGAAACAGTCAGTGTTAATGGTGCTGGAGCAAATTGAAGGAAATTTGGAATACGAGCACGACAGGTGAGTTTCTTTTAACATACAATATAAACCCCATACTCGGCCGAAGATTGAAGTGAAGTGAACGTGATAATTTGATAACGTCTCATATTTTTGCAACAATGGCTAATCGATTGATTATTTGGGCTTAACGTCTTATATTTTTGCAACTTGGCTAATCAAGACGATGAGTGGGTGATAATGAAGATGAAATCGAGGGCTCTTTTGAGGAAAGGGGCAAGTAGGAGGGCGCGTGAGGAAAGGAGAAAGGGGATGAAAGGGGATTGAGGTGTGGACTGCACTTTGTCTGACTTCTCCCCCTCGACCAGTCCGGCTAGGGTGGGCCTACCAGAAGCATACGCTTCCGCCGGCATAGCTCTCGGGATCAACAAAGCACACAAACCTGCCCACCACGATTAGGTAGCAGTCCCTGGGCAGGAATGGCTAATCGAGACGATGAGCGGGTGATAATGAAGATGATAAAGGAATGAAAAACTGTACATTACATTATTCGTACATTATTCTTAATGCAAACCTGCCAAGTGCTATTGTGTTAACTACCAGGGATGGGCAAGTATGAAGTACTTCTGGTTTTGAGTCGAGTTATTCGTTGAGTCGAGAGTTCCGAGCCACAAAGATTGAAGTGAGACAGATGATGAAATAACTTCATACAGAAACACTCATGAATAATATTTACCTTATGCAACCTTAGTTCCACGTATTTCTTTAATTCAGCGCTGTGCTAGGTGGAGTCACCAAATGTAATCACATGTATTCAATAAGGCATTACACATCGCGGGGGTCGTTTTAATGGAGGGCAGCAAGGGAGGGCAGGGCCTAGTGGGTGGAGAAATCTTCAATGGCACAGGGGGTGGGTGGGGGGGTGGGGGGACAGTTCCTTAAATTTTTATTATAGCCCGAACACTCCGTTTATCTTTTTGTTTTAGTTTCCTTGTAAAGCCACCGATCCTGTACATATAATTGCTGCAATTTCAGAACTTTAGAATGCATCTTCCTTGGTAGCGGTATAAGGTAGCAGTCCCTGGGCAGGTTGAGAAGCTTAGTGAACAGCAACACCCTATTAGTGAACAGCAACACCCTATTAGTGAACGGCAACACCCTATTAGTGAACAGCAACCTATTAGTGAACAGCAACAACCTATTAGTGAACAGCAACAACCTATTAGTGAACAGCAACACCCTATTAGTGAACAGCAACACCCTATTAGTGAAGTAATGTGGCATACAAACGGAATCCTCGAACCATAGCGGAGCACATCTTCATTCGTTACATTTGAAATGTTACGGGGATCAAACAACTTTCCCATAGCTTTAAAAAAAGTTTTGGCTGGGTCAGTTGCCACCAAAGAAGTTAGCTTAACTTTCGATCGAACCCCAAGAGAGGTAAGCTTCGTCTTCACTGCATGCCTAACGACAGCTTTTAGGGAAGAGGCTGCGACAGCTTCTGTAGTGCGAGGACAGAAGTGTCCCTCAGCCACTAGAGAGAAGCTGTTTTGCAAGTCGGCAACTTTTGCTGCGATTCGGTGGGAAAGTGGGTACGAATTTCCCTCCAGCTCTTTGATCAGGTCAATCGTTGCCCTACAATGTTCAGTAACAAATGTGGCCTGAATCTGGATAACATTGATTGCTTTAGCAGTGAGTTCCTTGAAATACACCACTGCGGCACCACCCTCTTCCAAGTTTTTGAAGAATTCCGCCAATTGGGACAAGTATTCTTCAACGTATTCCACAGAAAAGAACCATGAGTTCCATCGGGTCAACACAGGCGAAGAAAAAAGCTTTGCCTGCTTACCAGTATTTTCTTTGAGATACTGCAAATATAAATTTTTCCTCTTCCTAGTATTAAGGAATCCCATTTTAGATTTGCTGATGCATTCATTGAGCTCCTTAAGTTCCTCTTGACAAATGTTGCCCAAAAGGTTGAGTTTGTGAGCCCAACATTGAATTTGGATGAGGGGCTCACCAAGCAGACCACTCAACGTATCAAAACATTTTGTCATGTATCGTGCAGCGTCTGATGCGATGAAAACTACATCTTCATATTTAATGCTCAACTTGTTCAGAACTTCTATTATTGCTCGTGAGCATTCTCGTGCATTGGCATTTTCCAGCAGTTTAACACCTCCAACATACAAGTTTGGAACTGAGGTACACTCTAATGGTTTGACAAGGACCACAAACACACATTCTCCCTTTCTGTTGGTAGTTTCGTCTGCAAGAATACCGACCTTCTTTCCTGCTAATGATTTTGTCAGACTTTCCTCTTCCCTTTCTCGAACTTGCGGGATGTACGAGCCCCTCATTGTGCTAGCAGTAGGTAAATCACCTGCACCTAGAACAAGATATAAATTATGGTTAGCCAATGGTCGGAGGTAGGCCTAGGCTTAACTACAGGTAGGCCTAGGCCTACGTCTAAGCTAGGTTTATTCCATAGCTAGGCCTTGGCCCTAGCTGAGGGTAGGGCCTAGGCCTATTCTGACTAGGCCCTAGTGGCTAGACTAAAAAAGTTAATCAAATTGTAGGCCCTAGGCCTAGGCAAGGAGTAATTTCTATTTAAGATCTAGACTAGGCCCTATTCTAGGCCAAGTTGTCTAAAAGTCAAATGCTTTACCTCGTATGTATTTGTTCATCCAAGCCCCCAAGTGTGGATTGTCGATTTTTTCTAGGGGTATGTTGGCTTTTAAAAATGCCGAACAAGTGTCCATAATGAACTCTTTTTTATCATCTTTGGACTTTTTGGCCTGTTGAAATTATTGTTCCATGGTTTGCTGCCGCTTTCTGCCCGCCTCTAACTTTTTTCGTTTGTGGACGGCGCTATCTTGACAATGTTTGTCACACGTGTCCTTACGCTTCCAATCAATTCTGACATTGCAGTATGAACACATCATAATTTCTTTCTTCTTATCGGTGATGACGAAGCCATCCTTCATGTACTCAACCTCTCTTGACTGGATGGAAACTTGTGTCCTCGGCATTTTATCAGCTTTTCTTTCTTCAGCTTTTCACTAGACCGTGTTGTTTGTTATGAAACGAACATGGAAATGAACAGAAAACGAAAAAACATGGCGTCACTCAGCATCGACCTTGCATCGACCCTACCTGCCAGTCGAAAATATATCGAAGTCGAAAGTCGGTACGAATTTCCCTCCAGCTCTTTGATCAGGTCAATCGTTGCCCTACAATGTTCAGTAACAAATGTGGCCTGAATCTGGATAACATTGATAGCTTCAGCAGTGAGTTCCTTGAAATACACCACTGCGGCACCACCCTCTTCCAAGTTTTTGAAGAATTCCGCCAATTGGGACAAGTATTCTTCAACGTATTCCACAGAAAAGAACCATGAGTTCCATCGGGTCAACACAGGCGAAGAAAAAAGCTTTTTTGTCTGCTTACCAGTATTTTCTTTGAGATACTGCAAATATAAATTTTTCCTCTTCCTAGTATTAAGGAATCCCATTTTAGATTTGCTGATGCATTCATTGAGCTCCTTAAGTTCCTCTTGACAAATGTTGCCCAAAAGGTTGAGTTTGTGAGCCCAACATTGAATTTGGATGAGGGGCTCACCAAGCAGACCACTCAACGTATCAAAACATTTTGTCATGTATCGTGCAGCGTCTGATGCGATGAAAACTACATCTTCATATTTAATGCTCAACTTGTTCAGAACTTCTATTATTGCTCGTGAGCATTCTCGTGCATTGGCATTTTCCAGCAGTTTAACACCTCCAACATACAAGTTTGGAACTGAGGTACACTCTAATGGTTTGACAAGGACCACAAACACACATTCTCCCTTTCTGTTGGTAGTTTCGTCTGCAAGAATACCGACCTTCTTTCCTGCTAATGATTTTGTCAGACTTTCCTCTTCCCTTTCTCGAACTTGCGGGATGTACGAGCCCCTCATTGTGCTAGCAGTAGGTAAATCACCTGCACCTAGAACAAGATATAAATTATGGTTAGCCAATGGTCGGAGGTAGGCCTAGGCTTAACTACAGGTAGGCCTAGGCCTACGTCTAAGCTAGGTTTATTCCATAGCTAGGCCTTGGCCCTAGCTGAGGGTAGGGCCTAGGCCTATTCTGACTAGGCCCTAGTGGCTAGACTAAAAAAGTTAATCAAATTGTAGGCCCTAGGCCTAGGCAAGGAGTAATTTCTATTTAAGATCTAGACTAGGCCCTATTCTAGGCCAAGTTGTCTAAAAGTCAAATGCTTTACCTCGTATGTATTTGTTCATCCAAGCCCCCAAGTGTGGATTGTCGATTTTTTCTAGGGGTATGTTGGCTTTTAAAAATGCCGAACAAGTGTCCATAATGAACTCTTTTTTATCATCTTTGGACTTTTTGGCCTGTTGAAATTATTGTTCCATGGTTTGCTGCCGCTTTCTGCCCGCCTCTAACTTTTTTCGTTTGTGGACGGCGCTATCTTGACAATGTTTGTCACACGTGTCCTTACGCTTCCAATCAATTCTGACATTGCAGTATGAACACATCATAATTTCTTTCTTCTTATCGGTGATGACGAAGCCATCCTTCATGTACTCAACCTCTCTTGACTGGATGGAAACTTGTGTCCTCGGCATTTTATCAGCTTTTCTTTCTTCAGCTTTTCACTAGACCGTGTTGTTTGTTATGAAACGAACATGGAAATGAACAGAAAACGAAAAAACATGGCGTCACTCAGCATCGACCTTGCATCGACCCTACCTGCCAGTCGAAAATATATCGAAGTCGAAAGTCGGTACGAATTTCCCTCCAGCTCTTTGATCAGGTCAATCGTTGCCCTACAATGTTCAGTAACAAATGTGGCCTGAATCTGGATAACATTGATAGCTTCAGCAGTGAGTTCCTTGAAATACACCACTGCGGCACCACCCTCTTCCAAGTTTTTGAAGAATTCCGCCAATTGGGACAAGTATTCTTCAACGTATTCCACAGAAAAGAACCATGAGTTCCATCGGGTCAACACAGGCGAAGGAAAAAGCAATTTTTTGCAAATTGTTGAAAACACGATAAATATTTTGTTTGTTCGCGGTTATTTCGTATTTTCACAGTTATTTGCGATATTTTGTGAATTCAAATAAATTTCGCGATATTTCGTGATTTAATTTCACTGCCAACAGGCTTCTTGTGGGTGATTTCATCCACAAATATGAAAAAAAACGTTTTTTATTTTTTTCGTGCTTTCGTTGAACGCGAAAATTCGATGCCTCTACCTATTAGTGAACAGCAACACCCTATTAGTGAACAGCAACAACCTATTAGTGAACAGCAACACCCTATTAGTGAACAGCAACAACCTATTAGTGAACAGCAACACCCTATTAGTAAACAGCAACACCCTATTAGTGAACAGCAACACCCCATTAGTGAACAGCAACAACCTATTAGTGAACAGCAACACCCTATTAGTGAACAGCAACAACCTATTAGTGAACAGCAACAACCTATTAGTGAACAGCAACACCCTATTAGTGAACATAACACCCTATTAGTGAACAGCAACACCCTATTAGTGAACAGCAACACCCTATTAGTGAACAGCAACACCCTATTAGTGAACAGCAACACCCTATGCCAACGAAACAGCTTTTCAGGAATAAAATAATATACCATCAGACTGGCGAGTCGTTTGATGAAGCAACTATGTCTGTTCTTGAGAAAGGGTTTAATTTTGCTTTGGCGCATATACACATACCTGTGGAGAACATAATGTGTGGTGTGGAAACTGCTATCTATGGTTTGCCGAGCAATGAGGCAGAGGAAGTGCGCGCTGAGGCAGCAAGGATAATACGGTTAGCTAAACCCCCGCGACAAAATATTAGTGGGCTGGAGCGTATTGCACTGAGCAAGCTAAGAAAGAGGGGTGACATATTGGTGCTAGCCGCTGATAAAGGGGATGCGTCCGTAATAATGAAAACGGATGATTAAAAGGCGCAAGTATATGAGCTTCTAAATTGCGCTACTTACGAAAAACTTAATCGTGATCCCACGGCCAGGTTTGAACGGCAGATAACTGAAAAGATTAAACGATCAACCTTAGATGACAAGACCAGATCAGGACTTCTACCTTCAAATTCATGTACGCCTAGAATGTATGGTTTGCCGAAGGTGCATAAGGCGGGCTTTTCACTGCGGCCAATAGTAAGTACTATAGGGGCCCCGTCATATAAGGTGGCAAAGTTTTTATCTAGACAATTACAACCCTGGGTTTCTGAGGCTGCCTCGTATATTAAGGACTCCCACCACTTTGTTCAAATTATTAAAAACATCCGTTTGAATGCAGAGGATATTATGGTGAGTTTTGACGTGACGTCACTATTTACCAATATTCCTATTGCGGAGGCCATTGCCGTGATTAATGATAAATGCCCTGGAAATATTGCTTCTCTAGTAGAGACTGTGTTAAATATGTCTTATTTTATGTTTGACGGACAATATTACAAACAAATAGAGGGCACCCCAATGGGATCGCCGGTTTCCCCAGTAGTGGCTAATCTGTTCATGAAACGCTTTGAAGTGGATGCCTTGAACGGTGCGAAACTAACACCATCTCATTTTTACCGATATATGGACGATACCTTCGCTATTTGGCCCCATGGTAGACAAGAACTTGAGGAGTTTTTAGTGTATTTAAACAGTCTTAGTAAAAGTATAAAATTTACTATGGAAGTTGAGGTTGGGGGAAAGCTTTCGTTCCTAGATGATTGATTAATGGGGCTTAACGTCTCATATTTATGCAACGATGGCTAATCGAGACGATGAGCGGGTGATAATGAAGATGAGAAAGATGATAATGAAGAATAAAGCCAAATCCGAATCAGATTCATTGTACGTCGCGTGAGTCGTCATACGGGAGTCCAGCAAGGGAGGGCAGGGCCAAGTGGGAGGAGAAATATTCAATGGGACAGTGGGGGGGAAAGGGGATTGGGGTGTGGACTGCACTTCGTCTGACTTCTCCTCCTCGACCAGTCCGGCTTGGGTGGCCCTACCAGAAGCATACGCTTCCGCCGGCATAGCTCTCGGGATCAACAAAAACTCAGTTATTGTTTTAGATAATGCCAGTTACTATTCGAGACTAGCCATTAAGATTCCCTGCCAATCCACTGAAAAAGCTGATATAATATCTTTCATGGAAGCAAATCACATACCAGTGCCTCACCCTTTACCCATAAAGCTTGTTCTGTTGGTCAAATTGTTGAAAAAAGAAACATGGAAAAACGATACATTGTCGATAGCATGGCTAGTGATAAGGGGCACCTAGTGCTACGGCTTCCTTCTTATCACTGCCTATCTAACCCAATCGAACAAATGTGGTCATCAGTTAAAAAATATGTTGGGAAATGTAACGTGACTCAAACTGACTCGGTGTGTGTGATTCAACACATAAGACAATCTGCCACTAGCTGTGAACGACATTGGCCCAAGTGTGTCGCACACGTCCAGAATATTGAGAAGACTCATGTTAATAGGAGAAGGAGACTCAATAATTAAAAACATTGCAGAAAGTTATAATGGGCTACAAGAAGATCTAGGACCAACAGTATTGGCCTACCCTGGAATTCGGCCGAGCCAACTCCAAAACAAGCTAGAACAGTCAAAGACAGCTAGAGATATAGATGCTTGCTGCCAGGTTCCCGGTTTCTACTCACTTTTTGTGTGTATTCCTTTGGGAGATAGATCACGTACGTAGTACATACACATAATGTGATAATTTATCTGTAACTTCCACTTTTTGTTTTACAAATAGGACGTTTTTTGATAGTTAATTTCCATTTAAAAAAAAAAATTGTTTTGACATGTGAATCACGTTAAATATGGCAATATGGTGTACGAGCGAGAGCACAGCTGTTCGGAGCAAACAGGAAGTGCCGTCTACCAACGTAAGTACATGAAAAATCTCCAAACCCTTCATCTGTATTCTGTCAACTAAAACTAAATATAATTAACCCCTTCTTCAAGTTTGAAAAAGGGGTAATTTTTAATTTGGGTATAAACTTATTTTTAAATAAATAACCCTTTCTTCAACATTCGATTGTAATGTAGTGACTTTCTTGCTTTCCTTCTAGATTAGCAGCACTACAACGACGATGGGGCAAAAAGGACGTAAATCTTAAAAAAAAATACTTTCACAACTGTTTTTAGTGTCCAAAATGAATAACAATATTGTAACACACTTAAAAAGATAAATAATTAATCATTTCATAATACAACTATGATTAGTAACGCAACTTTGGTGGTTTTGAACGAAAAAAAGTGAGTAGAACACCGGATCAGCTGAGCACCAGTTTTACCAATGAGGGATAAGCCTAATAATAGCTCTGTATTGCCACAGGTAGCAATTCCAATATTTCCCCTAGCTAGAGGCCTAGGCCTAGGGTATACAAGAACATGGGCCTATTTGAATCCTGGTCGTTGGTGTGAAAACCCACTGAAGAAATTATTCTTCTTGCCTAAAACTAGACATGCAGCACTCAAACCTTTTGTATAGGGCTTCATACAGTTGCTCATAGGCAGGGAGTAATAGACCGTCTCTAAGCTAATGGCCAGACCTTTGTATGCCCTGACCCTTGACTTGAGGCTACATTGGATTCTAGACCTACAGTCTACAATATTGCTAGGCCTTTGTATTCCATTTGTCACTCACATGGTGTTTAAGATATGAAATTAGGGGCTCTTTGGAGGAAAAGGCAAGTAGAAGGGCGCGTGAGGAAAGGGGATTGGAGCCGCATGTGTGGGTAACAAGCCATTGCATATGCAGTTGACCTCTGTGTAAATCAGAAATAGAGCCCAGCAGATTACAATAGTTTTTTGGTGATTAATGGGGCTTAACGTCTCATATTTTCGCAAGTATGGCCAATCGAGACGATGAGCGGGTGATAATGAAGATGAGAAAGATGATGATGAAGAATAAAGCCACATCCGAATCAAATCCATTGTACGTCGCGTGGGTCGTCATACGGGAGTCCGGCAAGGGAGGGGCTGGGCCATGTGCGAGGAGAAATATTCAGTGGGACAGTGGGGGGGGGGGGGGGGGGGAGGGGCAGGGTCTCCCCTATTACGACAAGCAGAGTCACTCTGGGCCTATTCTTTCCCGGGCCCAGACGGGCAAAGAGACCCTCAAATGATAATTTGTGATTGATATAGTTATGAACTCGGGCTAAGATTACTCGCTCAGTTTCAAACGATAGCGGAGGAAGGATTTTTTATTTTTTATTTATAAAGCTTGTAAACGTTTATATTACGAAAGTTACACCTTTCGAACACCTAAGGTAAGACCATGAACACCTAGAGTAATTATGTCAAAACGAAGTTCTGTCCGATATTGTGAAGAATATGACCTTTTTATGGTCTTCTTCTGTTCTTTCGATATAAGTTATTGGCCGCTCTACCGGATGTGTTGCAATCCTAAAACGATGCATGCTCAAGTTGAGTGTACTCGCATGTGTCAGTGTTTCAACACTTTGTCGGGAGCGGGCAACGAACGGGTATCGTGAGAACACCTTAGTCAGTGTGTTTTTGTTTTATTAAAATGTACAACGGTGGCAGCCCCCACTTTATTGACACAGAGAAGAGGGAGAGCGGGTCCTGAGAGCTAATTGGCTGATACGAGCGGGAAAACGGTTTGAAGAAAGAAGAATGGTATTTTCCAACCAAATCTATGTCTTGGTGGGGTTTAAGAGCTATAACGTCAGGAGTGTCGGGGATGGGAATGGAGGATTGACCGGATCGGGGAGTTCACGTCTAAACTTCGAGGAATAAAAATCAACCGGGGTTTGACAAGTGAGTGGCCATCTACGAAAGAGGATTAAACATACAAGAGCGGAAGAGAGAAGGAGAGGGAAGAACAACAAGGTCGTACACCAGGACCAGTACGAGGGAAGAGCTTGGACAAATGGGATGACGGACGTTATCAGTATGCGAGAAACTATATCCTTCCACTGATGATTGATGATGATTGGTAGTGTTTAACGACGTACTCGACAGCTAAGGTCATATAACGTCTTCCGAATCAGGTCCATCTTATCGCGGGAGTCGTCATAAGGGGAGTCCAGCAAGGGAGGGCAGGGCCATGTGGGAGGAGAAATCTTCAGTGGGACAGTGGGGGGGTAAGAGGTCAGGGTCTCCTTTCGTCGCCTCTTACGACTAGCAGAGTCACTCGGCCTATTCTACCCCAAGCTCCGACGGGCTGGGTTTGACCGCGCCCAATCTGGCTGGGGGTCAACCCGGGCTCAGACGGGTCTCCTTTTGTCGCCTCTTACGACTGGCAGAGTCACCCTGGGCCTATTCTTTTCCGGGCCAAGACGGGGCTATCCTTCCAGTAGACGAAACAAAAGAAGAGGAGTCATTTTCAAGTGACGATGATGCAGATGATCTCCAGTTTCTCGAAATGAAGGAGAGACGGCCGAGAGTAATGAGGGAACGTAAGAATTACTTTGAAATGTACGACGACCACGACTTTTTAACGCGTTTCCGCATTTCGAAACAGTCAGTGTTAATGGTGCTGGAGCAAATTGAAGGAAATTTGGAATACGAGCACGACAGGTGAGTTTCTTTTAACATACAATATAAACCCCATACTCGGCCGAAGATTGAAGTGAAGTGAACGTGATAATTTGATAACGTCTCATATTTTTGCAACAATGGCTAATCGATTGATTATTTGGGCTTAACGTCTTATATTTTTGCAACTTGGCTAATCAAGACGATGAGTGGGTGATAATGAAGATGAAATCGAGGGCTCTTTTGAGGAAAGGGGCAAGTAGGAGGGCGCGTGAGGAAAGGAGAAAGGGGATGAAAGGGGATTGAGGTGTGGACTGCACTTTGTCTGACTTCTCCCCCTCGACCAGTCCGGCTAGGGTGGGCCTACCAGAAGCATACGCTTCCGCCGGCATAGCTCTCGGGATCAACAAAGCACACAAACCTGCCCACCACGATTAGGTAGCAGTCCCTGGGCAGGAATGGCTAATCGAGACGATGAGCGGGTGATAATGAAGATGATAAAGGAATGAAAAACTGTACATTACATTATTCGTACATTATTCTTAATGCAAACCTGCCAAGTGCTATTGTGTTAACTACCAGGGATGGGCAAGTATGAAGTACTTCTGGTTTTGAGTCGAGTTATTCGTTGAGTCGAGAGTTCCGAGCCACAAAGATTGAAGTGAGACAGATGATGAAATAACTTCATACAGAAACACTCATGAATAATATTTACCTTATGCAACCTTAGTTCCACGTATTTCTTTAATTCAGCGCTGTGCTAGGTGGAGTCACCAAATGTAATCACATGTATTCAATAAGGCATTACACATCGCGGGGGTCGTTTTAATGGAGGGCAGCAAGGGAGGGCAGGGCCTAGTGGGTGGAGAAATCTTCAATGGCACAGGGGGTGGGTGGGGGGGTGGGGGGACAGTTCCTTAAATTTTTATTATAGCCCGAACACTCCGTTTATCTTTTTGTTTTAGTTTCCTTGTAAAGCCACCGATCCTGTACATATAATTGCTGCAATTTCAGAACTTTAGAATGCATCTTCCTTGGTAGCGGTATAAGGTAGCAGTCCCTGGGCAGGTTGAGAAGCTTAGTGAACAGCAACACCCTATTAGTGAACAGCAACACCCTATTAGTGAACGGCAACACCCTATTAGTGAACAGCAACCTATTAGTGAACAGCAACAACCTATTAGTGAACAGCAACAACCTATTAGTGAACAGCAACACCCTATTAGTGAACAGCAACACCCTATTAGTGAAGTAATGTGGCATACAAACGGAATCCTCGAACCATAGCGGAGCACATCTTCATTCGTTACATTTGAAATGTTACGGGGATCAAACAACTTTCCCATAGCTTTAAAAAAAGTTTTGGCTGGGTCAGTTGCCACCAAAGAAGTTAGCTTAACTTTCGATCGAACCCCAAGAGAGGTAAGCTTCGTCTTCACTGCATGCCTAACGACAGCTTTTAGGGAAGAAGCTGCGACAGCTTCTGTAGTGCGAGGACAGAAGTGTCCCTCAGCCACTAGAGAGAAGCTGTTTTGCAAGTCGGCAACTTTTGCTGCGATTCGGTGGGAAAGTGGGTACGAATTTCCCTCCAGCTCTTTGATCAGGTCAATCGTTGCCCTACAATGTTCAGTAACAAATGTGGCCTGAATCTGGATAACATTGATTGCTTTAGCAGTGAGTTCCTTGAAATACACCACTGCGGCACCACCCTCTTCCAAGTTTTTGAAGAATTCCGCCAATTGGGACAAGTATTCTTCAACGTATTCCACAGAAAAGAACCATGAGTTCCATCGGGTCAACACAGGCGAAGAAAAAAGCTTTGCCTGCTTACCAGTATTTTCTTTGAGATACTGCAAATATAAATTTTTCCTCTTCCTAGTATTAAGGAATCCCATTTTAGATTTGCTGATGCATTCATTGAGCTCCTTAAGTTCCTCTTGACAAATGTTGCCCAAAAGGTTGAGTTTGTGAGCCCAACATTGAATTTGGATGAGGGGCTCACCAAGCAGACCACTCAACGTATCAAAACATTTTGTCATGTATCGTGCAGCGTCTGATGCGATGAAAACTACATCTTCATATTTAATGCTCAACTTGTTCAGAACTTCTATTATTGCTCGTGAGCATTCTCGTGCATTGGCATTTTCCAGCAGTTTAACACCTCCAACATACAAGTTTGGAACTGAGGTACACTCTAATGGTTTGACAAGGACCACAAACACACATTCTCCCTTTCTGTTGGTAGTTTCGTCTGCAAGAATACCGACCTTCTTTCCTGCTAATGATTTTGTCAGACTTTCCTCTTCCCTTTCTCGAACTTGCGGGATGTACGAGCCCCTCATTGTGCTAGCAGTAGGTAAATCACCTGCACCTAGAACAAGATATAAATTATGGTTAGCCAATGGTCGGAGGTAGGCCTAGGCCTACGTCTAAGCTAGGTTTATTCCATAGCTAGGCCTTGGCCCTAGCTGAGGGTAGGGCCTAGGCCTATTCTGACTAGGCCCTAGTGGCTAGACTAAAAAAGTTAATCAAATTGTAGGCCCTAGGCCTAGGCAAGGAGTAATTTCTATTTAAGATCTAGACTAGGCCCTATTCTAGGCCAAGTTGTCTAAAAGTCAAATGCTTTACCTCGTATGTATTTGTTCATCCAAGCCCCCAAGTGTGGATTGTCGATTTTTTCTAGGGGTATGTTGGCTTTTAAAAATGCCGAACAAGTGTCCATAATGAACTCTTTTTTATCATCTTTGGACTTTTTGGCCTGTTGAAATTATTGTTCCATGGTTTGCTGCCGCTTTCTGCCCGCCTCTAACTTTTTTCGTTTGTGGACGGCGCTATCTTGACAATGTTTGTCACACGTGTCCTTACGTTTCCAATCAATTCTGACATTGCAGTATGAACACATCATAATTTCTTTCTTCTTATCGGTGATGACGAAGCCATCCTTCATGTACTCAACCTCTCTTGACTGGATGGAAACTTGTGTCCTCGGCATTTTATCTGCTTTTCTTTCTTCAGCTTTTCACTAGACCGTGTTGTTTGTTATGAAACGAACATGGAAATGAACAGAAAACGTAAAAACATGGCGTTACTCAGCATCGACCTTGCATCGACCCTACCTGCCAGTCGAAAATATATCGAAGTCGAAAGTCGGGTCGGTAAAGAAGTTTTCGACTGTTACATGAGCCGATAAACGTAAAACCTACTTGACCGATTTTTCACGCAAGAACTTTAATTTTTTACTTTTGTCCCTCAGCCACTAGAGAGAAGCTGTTTTGCAAGTCGGCAACTTTTGCTGCGATTCGGTGGGAAAGTGGGTACGAATTTCCCTCCAGCTCTTTGATCAGGTCAATCGTTGCCCTACAATGTTCAGTAACAAATGTGGCCTGAATCTGGATAACATTGATGGCTTCAGCAGTGAGTTCCTTGAAATACACCACTGCGGCACCACCCTCTTCCAAGTTTTTGAAGAATTCCGCCAATTGGGACAAGTATTCTTCAACGTATTCCACAGAAAAGAACCATGAGTTCCATCGGGTCAACACAGGCGAAGGAAAAAGCAATTTTTTGCAAATTGTTGAAAACTCGATAAATATTTTGTTTTTTCGCGGTTATTTCGTATTTTCACAGTTATTTGCGATATTTTGTGAATTCAAATAAATTTCGCGATATTTCGTGATTTAATTTCACTGCCAACAGGCTTTTTGTGGGTGATTTCATCCACAAATATGAAAAAAAACGTTTTTTATTTTTTTCGTGCTTTCGTTGAACGCGAAAATTCGATGCCTCTACCTATAAGTGAACAGCAACACCCTATTAGTGAACAGCAACAACCTATTAGTGAACAGCAACACCCTATTAGTGAACAGCAACAACCTATTAGTGAACAGCAACACCCTATTAGTAAACAGCAACACCCTATTAGTGAACAGCAACACCCCATTAGTGAACAGCAACAACCTATTAGTGAACAGCAACAACCTATTAGTGAACAGCAACACCCTATTAGTGAACAGCAACACCCTATGCCAACGAAACAGCTTGACAGGAATAAAATAATATACCATCAGACTGGCGAGTCGTTTGATGAAGCAACTATGTCTGTTCTTGAGAAAGGGTTTAATTTTGCTTTGGCGCATATACACATACCTGTGGAGAACATAATGTGTGGTGTGGAAACTGCTATCTATGGTTTGCCGAGCAATGAGGCAGAGGAAGTGCGCGCTGAGGCAGCAAGGATAATACGGTTAGCTAAACCCCCGCGACAAAATATTAGTGGGCTGGAGCGTATTGCACTGAGCAAGCTAAGAAAGAGGGGTGACATATTGGTGCTAGCCGCTGATAAAGGGAATGCGTCCGTAATAATGAAAACGGATGATTATAAGGCGCAAGTATATGAGCTTCTAAATTGCGTTACTTACGAAAAACTTAATCGTGATCCCACGGCCAGGTTTGAACGGCAGATAACTGAAAAGATTAAACGATCAACCTTAGATGACAAGACCAGATCAGGACTTCTACCTTCAAATTCATGTACGCCTAGAATGTATGGTTTGCCGAAGGTGCATAAGGCGGGCTTTTCACTGCGGCCAATAGTAAGTACTATAGGGGCCCCGTCATATAAGGTGGCAAAGTTTTTATCTAGACAATTACAACCCTGGGTTTCTGAGGCTGCCTCGTATATTAAGGACTCCCACCACTTTGTTCAAATTATTAAAAACATCCGTTTGAATGCAGAGGATATTATGGTGAGTTTTGACGTGACGTCACTATTTACCAATATTCCTATTGCGGAGGCCATTGCCGTGATTAATGATAAATGCCCTGGAAATATTGCTTCTCTAGTAGAGACTGTGTTAAATATGTCTTATTTTATGTTTGACGGACAATATTACAAACAAATAGAGGGCACCCCAATGGGATCGCCGGTTTCCCCAGTAGTGGCTAATCTGTTCATGAAACGCTGTGAAGTGGATGCCTTGAACGGTGCGAAACTAACACCATCTCATTTTTACCGATATATGGACGATACCTTCGCTATTTGGCCCCATGGTAGACAAGATGATTGATTGATTGATTAATGGGGCTTAACGTCTCATATTTATGCAACGATGGCTAATCGAGACGATGAGCGGGTGATAATGAAGATGAGAAAGATGATAATGAAGAATAAAGCCACATCCGAATCAGATCCATTGTACGTCGCGTGAGTCGTCATACGGGAGTCCAGCAAGGGAGGGCAGGGCCAAGTGGGAGGAGAAATATTCAATGGGACAGTGGGGGGGAAAGGGGATTGGGGTGTGGACTGCACTTCGTCTGACGTCTCCTCCTCGACCAGTCCGGCTTGGGTGGCCCTACCAGAAGCATACGCTTCCGCCGGCATAGCTCTCGGGATCAACAAAGCACGCAAACCTGCCCACCACGATAAGGTGGCAGTCCTTGGGCAGGATGGTAGACAAGAACTTGGGGAGTTTTTAGTGTATTTAAACAGTCTCAGTGAAAGTATAAAATTTACTATGGAAGTTGAGGTTGGGGGAAAGCTTCCGTTCCTAGATGTTTTGGTGACTAGGCAAGGAGATGGCAGTTTAGGACACTCCGTTTATAGAAAAGCTACCCACACGGGTCGTTATTTAAATGCTGCTTCTCACCACCATCCGTCTCAAAAACGCGCTGTGATTAATACTCTAGCATGTAGAGCACATAGGATTTCTGACGACGAGCATGTAGAGGAAGAGGGTCTCATGCTCCGAGAAATGTTAAGACAGAATGGCTATAACAGTAGAGACATTTCCAATGCATGGAGAAAAAGACTGTGTGTACCAGCCGTGCCACTAGCGACAAGTGAGTTGAGTCGGACAACAACGAGGATGCCTCTTGCCTTCTTGCCATATGTAGAGAACACCACTGATCGTATTGCTAGATTATTAAAGAAGCACAATATAAAAACAATCTTTAATACTGACAGGAAGCTGAGTACCCTATTTAACTCAGCAAAAGACAAACCCCCTCCCTTAGGTGTACCAGGCGTGTATCAAATACCGTGTGGGGCGTGTGATAAGGTTTATATAGGACAGACAGGACGAAAAATCTCAACAAGAGTAAAAGAACATGAGAGCCATGCACGTTTAGGACATGTTGAGAAGTCAGCCATTGCAGAGCATAGTGTTGACAAATGCCACATTATAGATTTTGACAACACGCGCGTCCTGGCTACCAGTAAAGACTACCGCCCTCGCCTGGTACGAGAGGCTATTGAAATTGAAATGCAACCTGATAATTTCAATAGGGAGGACGGGTTGAGGCTGAGTAGGGCGTGGCAGCCTACGTTGCAGCGCTTGAAACTCGCGCGGGCGGAGCATGCGAAGCACATCGCGAAGGTTCGAGAACAAGCTAGCGCGCACGCGCGGGATGTTCGCGCGTCGGAGATTGCACAGCGGTGTGAGGCACAGTCGCTGGGTAGAGCTGGATCGAGTAGGTTCTCTCAGTGACTGTCTCTTCACTCTGAAGATGGACTATGCAATTAGTCCGAAACGTCAGGTTTTAATAAACGACAGACGCGGCGACACCCGACAGCAAAGAAGTATTAACTTGAAGAGAGAAGGAAAAATCTCAGGCTTGAGAAGCAACAAGAAGAGAGGCAAATTGAGCATACCATTGCTTTACTTGAACAAAAGAAAACACAACTGTCATGAGAGCATTGCGTAAACGCAATGCTCTCACCTCTCATGACAGTTGTTTTTGACAGTTGACAGTGCTACAATACAAAGTAGCACTAATAAATAAAAGCATTTTTAATTGTTTTAGTTTAGAATAATATGTTACTCTTTTTCAGTAAGAAAATGTTAGTCTTTTCATTTTTTAAATGTAAAAATGATTTCAGTTAAATAACAGAATATGTTACTCTTTTTAAGTAAAAAAATGTGAGATTTACTTTCATTTTTAAATCGTCAACAGTGGTGTGAGCGGGTGTGGCTATAAGGGGAGGAGGAGGCCACATTTAAAAAAATCATTATCTGTTTATAATGTTACGTATCTAGACCTATATACCATTGTAATAATAACAAGAATAGTCTCAGTAATAAAATGTTACATTTTAAATTGTAATCACTAAAATGATGTGCTTATTTATTTTAAGAGTTGTAATGGTGATTAAATTGATCAGGGAAATATTAAACAATTGGTCAGGGGAAGCCAGGGAAATTATTTTGACTTTTTTGTTGGGAACCCTGTACACCACTTGACCCTATGTTCTTAAGATGATATACACCTATTGTTCTTTTATGTTTAAAAAAATATCAATTTTTAAAAGTAGGCCTACTGCAGTACAATGCTTTTTAAGGGATCATTGTCCCTTATTTTATATAATATTGGGCGAATGATTTCTGTTACAGAATCATTGTCTACTTCTACCAGAGACTGGGCAAGTAGAAGGAGGCCTAGTATTTCAAATACTGGGGAGCCAAACATGTCAAACAATAAAACCCGAATCTTCAACTGGGATTTGGAGGATTATTTGGGCTTAACGTCTCCTATTTCTGCAACAAGGCTAATCGAGACAATGAGTGGGTGATATATGAAGATGAAATATGGGGCTGTTTGGAGGAAAGGGGCAAGTAGGAGGGAGCGTGAGGAAAGGGGAAAGGGGAGGAAAGGGGATTTGGGTGTGGACTGCACTTCGTCTGACTTCTCCTCCTCGACCAGGGTGGCCCTACCAGAAGCATACGCTTCCGCCGGCCTAGCTCTCGGGATCATAAAAGTACACAAACCTGCCCACCACGATAAGGTAGCAGTCCCTGGGCAGGTCCTTCAACTGGGCTTATGAAAAAAAAAAAAAAAGACTTAGCAAGCACACAAAAGGACTTGCTAATGAAGGAGTATGATTTTAAAATGCAGAAACCAAAAGAGTTACATGAGCTGGAAGTAAAGAACAAAAAAAGTATTTCGACAAGTTAGAAGAAAATAAAAATAAAATAGCTATTGTGAATTACGAACTTGACAATAAATTAAAAAAATCTCAACCAGAATTATTGGATTTAGAATTAAGTATGAAGAGAAAACAGAAATGCCATTGTAAACTTTTTCAATTTTATTTCAAATCAACAAATTTTAGATAAACTTTTCTTTCAAATCTTTTGTTATTCCAAATTCAAACTAATATCCATGAGTGTGTATAGGCCTATCTGCTGCTCATAAGTCAAGTGGCATTTTTGTGTGTTGATATTTAAATACATATCATACCAGATCTAGGATGTTCGACTGTTAGGCCAAATACGGGCATATGCTAAGCCAAAATATGTATTATGATTTGTAACTTAAGACTAACTAATCAATTACTTTTTAACATTACAAACATTCAAAAGTTGCACTCTTTTTTAAACCACAACTTAAACACCATACTTTCTTGTTTTGACATTACATGCAAAGTGCATGATATCTTCTATTGTGCTTCTACCAATCACTGTTTGTTCTGAGGAAATCTGCGATTAATGGCTCATTGTGGAATTAAAAGTGTGGTGAAAGTGACGCATACAAGAATTCTAAATGTACACTCTTTTTAAGTGAAAAATGAGAAATATTTGTATTGTTTCTGAAAATGTACGGAAAATTTAGATTTTCCGTTGTGAAAGCAAATGACCGAATACCTCACAGCCTGTGACCACACATAACATGACGGCGGGAGTAACTATGACTCTCTTAATATATATATATTTATATATTTCAGCGCCTGCATGCGCTAGGGGTCCCACAATCCATCATCAGTGTCGTCCAGTCCTCCTACACCAATTGTGTGACCACTTTCAACGGGACACAAGGGCCTATAATTGTACCCATTAAAAGGGGTGTGAAGCAGGGTGACCCCATCTCGCCGTTTCTCTTTAACATCGTCCTTGACCCCCTTCTGCAGCAGTTGGGAGTCTGTGGGGCTAAGGGATTTCCCCTACGGGGTTCGAAGGTTTCCGTGCTGGGTTTCGCGGATGACCTCTTCCTGTTGTCCCTCACCCCCCAGGATGCTGCTGTGCACCTTCAGGTGGTTGACACCTTCTTTAAGGAATTAGGCATGGAGCTTTCAATCGCTAAATGCCATACCTTTTCCATAACCAGCTCAGGAAAGACATGGCTACATGGTGATCCGGGCCTCTCGGTGCGGGCGGTCAGGGTCCACAGTGTGCCTCCTGAGGGTTGCATAGAGTACCTGGGGGGCAGTTTGTCATCTTTTAACGGGATGCGGTGTCGTCGTGGGGTCGACGCCGTGTTGGCCTCTATTGATCGTTTCACATCCCGTAAGCTTAAACCAACTCAGAAATTGACTCTCATTACAACCTACTATTTGCCGCATTTCACGCACATCTTGTCCTTCTCGTTACCTTCGCAAAACCAACTACGGGAAGTCGACGGGGCGGTTAAGAAGGTGGTGAAGGGCTTCCTCCACCTTCCATCCCAGACTCCCGACGGGTTGCTCTATGCGGGGCGTAAGGACGGCGGCTTGGGGATTCCTCGGTTATAACACATTATAAAGTGTGCCGCCCTGAATTCGGTAATCACTGCTAGCAAGGTTCTGGATCCTGTCCTCACGGCTGCGATTGAGGGGGACAGGGTTCAGAGCCGTTGCAGGGTTATCGCGTCAACGTTATCTCTCCCTTGGCCCTGTGAGGCTGTTGATGTTCGTAGGGTCAAAGATAGGTTGAAAAAGGAGGAGTTTGATCGGTGGGGACGCATGGGCCTGCACGGACTTGGGGTTCAGGCCTTCAGGGCGAGTCCGTTGAGTAACAGGTGGCTTTCGGACCTGAGTAGGCTTTCTGAGCGCCATTTTATTGATGCCCTCAAGTTCCGTGCGAATGTCTTTGGCACCAGGCAGGTCCTGCTTGCTTGTAAGGTGGTCGATTCGGCGCGATGTCGTCATTGTGGCGCTCCTGTGGAGTCGCTGGCCCACGTGCTGGGGGAATGCTCCAAGAGCCTTGGCGCCGTGCTGGATCGGCACGAACAAATCTTGCAGTGCGTCTCCACTGCCATTACCGATATTGTCCAGCCATCAGCCATTATGAAAGAGGCCGAGGACGTTACACCTTGCGGTGACAAGGTTAAACCTGACCTTGTGTTTGTGCACGATGATAAGGTCACGGTTATTGATGTCACCGTGAGGTTCGAAAGTGGGCCGTGGTTGGCGATGGCTGATAATGAAAAGTTCCGGAAGTACCTCCCCCTGGAGCCGGTCCTCAAGGCACGGTGGGGGGTCTCCAAGTTTGAGGTTGTACCGCTGGTGGTAGGGGCTCGGGGGTGTCTCCCCCAGCCAACCGTGGACAGGTTGAAGGGTCTCGGGATATTCTCAAGTAGGTTAGGGACGACCCTCTCCCTGATTGCCCTAAGAGCCTCTATCATCACCGGTACGTTGTTTCTGGACAACGGTTAGGTGGTTTTATTGGGGGGGGTTTGTTTGGGGTCAGTGTGGACGGCCAGCCTTGGGTTCTAGTCGGGGTTTTCCCCAGTCCTTTTATTACACAGCTCTTTACACTGTATTTTAATCGCGCCGCGCCGTGTTGTGTGGGTTGGTCGTTCCACTGGACAGGTGTGTCGGGTTCGGCACATCTGGAAGATTCGTTCCTTATGTTCGCCTTTGTTGCGTTAGTCTCTCTTCTTCCATCACAGCTTGACGCTGGAATGTCTTTCACAAACGGTTATAGTTTTGTTTACTCTAGGGGAGTTAAAACCCGAAGAGGCGGCCCCTTTCTTCCGGGGCGCGTCAGTCATTAGCCAAATGCCTCGTCATCTAATTATGACGCGCATGAATGGATTAACGAGATTTCCACTGTCTCTATCTACTATCTACTTAACTTTATTTTATTTACTTCAAGCTTCTAGACATTAGTATTATTAGACTCACCAAATCTGGTTGTGACAGCATGAGTATAGAAATATATATTATGTGTGTGTGGATAGGCACTGTTATTATGCATTACATGTTATTACATCTTGACTGTACTATCAATTCCTTCTTATATTGGGCCTATACAATATCTGATGTTTTTTATGTGTTAACCTATATTCTTGATCTCTTATACTGATTTACTGGGTAAAAATCAATAACGTAAGCCTTAGTCTTAATAGAAAAGATGAGTTTCAAACAATATAATTTTGTTAAAGAAACAAGGCAAAATAAATAAAAATAAAAATAAACGTCGCTAAATGCAGCCTCCTCGGTCACAGAGAAAGTGGTGACCGAAGCAGAGTTTGGGTTAAAATCGAACGTGCTTCCATCTCTATCCTCTTTGGCGCCAGAGACCATACGGAGTTGAAGAAACATTTCTATTCTCTGTGCAAGTTTCAAGGGTAGTAGAAGAGCACAATACATCACTGAACAACCTGTTGCAAAACTACTTTTATAAAAGCTCCGCCTATTAGTGTGAAAGCCTTCCTATTGGATTGATTGATTGATTAATGTCTGTCACATACCTGTCTCAATAGTACGTGCCAGTCACACAAAGGCCGAAGATTAGGAAGGAAACAAAGTAGTTCGCGGAAAATTCTCACCCCTCCCAGCATAATAATAAGAGTTCCTAGAAAAGGCAATTTGACATTTATTTTTGTAATAATTTAATTGAACCAATCACCTCCAGTATGTATTTGTGGGTTCAATCTGTGTCGAGATTTCGATTTGTGCGGTCAACTGTTGTGAGTGCTATTGCTGAGTGTTTAAACACGAATTCAGTACAAAACATTTTTAGTTTAATTGAAAATCAGTTACCATTTAGTGTTAAGCTAGAAATTAAAAAACTAGGACGGCCTACTCCACTGTAAGACATCCCACAAACTGATATAGGTAAAAACAGGTCTTTCCGTAGAAGTTTTAATAATAAATGTCACGAAAAGTATAAGTGGCTGTGTGGTTGTGAGATAAATGCATTGTTTTGCTTCCCGTGTTATAATTCGATATGGGCAAAAAGTGGCGTCACAGACTTAAAACATCTCAATGAAAAAAGCAGACAAACATGCGATATCACAAAAACATCTCCACAATGAAATGGAGTTAGCCATGCTAGGTCGAGTTGATATTCGAAAACAATTAGACAGTGGGTATAGAACGTCAATAAAACGTCAACATGAACAGGTTGACAAAAATCGTAATTTTCTTTCGAAGATTATTAATTGCATTAGATTTTGCGGGGCATTTGAGCTTGCATTGCAAGGTCACGATGAAAAAATAAGTTCCGAAAACCCAAGTATTTTCTTGGGACTAATTGACTTTGCATCAAACCTCAATGAAGGAGCACTTGAAAAACGCCACTGTGTGAACTTCTAAAACAATTCAGAATGAACTTCTGGATGCCATGTTGGGGGTTCGTCGTGACGTCATAGCAGAAGAAATACAGAACACTCAATTCCTAGCGATACAAGCGGACGAAACAACAGACAGCTCTACGCAGATTCAGATGGTGTTGATATTCAGGTACGAGTTAGATGGGGAAGTAAAGGAACGTTTTTGGGGATTTTTCAATCCTGATGCTACAAATGCTGATGGTTTGAGTGGTGTCATCCTTGAAGAATTAAATAAGTTGAGCGTTGACAAGACTCCAGAAAAGCTAAAAGCCCAGAACTATAACGGCGCAGCGGGGTTGAGCGGGTCGAGAGGGGGCGTGCAAGTAAAAGTCAAAGAGGTGTGTCCAGATGCACAATACATACACTGTTACGCGCATCAGATGAACCTCGTTATGCAAAAATCCACATCCAAAAATAAGGTGAAACGGCTTTTTTCCCGCCTGGGTGCATTCCCTGCATTTTTTTTCGGTTGATTGATTGATTGATTAATGGTTGATTATTGGGGCTTAACGTCTCATATTTATGCAACGATGGCTAATCGAGACGATGAGTGGGGATGTTTGCAACAATGGCTAATCGAGACGATAAGCGGGTGATAATGAAGATGAGAAAGGTGAATATGAAGAATAAAGCCACATCCGAATCAGATCCTTTCTACGTCGCGTGGGTTGTCATACAAGAGTCAAGCAAGGGAGGGCAGGGCCAAGTGGGAGGATTGATTGATTTATGGGGCTTTACGTCTCATATTTGTGCAACTATGGCTAATCGAGACGATGAGCGGGTGATAATGAAGAAGGGAAAGATGATGATGAAGAACAAAGCCACATCCGAATCAGATCCATTGTACGTCGCGTGGGTCGTCATACGGGAGTCCAGCAAGGGAGGGCAGGACCAAGTAGGAGGAGAAATATTCAGTGGGACAGTGGGGGGAAAGGGACAGGGTCTGTTTTTGTCGCCTCTTACGACTAGCAGAGTCACTCTGGGCCTATTCTACCCCGGGCCGATTGATTGATTGATTAATGGGGCTTAACGTCTCATATTTATGCAACGATGGCTAATCGAGACAATGAGCGGGTGATAATGAAGATGAGAAAGATGATAATGAAGAATAAAGCCACATCCGAATCAGATCCATTGTACGTCGCGTGAGTCGTCATACGGAAGTCCAGCAAGGGAGGGCAGGGCCAAGTGGGAGGAGAAATATTCAATGGGACAGTGGGGGGGAAAGGGGATTGGGGTGTGGACTGCACTTCGTCTGACTTCTCCTCGACCAGTCCGGCTAGGGTGGCCCTACCAGAAGCATACGCTTCCGCCGGCATAGCTCTCGGGATCAACAAAGCACGCAAACCTGCCCACCACGATAAGGTAGCAGTCCCTAGGCAGGATAATAAAGATAGGATGAGTTAAATCTCGAGGATTATAACTAGGTATATGCCATTAAATTACCATGTATCAATACGAGAAAAAAATATAGGATAGATAGGCTAGTACGTTTTGAATTCGATATTTAAATACGTAAATGGAAGAACGATACCATACCAATTAAATCCAGTTAAAAATTAATTTTCAGACGGCAAATAATATTCTAACAACATCAGCATTAACCACGGGAGTTTGTCCTTATTAGCCTACCTTATATTTATTTAGTGTTTATATGCTTGTTTTAGCTTTCTTGTGACGAGATTTTAAAATTGTAATTTTGCTTAGGTTAAAGCCTGTTGGCTTGCTTGCCACACGCCCTTAAACCTTACTATCATCAGCTATTGGCAATTGTATAGGTATGTATACAATAGGTATTTTAGTAGACCATACGATTTTCCAGTTTGATGTATAATTTGACATAGCACCCTTTAATAATGTTTACTGTTAATTCCAGACTATGGAACTCCTGGGACCTGGGGTGTTTGTGGCCAAGAACAAACTGCTTAAATGCAACACAAAGATTTGGACCAAAATGGCATGTGACCTAATGGGGGTGGTATTTACTATAGAAGAAAAAGGGCGATCTTCCTTGACGGAACTCGCAACAAATTTTGCAAGACAGGTCAATGCAAAGGCTAAATTGGACAAAATAAGAGTTTCAGCTATCGTCGGTGAGTGCAACACAATCATTTGGATTTTCCAATTTGGTGATGATTGATGATTGATTAATGGGGCTTAACGTCTCATATTTATGCAACGATGGCTAATCGAGACGGTGAGCGGGTGACAATGAAGATGATAAAGATGATAATGAAGAAAAAAGCCACATTCGAATCAGATCCATTGTACGTCGCGTGAGTCGTCATACGGGAGTCAAGCAAGGGAGGGCAGGGCCAAGTGGGAGGAGAAATATTCAATAGGACAGTGGGGGGGAAAGGGGATTGGGGTTTGGACTGCACTTCGTCTGACTTCTCCTCCTCGACCGGTCCGGCTAGGGTGGCCCTACCAGAAGCATACGCTTCCGCCGGCATAGCTCCAGGAATCATCAAAGCGCACAAACCTGCCCACCACGATAAGGTAGCAGCGTGCAGCGTTGACTCCTTTTGCGGCCCAGTATTCGGTTACATTTTACAGTAGGCCCTAATCTACTAAATTTATAAGTACCTATATTGTACAAAATAATCAGTAGTGTTTACAGTAATAATGGAATTGGAGCCAGGAAAACCTTGATGCAGTGGATTCCAAAATCATTCCACTCATTTTACCGCGATCTTCTCCAAGATGAAGATGCATCAACTTATCCTGATGATGGTACTAATGGAGATTGGGATGATTTTCAACCACCACCTACTTGAAGATAACAGCATTGAGTTGATAACAGTATCCTAGCAAGATCCAATAAATCCCCTGGCGTAGTGTTGTCGAACTCCAAAACCTAACGCGCACGCTATCGGCGAGTTAGTGGACCTTGGTGTCCTAGAAGATTGTCCTTATGTTTTGTGTTCGTTCAACCAAAGATTACTGAGTGTTCAACACAACCTTTTCTTATTTAATTGAAAATGCTAGCATTTCTTTTCCTGATTTAAAAACAATCAATCTCAAATTCTTTCTAACTAATGAATAAATAATAGGAAGCGGAAACAATAGTATGTATTAGTTGAAAAAATAAATGCATTTTTGGTACAAACAAAAATATAGTTTTTAATTATAATGACTCAAGTCCATTACTGCCAAAACTATTTCAGTAGCAAAATGATCTATGTCCAAAAGTAAATTATCATTTTGATTTAAAAAAAAAAAAATTAGCAAAAATTTAATGAAGTATAATAATGTACAGTGTTTTCTTTGTAACCTTGTGTTTTGAAAAGTGCAGGTAAAAACAAGTTAATAAGCTTCCATTTTACACATTATACTTCTTTAAATGATAATAATGATAATATTTGGGCTTAACGTCTTATATTTTTGCAACTTGGCTAATAAAGACGATGAGTGGGTGATAATGAAGATGAAATCGGGGGCTCTATAGAGGAAAGGGGCAAGTAGGAGGGCGCGTGAGGAAAGGGAGGAAAAGGGATTGGGGTTTGAACTGCATTTCGTCTGACTTCTCCTCCTCGACCAGTCCGGCTAGGGTGGCCCTACCAGAAGCATACGCTTCCGCCGGCATAGCTCTCGGGATCAACAAAGCACGCAAACCTGCCCACCACGATAAGGTGGCAGTCCCTGGGCAGGAGATGTGGAATGAAACACAAGCTTCCCGCGGAGGCAGGGCAGGTTTTTAAATGATGTTGTAAACAAAATGACAATTGTGACCCTTCTGCTTCTCGGGCACAGAAATATAGGAGCCTAAGCCTACAAAATTCAAAGCGTGCAATTTTAAATATAAGTTGATGAGTTAAGATAAGGCCTGGGCCTAGCTAAGTATTTTTAAAAGCGAAAACACCATGTTTTCCTCAATTTTACCTGCACAGAATGCCGCCAGAAAAAAAAAACAACGCCACTCTGTGGCCGAAATCGCAAAAGTGTTCGACGCTGGAGAGAAGGGCATGTCAATTAAAAAGGCATGCGCTCTCTACAGCATACCAAGTTCAACTTTCAATGACAAGAGGCACCATTTACAGAGGGACGCCCTGAGCGGTCATGGAAGAATGGCTTTTTGAACCGCCACCCGGAGGTTCGGCAAAAGGTGGCGGAAAATGTGAGTAAAGGCCGCGTGGCGGTTTCGCGAGCAAGTTGAGAGAGGTGGTTTGATGGTCTTCGAAACTACCTCTCTGAAACTAATACGCTTGACATTCTAGATTCACCCAACCGGATTTTTAACACGGATGAGTCTGGATTTCTTTTTGATCGATTGATATTTGGGCTTAACGTCTTATATTTTTGCAACTTGGCTAATCAAGACGATGAGTGGGTGATAATGAAGATGAAATTGTGGGCTCTTTGGAGGAAAGGGGCAAGTAGGAGGGCGCGTGAGAAAAGGGTAAAGTGGAGGAGAGGGGATTGGGGTGTGAACTGCACTTCGTCTGACTTCTCCTCCTCGACCTGTCCGGCAAGGGTGGCCCTACCAGAAGCATACGTTTCCGCCGGCATAGCTCTCGGGATCAACAAAGCACGCAAACCTGCCCACCACGATAAGGTAGCAGTCCCTGGGCAGGTGGATTTCTTTTTCACCCAAACACAGGTCGATTCCTGTGTTTGGGTGCAACTAAATTGTTAGCCACTGCACTAACAAAGAAGAAGGACCCGACCACCGTGCTCGGTACTTTTTCTGAATCTGGCTACATTGCACTAACCATGGTTATTTACTAGGGAATTTGCCGCAAAAAAAAACATGATTCTTTGCCTGATGGTTTCTTTGCCAGCAAAACGGAAAGTGGGTGGATGCATGGCGAAACTTTTCTTGATTGCCATGTCTTCTATAAATGGCTTGTGGCAAAAGCCATCCGCCTGCCGGTACTTTTGCTCCTTGATGGGCACAGATCTAACATGAACCTCGAGGTCAGTAAGTTCTGTGCCGATCATGGTAAATATTATACTGCTTGTATCCGAATGCCACCCACATTATCCAGCCAGCAGATGCGGGTATCTTTGGCCCCCTGAAGAAGGCATGGATGAAACTTGTGCACTATTATCGGACAAAGCACCAAAAGGCAGTGAACAAGGTGATGTTTGGCGATCTGTTGAAAACCACGATGGAACATGCCTTGTACCCAGAACTCATCCAGAATGCGTTCTTGAAGAGCGGGATTTTCCCCTTCAACCCTCGGGCCGTCGCCTTTTCCACGTGTTTAGTCGATAACTTCAGGGGAGAAGAGAAAGAGTCCACAATACCGGAGCACATAGTTTCTGATCGGTCCAATGCTCTCCTTGCAAAAATGCAATTAGAAGAGATGATCCCGCCCGACCTGTTTGGTGAGTTTCTTGCCATCAAACAGGCCCGGCGAGAGTGGTCTGGGGATGTGTCAGCCACCCAGCTGTACACAATCTGGTTGGCTTTTTGCAATAAGTTCGCGTCCCCCGCAGTGGGGGAAACTGCCACTCTGGATGAGCAAGCAGACGAGACCGGCCTTGGGGCAGAAATCAGTCGGGGGCGTTCTGAAGACTTGGTATCTCAACGTTTCGATGATTAATAGGAGATTGAAGTGACTGATGAAGAACTTCTAGCCCTACTTCGTTCTGAACTTCCTATTATCACCCCCTTTCCTACTTCAACTTCTGCTCTATCCGTTTCTGAACCGTCTTCACCCACTCGTCAACCAACTCCACAATCTTTCGACATCTCGCTGAGACCTCACCAATCGACTCCATCCACTTCAACCACCGCTCACGAACCTTCCCCATCCACTTCAACCACAGCTCACGAACCCACTCCATCACCCGTGCCATCCACGTCTCACGAACCTACTCCATCTACTTCAACCACCGCTCACGAACCTACTCCATCTACTTCAACCACGTCTCACGACCCTAGTCCATCCACTTCAACCACGTCTCACGAACCTACTCCATCCACGGAGGACACCTTGAAAAGCTAAATAGAAAATCGACGTCTCTAAAGATATTTAAATAAAAAAACTGTAGAGACTGATGACATTTCTGACATAAAAGATGGGGATTTATCTGAAATTCATCAGGTTTCCCAATATCCTATTAACTTGATTTGGAATACCGATGGTGTGCCTGTTTTTCATAGCTCGAATTCCCAAATTTGGCAAATTTTGTTTACAATTGCTAACTTGCCTCCCAATATCAGAAAGAGAAATATTTCTCTTGCTGGTCTGTGGTTTGGACAGTCAAAGCCCGACATGAATACATTTTTGCGTCCCTTTGTGGAGTCTATTTCTTCTCTCCATCACACTGGCTTTTCATGGCTACATACAGAGCTTAAAACCAATTTCACATCACATGTAGCAGCACCAGTAATCACTGTTGATGTTTAAGCTCGCAGTGACATGCAAGGACTCATATCATGCAATGGGCGCTACGGATGCTCATTCTGTGAGAATGAGGGTGAGGTCGTACGAACGGAGAGATCGTCTGTTGTGACAAATCCAGTTGTGCAGCCATCCCCACAGCTACGAAATAAACAGAGAATGATGGCACAGGCTCAAACTGCTATAGAGACTAGTAAAAGTCAATTTGGAGTAGTGCGTCCGTCATGTGTGTCACTCATTCCCTCTGTAGACACTGGAAGCTCATTCATACCAGACTACATGCATGCAGTTGCATTGGGAGTAGTACGGCAGTTCTTCTGGCTTAATTAATGGGGCTTAACGTCTCATATTTTTGCAACTATGGCCAATCGAGACGATGAGCGGGTGATAATGAAGATGAGAAAGATGATGATGAAGAATAAAGCCACGTCCGAATCAAATCCATTGTACGTCATGTGGGTCGTCATACGGGAGTCCAGCAAGGGAGGGGCTGGGCCATGTGGGAGGAAAAATCTTCAGTGGGGCAGTAGGGGGGAGGGGCAGGGTCTCCTTTTGTCGCCTCTTACGACTAGCAGAGTCACTCTGGGCCTATTCTTCCCCGGGCCCAGACGGGACTTCTGGCTTTGGCTTGATTCCAAGTACCACAGAGAACCATGGTACATTGGAACCCAAACAAATGAGCTTGATGATGTCCTCCTTGGAGATCAAACCTCCCAATGACATGAGTCGTGTGCCTCGAAGTGTTACGCAGGCAAAAGACTGGAAGGACGCCTTCCAGCCTTCAACCGATTTGTTTAGTAGACATTCTACCAGCAGCATATTTTCAACACTGGCTGTTGCTAGTTGCTAGCGTGTACCTTCTTTTAAAAGACCGAATTACCAGAACCGAAATATCCCTCGCCGAACATCTCTTGCAACTCTTCTGTGAGGAAGCAGAAGAGTTGTATGGTAAGCGCCATATGTCATTTAATGTTCACCAGCTGCTGCATCTTAGCAATTCTGTAAGAAATTGGAGTCCATTGTAGGCAACGTCATGTTTCATGTTTGAAAACGTAAATGGTACACTTCTGTCGCTCGTACATGGAACACAAAAAGTTGACGAGCAGATTGAGTCTTCCACAAAATTCATGCACTCTCTCCAAATGTTGAAATACCAGTTGCAGATAGGACATCAGGCTGATCAGGGAATTCATGTTCTACGCTGATCGGCTTCAACAATCTCTTCACGATGCACTAGACCAATATTCAGAGTCAAATGGAAATGTCTTGGAGAGGCATACACCTCTAATTTACATCCGGGTCAAATCAGCTAATTTGGGAACGCTTACCTCACGGCTGTATTCACGAGAGAAAGTAAGAACAAGCTGGGTTATCAGTTTCAAAAATGATAACTCCATTGAATATGGCACCATTGAAAGTTTTGCTGATTTTGGCAATAACACTATTGTAGCTTTGGTTACAGCATTGAAGCAAAACAGAAGGTCAAAATTTGTCCATCGTGCCACTGGGTGCATTATTAAACAATTTGTGACCATTGAAGAAACAAATACTGTCCTTGTGGTTCTCTGTAGCAATATTTTGGGAAAAGTTATTCATTTTGGTTCTTTCATTAGTATTCCTCCAAATGGAATGGAAAAAAATCTGCGACACAACTATTTTTCTGCTCTTGATAACACGCATACATGGATCCGTAATCCACTTCAATATAATATACCAGACCACAGTGACATACCACTTACAGATAAGGAATCAATAGATGATTTGTCATGTGATGGTGATATCAAACCACATTTTCAAAGTAAATCTTTAATTGACTTTTGGCTATATGTTCGAGAAAAACATGAATCGCTTGCAGTACAGTAAGAGCAATCAAATATTTAATGCCGTTTGCTACTACATATATGTGTGAAAGAGGATTCTCAACATACGCCGCGTTAAAAACAAAATACAGAAATGGACTTGATGCTGAGAATGACATGAGATTAAAACTAAGTGCAATTAAGCCAGACTTCCATCTTCTCAGCATAGAGAGGCTGGCACACCACTCTCATTAAACCCAGTCTACTGCGAAAAGCCAAGAGCAGCCCATATTTGGTAAGTAGCGAGTTGACGTGCTTTTAGTTTGTATAGAAGTGATATAGCATTTATTTTGTAACTAAAAATGTTGATTTCATGCTTTGTACCATAGGGGAAGGGCCTAATATAGGAAAATGTGACCATAGCATAATACATTACAAAATACAAAAGTCACGGTGGGCCCGACGTTGGTGCGCAGGGTTGTTGTCGGGGGGGGGGGGGGGGGGGGGAGGGCTTGGCGGCAGCTAGTGTTGGGACGCCGCGATGTACGAGAATAATAATTGGGACACTGACGAAAAAGTTTGAAGACCGCTGAGTTAGAGATGATTGATTAATGGGGCTTAACGTCTCATATTTATGCAACGATGGCTAATCGAGACGATGAGCGGGTGATAATGAAGATGAGAAAGATGATAATGAAGAATAAAGCCACATCCAAATCAGATCCTTTGTACGTCGCGTGGGTCATCATACGGGAGTCCAGCAAGGGATGATTGATTGATTAATGGGGCTTAACGTCTCATATTTATGCAACGATGGCTAATCGAGACGATGAGCGGGTGATAATGAAGATGAGAAAGATGATAATGAAGAATAAAGCCACATCCGAATCAGATCCATTACGTCGCGTGAGTCGTCATACGGGAGTCCAGCAAGGGAGGGCAGGGCCAAGTGGGAGGAGAAATATTCAGTGGGACTGTGGGGGGGAAAGGGACAGGGTCTCCTTTTGTCGCCTCTTACGACTAGCAGAGTCACTCTGGGCCTAATTTGACTCATTAAGCAACCGACCAAATGGGTAATGACTTGCGACTTGAGATAGTCAATTTGTTTAAAAGTATTTGCAACCTCACCATTCAGAAGACTTAAATATATAGCGCCGTGTGCAGCCAATAACTTGATCGTGTTATTAAACAACTGTTTTACCCATCAAATGTTTTGCAAGTAACCGCTGTTAATATCTCCACGGTTGTGAGCAGGATTAAATCATGTGATTTGTTTAAAACATTGAAAGATGTAGACATTAGTGTAGCCTACCTGGCATTACAAGAGAGTTTATTGCAACAATTGGAAGGACCTGCAGAACATGTTGGCATGGTTGCAGCCTTTTAAGCTCTTAAAGTCACATACAATGATTTTGCTACTGCAGTATTTGGACACCCTGTTCATCTGTCGATGTTGAAAGATTTTTTTCGAAATAAAATCTTAAAGTAAGTGACCGCCGGCGAAAATTGAAGGAAACCACTGTAGTGACGTGTGCCATGCTTACTTTCCAAAAAGAAACTTACCTCTAACCATGCAATCTGCACGTTAATTTTTGCCAAGCTCATTACTTTATAATTCCGTGTCTAGTGTTTTCATTTACACTGTACACAGGGTCACTATTAATCCTTCTTAATTGGAATAGAAATAGATAATTTCTAGTTATAATGTTCTTTATTATAATTATCTCTTAATGAACTGGTTGTCGACCAATGGGCGCACACCTCACATGACAGTCAGCCTATCACAGTACAGCATCGCCATTGTGGACTCCCTCGCTTAGCGATATCGGCGATAAAAATTAAAAACCTCTCAAACTTATTTTTTCTCGATTTTCTCCATGTTTCATTAGTTTTTGTGTCAAATGAAAGTATTTTTGAAATCGCAATAAAATGCGATAAACCACCCATTTAGTGATATTTATTCATTTCGGCGATATATCAGCGATTTATGAGAAAAATCGTACATTGATATTTGGGCTTAACGTCTCATATTTCTGCAACGAGACTAATCGAGACAATGAGTGGGAGAAAAACTGTACAAAACCGTCGATTTTACGCGATTTTAATAAAGTCACGCGAACTCGAAATTCGCAACTTTGCTTTTAGTTTTCCGCCCGAATTTTCAAAGCGTTAGTTCCGGTAGCTCTCGCTAGTTGCGTGAAACTCGCAGGCGCTAGGTGAGCGCTCAAGGTCGGTAAAGTAGTAGTACTACTATTTTACCGACCTAGCTTGCCGATTTCGAAACACATTCCGTTCCGGTTCCGTGTTTTTCTAGCGTGGTCTGTTTGGTGGTCTTTTTCGAGGATGGTTCGACAAAAAAAAAACAATTTACGAGAGAGCAGCATCGTTTGTAGACGACAAGTTCTATGTGAACGATAAAACGATTTTGATGTGCGGGTTTTGCGACTGCCGACTTGAGTGGCAGAAACAAGACACCTTAACTAAACATGTTAAAACCGCCGGCCACGTGAAGAAAAAGAAAGAGTCCCGAGCACCCAAAAGACAGGCTACAATTCCAGCACTGCAAGGAAATGCAAAGGAAGCTAGACTGGACAAGCGGTGTTTCATTGAAGACACTGTGAAGATGTGCTTAAAATCGAACATTCCCCTCAACAAATTAGATCATCCAGCCATACGCGAGTATTTCGAAAAGTAAGTAGCCTAGCCTATATTTTGTGTTTGTCAACCCTAGGCCTAAAGCCCGGTTTCACCAAATGAACATAAAGTTCACTTTAGCTAACTGTCCGTTATTTTTAAACTGAACATTAAAGGCGAATGCGTTCCACCATGTTTTTTAATGTGTCGGCTAGCTAACGAGAAGTTATTTTATGAGCGAGCCTGTGATTGGTCTGTTATAAAGTCGGAGTAAAAACATTTTGCCGCCACTTCGGGTGACATAACCTATAAAAATGGCCGAGAAGAACGCAACAAGGGTGAGAGGAAGCAATTATTCTTTGACTGAAAAGTCACTACTGTTATCAATAATTGCTGACTTTAAACATATTATTGAAAATAAAAAAACCGAAAGCACAACTTGGCGCGAGAAGGAGGCTGCACGGCAAAAAATGACGCATGAGTTCAATGCAAGTAGTTGAACCATGGAGCGAACCTGCAACTCGTTGAAGTCGTGCTACGACAATTTAAAGAAAACGAGCAGAAAAATCGTGGCAGACGAAAAGGTCGCTATTTTCAAAACTGGTAAGCTAGTTTTGATTTATCTCTGGCTGTTTTGGTAGGCCTAGGTCCTACCTGCTTAGGCCCTAGGCTAACCTTTAGTCTTTACCGTTCCCGGAGCCATTGGGTACCGGGGCCTCTCCTAGGCCTATCATCTTTGCATTGGGGGCCTACCAGTTCTTGGCCTAGCTAGGCCCTAACTGTAGGCCCTTACTTGAAGAACGATAAAGTGTGGATCACTAGATCACTAGAGTGAACGATAAACAATTTACATTGTTGCTATTCATTTTGCCGAAGTATAACTTGATTTGGATTGTGTATAGCAATGATTAGTTGTTGTCAAGATAGGCATAGGTCCTAAGCAACTAAGAAAGTATTTACCCAAGACATCCTTGGATTTGAATAATTTACTAGTAAGTAGACCCTACACAATGAATGCTAGCCACGTCAGTGTTAGGCTCATCAAATCTGCTCTCAAGCACAACATAATTCTTGTACGTTTGCCCAGCCATCTGACACACCGCCTTCAACCGCTCGACAAAACTGTTTTTGGCCCCATTAAAAATGCTTAAAAAAGCCTACACAACATGATGTGGCAACTAAGGTGTAATAAAGATACATTTGTCTCTGAAACAAGAATCGACATATGGCAGCAGCGGATGCAATTTCCATTTCCAATATGGGTTGCAACAAAACAGTGAATGAAAACATGACTGGTGTTGGACTTTTCTTCCCCTGGTGCTGTTACAGCATCGTTTACAACAATGCGAAAAGACAGACGGTGCGTTAGGCCTACTGGAGAATTGAAGTGGGCGAGTGGGGTGGGGGAGTGGGAGAGAGTGAAAATAAAATAAATTGACAGTTCGTAGAAGAGACGGGTCCGAGTACACAGCCCAGAGCTAGGGCTGGCCATTCGGCTACCGAAGTAGCTTACTATAGATAGGCTGGTACCCTAGACCCGCCCCATTTTCGTCAAAAATTACTTCTGAAAGACAAAAAAGAAAACTTAGAAAGTGACGCATGCATAATAAGCGGCGATTTTTCAGAAAACTTCACGTTCGTTGTACAGGATGAAGGACAAACGTATCACTGGTTAATACTCAAGAACGAACCCATTTGTTTTGGCACCATATCAGATAACCTGCAGCATGGACCGCCAGCTATATGGATGCACCTTGAGCCTGTTCTCCAATTAATTCGAACTGAACATCCTGAAGTTAGTCAAATCCATTTTTATAGTGATGGTCCAACATCGCAATATAAGCAAAAATGGAATTTCTATCTTCTGTCTAAAAATATATATGAATATGGTTTTTTAAAAGCCTCCTGCCACATGGGCCCACATGAGACCAATATTTGATCTGATTAAGAAAAAATCACCAGCAGTTAAGGTACTGCATTTCTTCTCCGATGGGCCTTCATCCCAGTACCGTCAGAAGAAAAATGTCTTTCTTTTCTGTACACTCACTTATCAGATAGGGTTTTCCGCAGCAACCTGGTCTTTCTTTGAGGCAGGTCATGGCAAGGGGGCTGCAGATGGGATAGGGGGTGCAGTCAAACGCCAAGCCGATAAGATAGTATCCTACGGCAATGACATAGCAAATGCTCGAGTTTTGTATGAAACTCTTAAGGAGGCTGGCCCATCTAAAATACATTTGTTTTTTGTAGACAATGAGTCAATCGAAAAGATCGCCAACGCGATTCCAAACAATTTAGCAACAATCAAAGGTACTCGTCAGATTCACCAACTGTGTGACACGTTCTCACAAGGAAGCATGTGTTATCACACCATTTCTTGTTTCTGTGAACAGAATGATCTATTGAAAGGCCAGCTCTGTACTTGCCATTTGCCTATGCAAAAAATAACCTTTGTAAGGGAAGGGAAAGGTATGGGGAAGGTATCTACACGTCAGATGAAGACGATGATTTGCCCCTAGTAAATTTTGTTGCACAACATGTGAGCGTCGATAGTACACCGCCGGTGTTGGCAGGATCCAGCTCACCTATTCCACCTAAAACTCTTCACTGCAAAAACATAAGCCATGGGACTTACGTTCTGGTTGAGCTACCTACTGCAATGCGTTCACGCAATACAGAGTATCGCTATGTGGCAGTTTGCCAAAGTGGTGTGGAAGAGGATGGTGATATCAAGGTATTATACCTCAAACACCAGTCCTTGGGAACATGCTTCACAATCAACGACATTAAAATACCTTCATTTATTTCTTTCGATCAAGTGCTGGAAACATTGCCGGAGCCAACACTACGTATGAAAGAGCGGCGTAAACTGTATGTGTTTCCGATGGAAATTAATGTGTATGAAAGGAAATAAGCCTTTGAATATCTTAAAAGAAATGACAATGGCCCACAAGAATAAGATTTAAACTTATTATTGCCATGAATGGTACTTCATGTCATGAATGTTACTTTACGTCATGAATGTTACTTCATGTCATGAATGTTACCCAGCCATCTTATCTAAATATTTAACTATTTAAAAACATGAAGTACTTCAAATTATACTTTTATTGTTAGTTATACTTTAACCTATACTACTTAATTTAATTTAATCAGATATCTAAAGCCAATTCTCATTAACAAGGTTCGAAAGTAAGTGAAATGTTAGCACTGGTAACACTCATGACAGTATTGAATTGATAAAATAACTTTAATTTAATTTCTAATGGATAATGATTGTATGTTCCTTATGAGGGAACAAAATAAAGGGTATTCAAAAGATTAAAGTTACGTGTTTTATTTTTGTTCTCCTTAGTTCGGTAACACTCATGACATCCCGAGACGCATTTGAGTACGCAAGTGCATATTTAAACTACTAAATATTAAAAAATAGGCAAACCCATTTAGGCCTACAGCATGGTAGGAGATACATTAATTGTTGTACCCTACCCTATTATTCTGAAAATTGTAGGTAAACATTTTTTAAATCTGCATTGCATTTGTCAAAGAGTCAATTTTTTTGAGAATGACCCAAATATTATTATTAATACTAATGAAGAGAGGGAGAATGAATCACACCATACACAACAATATTTAAATACTATGTTTGCTAACGGATTTTCACCACTCATAGAAAATGCTACTAGAGTAAACAATCAAACAAATACTTGCTTTGATCACATATTTCTCAAGTCAAATCAAGTTAATAAGTTCCATACGGCAATTGTACAAACGAGTATGACTGACCATTATCCAGTCATAATTGGGATGGAAAATGGAAATGCACTCATTGAGCCTAGCAATACTAAGGGTAGCTATAAACAAACACACATTCTGAATTTCTTGCAACTTGATGACTTTCTAAAAAACGAAACATGGGAATCAGTGCTAAATGAACAAAACATCGACAAACCCACAGAGACATAGGCCTATATTGACAAAATTAAAACTTATACGAAGCTCAGCTTTTCGACAAAAACAATCAAAACAAATAATAAAACTAAAAAACTAAAACCATGGAATAACATTAGGACTTATACAGTCAATTAAGCACAGAGATCGAATGAGTAAGCAAGTCCTAAAAAATTCTCACAATGTTGAATTACGATCTTCTTACAAACAATACAGAAATCACTTAAAAAGATTAAGGCAAGAATGTACTGAGAAAATGATATTTGAAAAAAAAAAAAAATTTTTGGGGGATTATTTTTTTCAAAGGTTTTTTGTGTATAATGCAGAAAAATGTGTGTATATTGTCTAAGAAATGGCTTTGTAATTAATTATTTACGTATATTGCGTAGCGCAGCAACAGCTGTCAGACACGCAAATGATTCAAGCACGCGACGATTAATTTTATTTAAAAAAATTATATATCTGGCCGTATTGAAGTTAGAAGCTTCTGGTTTCGTTTCTATTATAGGGGAATGTGGTAACTTTGACGTTGGCTACACTGCACTCTGCCAGGTAGCAGCACGTTGCATACAACTTCATGCTGGTAGATTTGTTTTGGTTTTCATGTCAACGTTCTGTCTCGTTCTGTCTATCTTACTCAGCTTTATCAGTCGTTTTTATACGGATTTCGTTTCTCTACAGTCATGGGTGGCACTAAAAGACATTTTAAGAAGCAAAATTATCATGGTAATCAACACAAAACTAGTGATAATAGGCCTAATGGTGTTCTGATTGAAAACAATGTAGGCGTAGGCCTAGGCCTAGTGAATGTGTCACATGTGGATAATGCGGTAAGTGGGCCCAGTGTTCCTCATGATGATATTATGCCTATAGACTTCGTGGAATACCCACCTACTCCTTCTACATCTAGGCCTAGTGTCAACAACACCTGTAGGCCTAGCCTAGATATAGAGATCTCCCTGCCAGTGCAAGAGACCGAGAATCTGTCAAAATCACTTGACAGTTCTCACACTTCTGACGCTCAAACAAGTGCTTCAAGAAGCAAGATTCAAGCTAAAATTGATGACTTCAATAATTACGGTGACAATGAGTCCTCCTCATATGTTCTAATGGACTTGGGAATGCTGTCAAAGGCAGTAAATGAGCATCTGTCGTGTAAGTTTTGCCATGAAAGTGATTGTTTAGTTGTTGAAGGAGACATTTCTAAACGGAAAGGTCTAGCTTCTGATATAAATATACAATGTCAGAAATGCAATAAGATGTCTTCTTTCAAGACTTCTGACAAAACCAGCTCAGGTTTTCATGAAGTAAACCTTCGGTTCGTGTACGCTATGCGAACTATCGGTAAAGGGCCTAAGCAGCTGCGGAGCAATTTTGTGCGCTAGCAAACCTACCGAAACCACCAACTCGGTTCTCGGCCTACTCTAATGTTCTGTCAAAGGCTGTAAAAACAGTTTCAGAAGAATCAATGAAAGCTGCAGCAAACGAAATCATCAACATTAATGAGGGGGTGAAAGATACTACCGTAGCCCTTGATGGTTCTTGGCAGAGACGCGGACATGTATCTGTCAACGGTGTAGTAACGGCAACCAGCATTGATACTGGTAAAGTTGTCGATGTGGAATGCCTGACCAAATATTGTCAGGGATGCACTATCAATAAAAATGCATCTCAAGAAGTCAAAAATTACCATGCAAAAGTGTGCGTCATCAACTACGAAGGATCGAGTGGCGGCATGGAAGTCCAAGGCGCAACTGCGATATTCCAACGGTCTCTTGAAAAGAGGAACCTCAGGTACGTCAACTACTTGGGAGATGGGGACAGCAAAGGGTTTCTAAAGGTAGTCGAGTCTAAACCATATGGAAATGAAATCGAGATAAAAAAAACTCGAGTGTGTTGGCCACGTACAGAAACGTATGGGAAGCCGCCTACGTAAGCTGAAAAAAGATTTCAAAGGAAAGAAACTGTCTGATGGAAAGTTGCTGAGCGGCAAGGGTCGTCTCACAGATGCAGATATTGACCAGCTGCAAACGTACTATGGATCGGCTATTCGCCGTAATACCGCTTATGTGAAAGATATGCAGCAGGCTGTGTGGGCTACATACTTTCACAAACTCTCTACTGATGCTGAGCCCCAGCATGGTCTCTGTCCGGATGGACCCGATTCGTGGTGTGGCTTCAAGAAAGCTAAGGCGAATGGTGCAGTGTACTGCCACAAGCATTCACTCCCATTAGCTGTAATGGAAACAATAAAACCGATCTTTCGAGACCTCAGTAGGGAGGATTTGTTAGCCAAATGCGTTCACGGTAAGACCCAAAACCCCAACGAGTGCGTCAACAGTCTAATCTGGCAACGCTTACCTAAAACGGTTTTCGTTGGGTTTGAAACGAGGCTTCTTGGGGTCCATGATGCAGTCATCACGTTCAATGACGGAAACTTGGGGCGGGTCAAGGTGCTAGAAGCAATGGGGATTCAACCAGGAGCAAACACTCTACGCCAGCTCTGCGCGATAGATGTGCTTCGCGTTATGAAAGCGGATAAGGATAAGAACGAGTCTACAAAAACAAAGCACTGATAAACCAGATGTTTTGTGCCTTTAAACCACAATAATAAAAATACAAAATAGTAGATATGCAAATAAAGATATTAAAACAGTGTGGAAAACCATCAATGAGGCAACAAGCAATCAAAAAGCAAAATCTAATATTATAGACAAAATAATGATAAACAATAGCATAGGTCTGGGATAGCTGGTTCGTGACGTCACACAAAATATTGCGCGCACACAAGCAGGCGACGCTGTTTGACATTCAGACAAACACACCAGTGATGGAAACTATGGTGGTGCCGATGTTTACATCGTAGTTTTAGATGAAAATGAGGTACCCGGGGCAAGATTACTGTACGATGAAGTATCCCGTAGTTCAAATGAACAATTAAAAAGATGGTTGGAGTGCAGAGAATTACCCAAACGTGGTTTAAGACCAGATTTGATATTGAGGTTAGTACAGCTTGGCGATTGCATGCATATTGGCAGGCCTAGGGCCTATTCTAATAAAAGTTTAACCTCCATTGGGCTAGTTATGATGTTGTAAATAATTTGGTTTTTCCACAGAGTGGAACAAGCTTTAAAGGTTGGCAATATTCCAATAAGCCCAGCTGTGGACGGCGGAAAATGGTACAACGCCAAGTTGGATGCAACCGGCAACCAAAGAGCTGATACAACAACAGCTTCGTGGCTAAGGCTAGCAGATTCTAGGATTTTTCCTCCAGAAAGATTAAATTATGGTAATGTGAACTACTGTACCACCTAATTGAATCTGTACAATCCATAGGCGAATTTGTTGTGCCACAAGCTAATGACAAGACAAGCTCTGACGAAAACTCTAGCCAGCTTCATGACAACAGTGAGAATGTTGATGCTCACACAGCTAAACCTTTAAAAGGAGGTGAAGGTAAAAAACGTAACATTTGTCATGTGTCTTTATGATAATATTTAGAATCACTGTTGCACAACCCAAAACAACAGTGGCAGTGTAGCCACTGCCAGCAGTAGCAGTGGCTTTGGTAGCCAGCATGTTTGGTTTGTTTGTCTGACTCGAAATCAGTATCGATATAAGAAAGATAATGGATGCACAATCGATATCTTTTTTTAGAATTCAAACCTATGCTATTGCAAGTACAGAGAGTAATCCCCAAAAAGTAGCAGAAACATTCATTAACTACTTTAATAACATAGGAAAAGAATTAGCTGAAAACATACTATTAAAAACTAAAAAGCCATCATCTTCCAACCGTCTAAACGTAGATGACCTACCTGTACTTTGTCAAAACGCCTTAATATTTTTCAGTCCAACAGTTGATGAAGAAATAATAATAAATATCAATGAGCTAAAAACAGACTCTGCCTCAGGGCCCGACCTTATAAACACAAAAATAATCAAAGCAAAAAAATGTCACATAGTTCAACCTCTCAAGTACATCATAGACTTAAGCTTTACCACAGGAATATTTCCAAACATCTTTAAAAAATCAATAATAATTCCAATTCATAAAAAGGCGACAAAACTGCAATTAGTAACTACAGGCCAATATCCCTTATTAGCAACTTTGCAAAAATACACGAAAAATGCTTAAAATACCGACTAGGCCTAGACTTATATTTTGAAACCAATAAAATAATATCACCTAACCAATGAAAAGAAGACAACGTATCATGGTAATCGGTGGTAATCTGTGCGTGAGAATGTGTGCTTTTTAGTAAGATGTCCACTTTTAATTTTAACGAAGATCGTTGTTGCGTATTTAAGTTTAATGACAACTCAGCTCAGGGGGGCTACCAGGAATTCATCCAGTGTCAGAATGGCCCGGGCCTACAGATTATTGCGTATCTGATAAATTGTTTAAAGTGTGGTGGCCAAACAATTGTGATGTTGTTGTTCCAAAAGTGATGAAGAGACTACAAGGGAAGGGAGAAATTGTGTGGGAGACCGGAGACTCACCCTGCACAGATACTGGCAATTGGGGGTAAGTGGTTACCTAGACCTAGGCCTAGGCCTATATCAAATGGTTTAGGCTCACATTTACTTAGACATTGATGCACTCTAGGACCTAGGCCTCCAATTAGTCCTGCGAGATCGTCAATTATGTAGGCCCAGCCTAGGCTAGATGTCAAACAACAGTGTTAGTACGTATAGGCCTAGGCTAAGCCCCGCCTAGGCCTAGGCATGGGTTCTATTCCCGTTACAGGTCCCATACAGGCCTGAGCCCTAAAGATAACTAAGCACATAGTTTTAGCTAGGGCCTAAGCCTATAGGACTGCCAGAAGTGTAGGACCCAGGCCTAGCATCTTGTAGGCCTAGGCCTCAGCCTAATTATTCACTAGGCCTATGTTTATCAAGCGGACTGGACTCGGACTGACTTCAGTAATAATAATCTTGAACTGACGTGTTTATCAGTCGTACTTGGTGCGCACTAAACTAAAAAATATGGCATCCGATGTGTAGCTCTACAACTAATAAAAAGTTACTTAAAAACTAGGAAAACGCTCCGCGTTGACAGATGAGCGATTTTTTTCAATGTATCAAATCCAATAAATCATTTGCATATCACATTACTCTTTCAAATAAAAAACATTTATAATAAACATAAGATTTTTTTACAACATGGCGGATCAAGTTACAACCTTATAACTTGTGTATATAATTTCTCGATAATATGTTGCTAATAAATGCACGAAATATTATTTAAATCCGTTAAGATGTTTTCTTTAAATAAATTAAAACCTTTAAGTTGATTTTTCAATGGATTTCCGCATAATTTCATTCAACCGTGGTCTACTCAATAGGCTCTAGCTAATTCATAAACTATTAAACCTATCAGTGTATGGAAGGTTCCATAATGTAGATACAGACTATATCTAAAATGTAATATTGTTTAATCATACAATAACTGCATTTAAATCATAATAAAGCTTTTTAATTCGTCGACCAAGTTCGTTGTTATTTTCTGCATTTTTGCCGTGAAAGTCATAAAACATAACACGCCATTGTAGCCATTCTATGATAGCTATCAAAATTCCAAATACATAATGAGAAAGGTCTGACTGTTCACACCATTCAAGTCTTTTACGGATGCAGATATTTTAACAATTTCTGCTTTAGCGACATTTCTCGTCGAACACTGTAATCCAGTGGTTGATTCGATTGTTGTTTTAGAGGGCAACAGTTATCCCTACGTGCATACGGTGCATGGAAAGCTCCAAGACCATCTGGCAACGTTCAAGAGCGTTGCCAGGGGTGTCCTCGGCGAAGAGACCAGTGCCATAATTTCCAGAATGAGATCTGCCACCAAGAAGACATAAATGAGGGAAAAGATAAACAATCTGGCAATTCAGTGCCACACAAAACTTTCGAAGCTTGTAAACGAAGACAAAGCAAAAACTTTGATTGCCAACATGAGCAAGCTCTTCGATATCCGAAATATTCTGACTAATGTCGTTGACCCGAACCTGGGAGGTATAGCAGCGAGATTGCCATTAATGTCCACCATTCCCCTCAAGGATCTTGTTGAGGGGTACGCAGCATTCAAGAACCAAGTGACCGGGCTATTTACAGAAGATAGCACCAACTGTGATGTATTTGCAATTTTGTTGGGGCTACGGGAAAGCCATCCAACTTTTGTAGAGAACAGTTCACAACGTTATGGATCCCACCCTCGAACGTTGATTCAGAACGGGCATTCTCGCACTATGGGAATATAATATACTAACCGATCTTCGAACAAACTTAAAGCATGAAAACCTTGAGATGATGCTCTCGAGCTACTTCGACTTCGAGCAATAGGCCCCGGCATAAAAGTGAATCTAGTTTGGGTAGGCAGTAGGCTACAATGATGTTATCAAGTAAAAGTGTGTGTGTAGGCCTAATATAAAACTGCTTTGGGCACTAGGTCTAAAAGTAGGTAAATCTAGTCTATCTTGTCTGAATAGGTTTAATCTATTGGGTGAATGAATAGGTTACAGTGATATTCTTGAGTGCAGCTTCAATATGTGTATGAAATGTAGAATCTGCATTGTAGTAGTTGACCTAAAATGAATCTTGTTTTGGTAGGCTTAAGTAATGTTTTTCAGTGCTGACTAAAAGCACTATTAAAAAGCTGTGCAATATAAAAACCATATAGGCCTACGCCTACGTACAACTACTTGGAATGTAATGCATGGACATGTCCCAAAGAATACCTTCCTCTCTCTGTGTACGTAGGCCTAATTTCTTGTGTTTCATACCTGGGTAATTCCGAGATAAACTGGAACTTTCTTGTCCTTGCCTTATTAACACTAATAAATCTGTTTGTAGTGCATTTAAAAAAATTCCAATTTGATAAATAATTTGGTAGTGTTATTCTTATTCTTATTTATTTAAACACTATTACTTTTTTATTTGGGCTAATTATTGCCCAAATTTTGATAAAATATGGTCAGAATTGTCATTCCCCTGGATGTCCAAAACAATTTTTTGCATCTCAAGTCGGCTTAATTCATTTTTGAAACATTTTTGTTTTCCTTTTTTTATACATTTAAGTTAAAAATATAACACTTGAAAACTTATGCCTTGTCAAAAGTTTTTAGTCAACACAAGTATATGGTTTTTATCGTCATAAACTTTGTCCTGGGAAAAAATGTCATTATCCGGGATGGCTGTTGGACACCAGGGCCTGGATTCACAAAGATGCCTAACTCTAAGTTGTCCTGAGTAAGGCAAATCCTTGCTAAGTAAATCAAGATAAATGCTGTCTGGGTCTTACTACGCATTCACAAATACAATATTATTAGTTAAATTGTTCATATTTTACTATATTTTGTTTATGGCATTGAAAAAACGACATATGCGTGATTTATATCACTAAGATTTGCCTAAACTAAGACGTCTTAGCACTTAGGCACCTTTGTGAATCTGGGCCCAGTATTTTGAATGTTAAAGTTGGCTCTACTGCTGTTACCACACATGGTTATAAAGTTCAGCAAGCAGTGTGTTTTTCTACAAGACAAGAGTTGGGAAGTTTGCTGGCACTTGGTTGGAATAAAATGCTTTGAAGATATTATCAGGTGAGTGTATTATCTACTAGTAATTCCCTTGGATACTATAAGCATCACTTAAAATGATCTTCTTAAGACAGTTTTAACTGCAGATGATCAAGTTTAGAATGCACAATCATTTGTGGTACTGCATCAGTTTGTCATCTGTTCCCTCCAAATGTATGGGCATTATAACCTTAGATTTATCATTCCCTTGGACACTAAAAATAGTAATTCCCTTGGAGTTTTCCAAACTCTACCAGCCAAGGGAATTACCGGTAATTCTTCCGATTGGGTCCGCGGCTCATTTGCACAAATGCAGTCCCGGAAAGTACTTGAAACACTTACTAAAAGACAAATTTATGTTTAAAATGAACCAAAACATGTTTCGGTGTCTGCTAAAACATTCAAAATTGCCTTTTTCGATTATCTAAAACAGCATTTAGACGGTGGATTTTCCCATTGTCGCCATGTTGTTTTTCTGCCGCCCGACGTTCTGCAGGTCTACCAACGTAAGGCCTCCCAAAGTGAAATACACTGAAAGTGACTGATGGCCTACGTAGGCGGGAGTCGGATAAGGCCAGGATGGGTGACACTGAATCAAAGTGACTTTGCCCAGCTACCTGACATCCCACGAAATTCGGTTAGGTTAGGGGATCAGGTTGAGGATTGCCCACGAAAGTTAGTACGGTTATTGGTTCTGTGTAACTTTCAATGGTTGGCAACACTGCCGGAACACTTCCGGAACGTCAAAGATGGCGATCAGTAATGGCTGACTAATTTCCTTACTTCTGTCATCTCGAACACTTACATCACATTTTCTGTACTTATAAACTAAATTTGAACATTAAAACTACTTAAAAAATACTTTGTACACTAGATTTAATATATTTACTACAGTAAATACTAAATATGAAGAAATGTCATTAATGTTTATTTTACAGCAATTTTATAACGCGGACCCAATAGGAAGATTTACCGAATTACCTATTGTGTAAAAATACAAAACAAAATCATTTCCAATAGGCCTAAGATATATTTCATTTATTTAAGTTGAGTCTATTTTTAGATGTGCTCAAGTTTGTAAGTTAGTTTTATAGGCTAGTTAAAAAAAATCACTTAAATACAAGATAGAGCCTAGTCTATGCCTTCATTAGGCTAGGCTTAAATCATGTTCTTTACTTATTTGTCAAATCAGCTAGAAAGCAGGTCTAGAAGCCCTAGTCAGCCTAGGCCAAACACTTGTAAAGCCCAAGACCTAATATGTGAACAAAGAAGGCCTGGGCTATGATCGTGCAAGGTTATTTATAAATACAGTATGACCTAGATGTACTACGTTCGACAGAAAAAAACTAGATTCTAAATTATTTTACCATCGCTCTTTGTTTGCAGCACGAAAATGCCCAAAAAGACAAAAATGTCTGAAGCCGAACGCTTGCGTTTAAAACGTAAATGTGAAAAAAAGAGAAGAGAAAATTAATAATGATCCACAGGCCAAGAAGTTACTTCAAGAAAAAGAACGATTGAAATATCTTAAGAAAAAGGAAAAAAGGCAGGTGAAATCTGTTCAAGAAATGACTAGGAGGGAAGTAAGGACCAAGCGTAAACAATGGAGAGAAAATACAAGAAATTATCGCCAGCGTCAAAGTGCATAGGAAAGATTTGTTCTAAATACCCCACCTTCATCACCTGACGATTTAATTGATATTCCTGAACCACTGATTGCAAGCAGGCATAATGTTCGAAAGATGAATGGCAGGAAGCTGGTGAGACGTGACAGGTCCAAGTTATTTAGAGAGAATGTTAGATTGAAAGATAAAGTCAAGTCCCTTGAACGTTTAGCAGACAAATATAAAAAACGCTATGTTCGGTCTATTTCTCTTCGGGCTCTAGCATCAAACAAGCTATCTCCGAAGTCTCGGGTAGAAAATCTCATTCAAGGCCAACGCATCAGCCCAGAAGTAAAACGAAAACTGTTGTTTGGTGAAGCATTGACAGAGCAATTGGAAGAAAATTTTGAGGGTTTAAAGAAACGTAAATTGAAATCAATGTTTGCCCGGATTGTGATTTCCAAAGGAGGATTTAAAAAAAAGTACAGAATGACAAAATATCGTGGCTTCCTGAAGTACAAGCAGATATGGGCTAGCTGTAAGAAGATGGACACTAATGACGTAATTAAAAAACGAAGAGATGCACAAGTTGCCAAACAAATCATGTCCTTCCTGGAAGAAGATGACAACACTCGAATGGCTCCAGGCAAGAAAGACTGTATAACTAAGAAAAAAATCAAGAAACAAAAGAGAGTTTTAAACGACTCGCTACTAAATCTCCACAAGAAATATGTGTTGAAGTTCAAATCTTCAATCTCGTATTCAACGTTTTGCTCTCACAAGCCGTTCTGGATTGTTATGCCCAAAGTTAATGACAGAGATACATGCAAGTGTGTAATATGTGGCAACATGGAACATATTGTATATCAATTGCATTCTCTTAAGATAATTAACGACAAGTCACCAGGTGATATGCTCCAGAGTTTTATTTGTTCCAACAGACGTGAAACTTGTTTGTTTAGAACATGCTACGATTGCAAAGACAACACAGTTCCATACTTAGAGTACTGTGCTGATATCGATACATCCTACAAAAAATGGATGACTATCCGAGAAAACTACACTGACAAAAATGGAAAACTAAAAACAACTAGTAAAGTTGCTTTGATCGAAGTGGCTTGCAGTATTGGCAACATGATAATCGATATGGAAAATTCTTTGGGCAAGTTTATGGAACAAACAGGAAAATATATCCATCAATTTTCTGCCAAGACTAAACTTACAGAAACGTTGAAAGAAAATGAAGCAATGATACATATTGATTTCAGTGAGAACTACTCCTGCAAATATGCTACTGAAGTCCAAGCCCTTCATTTTGGAGGATCTAGACAACAAGTTACTCTGCATACAGGCGTGTTTTATTTTTCTTCTCAACAGGAAACATGTGTTAAATCCTTCTGCTCATTATCAGAGTCTTTGCGTCATGACCCATTTGCCATCTGGGCCCATTTGGATCCTGTAATTACCCACATACCGGTACGAAACAAGCTGCCCACAATCGATACATTGCACTTGTGGAGTGACAGTCCAGCGACACAGTATCGAAATAAAACGATGTTTCGTTCAATAGCTATGTATGTGCCAAGTAGGCCTACTTACCCTTCCATCAAAGCAATAACTTGGAACTATTCAGAGGCTGGCCATGGAAAAGGGGCCCCAGATGGTATAGGTGGGACGCTCAAACGTACGGCTGACACTCAAGTAGCGTTGGGAAAGAACATATCTACATTTGACCTTCTAATGTCATCATTGAATGTCATCATAACCTTTATGTTGTTACTCCTGAAATGATTACTGAGAAAGAAGTTCTTGTTACAAAAATGATTGGGAACCCTAAACCTTTCGAAAACACTATGAAAGTTCACCAGGTGTTGTGGAGTGAGCAATCAAATGGCAGCTTATCTCTTCGAAAGTTGAGCTGTTTGATTTGCGGATTTAAGATCCGCTGTGATCATTTTCACATTTCAAGCTTTAACAGCAGTATGCAGCCAATATCAGGTAAGATATATTTTACTATGCAAATCATTTTAGAAATGTAGTTGGTGTAGTGTACCTATACTGATCATAACATTTCTTACAGAATCCCAATCAACATCTACAGCTGTAGGTGATCACACCAATGAGGATACCAATGATGATGAAAATGATTCGGCCACAGGTAGGCATAGCCAATGGCAATAGTGTATTTATTTAATTAATTATTTTATAATTTGTATAAGCTTGCAATATAACACTGTCATCAATTTTAATTTAAATAAAACAATATTATACTACAAATAGTATTCCATTCCATTATAGGATTCAAAGTTGGTGATTGGGTATCGGTGCAGTACAACAACAATCAGTATCCTGGAGAAGTGATCAAAATCATCAATGGTGGACTGAAGGTGGACGCAATGGAACCAGCATCCAATAACAAATTCAAGTGGCCCAAACCAAAAGACGTTCATGACTATTGTTTTTCTGACATAGTTAAGAAAATTGGGGCTCCAATACCATGTGGCAGCAGAGCAAGCCAATTTTATTTTACTGATTATCCATGAAATGCCTAGTCAAATCACCTAAGCAAAGTGAATGTAGATTCAAGTGGCTCTGGACATGTTTCCATACCTAAAATAGCATGTCGTCACATTAGTTCACTTTGTTTCTTAAAGGTGACTTGAGAGAAAGAGTGTATTGAGTCAATCAAAATAATAATAATAAATAATAAAGTTACCATTCTCTTGGAGTTATTCGAGTTTTAGTCATTCCCTTGGGTTCATGTCATTCCCTTGATTTCCCAAAATTTAAAATTGATGTAAATTTTGAAAAACTGGATTTGGTGCTCTGCTCATAATGAAAATGTCTTACTCTCATTCAGCTGAATTATACTGCAAAAAACTAGAATAATCTAAGTATTTTTTGCTAGAAGTTATGGACGGAGCAAAAATTCCAGTTTATCTCGGAATTACCCTTTGTAAAGTACCGTCTATATGCATTATCCACTAGGCTGTGCTTAGAGTGCAGTGAGTTTGTGCATTATCCACTAGGCTGTGCTTAGAATGCAGTGACTTTGTGCACATGTGAATTTGTAGAGAGCTTTGGTAATCAATAAAGAACTTGCATTGTTACATTGCATAGCAACGGTTGTTGACTGGTAACTAAGGACATTATACAGAAGAAGATGGTGGAAAGTAAGCCTAGAGGGAGGAAGTGGTGTTGAAAGCTACACGGAACAACTTCAAGAACTCGAGTCTTTGAGCATTACAATTTCTCTAGTTATCAAAACTAGGATTACCCAGACGTCAACTACGCATGCCCCGTTAAATGGGACTGTGATTTTCGAAGCGTCGGTTACACACGATCAACCACTGAATTCAACCTACCATGAAGGACATTTTTGGAAATCCTACCATGGACGCCTGCTTGAGAAACCAAGGTTAGAAGAAGAATACACCTATAACTGGAGCTGGTACTGTCTGTAAACCTATTTGTGACAAGTTATTTACTGTGAGCATTCGTTGTCTATGTGATACAATATAATTTAATAGTACAACTCAAATTTCTAAGTGTTGGTTTATTTCCCGGCTGAGCTAGGCCCAACCAGTGTAGTAAGAGGGCGTGGGTACTGTTACAATTTGGCACACCAACGCTGGGGCCATACTAATTGCATTTACCCCGAGAAAAAAAAAATTTTGAACCAAACACTTAAAAATTTGAGGTGTAATTATAAGCTCGATTAATTTGAACGTTCGCAGAGTCACTGCTGACTATGGACAGGATGCAGGGGGAGGAGGTTCAGAATGAAGTAGATAGGAGTATAGAGGAGAGTGTTCAAGAGGTAGAGATCAGGTCTGTTGATTTGAACAGTTTAATGGAGATGATGATTAAGATGAATGGTGATATGAAGGATATGAATGTGGGAATACGGGGATTACGTAACGACAATGTGGGATTACGTAACGACAATGAGGGAATACGGAAGGAAATGGGGGAAATGAAGTCCGAATTGAAGATAAGCTTTGAGGAAAAATGTGATAAAATGTTTTATGGGTTGGAAACTAAATTCACAGCTTTGAGGACTAAGGTTGAGGATGAGATCGAGGTTATTGACGATAAAGTGGATGGCTTAGCAGAAGAGATAGGGGAGTTGAAAGGTAGGTCCGAAAAAATTGGAGATAAGGTTGTAAAGGTTGGCGGTAAGCTCAATGAAGTAATTGAGGAAATAGGGGTGTTCAAAAGAGATGTAGATAACAAGATCGGAGGAATAAAAAAAAGTTCTGATAACTTAAAGGTAAGGGTAGACACGGTAATTGAAGATATAGTGGGGGTGAAACAACAGCTTCAGAAAGAGATAGGGGAAGTGAAAGAAATGGATCAAGAGAGAATAAGTGGTCAGTGTGTAGGGTTAGAGATGGCGATTGAAGCCAATAAAAAAAGAATTGAGATGATGGAGGTCGATATGACAGGTAGTAATGCTGGAGTTACCATTCAGAATGATAGTGGAATCGGGGACCAGCTATTTCGTGAGGGGATTGTATTTACGGCAAATAACGATGGACTTCATCCAGTCGAATTTATAAAGTTATTGGAGAGCCGGTTTAAAAACTATGCGGTAAAAAACAACCGGAGACTGGCTTTTACACTACAATGTCTGAAAGGGGTATCCAAGACATGGTTGCAAGAAAACGAGTTTGTTACTTTTGAAGATTTTAAGGAGAAATTCCTTCAGCATTTTTGGGGGGAGAATGCACAAGCGGCCTTGCTAAAACATATTTACAGTGAGCAATATGCAGGGGGTAGACAGGGGTCACCATCTACTTATTTCAAAAGAATACTGAGGCATGGAGGCTATTTGAATTGTAAATTGCCGGAAGATATGCTGGTTAGGCAAGTCTTGTCCCATTTTTCTACAGACATTCGGATCCATCTGATTCATATGGAGAACAATGCTGAGAAAATAACGAAAATGCTCGAGAGACTGGAGAGTGAACAAATTATTGGAGAGTCTGGTCAATCAAATTTGAGTCACTATAATAAACAAGGCAGTTATAATAATGAGAACAATAGAAATGTCAGGTGGGGTAACAATGGGTATCAAGGTTACAATAATAATAACCAGCAGCGATTACCCTACCAACAATTAGAACAGAATTGGAGGTCCCGTGATGATAAAAATGTTCCTAAGAAGGAAAACTAGAATTGGTTCCAGTTGTGTGCGGTTCTCCTGCAACCAGTCATATTGTTACTGCAAATTCAATCTTTACAAAACCTAGAGATTTTTTGTTAGAAGAAGAAAATTTGGTACATTCTTCTAAAAATATATTTTGTCCAAAGTTGAAAGTTAGTATTGGTGATTTGGATTTAAAGGCATTGTTAGACTCGGGGAGTGAGGTGTCGTGTATTTCAGATACGGTGTACAATGTCCTGATCAGTAAAAATAATGATATTGTTTCATTACCAGTAGTAGGGGTAACAATACTCGGGGCTACGAATCGTCGTAGTAAACGGGTGACGAAGCAAGTTTACCTATCCGTCCAATCAGGTGACATGTCATGGGATGTTGGATGTTTAGTGGTACCGGATTTAATCTGTGATATCATACTCGGTATTGATTGGTTGACAGATAATCTGGTTACTATTGACTTTTCTACCAAGGTCGTGTCGATTAATGGCCAGTTAATAGATCACGATTTGTTGTACAATGATGTTGGAATAGGTGACAACTGTACGAATGTTGAATGTGATTATGTTGATCATACTTATGATAACAGTGTTGGTATCGTTGTATCTTGTACTAACACAGCGGCAATCGAAGAAGACAAGGGTGTTGTGACTGTACAAGAGATTGAGACTATGGTGTCCGAACAAGTAGGTCTAGACGTCATTCAGAAATGTCAACTACAGGAACTATTGTTGGAGTATCGTCATTTGTTTTCTGATAGGCCAGGGTCAGTGACAGGCTATGAACATCATATTAAGGTTCACGAAGGGGCATATTTTTTTGAAAAGAATTATCCTGTGCCATTTGCCTACCGAGAAGCTGTGGAAAGACAACTGAATAAAATGATAAGGCATAACATTATTGAGGAAGCTACTAGTCCCTACATAAGCCCATACAAGACAACAGTTTCTCTGTATCATCTTTAGCTGATTCAACTCAGATCTGAGAGAAATACTGACTGTGGACCATTTGAGTCTCATGACGCACAGATCTCCATTCCTGCAGTTTCAGGCGTCATCATCTCCTGATAAGCCCAGTGGAAAAGTGCTGAAATATACTGAGGACACTCCCCTTGAAGACTTTGTTACAGGACAATTCAAGCAAGGATACGCTTTCAAGGTTTTGGAGCACCAGAGATTGACATCTCAGGCTCTTAAGTGTAAACCCGTCGACATCCGAGAGGGTCAAATATCTGCCTTGGAACTGCACTCGGTAGACCTGATCCCTGCGGGAAAAACTCGACCTAATCGAGAACCAAGCCGGAGAGCGGGAGCGGGAGGATCACTCTTGTCTCGAGGGAAGAGATTAGCAAAATCTGACATCTCCCCAAAGGTTCTTCCGCCTATTTGCTGGACCTCAGAGTTGAAGAGAATCATGGTTGATCGCTCCGAGAATTTCGAAGATCTGGTGGCCAACCCAGATCTGACCACAGAGAAATCTATTCTGACCACGGTGACTGATGCCATAGAGGAGCAGATTGTAGCAACATCCATGCCTGGGGGTCTCGATACCAGTGATGTCGAAACTGAGCAGCAGGGTTTAGATGAGAAGGACAACCAAGGGGGATCGAGACCTATCCCCCCGATCAACTTATCTCTGGAGGGTCTCCCTCCTCTCCGTCAACCTGCATTCACAAACCGGACAGTAATGGGTGTCGCCGGGAGACAGCAGGAGGAGATTGTTCGAGAGTTCCCACCCCCATCTGGCCTTCGCCAGGTAGCCTTTTCTAAGGCAGACAGTCAAGTCAAGGTAACACTCCCACGCCCGCCGCCCGTGGAGCACCCCCATCATACTACCCAGGACCAACTTCTCGGGGCAAAAGGGTCCCTAGGAGATGCCTCTATCATCGAAAATGTTCCTGGTTGGGCCAAAGATATCATGCGTAAGCAAGATAATATGAGTGCCAACATATTAAACCTCAGCACTCAGATACAGATGATGTCTGGAGTTCTTGCTGATATCGAGATCGTCAAAACAAATCAGGGTGAACTAAGCGCAGATATGGGGACTTTACAATACAATGTAGTTGGTGTAGTGTACCTATACTGATCATAACATTTCTTACAGAATCCCAATCAACATCTACAGCTGTAGGTGATGAGGATACCAATGATGATGAAAATGATTCGGCCACAGGTAGGCATAGCCAATGGCAATAGTGTATTTATTTAATTAATTATTTTATAATTTGTATAAGCTTGCAATATAACACTGTCATCAATTTTAATTTAAATAAAACAATATTATACTACAAATAGTATTCCATTCCATTATAGGATTCAAAGTTGGTGATTGGGTATCGGTGCAGTACAACAACAATCAGTATCCTGGAGAAGTGATCAAAATCATCAATGGTGGACTGAAGGTGGACGCAATGGAACCAGCATCCAATAACAAATTCAAGTGGCCCAAACCAAAAGACGTTCATGACTATTGTTTTTCTGACATAGTTAAGAAAATTGGGGCTCCAATACCATGTGGCAGCAGAGCAAGCCAATTTTATTTTACTGATTATCCATGAAATGCCTAGTCAAATCACCTAATCAAAGTGAATGTAGATTCAAGTGGCTCTGGACATGTTTCCATACCTAAAATAGCATGTCGTCACATTAGTTCACTTTGTTTCTTAAAGGTGACTTGAGAGAAAGAGTGTATTGAGTCAATCAAAATAATAATAATCAATAATAAAGTTACCATTCTCTTGGAGTTATTCGAGTTTTAGTCATTCCCTTGGGTTCATGTCATTCCCTTGATTTCCAAAAATTTAAAATTGATGTAAATTTTGAAAAACTGGATTTGGTGCTCTGCTCATAATGAAAATGTCTTACTCTCATTCAGCTGAATTATACTGCAAAAAACTAGAATAATCTAAGTATTTTTTGCTAGAAGTTATGGACGGAGCAAAAATTCCAGTTTATCTCGGAATTACCCTTTAATAACAATATCCACCGCCATCTGGATACTACTACCTTACCGACTTCGCATCTGCGCGTACTACGTAGTATCCCTTTCTTTCCACAGGAACGCTGACATCAGTGGGTACATGTAGCGCTTTCTAGCGGTACGCGCTCGCACTACTAGAGTCCACGGGAAATTTATTGGTAGAGAGCCGCCAATGACCGCTGGGTCTCTACCCTACACTAACAAACTCAATGCTAGAACAGCTCCAAAGTCACCCGTTTACTTATTCCTAAGCCAAGAAGTAATGGAATTGAATCCACATTTGAAGTTAAAAAACTTTTGCCTGAAGCGGGAAGCGATATCTTCTTTCTTTTATGTGACATCCATAATGGTTGAAAAAGAATATCCTTATATCTAGGTATGACAATGTTTCACTATTGCGAACACCAGGGAAAATAACTACTTCAAACATATAGACAAGAACTCCATCAAAGTTTATAGAACATCCGCATCTGTTAACTTCCAGAGCGTTCTTCTAGCCAAAACAAAATCGCAAATGGGTGAAATTCTCTCTGTCAAACTAAATGACTATGTGGCGTGTGAATACGACAAAATGTGGTGGCTAGGAGTTGTTACGGAACAATCCCTAGGACTAACTCTACACTTGAATATTTGCAGTTATTTTTTCCCGACGAATTGTTGGAAGAAATAACCTCGGAGACAAATTGGTTCACAACTGAGAAGATCCTCAAAGAATCTCCATTACGCAAGTTTTCACTGTGGAATTCTTGGCAACCAGATACGCTGGACGAAATGAAGGCCTTTTTAGGCGTTGTAAATTGTAATGAACATGGCCCTTCACGATAAACCAAATTTGAAGTCATACTTCTCAGAGGAGTGGTGTGATAAACAGCCCTTTTTCAAGGACATCTCAAACACAAGATTCTTGCAAATCTTCTGGGGGTTTCATCTGTGCCCACCACTAGCCCAAAATGTCAGAAGGGGTTTCGACAAGGGGCCAGAGGTAAGAAATGTGGTCGACTATATTGACGGTAAGTGTTGAGAAACCTTCGTACCAGGCCAAAAAATTGCTGTAGATGAAAGCACAGTGGGTTTCAAGGGAAGGTTAACTTTCAAAATGTATAACCCTCAGAAGCCAACAAAGTGGGGTCTCGAGGTGTATGTCCTAGCTGATTCATTCGAGTTAACATCGCAACGCCAGAGTCCGTCGTCTATAAAATAATTGATACTAAAGAGCATCGTCACACTGGTGACTATATGGCCTCAGTCATGTCGGAAGTGTTATTAGCCAATGGTATTTCCAATTTTAGTTCAGTTGTCACTGACAATGCGGCAAATATGCAAAAATAGTGGGATTTGCTGAAGGAAAAGTTCCCCGACTCTCCTTTCGCTTATTATGATTGTGTTGCGCATATTTTGAATCTCTTGGTAAATGGCATCATGAAACTGGAATCTTTTTCTAAAATAAGGAGTAATGCGAGCGAAATTGTGAAAGCTGTCAAAGGTTCGCATATTGTAAATGCCACATTCCTCAAATAACAATCCAATGAGGAGCATACAGGTGTGAGCGTGACTTTAAAACTTCCGGTGAAGACTCGATGGGCATCTATCATCTTTTGGCCTTTATGGGAAAGATGTTCTTAATTGTCATCGACAGTTATTCAAAATGGCCGGAAGTTTTTGAGTTAAAAGGCACCACTTCCGAAACGGTGTTGAACCATTTGCGAAGTTGTTTTGCCACGAATGGTTTACCACTGCACATTGTTTCTGACAATGGAACACAATTTGCATCAGAGGACTTTGGTTTGTTTTGTAAGCACAATGGCATTAAACACAGCTTCGCACCTCCTTACCACCCTGCGTCAAATGGGGCTGCAGAGAACATGTTAGACACAAATATTGTATCAGCAAACAAAGTGTTTCTTTTATACTTTTAAGTTACGTTATGATGTGTTGTGTTTCTTTTATATTGTTAATTTACTTTATTATGTTAGCGATCACTAAATGTAAAAGGGAGGACTGTAGTGTATTACCGTGCTGGTAGATAGCGCCACACACTGGTCAGTGGATGTGTGTGCGCGCCAACCACCGCGTCTACACAGGACGCCAGGCAGTGTACAAATAAACCATGGTGAGAGTACTAGGCCGACCGTGTTTTACATCTAAATCCACTCACTCCATATCCTAACCCAGTATTCCACAGGTGGGAAGAGATTAAATGCAGCCTGCATTTTCAAGACAACACAACACAGCCAGGTGTTGCTGACCCAACAAGAGATAAATTATTTCAAATTCGCCCTCTTGTTGATTTACTGCTAACTAGATTTCAGGCCACCCCAAAACAAAATCAAATGCTGTCATGTCAGTTGACGAACAAATGGTTCCTTTCAAAGATCGGTCAATGATATTTGGGCTTAACGTCTCATATTTTTGCAACGAGGCTAATCGAGACAATGAGTGGGAGATAGATGAAGATGCAATAGGGGGCTGTTTTGAGGAAAGGGGCAAGTAGGAAAGTATGAAGCAATACAACCCTGCTAAACCACACAAGTGGGGGTACAAAATATTCATTCTATGTGACCTCAAGGGTGTGGTTCAAAACTGTGAGATTTATACCGGATAGATTGAACCGCTACCTAACCACAGAGACATAGGTGCCAGCTCTAACATTGTTTTACAATTAGCAAGTGTGAATCCTGACAACAAAGGTTAATTGTTATATTTTGACAATTGGTTTTCCTCTCCGCTGCTAATGGTAGAATTACATAAGAGGGGAATTGGTGCTTTAGGTACGATTCGCTTTAATCGATTTCTTAATTGTAATTTACTTAATGAAAGTGAGTTGAAAAAGGCTGGTCGGGGAACATTTCAAGAGGTGGAAGGAGAAGTGGAAGATGTGTCGATTCGGGTAATTAGGTGGTTAGACAACAAACCCGTCTCTTTAGCTTCTTCCTTTACCAGAGCTTACCCATTAGACCAGTGTAGACGTTGGAGGGTCAAAGATAAGGTACATGTAGAAGTACCTAGACCACATGCGATTGCTATCTACAATCAATTCATGGGAGGGGTTGATCTTCTAGAATCTAGAAGGTCAAATTGCGTACTATCGTATTTGGTTACGATCAAAGAAGTACTACACAAGATTTTTTTTCATTTCCTGGATATGGCCGTGGTGAACGCCTGGCTATTATACCGGAGAGATCTAGAAGGTTTACACCTTTATAAAAAGAAAGATATCATGAATCAATTCGATTTCAAGCTTGGAACTGGCGGCTTCTCTTACCAAATGTGGTAAAGATATGTCAAGAAAGAAAAGGGGAAGACCAAGCAGCGCGGGCGATCAAATCGATGCTGAGCATGAAAGAATGAAGAAACATGGGCCAACGTATTCCCATTCCAGAGTTCAAAGTAAGACGTGACAGTATGGGCCATTTGCCAGAATCAGTTGACAAGCGTATGAAATGAGGGAACCCCCTCTGCAAATAAAAATCCGTGTTGATAATGATAATGATATTTGGGCTTAACGTCTCATGATTTGATTATTTGGGCTTAACGTCTCATATTTTTGCAACGTGGCTAATCGAGACAATGAGTGGGTGAAATATGAAGATGATGGGAGGGCCAGTGGGAGGGCGCGTGAGGAAAGGGGAAATGGGAGGAAAGGCAAATGCATCAAGTGCAAGGTGTATTTGTGCTTGACACAGAAGCGGAATTGTTTCAGAGAATTCCATACGTAGATAGTGAGTAGTTGGACTAGCTCAAACATTGTAGGGCTACTGCACTGTAGGCCCATTGTTTTATCAATCAAGCTATAGAGAATTGCTCGTTACTAAAGGATTCGCTGTCCTTAACCGTTGCAATCACTGCAACTTTCGAGGAATTAAGTACGAAAAATACCGTATGATAGTGCTTAAATCGGAACTGACATTCAATATGTTACAAATAATAACAATAATTATAAGGGAGGAAAGAGACATATTCTTTGTAGGCAAGTTTTGCAAAGGGCACTTGATTGATTAAATGCAAGTTTTCCGTATTGAAGCAACGTCTGAGATAATTTGTCGGAAGTTTGAAATGCTACAGGACTATCAACCATATGCCGTGTATGATGAGTTAGGATACCCAGCAATCTCCCTAAAACATCTAACGAGCTGACAGTGCGCATAGGTATATACATGTAAATATTTCTCTATAATCTTCCAAGACGTTCACAATATGAAGCAAATTAGAGAGATACAGCCAATATAATATCTCGTGAAATTAACGTTCTTTTAATGATATCTCAAGAATGCCACACAAGAATTATAATATAATTGGAAATCTGAACCATATCATAGCTGCAATTTGATTTTGCAAAATATTTCTTATATTGTAAAATATGTAATCAATTTCTTTTATATTACTATGAAATAATGATAATTAAAATAAAAAAATAACATCACGGCTGATAACATCAAATTAAATGTTTTCCCATAGTATATTATAGTAAAGTATAGTAGTTATAGTATTTTTTTCTTACAAAACCACATTGCAGCTGTGATAGACCTACACTTTTCTAATGTTGCGTGGCCGTTTTTAGATATAGTCTAGATAAGTTAGTTTCACGCGGTAATTATATTGGCGGAATCCTTTCCCTACTCTTGTAATCTTTAGTATCCACCGATTCCGATTGACACCATGTCTATCTTGGTAGGCTTGTACATAAGGGTAGTGCATTTAATTATTCCAAATTATTAATTATTCCTACATTTAGTTCGGATGATCCAGGGAGCACATGTGTATGGGTCTCAGGCTTACATATTACATCCATTTTCTTGCACATAAATACATTTTTTTTTATACTTTTCGTTTACATGGGTGTTAGGGATTTTACGACAATTTATTATGGTTGCGATTTATTTTTTTTGGTAGTAAAGTTTATGTAACTTTGCTAGTTAGCAATTTGTTAATGAATGAATGAATGTCCGTGTCCGGCTCAGATGCATCCACCCCAAAAAACAGCGGCATGTGTAAATGTTTCTTAATGGTTTATTGTTTATTTCGTTTGGATCGACATTTACACTCGTATTATGTACATAGTCACATTTTATTTGTTTTATTCATTTTACAGATGAATCCTGTAAAAGAATTCATACGTACCATTGTCGCAGAATTCGGCGAAGAAGATGTGCGAAAACAATTGATAGAGCTTGGCGTCGACGGTATGGACGACTTGAATGAAATAGATTTTGTGTCAGATCAAACACTCTCGTTTAAACCAGTTAGCCAGGAAGCTTAATACAGCTATTAAGCAGTTGTGTCAGAAAGAATTGCAATCGCTTCCTCCCAGCATCGCTGTGAATAGTTCTCCAGTAGTATCAACATGTACATCTGGTTACAATACAGATTCAAGCCCCCAAAGCACCCTTCCAATGTCCTCAAGTGTGTAACCGTATAGTATGTAGATCTAGGGTGTAAGCACATAGATGTATCAGATGTTTTTGGAGTGGTAGGCATTGTAGTTTAAACGTATATTTTTGGTTTAGTTAGTATAAAAATCAATACTCGTTTAGGAACAAGCAAGGGATGTGATTGGCTGGCCGGAGACTGGAATGCACGGGGGTGCAGCGTGCACAGTAGTTGAGGGTGAAAGTGCCGGGGAGCAACAAGTGTGTCGACGCTATCTCGTCACTTCGATTAAACCATCAGTGTTATTTTTGTGTGTTACTTTTCTTTATAAAATAAAGTAGGCCTATAATTATTGTGTTGTAAGTGTTAAACATATCGAATTTTGTGAACAACAGTTATACCAATCAAACGTGCGAAATTAGCCGTGTGATCTACAACCACACTAACCACCAACTTCACCTTGGAGGTCGAGGAACAACCACCACGGTAACTTCGACTATCAGCATCATACTCGCCAACACCGACAACGTCAAATTCAACAGTTACCAGGTACCAAGTCTGCGACAATCTTATGAAAAAACAATATAAACTCAGAACGAATACAATAAATATAATTACTGAACAATTCACGACAAACCACAGACAATCGAACTTACCGAAGAAGTACGGAATTAACTTACAATTAGCATCATCAATAGATATATATATTAAAACCACTCAAAAACACTTGAATAGTTATAGAAGAGATTGATTAATGGGGCTTAACGTCTCATATTTATGCAACGATGGCTAATCGAGACGATGAGCGGGTGATAATGAAGATGAGAAAGATGATAATGAAGAATAAAGCCACATCCGAATCAGATCCATTGTACGTCGCGTGAGTCGTCATACGGGAGTCCAGCAAGGGAGGGCAGGGCCAAGTGGGAGGAGAAATATTCAATGGGACAGTGGGGGGAAAGGGGATTGGGGTGTGGACTGCACTTCGTCTGACTTCTCCTCCTCGACCAGTCCGGCAGCTAGGGAGGCCGTACCAAAAGCATACGCTTCCGCCGGCATAGCTCTCGGGATCAACAAAGCACGCAAACCTGCCCACCACGATAAGATTGATTGATTGATATTTGGCCTTAACGCCTTATATTTTTGCAACGTGGCTAATCAAGACGATGAGTTGGTGATAATGAAGATGAAGTTGGGGTCTCTTTGGAGGAAAGGGGCACGTAGGAGGGCGCGTGAGGAAAGGGGAAAGGGGAGGAAAGGGGATTGGGGTGTGGACTGCACTTCGTCTGACTTCTCCTCCTCGCCCAGTCCGGATAGGGTGGCCCTACCAGAAGCATACACTTCCGCCGGCATAGCTCTCGGGATCAACAATGCACGCAAACCTGCCCACCACGATAAGGTAGCAGTCCCTGGGCAGGACAAATTAACTAAAATCAATTTCCAAGCAGTAGTGGTTCATGTATTACGGGTACCTACTTCACAGCTTTGCTTGTAGTCGCACCACTAATTCCGTAAATGTTCACATTGAAAAATTTCCATGTAGGTTGTTCTAGTCTTCCAACAATTCTTGTATTTTCAAACAACCACCTCCCTGTCTATTCCTGCTTCTCCAAACCCATTTCTTTTCCTTATTTTTCTTTCGTAGACTATCCTTGGTGAGCTGAGAGGCATCCATCAATCCACAGTAAGCCGTACACTGCAACGTGTCACAGAAGTGATTGCGGAGCAGATGGGTGCTTTCGTTCATTTCTCGGACGAGCGTGGGAAGGCTGCCAACCACTTAAAGTTCTTTATTGATAGGGGATTTCCGGGTGTGGCAGGGTTAATAGACTGTACCCATGTTGGAATTCAAAATCCTGGTGGGCCTTACGGGGAACTTTACCGAAACCGAAAGCGAGTGTTTTCGTCAAATGTACAGATTGTTTGTGGGCCAAAAATAAAAAATTTTGGATATTGTTGCTCGATGGCCGGGTAATACCCACGATGCCATAATCTTCGACAACAGCCGGGTGCGAGTTCGATTTGAACCGCAAGAGTTCTCTGGCTGCCTGTTACAGCATCGCTTACAATGCGAAAAGACAGACGGTGCGTTTGGTCTACTGGAGAAGTGAAGTGGGCAAGTGGGGTGGGGGAGTGAGAGAGAGAGTGAAAATAAAATAAATTGACAGCTCGTAGAAGAGACGGTCCGAGTACACAGTCCAGAGCTTGGGCTGGCCATTCGGCTACCGAAGTAGCTTACTATAGATAGGCTGGTACCCTAGACCCGCCACATTTTTGTCACAAATTTCTTGTGAAAGACAAAAAATGAAAACCTAGAAAGTGACGAATGCATAATGAGCGGTGATTTTTCAGAAACCTTCACGTTCGTCGTAAGGGATGAAATACATTGTTACTCGATTTAAATACCACCTCCCTTGGCGATGCTTTGGTTTCCGTTTGCGTGAATGGGATTCGCTGTCATGCACGGAAAAAAATGTTATTGTCAAACAATATAAAACAGCGCGCGTAACAATGCAGCATAGTTGAGGCAAGTATCTACGCTCGCTACCATGACAATATAAAACAGCGCGCGTAACAATGCAGCATAGTTGAGACAAGTATCTACGCTCGAAACCATGACAATATAAAACAGCGCGCGTAACAATGCAGCATAGTTGAGGCAAGTATCTACGCTCGCTACCATGACAATATAAAACAGCGCGCGTAACAATGCAGCATAGTTGAGACAAGTATCTACGCTCGAAACCATGACAATATAAAACAGCGCGCGTAACAATGCAGCATAGTTGAGGCAAGTATCTACGCTCGCTACCATGACAATATAAAACAGCGCGCGTAACAATGCAGCATAGTTGAGACAAGTATCTACGCTCGCTACCATGACAATATAAAACAGCACGCGTAACAATGCAGCATAGTTGAGACAAGTATCTACGCTCGCTACCATGACAATATAAAACAGCGCGCGTAACAATGCAGCATAGTTGAGGCAAGTATCTACGCTCGCTACCATGACAATATAAAACAGCACGCGTAACAATGCAGCATAGTTGAGACAAGTATCTACGCTCGCTACCATGACAATATAAAACAGCGCGCGTAACAATGCAGCATAGTTGAGACAAGTATCTACGCTCGCTACCATGACAATATAAAACAGCACGCGTAACAATGCAGCATAGTTGAGGCAAGTATCTACGCTCGCTACCATGACAATATAAAACAGCGCGCGTAACAATGCAGCATAGTTGAGACAAGTATCTACGCTCGCTACCATGACAATATAAAACAGCGCGCGTAACAATGCAGCATAGTAGAGGCAAGTATCTACGCTCGCTACCATGACAATATAAAACAGCACGCGTAACAATGCAGCATAGTTGAGACAAGTATCTACGCTCGCTACCATGACAATATAAAACAGCGCGCGTAACAATGCAGCATAGTTGAGACAAGTATCTACGCTCGCTACCATGACAATATAAAACAGCGCGCGTAACAATGCAGCATAGTTGAGACAAGTATCTACGCTCGCTACCATGACAATATAAAACAGCGCGCGTAACAATGCAGCATAGTTGAGACAAGTATCTACGCTCGCTACCATGACAATATAAAACAGCGCGCGTAACAATGCAGCATAGTTGAGACAAGTATCTACGCTCGCTACCATGACAATATAAAACAGCACGCGTAACAATGCAGCATAGTTGAGACAAGTATCTACGCTCGCTACCATGACAATATAAAACAGCGCGCGTAACAATGCAGCATAGTTGAGACAAGTATCTACGCTCGCTACCATGACAATATAAAACAGCGCGCGTAACAATGCAGCATAGTTGAGACAAGTATCTACGCTCGCTACCATGACAATATAAAACAGCGCGCGTAACAATGCAGCATAGTTGAGACAAGTATCTACGCTCGAAACCATGACAATATAAAACAGCGCGCGTAACAATGCAGCATAGTTGAGACAAGTATCTACGCTCGCTACCATGACAATATAAAACAGCGCGCGTAACAATGCAGCATAGTTGAGACAAGTATCTACGCTCGCTACCATGACAATATAAAACAGCGCGCGTAACAATGCAGCATAGTTGAGACAAGTATCTACGCTCGCTACCATGACAATATAAAACAGCGCGCGTAACAATGCAGCATAGTTGAGACAAGTATCTACGCTCGCTACCATGACAATATAAAACAGCGCGCGTAACAATGCAGCATAGTTGAGACAAGTATCTACGCTCGCTACCATGACAATATAAAACAGCGCGCGTAACAATGCAGCATAGTTGAGACAAGTATCTACGCTCGCTACCATGACAATATAAAACAGCGCGCGTAACAATGCAGCATAGTTGAGACAAGTATCTACGCTCGCTACCATGACAATATAAAACAGCGCGCGTAACAATGCAGCATAGTTGAGACAAGTATCTACGCTCGCTACCATGACAATATAAAACAGCGCGCGTAACAATGCAGCATAGTTGAGACAAGTATCTACGCTCGCTACCATGACAATATAAAACAGCACGCGTAACAATGCAGCATAGTTGAGACAAGTATCTACGCTCGCTACCATGACAATATAAAACAGCGCGCGTAACAATGCAGCATAGTTGAGACAAGTATCTACGCTCGCTACCATGACAATATAAAACAGCGCGCGTAACAATGCAGAGTCTGCTACTCCAACTATCTAGTTGTGTTACCACAGCAGTATTGTATTAGCAATTCAAGGATTGTGTTCACAACAATACGAGTTGTTGTCACCATAGTGACCTGACGGTATTGTTGTAGTAACCATATATTGGGCTACTTCAACCATAATTTTTTTTCCGTGTGACGGCGAAAAAAGAACTCGGCCACTGAAGGGACTAGAACGTGAACGGGAGCGTTTGAAACTTGTTGATAAAAAACCATATAATTACATGTTTGAAGCTGTTAAGGCCAGCGATCCTGAAGTTCTTGATGTAGGTAATTTCAGGGGGCTTCACTCTGAAACAGCCATTCGCAAAGTGCGGTCCGAGGCTCTTGCTTTAAATGATCTTGACAAAGACGATTTCGTTGACGTAACAAAAATGTACATCGCAGGTCAGGGCAAGGACGATCAGTACATACAGACAGTTGGTACCCCCTTTTTCGCCCACTGCTTTAGTATCGACCAGTGGCTTGTTGCAAACTCTATTCGAAAGGAGGAGGGTGGTTTAACCCTATACCTGGACGCTACTGGAGCCGTGGTGCGAAATCCTTTGGGAGACCAGCGCCCCATATATTACTACGCGGGGGTTATCTCGTGTAATGGTACTGTCCTACCCATTCTGGAAATGGTAAGTTCGCGACACGACGCCGAAACTATAGCCGCGTGGTTGGGTAACTTTATGTTGTTTTCCAAGAAACATGGGGCGTGGCCCCTGTTTACGCGTATCGTTACTGACTATCGTCTCGCGCTTATCAACGCCGTTCTGAAATCTTGGAATGAAGACACTCTTTCAGAGTACTTGGTTCATTCGCATAGATTTTTAAAGGGAACGCTGCCCAAGGGATCAAAACCAGTGGTCAGGATTCACGTGTGCTGCGCTCATTTTATGCGAATTGTTGCCAATGACGCTAGCGAATGCGCGCCCGACAAATCAAAAAAAGTTTTGAGGACATTTCTGATAGAGATTCTCGCCTCTCGTGTAGCAGCATCCACCCTAGATGACATAACCATGTACGAAAAGAGCTACGTCGTACTGCGATCTAAGACGAACACATTGCAAGTGCAAGAAGTGGTGCAGGATTTGGTCAAGTTCTGTACTGTAAATACTACACCCACTAAAGTTCTGTCGGATTGCAGTGTCTTCGAATACGACGGTAAAAGCGAAAAGACGATTTTCAGGTCTAGTCCTTTTTATAATGAGTTCCAAGTTGTAACGTCTAGGCTGGATGCTGCTCTTGCTGAGGATAGCGAGAACGAGGTTCCCTTTAATCCGCTCCACTGCCCGGAGTTCATTTCAAAATTGGAAAAAAAAAATCTGCCTTACATCCCTCTCTGGTCTGGCGTTATGTTGCGAGATGCCTCGGGCAGCCTGCCGAAAGCGGATCGCTTCAGCAATGCGATGGCCGAAACGTGGTTTGACATTTTGAAACCCCTAATTCTCAATAAGGACGTTGACATGAAATACAGTAGGTTCATTTCGGCAGTACAATCTCAAATCGGAGTCATAGTAAAATCATTTGTTTTCAAAATTCCGAAAAAATTTGACCGGAAACGGAAACGTGTCGTTAAAGAAACATGGCAGAGTAGGAGCAATGTGAAACGGCACAAAGCGGCGAGAGGTACATATTTCGATTTAAAACATTGAGACAAGTGGTTAAAACCGATAGGCCTGAGGAAGGTGTAGGTACGACTGAGAACAAAGGTGAGCCACTTGACGTGGGCCAGTCTTCTTCCGACCTTCCTCCTGTACGGCCTGAATGTGAAGGCACTAGTGCCAAACTGCCTACACATCCCACAGGAACACTCGGGTAAAACGCAGTTCTACATTCGCAAGGCAGTAACACCCAACTTGGTTCTGTTCCGTCACCGGTACGGGTACTCTGCTTAGAACCCCCCCCCCCCCCCCCCCCCATTGGTTACCGTACCATCAGTGCGCAATGCACATTTGGAAACGCCCGGACCTGCGAACAAATCCGAGTGTGCGCATGTCCCATCAAAACGTCACGCAAAAGTGTCCGCACCCCTCGCTGCTACTGTCTCGCCTTGTGACCCCACCTCCCACGCGCGTGCAACAAGAATACCGCTCCTTGCAAACGGGCTAGTTGCCGATCCAAATTAGTATTGTCGCAACGAGGCATTTGACCGTATAACAAACATATGTATGATTCACAACAACAGATCAACGTTCCAGAATGGCGGGTACTTAGAAACAGCTGATTTCAAAACGTTATCGGGTACTTCATGGCTTAATAATCACATAGGTTATGCGTACTGTTACATGCAACACGTCAATAACACACAGAAGTTAGTATTTTTTTATACACATGCATCGAAAAGCACTATAGATAGAACGATCGTATTAGGAAGCTCAATATTCCAATGTACATTCAAAGGTGCATCGAGAGTATTGATGCCATTACTTGTTAACGGTAATCACTGGGTGTTACTTGTGGGCAACTTCCTTACGAAAGTGTGTTATTTGTACGACTTTTGCACGACTCGGTGTCCCAACAGAAAAAGTATCGTGATAAGTTTGTTGATTGATTAATGGGGCTTAACGTCTCATATTTATGCAACGATGGCTAATCGAGACGATGAGCGGGTGATAATGAAGATGAGAAAGATGATAATGAAGAATAAAGCCACATCCGAATCAGATCCATTGTACGTCGCGTGAGTTGTCATATGGGAGTCCAGCAAGGGAGGGCAGGGCCAAGTGGGAGGAGAAATATTTAATGGGACAGTGGGGGGGAAAGGGGATTGGGGTGTGGACTGCACTTCGTCTGACTTCTCCTCCTCGACCAATCCGGCTAGGGTGGCCCTACCAGAAGCATACGCTTCCGCCGGCATAGCTCTCGGGATCAACAAAGCACGCAAACCTGCCCACCACGATAAGGTGGCAGTCCCTGGGCAGGATAAGTTTGTAGAATTTCTAAAATATCGTAATGCTCTAGGCAGTGGCTATGATTACATAGATCCATTCGATTGGAAAACAACCAAAAATCGATACCCAAAACAGAGAGATGGACACAGCTGTGGTATAGATTGATATATGGGCTTAAAGTCTCATATTTTTGCAACGAGGCTAATCGAGACAATAAGTGGGTGATGTATGAAGATGAAATAGGGGGCTCTTTGGAGGAAAGGGGCAAGTAGGAGGGCGGGGTGGAAAAGGGAAGGGGAGGAAAAAGGAAGGGGGAGGTTGTGGACTGCATTTCGTCCTTCTCCTCTTTCGGACTTCTCCTTCTCGACCAGTCTGGCTAGGGTGGCCCTACCAGAAGCATACGCTTCCGCCGGCATAGCTCTCGGGATCAACAAAGCACGCAAACCTACCCACCACGATAAGGTAGCGGTCCCTGGGCAGGACAGCTGTGGTATACTACTCATACTGTACTACATCAGTGTAATTTGTTCCGGACGCAACACATTTGGCATGAAAGTGGACCCTGCTAAGTTGCGTGCCTCGATTCAAAAGGAGATGTTAGGCTTTCTCAAACGTGTCACAGAAACCATCTGTTTGTATTGTTGCCATAAAACACACAAGGGCAAACGTTCACAGTGGTTCAAATGCGATCAATGTAAAACGTGGCAATTTAGCGAGGATAAAACGGCTACATCTTGTACAACTTGCGGTGCAAGTGAATTGCTCACAGCCAAAGACACCTGGGTTCAATGCGACGAGTGTGACCGTTGGATTCACTTTTGTTGTTTACCGGAGCAAACACAAAATCCAGATGTTCTCAGTAGCCGACCGTTCTGATTGATTGATATTTGGGCTTAACGTCTCATATTTTTGCAACGAGGCTAATCGAGACAATGAGTGGGTGATATATGAAGATGAACTACGGGGGTGTTTGGAGGAAAGGGTCAAGTAGGAGGGCGGGGAAGAAAAGGGAAGGGGAGGAAACGGGCGTGGGGAGGATGTGGACTGCATTTCGTCTGACTTCTGTTGTGAACCTTGCAAATGTAACCTTGAAATGAAACTGTAGTATGTCGCATTGAATTAATCACGGCCATTGTGTGTGTTATTACGAGTAGTGTATAAAAAAGCAATTTCAGGTTTAATGATAGCATAACCATTTCTTTTCCATTAACATAATTTATTCAAATAACATGTTCAAATTTTCATGTACAGCACTTTGTCATACCTCTTCATTTCATAATGAAATAATTCTTTCCCTTTTCTGAAGTACATATCTTTTAATTCGGTTATACATACATAGTCACAGTCACACAGTACGCATGGTCAAATTGATCAAACACTCTGAAAGTATGTTTATTGTCTCTCGTCGTCATTATGTTCAAATAACAGTATTAGGGCATATTTCACATCTTGCCCTACCACTTTCGATGCAATTCCCACGCTAACACTCGTACTACACTGCAACAAATGTCATTGCCAGTGTCATGTCAGTCCCCATACACAATGGCGCGCGTGATTAAAAAGGATGCTATGTAGTTCCAATCTTGTATATTCTTTTTTACCATTTTCAATAACCAGTCTTGTGCGTGCATGTGGACGATATTACGCACCCCAGTGTGTAGGCGCAACATTACGAAGCATGGCACGAATTGTAAATAACCCGTGTAAGACATAAGGTAGATAAGTCGCGGTTGCATTGAACGTGTGCGGATAATACTAAATACGTAATATTTACAACCTACAATTGTATTGACATTATTATGAAGTATGTGTTTAGTATTAGTGTTGTTTGAATTTTCCCTCCATCCCATCCCTCATGCCGCACTATTATACGTCATACATTACACGTCACGAGCGTTATCAGCAAACATATTATTGTTGAACAAGCGCTCACTACAGTTGCTTGCGTACCGTGGAGAAGTGAACAGCTGTCATTCCAGTGTGGTGGAACCATAGCCGGTCGTCGTGGAACGTCTCCATGGAATCTTAAAGGTTAGTGCGGCTTCCCTAACATGTTCCCCGGCTTTCCCCACATTCCCCTCCTTCATCCTATTGTCTACCGCCCGGCGATTTTATAGTTTGTGTTTCCGTGCTTAACATATTTTTGGTCCTCCTGGCGGCCGGAGTTTGGTACGGTAGGATAGGGGAGTTGTTAGTTCTCAATTATGATTTTAGTTCCGCTCATTTGAGTTCATTCCTTATTCAACAATGACTGACAAAGCAACTAAAACGAAACTTGAAAATAAATTAACCGGCCTCGAAGTTCGTAAACAACGAGAATTCCGGAAACTTCAAACACTCTACGATCTAACCAAGAAAATACCGGAAAACCAAGCCAAGATAACAGCTTTCAATGTACGATCCATCACCCTCCCCATCCACGTCTCACGAACCTACTCCATCCACTTCAAACACGTCTCACGAACCCACTCCATCCACTTCAACCACAGCTCACGAACCCACTCCATCCACTTCAACAACAGCTCACGAACCCACTCCATCCACTTCAACCACGTCTCACGAACCTACTCCATCCACTTCAACCACAGCTCACGAACCTACTCCATCCACTTCAACCACAGCTCACAAACCTACTCCATCCACTTCAACCACAGCTCACGAACCTACTCCATCCACTTCAACCACAGCTCACGAACCCACTCCATCCACTTCAACCACGTCTCACGAACCTACTCCATCCACTTCAACCACAGCTCACGAACCTACTCCATCCACTTCAACCACAGCTCACGAACCCACTCCATCCACTTCAACCACGTCTCACGAACCTACTCCATCCACTTCAACCACAGCTCACGAACCTACTCCATCCACTTCAACAACAGCTCACGAACCCACTCCATCCACTTGAACCACCGCTCACGAACCTACTCCATCCACTTCAACCACAGCTCACGAACCCACTCCATCACCCTTTACATCCACGTCTCACGAACCTACTCCATCCACTTCAACCACAGCTCACGAACCCACTCCATCACCCTTTCTATCCGCGTCTCACGAACCTACTCCATCCACTTCAACCACAGCTAACGAACCCACTCCATCACCCTTTCTATCCGCGCCTCACGAACCTACTCCATCCACTTCAACCACAGCTCACGAACCCACTCCATCACCATCTCCATCCACGTCTCACGAACCTACTCCATCACCCTTTACATCCACGTCTCACGAATCTACTCCATCCACTTCAACCACAACTCACGTACCCACTCCATCACCATCTCCATCCACGTCTCACGAACCTACTCCATCCACTTCAACCACAGCTCACGAACCTACTCCATCACCCTTTCTATCCGCGTCTCACGAACCCACTCCATCCACTTTAACCACAGCTCACAAACCCACTCCATCCACTTCAACCACAGCTCACGAACCTACTGATTGAGTAATGGGGCTTAACGTCTCATATTTATGCAACGATGGCTAATCGAGACGATGAGAGGGTGATAATGAAGATGAGAAAGATGATTATGAAGAATAAAACCACATCCGAATCAGATCCATTGTACGTCGCGTGAGTCGTCATACGGGAGTCCAGCAAGGGAGGCCAGGGCCAAGTGGGAGGAGAAATATTCAATGGGACAGTGGGGGGCAAGGGGATTGGGGTGTGGACTGCACTTCGTCTGACTTCCATCGACTTCAACCACACCTGTTCGACCTACTCCATCCACTTCAACCACCGCTCACGAACCCACTCCATCACCCTCTCCATCCACGTCTCACGAACCTACTCACTCCACTTCAACCACACCTGTCCGACCTACTCCATCCACTTCATCGACCCGTATATCGCCTACCTTTGCCGCACTTCTTACTCTTCCCAAAGAGAAAGTTACGGAGATGAGGCGTGCCAATCGAAAAGATCTAATCTGTGCTGTATCTTCAAAACGTTGGGTTACTGAGGAAAAAGAGCGTTTAGAATCACAGAAGCCGAAACCAAAGCGCAAAGATAAAGCACCAACCGGTAAACCCGCACAACAAAATATGTTGTCGAAGATTACCACTGATGTGAGCATTTAGGTGCAGATTATTTTGGCCTTAACCTAGTGTGTGTGGTTAGGCCTAAGTCCAGGCATGTTTTAATAGAAAATAATTTTGCCTTGTAAAATGTACAAATTGTTGGTCTTGTTTTTAAATGCTACGACGAGAGCAACACTTTCGCGATGACATTTCCACTGTTTACATTCGTCTGTAACGAAGATGTTTCATGTTTTTTTTTATTCAAAATAGGCCTATAAACTACTCACATTTGGAAACTATAATGTTTTCTTTAAAAGAAAATAAGGTATTGTCTCCTTCCCTGCTTAGCTGATGTTTTCTCGCGTAATAGGTGGGAAGAGATAAAACGCAACCAGCATTTTCAAGACAACACAACACAGCCAGGTGTTGCTGACCCAACAAGAGATAAATTATTTAAAATTCGCCCTCTTGTTGATTTACTGCTAACTAGATTTCAGGCCACCCCAAAACAAAATCAAATGCTGTCAGTTGAAGAACAAATAGTTCCTTTCAAAGGTCGGTCAAGTATGAAGCAATACAACCCTGCTTTAAACCACACAAGTGGGGGTACAAAATGTTCATTCTATGTGACCTCAAGGGTGTGGTTCATAACTTTAAGATTTAAACCGGTAAGATTGAACCGCTACCTAACCACAGAGACATAGGTGCCAGCTCTAACATTGTTTTACAATTAGCAAGTGTGATTCCTGACAATAAAGGTTATTTTTTATATTTTGACAAGTGGTTTTCCTCTCCGCTGCTAATGGTAGAATTACATAAGAGGGGAATTGGTGCTTTACGTACGATTCGCTTGAATCGATTTCCTAACTGTAATTTACCTAATGAAAGTGAGTTGAAAAAGCCTGGTCGGGGAACATTTCAAGAGGTGGAAGGAGAAGTGGAAGATGTGTCAATTCGGGTAATTAGGTGGTTAGACAACAAACCCGTCTCTTTAGCTTCTTCCTTTACCAGCGCTTACCCATTAGACCAGTGTAGACGTTGGAGTGTCAACGATAAGGTACATGTAGAAGTACCTAGACCACATGCGATTGCTATCTACTATCAATTCATGGGAGGGGTTGATCTTCTAGAATCTAGATGGTCAAATTGCGTACTATCGTATTGGGTTACGATCAAAGAAGTACTACATAAGATTTTTTTTGCATTTCCTGGATATGGCCGTGGTGAACGCCTGGCTATTATACCGGAGAGATCTAGAAGGTTTACACCTTTATAAAAAGAAAGATATCATAAATCAATTCGATTTCAAGCTTGGAACTGGCGGCGTCTCTTACCAAATGTGGTAAAGATATGTCAAGAAAGAAAAGGGGAAGACCAAGCAGCGCGGGCGATCGAATCGATGCTGAGCATTAAAGAATGACGAAACGTGGGCCAACGCTTCCCATTCCAGAGCTCAACGTAAGACGTGACGGTAAGGGCCATTTGCCAGAATCAGTTGACAAGCGTATGACATATGTAAGAACCCCCTCTGCAAATAAAAATCCGTGTTCAAATGCATCAGATTGATTGATTAATGGGGCTTAACGTCTCATATTTTTGCAACGATGGCTAATCGAGACGATGAGCGGGTGATAATGAAGATGAGAAAGATGATAATGAAGAATAAAGCCCCATCCGAATCAGATCCCTTGTACGTCGCGTGAGTCGTCATACGGGAGTCCAGCAAGGGAGGGCAGGGCCAAGTGGGAGGAGAAATATTCAATGGGACAGTGGCGGGGAAAGAGGATTGGAGTGTGGACTGCACTTCGTCTGACTTCTCCTCCTCGACCAGTCCGGCTTGGGTGGCCCTACCAGAAGCATACGCTTCCGCAGGCATAGCTCTCGGGATCAACAAAGCACGCAAACATGCCCACCACGATAAGGTGGCAGTCCCTGGGAAGGTTCAAATGCATCAAGTGCAAGGTGTATTTGTGCTTGACACAGAAGCGGAATTGTTTCAGAGAATTCCATACGTAGATAGTGAGTGGTTGGACTAGCTCAAACATTGTAGGGCTACTGTACTGTAGGTCTATTGTATTATCAATCAAGCTATAGAGAATTGCTCGTTACTAAAGGATTCGCTGTCCTTAACCGTTGCAATCACTGCAACTTTCGAGGAATTAAGTACGAAAAAGACCGTACTATAGTGCTCGGAACTGACATTCAATATGTTACAAATAATAACAATAATTATAAGGAAGATAAGAGACATATTCTTGGTAGGCAAGTTTTGCAAATGGCACTTGATTGATTAAATGCAAGTTTTCCGTATTGAAGCAACGTCTGAGATAATTTGTCGGAAGTTTGAAATGCTACAGGACTATCAACCATATGCCGTGTATGATGAGTTAGAATACCCAGCAATATCCCTAAAACATCTAACGAGCTGAAAGTGCGCATAATTATATACATGTAAATATTTCTCTATAATCTTCCAAGACGTTTACAATATGAAGCAAATTAGAGAGATACAGCCAATATAAAATCTCGTGAAATTAACGTTCTTTTAATGATATCTCAAGAATGCCACACAAGAATTATAATATAATTGGAAATCTGAGCCATATCATAGCTACAATTTGACTTTGCAAAATGTTTCTTAAATTGTAAAATATGTAACCAATTACTTTTATATTACTATGAAATAATGATAATTAAAATAAAAAATAACATCACGGCTGATAACATCAAATTAAATGTTTTCCCATGGTATATTATAGTATAGTATAGTAGTTATAGTATTTGTTTCTTACAAAACCACATTGCAGCTGTGATAGACCTACACTTTTCCAATGTTGCGTGGCCGTTTTTAGATATAGTCTAGATAAGTTAGTTTCACGCGGTAATTATATTGGCGGAATCCATTCCCTACTCTTGTAATCTTTAGTATCCACCGATTCCGATTGACACCATGTCTATCTTGGTAGGCTTGTACATAAGGGTAGTGCATTTAATTATTCCAAATGTAGTAATGTAGTTCGGATGTTCCAGGGAGCACATGTGTATGGGTCTCAGGCTCACATATTATACATCCATTTTCTTGCACATAAATACATTTTTTTATACTTTTCGTTTACATGGGTGTTAGGGATTTTACGACAATTTATAATGGTTGCGTTTTATTTTTTTTGGTAGTAAAGTTTATGTAACTTTGCTTGTCAGCAATTTGTTAATGAATAAATGAATGCCCGTGTCCGGCTCAGATGCATCCACCCCAAAAAACAGCGGCATTGTAAATGTTTGTTAATGGTCTATTGTTTATTTCGTTTGGATCTACATTTACACTCGTATTATGTACATAGTCACATTTTATTTGTTTTATTCATTTAACAGATGAATCCTGTAATAGAATTCATACGTACCATTGTCGCAGAATTCGACCAAGAAGATGTGCGAAAACAATTGATAGAGCTTGGCGTCGACGGTATGGACGACTTGAATGAAATAAATTTTGTGTCAGATCAAACACTCTAGTTTAAACCAGTTAAAGCCAGGAAGCTTAATACAGCTATTAAGCAGTTGTGTCAGAAAGAATTGCAATCGCTTCCTCCCAGCATCGCTGTGAATAGTTCTCCAGTAGTATCAACATGTACATCTGGTTACAATACAGATTCAAGCCCCCAAAGCACCCTTCCAATGTCCTCAAGTGTGTAACCGTATAGTATGTAGATCTAGGGTGTAAGCACATAGATGTATATGATGTTTTTGGAGTGGTAGGCATTGTAGTTTTAACGTATATTTTTGGTTTAGTTAGTATAAAAATCAATACTCGTTTAGGAACAAGCAAGGGATGTGATTGGCTGGCCGGAGACTGGAATGCACGGGGGTGCAGCGTGCACAGTAGTTGAGGGTGAAAGTGCCGGGGAGCAACAAGTGTGTCGACGCTATCTCGTCACTTCGATTAAACCATCAGTGTTATTTTTGTGTGTTACTTTTCTTTATAAAATAAAGTAGGCCTATAATTATTGTGTTGTAAGTGTTAAACATATCGAATTTTGTGAACAACAGTTATACCAATCAAACGTGCGAAATTAGCCGTGTGATCTACAACCACACTAACCACCAACTTCACCTTGGAGGTCGAGGAACAACCACCACGGTAACTTCGACTATCAGCATCATACTCGCCAACACCGACAACGTCAACTTCAACAGTTACCAGGTACCAAGTCTGCGACAATCTTATGAAAAAACAATATAAACTCAGAACGAATACAATAAATATAATTACTGAACAATTCACGACAAACCACAGACAATCGAACTTACCGAAGAAGTACGGAATTAACTTACAATTAGCATCATCAATAGATATATATATATTAAAACCACTCAAAAACACTTGAATAGTTATAGAAGAGATTGATTAATGGGGCTTAACGTCTCATATTTATGCAACGATGGCTAATCGAGACGATGAGCGGGTGATAATGAAGATGAGAAAGATGATAATGAAGAATAAAGCCACATCCGAATCAGATCCATTGTACGTCGCGTGAGTCGTCATACGGGAGTCCAGCAAGGGAGGGCAGGGCCAAGTGGGAGGAGAAATATTCAATGGGACAGTGGGGGAAAGGGGATTGGGGTGTAGACTGCACTTCGTCTGACTTCTCCTCCTCGACCAGTCCGGCAGCTAGGGAGGCCGTACCAAAAGCATACGCTTCCGCCGGCATAGCTCTCGGGATCAACAAAGCACGCAAACCTGCCCACCACGATAAGATTGATTGATTGATATTTGGCCTTAACGCCTTATATTTTTGCAACGTGGCTAATCAAGACGATGAGTGGGTGATAATGAAGATGAAATTGAGGGCTCTTTGGAGAAGAAAGGGGCAAGTAGGAGGGAGCGGAGGAAAGGGGAAAGAGGAGGAAAGGGGATTGGGGTGTGGACTGCACTTTGTCTGACTTCTCCACCTCGACCAGTCCGCCTAGGGTGGTTCTACCAGAAGCATACGCTTCCGCCGGCATAGCTCTCGGGATCATTAAAGCACGCAAACCTGCCCACCACAATAAGGTAGCAGTCCTTGAGCAGGAAGTTAATTATAATTAAACTAGCCGTAAGTCTAGATTTAGTGATTAGAATTAGACTGGTGGGGAAACACTTGTGTGTTAAGGGGCTTTGCTCTTATTTTTCCTGACAGCAATGTGTTTGTAACGTTTAAAAAATGTAATTAACATGTTGGAAATAAATAATAATAATAATAATAATAATAATAATAATAATAATAATATCTTATTATGGCCGTTATTCCTTATAACTTTGCGCGAATAATTATCGCTCTTAAAGCGTCCTAAATCCATAAAATGTACTATAATGTTTCCATTTATTTACTATTTGTCTTATCAAACCGTTGGCTGCTTATTGGGCGTAGAACTGTGGAATAGCTCGGAAGTAAGTAGTAACCCTATTCCATTCTGGCGTCATAGATCACGGAAGTATTATAGCGGTCTCTGACCCTAGGATCTCGTCCACATTCCCCCACCTCACGCCATTCCTCGCCTCGCTGGTGCGATCCAGCAGCAAGGGGTACCTTTGTTATCGCACATGTTATCTTGACCAACGCGAAATACAAACACACAAATATTAAAATTGGGTTTTTTACCAATCGAATCAATTTTTGGTCACTTGTTATTCGTGGCAAATCGAGATTAATGGGACATCTTGAATTTTAGTGATCGGACGAAAACTCAAGTAACGAATAACATGTGATGAAAAAATTGATTCAATTGGTAAAAAACACAATTTTTTACATTTTGTGTATTTGTCTTTCGCGTCGGTCAAGATGACAGACGGGTGTGATAACAAACGTACTCCTTCCCCGCAGGCTCGCGCCGGCGAGGCGAGGAATAGTGTGAGGTAGGGGTATCTTGACGGGATGCTAGGACCAGAGACTGGTTGCACCATCGTATAGTTCCTAGGCGCAATAACTTCATAAGATGAGCTCAGTCAGTTCGTATTTTCCATGACATAGTTGTGTATTAATGTAACTATAGTGTATTGTATATAATAGTAATAATAATAATAATTATAATTATAATAATAATAATAAATAAAAAAATAATAATAAATAAAAAAAATTAAAAATTAATAAAAAAAAAACGGTCAAGGTGGGTCCCTCCGCGTGGTGACCGGTGCCCGCAAAGAGTGCTCGCGTGTGTTGAGACTTGGGCCACCGTTAGTTAGCCCCCCCCCCCCCCCCCCCCACCATCATAATATGACACTGCAATAATATAGGGGCCTAAGCCTACAAAATTCATCAAAGGGTGCAATTTTAAATATAAGTTGATGAGTTAAGATAAGGCCTGGGCCTAGTTAAGTATTGTTACAAGCAAAAACACCATGTTTTCCTCAATTTTACTACACAGAATGCCACCAGAAAAAAAAAGACAACGCCACTCTGCGGCAGGCATCTCCATGGCATCGAGAACCTTGAAGGGGGCGGAACTTAATTTCACGACCACCGAAAAGGAATGTTTGAGTATTGTCTACACGCTGAGCAAAGTCCGCAACTTTGTTCTCAGAGCAGATGTGACAATTCTAACAGATCACCGAGCCTTCACATTCCTCACAAGTTGCCGCCTCTTACCGGGCAGATTGACGCGGTGGGTCCTGTTCCTCCAGGAATTCAACCCGAAGATACAGTTTTGTCCCGGCAGCCAGAATCTGGTTGCTGATACTTTGAGTAGGTTCCCGAGGCATGCTGATGATCCCCTTGCACGGGAATACGAACCGGACAATGAGATCCTCATAGCCAAGTTAGAGCAAACCATAACAAAACGATTAAAGACCGCCTTGCAAACGGTGGATTGATTGATTATTTGGGCTTAACGTCTTATATTTTTGCAACTTGGCTAATCAAGACGATGAGTGGGTGATAATGAAGATGAAATTGAGGGCTCTTTGGAGGAAAGGGGCAAGTAGGAGGGCGCGTGAGGAAAGGGGACAGGGGAGGAAAGTGGATTGGGGTGTGGACTGCACTTCGTCTGACTTCTCCTCGACCAGTCCGGCTAGGGTGGCCCTACCAGAAGCATACGCTTCCGCCGGCATAGCTCCAGGAATCATTAAAGCACGCAAACCTGCCCACCACGATAAGGTAGCAGTCCATGGGCAGGTGCAAACGGTGGAGCAACAACAACGGACTGACCCGCAATTACGAGTAATTATGGAAGCATTGAAGAAGGACGAGGTACCTAATAAATACACAGCCAAGTACAGGATGTTTGAGGATCGACTATACCACAACAAGCATACTGACAAATTGGCCTGGAGGCTTTGTGTACCTGTTCCTCTCGCTCAAGATGTCATATGGAGTGAACACGGAGAGTTGGGACACTTTGGTCCCGCAAAATGTATTCCGGTCATCCAAGAATACTTTTACTTCAAAGACTTGGCCCGCACCGTGAGGAAATTGTTAGCGTCATGTGACCTCTGTCAAAAAACTAAAACACCCAACAAGACACATCATGGCACCATGCATCCCATAATACCTGCGGCTAAGGATGAGGTACTGGCTACTGACCTATATGGTCCACTACCGCAGGGACAGGGCGGAGTGCGATACATCTTAGTATTTGTGGACCTTTTCACCAAGTATGTGACGCTCTATACCTTAAAACGGGCTACAGCCCGGGCCATCTCCAATAAGGTCAAGATCTACCTGGCAACAGTTGGACAACCGAAAATGATTTTATCAGATAACGGTACGCAGTATACATCGCACTTGTGGGTGAAAATGCTTGAGGATCACGGAACAGCAGTCCGACATACATCCATACATCACCCACAATCCAATCCTTCAGAGCGTATTATGAGGGAATAGGGCAGGATATTTCGGGCCTATCGCCAAACTAAACACTCGACATGGCCCAATATGGTACCAACTACCAATAAATGGTTAAACATAACACACCATGAGGGAACGGGATCTACACCCTATGAGCTCCATTTTGGTACAAAACCACATCGAGAAATAGACGACCTTATCACATTGCCCGATGACAATGATGGAAGACTCATCATTGAAAAAAAAAATCATTATGGCCCGGGAACGGTTGTCCACCAAGGGTGAAAAACGTAAGCAACGACATGCGGCTAAACACACCCAGACAATCTTCCAGGTGGGGGACGCAGTACTCATAAAGACCTTACACCTATCCAGTGCGCTGCAAAAGGAAACGCGGAAATTCTTCCACCTCTTCGCAGGCCCGTTCTACGTGACAGCCATCGTGGGGGCGAATGCGTACCGTATTCGAGATACAGCGGGTAGAGACAAAGGGATCTACAATGTGGTCAATATGAAGCCATACATATTTCCACAGCAACAACGGCACTAGTATTGAACCTTAACCTGCCAAGGTTGGTTCGTGAAGAGGCTGTTTGGATTGACAGGCACTCCAGCACATTCCTTTCAGGGGGCAGTGTAACCAACCATCCCCTTTCCTATCATGAACGTGTCCATGCCACCTATTAGCAGCTTTCCCTCTCATCCATGTCCTCTATCCAACCTTGTTCGGGCGTAAGAATGCGGGACCATAAAGCCCCGCCGAAAGGGCGGCAGGACAACGTGCCGCTCGAGGGCGGGCAGACTGGTCGGAGGGCTAAGACGAGCAGTTACGGGCAAGCTCTCGACCCGTGTAGAGACCACGTGTGCGCGTGCCTTGTGGATAACTGGTGGCGTGTGATTTAATTGATACTAGATATATTGTAGAGTGCACTCATCGCGAACTCTTTTGATTCTTCGATTATATGTTTTTTACTTTTTATACGTAAGATTGGATTATCTCATACACCTACTTTTTTAATATCTTAAGTTAGTGACACGGTGGAACGTGTGAGAAGACACCGGCGTGACCTTGGCAGCGCTACTGACAACCACACAAGGTATTTATTGTTTTTTCACTACCCGAACAAGGTCCCTTGAGTCCTTGATCACACCACCTACGTATTTCCCCCCCTCAGGCTAAACGGTTCGTCCAACGCTAGAAAGGAGGTGAAACGTTACAGACCTAAAAGATCTGCAAATTGTGTAACGAAATAGATTGAAACTTTCAAATTGTGTGAAACTTAGAGATTTAAGGATAATTAAAATTGTGTAAGGTAAAGGTATGATAGGTAGGCCTATTTCTTTATTGAAAAAAATAAACCAAAGCTAGACCAAATTTTGCAACTCCTGTGACTTAAGCCTATATTACCCAGGCTCCTAACACCTGTTATGACTGCTTATTAGTTTTCATTTTCCTTTCCAGACTTAATTGAAACCAACAATGGTAGTGCTGTAGGCCTACGTGAAAATGCCAATGTAGGCCTACACCAAATCCAAAATGAAACCCCCGATATGCCTGCAATGGGCCAAAAAGACAAAATAACAATAGGTAATGAGATTTTGTCTTCACATTCTATATATATATATTTTGTAATACTTTACGCGTAAATTCACATTATTGGTGAGGTTCATTCAAATAATAATGCGATTTTTGTAGTTGGATCCAAAATGGCGATTTTGGATCTCATTCAATGACCTTACTTTGCGCTTCGCAATTACTCCGCTAGGAGTAAATCCAGTAGACCTTGGTGCTGCTATAAGAGATCAAGAAGACCGTGGTTGGATTTTTCGTGTCATATAGTTGGCCGAGTCATTTTTACCAACAATATTAAACAATACTGGTAACAATGGTCGACGCCTTCTATATAGTTGTGGAATTATTATCCAGCAGCACTTCAATGGCGTCAAATCTCAAGATGTCAGCGCCCATAAAAATCCTCTAAAACAACCGTATTCTGTATCAAAAGGTAGGCACAGCCTACTTTTATTATTACTTGCGGCCTGGTGCAATTATTAATTAGCCTACCTATTCTTGGCGGTAAGTTAGCACATAGCTACTGTGTCATAGGAATTTTGAATTTATTGGGTTTAGGGGCGCTTCGACCAGTTAGGTAATTTTGCGCCACCAAGATGGTGTTTTGCAATCTAAGTAATTAAGTTACTATGAAAGTAGTAATTATGTTTTAATTTTATATGAATTTAATTTATATTTAATATTTATAATTGGTGTGTCATAGTCATAGGACTAGGACTAGGCCTAGGCCTAGACTACGGCCTATCGGACGTAATGGGCCGAACTTATAAAAGGAAGTTGGGGAGTAGGCATTACAAAAACTTTACAGAAGATGCGCTGGAACAGGCTCTGTTAGTAATTACAACATACCTTATGGCACACTGCACAATAATTACAATGGCAAACATGGAACAACACATGGTGGGAAATCTGTTTTCTCACTGCGAGAAGAACAAGCAATCATAAGCAGTGTCATCAAATGTTCGGAATGGGGTTTTCCTTTGGGGCTACATGAGTTGCAAATATTTGCGAAGAGTTTTCTTGACACGCAAGGGCGAATTATAGCCCGCTTCAAAAATAATTATCCGGGTGTAGACTGGGCACGCAGTCTCCTGAAGCGTCACAAACAAACAATCGGGCAGCGCATTGCTTCAAACATAAAGAGGGCTAGGCTCAGGTGTCCAGGGAGACAATTATGTCCTACTTTGAAAACTAAAAAGAGACATTGGATACTGTAGCCTACCTGGGGCAAAACTATCGTACAATGAAGTACCCCGTAATTCAAATGAACAGTTAAAAAGATGGTTGGAGTGCAGAGAATTACCCAAACGTGGTTTAAGACCAGATTTGATATTGAGGTTAGTACAGCTTGGCGATTGCATGCATATTGGTAGGCCTAGGGCCTATACTATTAAAAGTTTAACCTCCATTGGGCTAGTTATGATGTTGTAAATAATTTGTTTTTTCCAACAGAGTGGAACAATCTTTAAAGGTTGGCAATATTCCAATAAGCCCAGCTGTGGACGGCGGAAAATGGTACAACGCCAAATTGGATGCAGCCGGCAACCAACGAGCTGATTCAACAACAGATTCGTGACTAAGGCTAGCAGATTCTAAGATTTTTCCTCCAGAAAGATTTAATTATGGTAATGAGTACTACTGTACCACCTAATTGAATCTGTACAATCCATAAGCAAATTTGTTGTGCCACAAGCTAATGACAAGACAAGCTCTGACGAAAACTCTAGCCAGCTTCATGACAACAGTGAGAATGTTGATGCTCACACAGCTAAACCTCTAAAAAGAGGTGAAGGTAAAAAACGTAACATTTGTCATGTGTTCTTTATGATAATACCTAGAATCACTGTTGCACAACCCATAACAACAGTGCTTGGTAGCTGGCATGTTTGGTTTGTTTGTCTGACTCGAAATCAGTATCGATATAAGAAAGATGGCGGATGCACAATCGATATCTATTTTTAGAATTCAAACCTATGCTATTGCAAGTACAGAGAGTAATCCGCAAAAGTAGCAGAAACATTCATAAACTACTTTAATAACATAGGAAAAGAATTAGGTGAAAACATAAGTTACTAAAAATTAAAAAAGCCATCATCTTCCAACCGTCTAAACGCAGATGACTTTCCTGTTGTTGTTGTTGTGAATGGGGCACACGGAAATGACAGATACTTTACTAAATACGACACAAGGCATGAAGTGACAGACACAAGATGTGCATGCTATATAAAAATAAAAGACAAATTTGACCAGATCAAATGTATGAGTGATGACCAACAAGAAAATAGATAGCAACTAGCAGATAAAATACCCAAGATAGGCCTAGGCCAAAAAAAGAAACAGTACATAAAAATCATAGTAGTTAATGCGCAAAGTCTAGTTAAAAATGTAACAGACATAGACAAATTAGTAACTAAATTAAAACCAGCAATTGTATGTGTAACTGAAACCCATGTAACTGACGATATCTATGACACTGAAATTGACATTGTAAATTATAACTTAGTAAGGTGTAATTCGAAAACAGTAGAAATACAGGTGGGGTAGTAATGTATATAAAAAAAGGTATTAAGTATAGGATGTTAAGAAACAAGGCATACACAAACAAATGCTGGGTTCTCGGAGTTATGGTATACTTTGATATAAGTTAGTATTTTGACGGTACGGGCCAACCGTAAAAATGTGCCCCAAGACTTGATGGCCCAAAAACTTAGGAAGGGAGAGATGTCTTTCCGAACATGCAAAAATGTGATGGCACTGAAGTGGGCAGACAAAAAGGACGTAAAGATGCTGTCGACAATGCATGGCCCTCAGTTCGGAGAGACATCTAAAAAAGATAGGGCAACTGGGGCTACAAAATTGAAGCCTCTTTGCATACTTGATTACAATCATGGAATGGGTGGTGTTGATCGAGGCGATCAACTACTAAGTGGGTTCCACATCATGCGCCGCTCCAGGAAGGCCTACAAGAAGATTTTCTTCTATTATGGCCATATATGGCCATACTCAACAGCCACATTGTACATAGGGCTGTCAATGGAAAGGTTGACAGATCTTTCAACGAGTTTAAACGGAAAGTGGCTGAAGACATTCTCCTTGCAACAAATGTACCAGATTACCGAAGAAGGTCAACCATTCCTGGACCATCCCCCTTAAGACTTTCGGGCAGACACTTCCTTGTCATGATGGCTCCAACTGCAGACAAGGTTGCAGTAACCAAAAAGAGGTGTCGTGTCTGTCTTGACAAGAAGACGAGAAAAGAAACCATTTATGAATGTGATACTTGTAAATTACCTTTGTGCATTGAACACTTCAAGCCTTACCACACCCTTAAAGACTACTAAAGAGGTAAACAATTCTCTCAGTAATATTCATTACTTTCTTGTGAGCATTTTGATGTATATAGCTTTTTTCTAGGTCTACTAGATCCCGAGATTTTAGAAAACACAACTTATCATGTATTTTATGATTTTTTTTTTGTAAAACTACCTGGATTCCTAGGGTTTTCCAGGCGCCTAGCTCCTGGATGCGAGAGGGTTAATGATAATAAGTCTGAATAAAAATAACTTTGAATTTGTATAAATTCAAATAACCACTTAAATTCACTTCCAAGTCAATAACCACTATACTCTCAATTATTTAAATACATATATGCTCACATGAGAACTACAAGCTGTATTTTAAGTCATTATACTGGTTCCTTGTCATTATCCTGATAGCACAACAATTACAATATTTAATAAAGCATTGCTGACTAGAAAACCGAGCAGATAAACACCTTAGCTATATTTGAGATTTTTTTCAAATTTTCAAATTCATACTAAATGTTAATAAATTTGAAGACCTCATATTCTCTTTTTGCCAAGAATCACCCATATGGCAGCAGCGGATGCAATTTCCACTTTCAATATGGGTTGCAACAAAACAGTGAATGAAAACATGACTGGTGTTGGACTTTTCTTCCCCTGGTGCTGTTACAGCATCGCTTACAATGCGAAAAGACAGACGGTACGATAGGCCTACTGGAGACGTTAAGTGGGCGAGTTGGGGGGGGGGGGGGGGGGGGGAGTGGGAGAGAGTGAAAATAAAATAAATTGACAGCTCGTAGAAGAGACGGGTCCGAGTACACAGCCCAGAGCTAGGGCTGGCCATTCGGCTACCGAAGTAGCTTACTATAGATAGGCTGGTACCCTAGACCCGCCCCATTTTGGCCAAACATTTCTTCTGAAAGACAAAAAAGAAAACTTAGAAAGTGACGAATGCATAATAAGCGGCGATTTTTCAGAAAACTTCACGTTCGTTGTACAGGATGAAAGACAAACGTATCACTGGGTTAATACTCAAGCGATCCTCCATTCATTTGTATTATACTTGAAAGATGATAATGGAGAACTAAAGTAGAAAAGTATTTGCATTATAAGTGATCATCTCCAGCACTCCACAACAGCAGTGTACACTTTTCAACGAGTCATCTTAAATGAATTGTAATCCTTTGCCCCACACATTACGAAAGTCTTAGACGAAAGTCACAAGACTATGGACTAATGGCCGAGTGGCACTTTTTTGCCACCAGTCATGGCAAAGGACCTTGCGATGGGATTGGTGGAACAGTCAAGCGACTACTAGTAACAAAAGCATCTTTGCAGGATCAACTCATTCTTACACCACTTGCAATGTATGATTCCTGCACCACTAAAATCAAAGAGATGTTTTCTTTCTTTTATGTGACATCCATAATGGTTGAAAAAGAAGAGTATGACCTGATGTCTGGGTATGACAATGTTTCAACTATTTCGAACACCAGAGAAAATCACTACTTCAAACCAATAGACAAGAACTTCATCAAAGTTTATAGAACATCCGCATCTGTCAACTTCCAGAGCGTTCTTCTAACCAAAACAAAATTGCGAACGGGTGAAGTTCTCTCTGTCAAACTAAATGGACTATGTGGCGTGTGAATACGACAAAAAGTGGTGGCTAGGAGTTGTTACGGAACAATCTCCAGAAAATATGGACTTTAAACTCATTTCTTCCACCCTCCTGGACCAGGCACTTTATTTAAACTGTCGAACAATCATACTGTCGAACAATCATACTCTGAGTGAGGGTTTTAAACTAAACTTTACATTCACATTCAATTACATTCAATTTTTTTTTCCCATTACTTTACATTCAATTAGAATGTGTGTTACAGTCAAAACAACATAACATACATCACATACTGGAGCAGGTTCGTTTCTTAGTAAGTAGCCTTGAGTAAGGTATGTATGGCCGATACATAAGACGGGTCAAGACTACTTCTTCGCGACGGCAAAATCGTCTAGAAGAAAACCAAGGCGATATGGTGTCTTTAATCTCCCTAAGGTTGGAATTCATAGTCGGCCCCTACACCTAGGGGCACCCATTGTTACCAAGGTAACAAATGTTTGCATGTTATTTCCCATAAACAAAACAAATCCATAGCAACAATGGGTGCCCCTAGGTGTAGGGGCCGACTATGAATTCCAACCTAAGTTTATTACAAGATACATTTTTCCATCTATCGCTCAATTCTTTCTTTAAACGGTGCCGTGGGAAAACTTTAAGGTCAGATGTGAGGACTAATTCAGTCTTTAGGACGCTTGAAGCAGGCAGCTTAATGATTGATTAATGGGGCAAACGTCTCATATTTTTGCAACAATGGCTAATCGAGACGATGAGCGGGTGATTATGAAGATGAGAAAGATGATGATGAAGAATAAAGCCACATCCGAAACAGATCCATTGTACGTCGCATGGGTCGTCATACGGGAGTCCAGCAAGGGAGGGCAGGGCCAAGTGGGAGGAGAAATATTTAGTGGGACAGTGGGAGGGAAGGGACAGGGTCTCTTTTTGTTGCCTCTTACGACTAGCAGAGTCACTCTAGGCCTATTCTACCCCGGGCCGGAACGGGTCACAGGCAGCTTAAGAAGGACAAGAAGATAAATGTGTTGCAGGCCAGACAATACGTCGTTGGAGCGTGGGACCGGGTGACACCCACAACACTGGCGCACTGTTTCCAAAAGTGTGGATTCGTCCCAGAAAGTGAAATCATTGATGACGGCGAGATTCTCTGCGACGATGATAATGATGATGACTTTCGCCAAGACTGGGCAAAAGTTAACGACTCCGAAGATATTACGTTTTCCGGTTATGTTGGATGTGACGATGACGTAATAACTTGCGATAGGGTCATTCCATAGAAGTTCAACCAATGTAGGTTGCCGACTTATTTCTGATATTTTTCCAAGTTGGATCATTGATAACTACTTACTTGCAGATAACAACACAATTTTTTTTATTTTTTTCGGATGAACGGTTTAGAAGTTACGGGCCTTGAAAGTTCAGTCCGCGTCGCGAAAATGGCAAATTGAAGGGTTTGCGTTTAATGGTGCCACACCTAAAGGGGTGAAGCTTTGGGTTTGATTTGTCCTTTCTAGGACCATAATTGAATAGTTATACTAGAATATGTTTTCAGAAATTTGATACTTAACATGCAAGTAGTCCAAACTGAAGGTCAAAGTCATCATATTAATTTGTCTTTTTGCAGATTTTGGGGTGTAATAACTCTGAGGGGGTTGAAGATAACTATCCAATTCTTTTTGCCTAATATACTCTTTAGCCTTGTGTATTAGGAAAAAAATACAATTATTTGTTTTTCTGTACCCTTCATACCCAAAAATATTCCCAAAATGTAGCGAAAGTCAAATTTTGACATTTTCAAGGTCAAGTTATAGAAAAGGGGTAACTTCAAAAAAATTGAAAATTTGGTGTTTTGTTCAACTATCTGCAAAGAACAAAACTGTCAAATATTTATGTGTTACTCAATCTGGTTTAGGAGTTACAGCCCCTCTAAAAAGGCAGTAATTCGCCCACTTTACCAGTAGGCGTACAGTGTGATTCTCAAATATAAAACACTATTTAGGCCAATATTTTACCAAATTACCTTTAAAAATAAATAAACATGTCTTTACCATGTCCCGAAAATCCAGTTTACGGGGGTGGAAAAAGGGGGTGATTTTTTTGTGAGGACACCAATATCGCAAAAACCGAAGATGTTACAGACATGAAAATTTGTGGTTAGATTCTCTTTAAAAAATATTGGAATAGTACATGTTTTACCATTTTCCTAACATCCTGTTAAGACGGATGAAAAGGGGTGGTGCTCATACTAAAATTCACCCCCACGTTTTCACTCCTTCTCAACTGGGTTTTCAGAAAATGGTAAAACTAGTGTCTTTTAATTCTAAACTGAATTATCTAACTATCTTTAATTATCTAATCTAAACTAAATGCTGAGTTTACCGTCTAGAACATTTTCAGTTTTTGAAATAAAATATTCACTCCCTCCTTTTTAATCCCGTTTTCCCTTGTCTTAAATTGATTTCAGAAAAATTGTAAAACACGTGTGTTTATTTAATCTTAAAGAAGAATCTAAATACCAATTTTCACATCTGCAACATCATCCGTTTTCGAAATATACTTATGCTCAAAAAATAATTCACCCCCTCTTGTAACCCCCGCACCCTAACTGGATTTTCAAAAAATTGTAAATCAATTGTTTACATATTTTTAAATGAGTATGTAAATAGTAATACCAACCTTCACGACTAACATGTTCCGTTTTTTAGTTTTAAAAAATCACCCCGTGTTTTAACCCCCTTAACTGGATTTGCAAAAAATATTCAAATACTTGTTTCTTTATGTTTCAAGAAATATTTATACAAATTTTCAAGCCTGTAGCGCCTACCGTTAACGATTTTGGAGGCATAGGAATCTTAAAAAAAAAATCCACCCCCGCTTCTCACCCCCATTAACAGAATTTTCAGAAAATGGTATCACACGTATACTACTTTGTTTTTTAAGGTTAATCTAAATATCAATTTTTTACGGCTTTAACAGTGTCGGTTTGTTAGATACCGGTACAGGTATCTTCATTTTAAAAAACTACCCCCCTTTTGACCACCATTTACTAGATTTAAAAAAAATGGTAAAATACGTGTTTGTTTATGAAGAAGAATCTGTGTACCAATTTTCACATCTCTAATATCTTCGGTTTTAAAGATTAAAAAATTCACCCCCTACACTGCACCACCCCTTTTCATCCTTCTTAACAGGATTTTAGGAAAGTGGTAAAACATGTAGGCCTAGGCCTACTATTAGGCCTACTATTCCTTTATTTTTGAAGGATAATCTAAATACCAACTTTCACATCTGTAACATCTTTGGTTTTTGAAATATTGGTGTCCTCATAAAAAATCACCCCCTTTTTCCACCCCCGTAAACTGGATTATCGGGACGTGGTTAAGACATGTTTATTTATTTTTAAAGGTAATTTGGTAAAATATTGGCCTAAACAGTGTTTTATATTTGAGAATCACACTGTACGCCTACTGGTAAAGTGGGCGAATTACTGCCTTTTTAGAGGGGCTGTAACTCCTACACCAGATTGAGTAACACATAATTATTTGTCAGTTTTGTTCTTTGCAGATAGTTAAACAAAACAGCAAATTTTCAATTTTTTTGAAGTTACCCCTTTAGTATAACTTGACCTTGAAAATGTCAAAATTTGACTTTTGCTACATTTTGGGAATATTTTTGGGTATGAAGGGTTCAGAAAAACAAAAAAACGTATTTTTTTCCTAATACACAAGGCTAAAGAATATATTAGGCAAAAAGAATTGGATGGTTATCTTCAACCCCCTCAGAGTTATTACACCCCAAAATCTGCCAAAACGACAAATTAATATGATGACTTTGACCTTCAGCTTGGACTACTTGCATGTTAAGTATCAAATTTCTGAAAACATATTCTAGTAGAACTATTCAATTATGGTCCTAGAAAGGACAAATCAAACCAAAAGCTTCATCCCTTTAGAAATGGCACTATTAAACGCAAACCCTTAAATTTGCCATTTTCGCGACGCGGACTGAACTTTCAAGGCCCGTAACTTCTAAACCGTTCATCCGAAAAAAATTAAAAAAATTGTGTTGTTATCTGCAAGTAAGTAGTTATCAATGAGCTTAATTTGAAAAATATCCCAAACATGTCAGCAACAAATTAATTCCAAATTGGTTGATTTTTCATGGAATGACCCGATAACGATACAATAGGGAACTTGCACTTAACTTTCTAATGTGATTTTTAAAATCTGTACACGATATTAACTGATATAATGTCTTTACAATTTAAAAATCGAGTCATTCTACCCCTCAAAATAATAGTTTTAGTTGCGTTCACTCTTTTGGCGCGAAAAAACGGCCGCCGCCATGATGAATCGCTAGTGACGTTACATGATAGTAGTCTGCCGGTGTCGCGCAGTCGACTGCACGCGTTCGCCCACACCGCTCATCGAACATTGTGCACTATGGAGACTAAAACATCTTCTGGCGCTTATAAGTGGTGCATAGTACCCATGTGTACTAACACAAGTGTAAAGACTCCAGAGAAGATTATTATTGTGTATTTATCAACAACGGGGACGAACCCCACAAGTGTGATATAATATATACCTACTAGACTACAGAACATGATAGAAAGAAAACAGTCATTGAACAAAATAAGATACAAAAACACATAGTAAATAAAACGTGGACAAGTGAGTAAATGTGTGTGTGTGCGCGTGTGCATGTGCGTGTGCGTGTGCGTGTTCGTGTGCGTGTTCTGAGTGTATGCGTGAGTGTGTGTGTGCGTGTGCGTGTGCGTGTGTTGTGAGTGTATGTGTGAGCGTGAAGAATTGTTTGTGGGTTTACACGTTGAGCAACCCTGTTTGCAAGTTATACATCTTAAAAATTATGTTTTTAAAAGCACTTAGTTCTAAATGGTGGATGTCAATGTCATCTTGATTCTTGACTGCAGCGTTATAAGTGCACATAAGCCTATTTAAACATGAGTATTTATAAACATCTATTCTACACTTAGGAGTCAGGAACACGTCACGATTCCGGGTATTTTTGTTGGGTACACGGAAATTAAAATCACTGATTACATTTATATCTACCATACCACGTAAGATTTTGAACAAGTATATCAGGTCTGTGATTGTTCGCCTATCTTCCAACGTATTGATGTTGTTTTCACGGTTTGTTTTCCAAAAAACAATAAACGACAAAGACAGTGGTTGGAAGCAGCGAGACGAGATGTCAGTAAGAACCCTATATCAATGACATCGATGTTGTTTTGCTGCCAAGATCATTTCAATGTGTTTTATTTTAGATTAGATAATGAACTCAGTCTAGGGATTGGAAGGATAAACGTTTAAGCGTGTAGTGGTGGGTTAGAGGTTATTAAATTTGTCACAGGGTTAGCAACTGTAATCACAGTATAATGTGCTGTAATTCAAGTTTTAAATAAATAAAGAGGAATATAATAAAAATTGTGATTTAACATCTGCTTGATCCATAAACTAAGTATTGTTTACATTCACAATGTTTTGGGGGGGCATCTGTAGGGAGGGGGGAGGGGGAAGTGTCCATGACCCTCATTCATCCAAGCTCTCGACTATCAACAAGACTTCAAGTGTCTTCTTTGCAGCTGTGAGGGAGTACAAGGTCAAGGGATCATTTAAGAAGTGTTGGGACTACTAAACCAGCTCGATATCGTCACGAAATCTCCCTTTCAAAATGCCACTCAATACGACATGGAATTTCGGGGGGGGGGGGGGGGGCGTATTACTATGTACATATTTTACATATTATTTAGTATTACAAAATCAATCATGATGGGATTTGGTTTGGACTTCGGAGATAAATAATTAACAAATCGGAATAATGACGACAAAATTAATGTATGTATTGTAAGGCACATTGTATTTTATATATAATTTTTTATTGTATAAAATAAATATGATCGTGAGTATAAAAACAACAAATTATGTGGTAAGACACTAGGCTAAAAGAAGTCAAGAAAATATGTGTGACTGGCATTATTCTTCACATCCCGTAACTCCGCTCCAGTGAAATGATCATTTCCCGCAAAGAAATTCGCCACCATAAAACCATCTATCTGCGGTAAATTTGTGCTGTTGGCCTTTGTAAAGCCTCCGTCTGTCATTTTAGTTCATGCAATACGAGCTACTGATAACAACACGACGTTGGGCGTGAATGATCGCTCATCATGCACTGAAACACAGCTGTAGCAGTCGCGCGCTCGCAGGCCAAACCATCATACTGCGTCACAGAGGCCGCTGACCAATCAGCGCGCGTTTCTTCGCGGCAAGAGGAAATTCAAATAAATGTGATATTCAATTCATTATTAGACCCGTTCAATAATAATTTTTAAAAAAAAACTTTTGGAAATGCAATTGTTGGACACCAGACTATAAAACTAAGTACTTGTTACACTAAAAAAAATCGTATGCATGTTCCCTATTGAAGACTTGTGTGCAGCGTCGACAAGTAAGCACATACAAGAGTGACGACAAAGATGTCACCCCTGAAGAACAGATCCCATCATTTGCGGAAGCCGTAGACTGCATTGAAAAGTTGAAACTTTTCATCGTGTCTTCTTGTTTTTCTCTCAAATTACAGTTTTCGATTGATTGATTGATTGATTAATGGGGCTTAACGTCTCATATTTGTGCAACTTTGGCTTATCGAGACGATGAGCGGGTGATAAAAAGGATGGGAAAGATGACGATGATGAATAAAGCCACATCCGAATCAGATCCATTGTACGTTGCGTGGGTCGTCATATGGGAGTCCAGCAAGGGAGGGCAGGGCAAAGTGGGAGGATAAATATTCAGTGGGACAGTGGGGGGGAAAGGACAGGGTCTCCTTTTGTCGCCTGTTACGACTAGCAGAGTCACTCTGGGCCTATTCTACTCCGGGCCGAGACGGGTCTACAGTTTTCGAGTATGGTACACCAATGACTGCGTATGAAACGCATATGCAATTACCAGGGTATTCCAAAACGATGTATGAAAAATTTAGTAAGATGGAATCAACTTTAACGACTGTAATATCCAATCAAAGGCAGTTGGGAAGAGACTTCTATCTGCTCCGCCTACAGTGGGCCCCTCAGAAGCCAATCAACTTAAGTCAATTTTTTTTCAAAGTTACTTTATATGCTATTTGAAATTGCCGCTACAATGTTTTTCAGAAGCCAAACAAGGTAAGTCATTAAGTTCATTTTTTTGCTCATAGATGGCATAAGTCTCTTTAACTTCTGAAACTGTCAGCATTCTTTACAGAAGCCAAACTAAGTCACTGCTTTCTAGTTTCTTCCGAAATCCTGAAAAATGGAAGAGAGCTGTTAACAAAAAGAGCAGACATTTAGGTTTAGCGTTTGTTTCTAGAAGTGGAAAAGTAGTCGATTGATTGATTGATTGATTAATGGGGCTTAACGTCTCATATTTTTGCAACAATGGCTAATCGAGACGATGAGCGGGTGATAATGAAGATGAGAAAGATGATAATGAAGAATAAAGCCACATCCGAATCAGATCCATTGTACGTCGCGTGAGTCGTCATACGGGTGTCCAGCAAGGGAGGGCAGGGCCAAGTGGGAGGAGAAATATTCAGTGCGACAGTGGGGGGGAAAGGGACAGGGTCTCCTTCCGTCGCCTCTTACGACTAGCAGAGTCACTCTGGGCCTATTCTACTCCGGGCCGAGAAGGGTCTACAGTTTTCGAGTATGGTACACCAATGACTGCGTATGAAACGCATATGCAATTACTAGGGTATTCCAAAACGATGTATGAAAAATTTAGTAAGATGGAATCAACTTTAACGACTGTAATATCCAATCAAAGGCAGTTGGGAAGAGACTTCTATCTGCTCCGCCTACAGTGGGCCCCTCAGAAGCCAATCAACTTAAGTCAATTTTTTTTCAAAGTTACTTTATATGCTATTTGAAATTGCCGCTACAATGTTTTTCAGAAGCCAAACAAGGTAAGTCATTAAGTTCATTTTTTTGCTCATAGATGGCGTAAGTCTCTTTAACTTCTGAAAATGTCAGCATTCTTTACAGAAGCCAAACTAAGTCACTGCTTTCTAGTTTTATCCGAAATCCTGAAAAATGGAAGAGAGCTGTTAACAAAAAGAGCAGACATCTAGGTTTAGCGTTTGTTTCTAGAAGTGGAAAAGTAGTCGATGAAAAGAAGTTTGTAGATGTGTTATGTGGTTGCAAAAGTAAGTGCAATGAGAAGATTATGGCAGCCGAGCGTGAGAATAATTTTAATAGTTTTTATGCACTAGGCGATTTGGCACAACAAAATTTGTTCATCCGGGGTATTGTTCAATCATCACAAGTACAAAAAAGAAGACCAAGAAATGAAACGAAGACGCATCGCAGCATGTCCCTAAAATATTTTTTTAAAAAGGGAGCAGACACCTTAAAGGTATGCAAAAAATACTTTCGCGACACCTATCAAATAAGCGATACTAGGATTTTACCATGTTGTTCGGGAAATGAAGAGACTGTTTTAGGAGACAAACGAGGCAAGAAAGAACCCACAAATAAATTGGATGTGTCTGGTATAGTGGCACACATAAAGTCGTATCCTGCATACACTTGCCACTACAGCAGAACTCATAATCATAATAGAAAATATTTGAATGAGAACTTGACCATAAAAGCCATGTTTGCGCAATACGTGGTTCAACGCACGGAACAAGGTAAAACACCTTTGCAAGAAACAATGTACTACAATGTATTTTCTACAAAATATAACCTGCAATTTAAGTCCCCTTTAAAGGATATCTGCCAGCTGTGCGATTCGCTGAAAATAAAGATAAATTGCCCAGAAACGCCTGAAGCCCAGGTACTTGCATCTCAAGAGCTTGATTCTCACTTGGCTTTAGCTGAAGCAGCTCGCTTATCTTTGCGGAATGACAAAGCTTTGGCAAGTGAATACACTTATGTTTTCAAATTTGACCTACAAAAAGCTTGCCGTTTCCAAAGTTTACGACATCAACAGCTTATTACAAACGAAATATGTATGTGTATAGCTTGGGATGCCATTCCTTCAATGGTAATGTTGGATTCATGTAAATGTGCGACGAGATGCAGGGTTCTCGGGGCTCCCAAGAAATTGCAAGCTGTATCAAAAAGCATTTGCTCGAAAATGCCACTCCACTACCCACAAAAAAATAATTATGTACACAGACTGTTGTACGGGGCAAAACAGAAACATAAAGATGGCTTTGTCCCTCCTAAAATTGGTACAGGATACTCGATTAGCAGCCACTTCCATCGACCACAAGTTTTTAGTTTCTGGGCACTCTTTTTTTGCCCAATGATGCCGATTTTGGGGTCATTGAAAGCAGTTCAAAAAAGCACCAATTTGCATTTATGGCCCACAAGATTGGTATGACATTGCACGGGCCGCAAAAAAAGGACCCTCAGTTCAAAGTAATAGAAATGCAGCGAGAAGAATTTCTGTCTACAAAAGTTTGGCCCTAACAATTTATTTTGCTCTTCAACAATCTCATCTAGAATATGGTATCATTGGTTGGGGGGGGGATTCTTAACGAGCACCTTAAACCGCTAAATAATGTTCAAAAATGTATATTAAAAATTATAGCAAATAAACAAAGAGACTTCCCAACAAAGAAACTATTCGAATTAACTGAAGTTCTTGACATTAGGCAACTATATGTTAAGAAAATGTTATTTTACTTACATAAGCACTTAATAGACTTCGTTAAAAACTCTGAAATCACCCGACCCACAACTAGACTCATTTCAAGATCAGGACCTTACCTTCCCAGAAAAAACAGTCTCCTAGGTCAAAGGCATACAGCATACCTTGGTCCTAGAATATATAATGAATTACCTGCAAGTATTACTGTCCTACCCAAACATATGTTTTCAAGGAATGTAAAGCTCTGGCTTAAAGCGAATAGTGACAGCAATGAATCGCAAAATGCAACATCACTCATAAACTTTCATTTCAACATATAAATTATATCATCACAGAATAGGGCCTACATAATATAATTTTCTACCATTTATTCATAAATTCATAACAATTATTAAGCATAAGCATGCAGTATACAAATCATGCAGATATTGTTTTTGTGACTTTAATAACTACGCTAGGCTTAACGATTCAACGATTTCATCGGACTCATGGCACTATGATTCAGGTCTGGTCTTACTTACTGTTTCTTACTTTATGTTATTCTATTTCTATGTAATGTATATGAAACTATATTATATCTTTCATGTGTTGTATCACTTATAATATTATGTTAATTGTAATATTAGCAAATTTTGTAGTATTTTTATGATTAGTTCAAGTATAATGAAAACTACTAGCCTACCTTTTTTGTCTTGTCTACAAATTGTAATTTTTAAAATTTTTGTAATTTAATTTTTTGTAATTTTTTCATAATCAATCAACAAATCTAACATTGAAATCACTTTAGTTCTGCCATCTTGCACTGTATTTTTTTATGTCTCTAACTTATGTTCTGCCCACACTCAAGGCTTGCCTTCTGTGGGCTTCTCACTACTAATTAACATATTATACTGTTATTCCAATAATGTACTTACAAACTGAGAATAAAATGCTTTTGAATTGAATTGAAAAAAAGACGGCCACCGCCCAGTTCCGGCTTGCAACCGGTCATGACGTCTTGCAACTCCACCTGCATCGCTTCAACATTAGCAACGAACCGGCCACCTGTAGATTATGTGAGTTGGAAGATCAAGACAGAGCGCACCTATTTAGATACGCCACCCTCAAGAAGGGCATTGACTCCCTGCCCGACTCAATGAGCAGGACAGAGAAGGAGGCAGCCTTATATTGGATGGCAAGAAAGAAGAATGGTTGAAGAGGCCAACTCTGCACAGAAAAAAAAAAAGCAAAATCTAATATTATAGACAAAATAATGATTAACAATAGCATAGATCTGGGATAGCTGGTTCGTGACGCCACACAAAATATTGCGCGCACACAAGCAGACGGCGCAGTTCGACATTCAGACAAACACACCAGTGATGGCGCATTTAAACTATGGTGGTACCGATGTTTACATCGTAGTATTAGATGAACATGAGGTACCCGGGGCAAGATTACCGTACGATGAAGTATCCCCCAATTCAAATGAACAATTAAAGAGATGGTTGGAGTGCAGAGAATCAACCAAACGTGGTTTAAGACCAGATTTGATATTGAGGTTAGTACAGCTTGGCGATTGCATGCATATTGGTAGGCCTAGGGCCTATTCTAATAAAAGTTTAACCTCCATTCCAGGCTAGTTATGATGTTGTAAATAATTTTTTTTTTCCACAGAGTGTAACAATCTTTAAAGGTTGGCAATATTCCAATAAGCCCAGCTGTGGACGGCGGAAAATGGTACAACGCCAAATTGGATGCAACCAGCAACCAACGAGCTGATACAACAACAGCTTCGTGGCTAAGGCTAGCAGATTCTAGGATTTTTCCTCCAGAAAGATTTAATAATGGTAATGTGTACTACAACCTAATTGAAAATGTACAATCCATAAGCGAATTTGTTGTGCCACAAGCTAATGACAAGACAAGCTCTGACGAAAACTATGACAACAGTGAGAATGTTGATGCTCACACAGCTAAATCTCTAAAAAGAGGCGAAGATAAAGAACGTAACATTTGTCATGTGTTCTTTATGATAAAACCTGGAACTGTTGCACAACCCATAACAACAGTGCTTGGTATGTTTGGTTTGTTTGTCTGACTGAAGAGACCTGCGGTAATTCGGAATCGGGAAACGAGCTGTAACTGGTCAGGTAACTCCGCTGTCTTCAGTTACAATATCAAGGAGTTCCTCCCCTGCACGTGACGTCAGAACAATCCAGACGGTCGTGATGTTCGACCACGCTTCGTTACGTGATGATCTTCTGTCAGAGGACGTCGTGGAGGACGGAGCAAACGTCGTTTGTACACCAGAAATAACTGTAAGTGTCTGTGCTCACAATATTGATGCCTTAATTGATAGGGGTAGTGAGATTACTTGTATATCAGAACTCTTTTGGGACACTTTAATCTCACAAAAGCCCGATTTGCCACTACTACCTGCTCGTACTGTTATGGTGACAGAAGCGTTTGATGATAAGAGCCACGCTGTTAATAGGCAGACTTATCTTCCTATGGTTATCGATACCTTATTGCATGAAATACCTATGCTTATTGTACCTATTTTGCACCGTCAATAATTAATCTTAGGTTCAGATTGGCTCCGGTGTTTTAACGCCGAGATAAACTTCGAAACCTCGAAACCAACGTATTATGTATTTCTAATGGTGAAACAACTCAAACGATAAGTTTCAAACTCTCTGAGTCAGGAGATGTAAAACAAAATTATAACCACCATTTGTCACTTATAGAGAGCCCTAAGACACACAACTTGAATGTATTTGTTGAGCAGCCCCAATCGTTTGGGAAGGACAATGACAGGACGTTTACAGAACTGGTGAAAGAGACTGTCCAGTCGTTGCCTCTCACAGTTACGCCATCACAAAAAGACTCAATTTCGACCCTGCTATTAAACCATTCTTCCGTATTCTCTAACAGACCTGGGAGGGTTAACAATTATATTCATGAGTTGGAGATGACGAATACAGAGCCCTTTACCCAAAAATCGTATCCCATCCCATACTCCAAACGACAAGCAGTAGACGAACAAATACAACAAATGCTCGCCTGGGATATCATAGAACCTGCCCCATCCGCATACACTAACCCACTAGTCTTTGTTGTCAAGTCGAATGGAAGGGTTCGTCCTTGCCTTGACGCCCGATTACTAAATTCAAGAATTGCGCCACAAAACGACTCACCCCTGCCTATTCAAGAGCTTCTACAAAGATTTCACGGTAAAAAGTTCTTTACAACTTTAGATTTAACAAGTTCGTTCTGGCAGCTGCCTCTAAAAGAAGAACACAGAAAATATACTGCGTTTATGTACAATGGAATTACATACCAATACTGTGTTGTTTGTTGTTCCCTTCGGATTACAGTCTACATTGGCAATAAGCTCAGCCAGTATTACTGTAAGTGAAGTTATACCAATTGTCAACAGTTTGATGTAGCCTATGACATTCGCAACATTCAAGTAGAGAGATCAGGATTTCAAGGCATGAAAAATGATCTAGTTGCTTCCTTGCAGGAACAATTCCGAGGGTTGGAAACAAACCCCATCTATAGCATGGCTACTATTCTTGATCCTCGCTTAAAAGAGAAAATGTTTTCCTCCCCGAATAACAGCGAGTTGGCCAAAGAATCGCTAATTGAACAGCTTGAGGGATTACAAGTACATGTGCAAAGGCTTGCTCCACCTCCCATGGACCCATCTGTATCAGGGCTTAGGCCTACTCAGCCAGTAACGAGCCAAGGTGGTCCAATTTGGAGTAGGTACAAAGAATAAAAAATTGATGAAAGTATTGATACCTACCGGTAATGCAGAAAACTTCGACACTATCAGAAATGAAGTTGAAGATTTTTTACGAGAACCACTCTTGGAAAACAGTGGGAACATTTTCCACTATTGGGAAACCTCACGATTTTCTATCATTAAGAAATTGGTTCCCAAGTATTTAGGAACACCACCCAGCACCGTGTTTTCTGAAAGGCTGTTAAGCACAGCTGGGATCATATGTAGCAACAAAAGAAGTTCAATGAAGCCGGAAAACCTACAAAAACTTGTGTTTTTAAACAAAAATCTATCCGTTTCGGAAAAAGTTTCGACCTAGACTTGCCGATACACAAGGTAACTGTGTGCTGTGAGTGAGTGTCTATAGTTTTCACTTCAATCATGTGAAATTTATTAAATGAAACTTTCAAGTGCTCCAAATTTAATTGTTGGTGTTATTCATCGTCAATTGAACACTTCAGATCTATCTTTCTTTATGTACCCTAGTAGGCCCTAGTCTTATGCCCTGTTCTATCAAAATGCAAACTTGTATGCAAGAGATCAGTTAAAACTAAAAATTGGTTGAACGTTAAAAAGATTTTTTGAAGTGGGTTTATCTATGCCTCGTTAATATGGTAGGCCTACCACTGTTGCATCTTCTTCCAATGTTTTACCTCTAGTTTAGGCCTTGATCTTGTATGGTACAGACGTGCACTGCTCCAAAGAGAGTGTGAAATACAAATAGTCATGCTGATGCGATAATAATGTGATTTGATAATAATGTGATCTGATAATAATGTGATAATAATGTGATCTGATAATAATGTGATTTGCTAATAATGTGATTTGATGATAATGTGATGTGATAGATAATGACGTGTAGGCTATGCCTATTTATCATTTAATAAATAATATCAATCTACACTATCCTAAGCAGGTATACCAATTATTTCAACCCTTTCAACACATCCTACATAGCCTAGGCCTAATGTGCATTATACATTTTTTTTTAACTTGCCTAGTTCAGTTTTCAGATGGTACCAAAAATATACAGATGTGCTTGTCTAAGATATGTAGCATCCAAATTAATTTAATTTACTAGACCTAATATAAAAATAAAATAAATAACTTGCAATAATAGTTTGTATTAAAGAATCGGTATCGGTGGAATCGGAATCGGCAGAAAATTGGAATCGGCATCGGAATCGGAATCGGCAAAAATGTGGTATCGGTACAGCTCTAGTAAATTTTAAAGTCAATGTCAATGTGATATTATATTGGCTGTCTTTCAACAGTAATTTTAGCCTATTTGTTTGTATATAGGCCTATGGTTGCTTAATAAAAATAAAAACATAATAACACCACTTTTTGGATTTTATAAAACGAAATTTGTAAAAAATAAACCCATTTTCAAATGCCTCTACAGATAGCAAATCACAACACTACAAATGCCCCCCTGGACAAAGTTTGTGATGTTTCTGTCTAGCTGGCAATGTGCTACCAGGGTCACATGCTGATAACATACGAACTCCTTCGACTAAACAAGTGGTTCAAAAGCATAAGCCAATAAACCGGCATTTAGGGGGGAACGACCTACCGTAGCCTACTAGAACGTTGTCTCCCCTGAAGAACGCAAAACGCAAATTTAAGTTTGCATGGTCGCATATAGCTTCGATGCTCGAAACCCACATTTGCATCCAGGTGTCGAATAGAGACTGGGGTCCAAGATCCAATCGTTGAGTTTAATGAAGCAAAGTGAAAGCTGAGAATTTGTCAAACATCAAGCTGCACATATCAGCGAGTCAACAATGACGACGCTTCTGGCAAAATCCTGCTCACTGAAAATTATCACCCTGTGTAGGCAGATGCAATAAAGCCTACAAAAAAACAAAATTGCATTGGAGAACATTCCGATTCACTACAAGCCTGTTAATCTTCAAACAAAGATTCTATTCAGGTGCGAAAGCAAATCGTGTGTTTATTATACACAGCTAGGTTGAGGAGCAGACTCTAATAAAGCTGCTGTAATGCGTCTTACCTTGTACAGGACAGCGTAACAACGATGTGGTCATTGGCTGTACTTGCCCGCAAGCCCCAAGCTCCAGCGAGGTGGCAACGAGTATCCTATCCATTTGACGCGTCCTTGAAACCACAAATCATATATTTTAGAATCAGCGAAACATTCATATTCGAGTAGATAGTAATTTAACGTACATTTTTAAAAGTTAGGTGTCTATCTCAATAGAAGACAATATCAGGCAATTCCATAAACCATAAGCTTTGTAAAATAGATAGGCCTAACACATTCGTGACGACTGGACAATCAATGGAGTGCAGTCTGGAATGTGACACATAGCCTAAAACGTTTCGTTGCGACCGGAGTCATTATTAAAACATGGCTGTCGGGTATCGCCGCGTCCATTGATGGAAATTATCTGACGTTTCGGGCTGATTGTATGGCCCACCTTCAGAGTTCAGAGTAGGCCTAAATAGTATACGCAACCCAAGACAACCTTTCGTCACAGGTGAGGTTTTCGTAGCCAATCAGCGATCATTATTTGTGAGCGCTTGCGCAGTTCGCTGGTTGGCTACGAGTGCCTCGCCTGTGACGAAAGCGTACGTAAGGTAGTCTTGGGTGGCCTTTACCATATAGGCCTACCAAACCATGCACAATTGCCCGGAAACTAATGTACTAAAATGCAATTTATTGTATAATAAGGAGAAAATAAAGTTATATTCTATTCTATTCTAAACGGCAACGAAGTTGGATCCTGTGTTAACTTACAACACGATGCACAATTGAGCTAGCAGTTCCAGTATCCCAGTAATGAAAAAGGTAAGTACGCCAATGTTTAACTCAGCGTTCGCGTTTCCGCATTCTTCATCGTTGTGCACCGACTTTACGTCTCCTAGACATAGGACTAGGCCTACGCCCTGAGCCTGAGCCATGACTTGCCCACCAGTATGCCTAGGGCTAGGCCAGGTAAGTTACTAGACTAGGCCTAGGCGTAGACCTACACTTGTAGTCGGTTCAAAATTCGTATCTACCTAGGGCTGGGCCATCCGTGCACAGTCAAGACATATAGGCCTACGTAGGATAGGCCAGCCACCACAACTGCGGACGAATAGTTTTTCTGTCAGTGGTCGTTCGTCTAGGCCCTAGCTGGGGTTAGGACGTTCGCCACTATTTTGGCAATGTTCTCGGAATCCATAAAGTCGATTTAAGTTTGCCGTGGTAATAGGGTTTCAAGCTTTTTTAGGCACGTGGCAATCCTGTCAACAGGGAGGGATTGTAGAAAAAATTATCGGGTAGGCCTAGTTTTCCCGATTTGGCTCCGCGGCTTTTTTGCACAAGTAGGCTAGGCTAGGCCCTAGGCCTACCGTCCCGGAAAGTACTTGAAAAACTTAGGCCTACCACTTAAGAGATTAATGTTTAAAATAAACCCAAACTAGGTTTGCTGTCCGCTACAACATTAAGAGTTACCTTTTTCGATGATCTAAGACAGTGATTGGGGGATCTAAAACCCTAGGCCTAGGCCTACCCAAGGACATGCCCGAACAGTAGGCCTAGACCATACCCACTTTTTGTTTGCCCGAATGAAAATGAGCCTCAAGTCAATGCATGGAAGAATGTATTACCGTCCTATTAGGCCTAATTAACAAAATCAGATGCAAATTACAAATACCTTACACATCTTATGTGCTGACCAAACTGTTCAACCTCGGCGCAAAGCGGAATCTAACCTCATATTCAAGCACGAACATGCAAGAACGATGTCGTTGCCGAATCGCGCCGCCTGACAACCGTCCACGTTGAGTAACGTTATAAAAGAAAATGTATCTCAAAGTAGTAAGTACCCCTTTGCCAGTGAAAGAACTATTAGCTAAAGATTATTCAATTTGAGTTATAACATATAAGATTGTATTTTAGGATGTTCAAAATAATAAGTCGACCACAACGCACACCTTTCGTGCATGAGAAATTTAAGTAATACAACGCCATAATTACTACTACAACGTTGGCTAAGCTGTATGAACATTTCTGCTCACAGCCCTCTTGATGAGTATTGTACTCAACAAGTGGTTCAAACGCGGTCTATTCAATTTATTCATATGTAAATAAAAACAAAATTATAAGAGTTACAGCTGCCTCTATGATTACTAAAACAAATTTTTCGAGTCCTAATTGAAAAGTAATGAGAAACAAATAAGTACAGAGATTCAATCAATTAATATTGGAAGCGCAGCGAATAAATGGATGAATGAATTTCCTTAATTGAACTTGAACCAAGATTAATTTGGATTGAAAGATGTAAAGACGGATGCACACGACTGATCAAAGTTGACCAACTCGATAAGCCCAACTTCGTCAAAACCATAACATCACTTTCGTAGTATTATTTGGAGTGTTGTCAATTTTTATTAGATGTACGTTAACTTAACAAAACAAAACAAGTTTTCCCAAAGTTGGTGGGTTTTAGAAGGAGTTTCTATAAAAGTTGGCCCACCCACCAACCATATTTTGCAATGCAATTTGGCATTTGTAAATAGTTGGCCAACAGAACAGACGTGTGCACCCGTTGAGAGTTGACCAACGTCGACTGCAACGCACGCAGGTCGCTCCTGATTGGCCCAAAACCTCCGTCGCGCACCGTCCCGCAGAACAACGCAATGTCATGAACTCTATCATGTCTATGGCCCATAAGACGGGTAAGACCAGTGGTTAAAGTGGGGCGGTCCGCGGTATGAGCCGGTATGCATACCGTTACTAAAAATACCAACGGTATGCCATACCGACACTAATTTTTATCGGTTGTTGGCATATTGACTAATTTTGTTGTATTTTGTATTTTTATTTGCTCATCCAATGTTTTTCTAAAGTAAATGTTGCAAATTTTGTTTTTTTCCCTCAAAATAATGTTATTAGCAAGAGTTCTCAACCCCACGACCCCTCTCCGTAGCCATTTAAACGTGTTCATGACAAAATACCTAAACAAAATACTTTGCGGCAAAACTGAGGGGCCACGCTTCCTAGCCCCCCCCCCCCCCCCCCCCCCCCCCCTCCCCCATTTTGTCTACTGTACACAGCAGTAGTGCATACTGCATACCGTTACTTCTCTGAGTCCACTTTAACCACTGGGTAAGACGGGGTAAAACCTTCTGTTGGTTACCTGGGTAAATATACACATTGGGTGTCCGCTTGGAAAGCGATCCAACAAATGTTCTATTGAAATGTGGTGGCACGTAGGCCTACTGAAAGAAGTGATGGGGAAAGGTGCCCAAAGTAGTGGAAAACCGTGGAATGGGGTGTGGAAGTGGTAGAAATGTCGTGAAATACGTCGCGGAAGAGGAATGGGCGGCCATTAGCCTGTTTTATTTCTCTATGTATACAACAAGGCCTTGCTACAGACTGCTCTCCCGGTATACTACCAACAGGGGCACTTAGCTTTACTCCCACTGGCTTATTCTGTAAAGTTGCAATGGTTTTCGTTTCACAGCGATGGGAAAAGGTTTCGTTTCACTCGGTTTCACACCATGTCAAAAAAGCGATTCTATACTGCGAAGTGAGAACTCGAGTTTTCAAATGCACAGGTATTTGGAAAAAGTGCATCTCGACTGAGCCGGCGGAGCCGGTGACCGATTTCAACCAATCAGATTGTTTGTAATGGTGGATAATAATAATAATGGCGATCTGTTACTTTTTGTTGTGGGCAACACCGTTGGGGGAACACCATACATTTCGACTGAAAATAAGGGTTTTTTATATTGTTGAGGTATATATATAGGCCTAGTCTAGGCCCTAGCGCACGTAGGTCTAGGCCTAAGCACAGTCCTAGCTTAGTTTAAGTAGAATTTAATTAACCAATGCAAATAAAATAAACAAACAAACTTTATAGCACGGCCTTCTCGAACGTCGGTTCAATCCGCGATAGCGGATTGACCCGTCGAGAAGGCTGTGCTTTATAGGCATGCAGCAATGGTAGGCCTAGTTCGTCCGGCAGCAGCATTTGACGCAAGCCTGTGAAAGCTAGGCTGGCGGAAACGAGAACAGCATGGCGGACGATAGTAGGAATTAACGAAGTAGAATATTAAGTTGTCACCTTGAACTCGGCTGTGTCGTAAGCATCAGAATACTTTCGTTGGGACAACTTTACCCATAGGCTACCTGGATAGATTACCTGGAAATGTGAAAAAATATATTACTCAGTTCCATTTCCATTTTTCTAACTTCCTTGAAAATTTCACAAGCAAAGTGGGGGTTTTGAAGCATCTACACGAGCATGCGTGTGCGCAGTGGCGTAACTAGGAATTATTTCGGGGGGGGGGGGGGGGTAATGAGGGAAAAGTGAGACGAAGGGACTGAAAGAGGTCCCCAGCCGCCGGAGGCCATTTCGCCTTTGGCGAGTTTTTGTTTCACTTCTATAATTATTTCGTGCCTTTTAAAATCAAAGAATTCTACTCGAACCACTACTCGTTTGTTTGTATGTAGTTCTAAATAAGAATTGCATAGAAATTGTGTTCTTAATGTTTTATGGTTGTTCAATATAATCTCAACATGAAACGAAACATTGGGGTCACAAGTCACATACATTTAAATTTTAATTCACATAGGCCTACCGTGATATTGTAATATTAGATTAATACATTTTTATTTAAAGATACCCTCAGTTTTATTGGTTCGAGAGAAAGGTATATTAGTTGTAGATGAACACATAAATTTAATTGAGTTATTGATAGAAATTATATATCTTATCTAAGTGAAGTGGTATGATAAATATAATGGAAATGTTATTTGTTGCGATTGTTATACACTGGAGTGGTTTAAGTATCTTACAATATAGTATTAAGTAAATGTAGTATTAAGTAAAATCATTCTCGATGTAGTTTCGGGGGGGGGGGTTTAAACCCCCTAACCTCCCCCCTAGTTACGCCACTGCGTGTGCGTGTGCGTGTGCGTGTGCGTGTGCGTGTGCGTGTATGTGTGCGTGTGCGTGTGCGTGTGCGTGTGCGTGTGCGTGTGCGTGTGCGTGTGCGTGTGCGTGTGCGTGTGCGTGTGCGTGTGCGTGTGCGTGTGCGTGTGCGTGTGCGTGTGCGTGTGCGTGTGCGTGTGCGTGTGCGTGTGCGTGTGCGTGTGCGTGTGCGTGTGCGTGTGCGTGTGCGTGTGCGTGTGCGTGTGCATGTGCGTGTGTTCTAAGCTGTCCAAGAATGGATTGTTACTAATCTTGGACGTACATTTACATGTTGTAATCATTTGTACACGTGCCAGAATCTTATCGTTAAGATAATCAAAGATCTCTAACCACTGCTAAAAGATAAAAACCTCTAAATGCTGTCAGATTTGTCACGTACGCCAAATTTAACAATTATTCCCATGGTGTAGAAATCAACCTTTGATTCCCTGGTAAGTGGGATATAATTGACAAAAATGCTTCGTCTAACCTTGACCGTTAAAGATAGTGAATACTCAACTGCCGGTGCATGTTATGTCTAGATTCATTGTCTTGATAACTGCCAACAATGAAAGGTTCGATCGTTGTATTGGTGCTCATAATTGCCGTTTGCTTTGCAGGTAAGATGAATATGTGTATTTAAAATAAAATATTGTTGCTTTCAGATTAAAATAATTTTATTTTTGAACAGTATCCAAAATTCTGTAGATGTGCTGTAAATTTAAGAGATGAAATATTTCTATTCATTTCAATTCGTTTTTATATGCCAATTAAGAATGGTCGGCCAGACTTCATGAAAAGAGGAGAATTTAAGCTTGTGAGTTCCTATCTTTAAATGATATTCGTCGGTATTCAAATCCCTTAATGATTTGGGGCTAGCCTGGATATTATCAATTATCAAGACTTACAGAATTGTTAAACAAAATATTTTAAATGTATGTCGATTTGATCACATTTTATTGAAATTGTCTAACTTCGCATTACATTGAAGAAAACTGTAAAGTGCGCCCGCATAATATTTTTTTATTATACTTTTTATATTTTATTATATTTTTCCCAAAATATTTTTCAAGCTATTTGCTCAAGACTTTTATTTGTCGATTCTTGTGAAAACAACTCAACAGGAAACATTTTAAAACTAGATCAATGGAGTGAAAACCTGATATCGCAGTAATATATTAAAATCGATTAAATTGTTTTTTTCAGTGTCCACATATTACAAAGCAATATAGAGTGCAATACATTTGTTTTTTATACCTACTGACAGAAGTTAGTCTTGTGAGTCAGTATAGGTATAATATCTGGTGTGCGGAGTACTGAATAATGTAATATATTTAACTAAGTATTAACTTAAAAACTAGACTATAAGTATGCATTTAATTTACAATTATAAATAACCAGTAAGCTTTCGTGGGCTGACGAGACGATATTGAGGACTATGATTAATTCCTGTATATTTTAATTGATGCACTTTCAGTTATTGTTGCTTTTAATTTTACATTCCAATATTATTATTAATGATAATTACCAGTTACATGGATACCAAGTTTCATATATTCGTTACTGGAACAACTTTAAAACTCTGAACTACAGGCTCACTACTAATACTACTTATATTAATTTCATGCGATATAAATTACTTCGTTACACAGCTGAGTTTTCACAACAGCTGAGTTCTCACAACAGCTGAGTTCTCACAACAGCTGAGTTCTCACTACAGCTGAGTTCTCACAACAGCTGATTTCTCACAACAGCTGCGTTCTCACAACAGGGTTCTTACAACAGCTGAGTTCTCACAACAGCTGAGTTCTCACAACAGCTGATTTCTCACAACAGCTGCGTTCTCACAACAGGGTTCTCACAACAGCTGAGTTCTCACAACAGCTGAGTTCTCACAACAGGGTTCTTACAACAGCTGAGTTCTCACAACAGCTGAGTTCTCACAACAGGGTTCTTACAACAGCTGAGTTCTCACAACAGCTTAGTTCTCACAACAGTTGAGTTTTCACAACAGGGTTCTTACAACAGCTGAGTTCTCACAACAGCTTAGTTCTCACAACAGTTGAGTTTTCACAACAGGGTTCTTACAACAGCTGAGTTCTCACAACAGCTGATTTCTCACAACAGCTGCGTTCTCACAACAGGGTTCTTACAACAGCTGAGTTCTCACAACAGCTGAGCTCTCACAACAGGGTTCTTACAACAGCTGAGTTCTCACAACAGCTTAGTTCTCACAACAGTTGAGTTTTCACAACAGCTGAGTTTTCACAACAGCTGAGTTCTCACAACAGATGATTGAAGCGTAAACTATTAAAAGTACCAGTTATAAGAAAATATATTTGTTGTAATGGGTTTCGTGAAAATATAATATTACTTAACCTTAAATTCCGAATTTAAAACTAGAACAAACAAACACATTCAAATAAGGAAATTATGCAAAAGTGTGCAAAAGTGTGGAAAGGTGCGGTTGTACCTCGTAGTTAATTTTACCTTCACTATTCGATCTGCATAACTTCTACACTGGTAGTAATGTGAGAACACGTGATTAGAATTAGTTAATTGTGGTGTAGAAAATATACGTCATTTATTAAATTAATTTGAGGAATAACAACAATTTGTATATAAGGAAGGAATAAGGATATTATATTAAATTCTGAAAACGATAGACAGCATTCAATATATTATTAACATACACGGACACGCTTATAATATTAGGAGTATCCCAAGGACTGACTACATGTATTATTGTGCATGTATTGAAAAACTCAAAAAAATGTTCTTTTTTAAATATTAGGACAGGTAAGTCCACAACTGAAAACAAACCGCCAATCAATCCAGCTCGCATGGTCCGTCCGCTTCCAGTATGTACTGAATGAGCTGGCACAGGCGCACAACGTTACAGAATGCTCAAAAGTAACATGCTATGCTGGTAGACAGTCGCGAGTACAGGTCTGCACGGGCCTAAATATAGAAGCCCGGCCCGGCCCGGGCCCGGTATTTCAGGCCCGGGCCCCTACCGGCTCGTACTGATAAGCTAATCAAAGCCCAGGCCCGGTAATTGACCCATAAAAGCCCGTTCAACTGTTAACAATAAATAAATAAATAAATAATAATAAATGTTGCAATACAGCGCGGCTCCAGAAGGGGTCCCATGTCACTGGCATTACCTTTTACAATTCCCTACCCACACTGATCCGTGACGAAGTCGACTGCAATAAACAATTAACAAAAATTCACTCATACTTAACAGAAAATGCATTTTATTCAATTTCCAGTTTCAAGACTGGACCTACCTGACTGGCTTACTCTTACTACTTCTGACTGACAGGATTATAAACGACAGACGCTCATAAACGCTATATTGGTACCTAACGACATTAGTAATAGTAGTAGTAGGCCTACAGGATATTTATTTGTAAATAGCTTTGCATATGTAAATTTTGATTGTATATTTTCTTCTTTTCCTTGTTTAAATCTAACTAAATCTCTGTACCTACCACCTGTAACCTGCACAATAACTCTGCCTATTACTCACTTTCTACCTAATTCTCTAGGTTATAATTTAGTTTTAAGAATTGACATGTATTATGCCCCAAGCATACTGTGTAAGGGGTCTACATTACGCAAATAAATACAAATACAAATACAAAGCAGTAAGTTGATTCTTGTAGTATTTGGCAAGGAATACGAACGACAGGGTGGGAATGAAAAGGGGATAAGATTAAACGAAAAAAGTAACTATTGCCAGTGAAGGTAACTAACAAAAGAATTGCAACACAAATTTTGGAACCGGAATATTATACTATTTCAGGAAATTAATGGTTTGCTTTAAGTTTCAGGAATTTTGGTAAAAGAACATAAATTTTCTTTCATTGAAATTAGCGATTAGAAAAATAATCTTAAAAAAACGAAAAAATCCCTCCTCGTTCAGTGATATGTAGGCCCAGGCCCGTCTTAATAAACAGGTCCGTACCCATGTAGACCTCTAGTCGTAAGTTGATAAATAAATCCAGCCACTGAACTTTCTGACGGGTTTAACTGAGGTTGCCCACTTTTACTTAACAGAAATGGAATACAGAACAGTAGGCCCTACATTTTGAGTAACCAACATTTAAAAACTGAAAACCACGCAACTTCGAGATTTTAGAATATCTTGGATTTGTGTGAGCCAAAGGGAATATTTAAGTTTTTGAAGTAGGGTATTTTCAACAATTCAGTACATTATGCAGTACTGATTGAGTTGATTTTGGCATGAGTAGGCTACAAAGTTGTAAACATCAATACTGTACGGATAAAATCAGTGCGGTCGAACCCTAGCCGTTCAACGCTACAGTTCCATCGAGCTAAGTTGCAAGATTTTGTCGTCACGGATTTTGTAAAAGTGAAGTGACGCCCCCACTGAAGTGTCTATTGTGACCGACCCGAGTCTGCCCCCAATAAGGGTCTGGACTCACTGGCAGTCGACAGCTCAGCCCATGAGCCATTCAACCCTTCTCTTTTGTCTTGCGGTCAATAAAAAACATTTGATTTCTACACGTTTTTCGTAAATCGTATACATTTTCTTGGTGTGTATATAGTTCGTGGCTCAATGATAATAATACTTTTAGAGTTTGTGTCCTATGATGAAAACAACTGATTCAATTAAGTGATTGACTTATTGGAATCAGTTGTTTTCATCGTAGGACTAACATCTAAAATCCCATGATCAACACAGCCACGAACAATGTGCAGCAAGAAAATTAATATGATTTACGAAGAACGTGTAAAGAAATGAAATTTATTCTATTGACTACCAAGCAAAAGGTTGCGACAGGTTCTAGTCGGTCACCCACGACACCTCAGCGGGGGCGCTCTATTAATTCAGTATGTATTTCAATGCTGTGTCACACGCTTCACTTCACTATTACATGATTCGTGACGACAACACCTTGCTTCTTGAAACCTATAAAACCCTCGCCCACAACTACCCAGCCGACCAATGACGTGGCAGCGCTGGGCGACGCCCCCTACCAGGTGTCCATATGGCAGACATACACCTCACTGTGTTCCAGGCACGCGAGCCGACCAGGCCCCGCCCACCACTACCCAGCCGACCAATGACGTGGCAGCGCTGGGCGACGCCCCCTACCAGGTGTCCATATGGCAGACATACACCTCACTGTGTTCCAGGCACGCGAGCCGACCAGGCCCCGCCCACAACTACCCAGCCGACCAATGACGTGGCAGCGCTGGGCGACGCCCCCTACCAGGTGTCCATATGGCAGACATACACCTCACTGTGTTCCAGGCACGCCAGCCGACCAGGCCCCGCCCACCACTACCCAGCCGACCAATGACGTGGCAGCCCTAGGCGACGCCCCCTACCAGGTGTCCATATGGCAGACATACACCTCACTGTGTTCCAGGCACGCCAGCCGACCAGGCCCCGCCCACCACTACCCAGCCGACCAATGACGTGGCAGCGCTAGGCGACGCCCCCTACCAGGTGTCCATATGGCAACATACACCTCACTGTGTTCCAGGCACGCCAGCCGACCAGGCCCCGCCCACCACTACCCAGCCGACCAATGACGTGGCAGCGCTAGGCGACGCCCCCTACCAGGTGTCCATATGGCAGACATACACCTCACTGTGTTCCAGGCACGCGAGCCGACCAGGCCCCGCCCACCACTACCCAGCCGACCAATGACGTGGCAGCGCTAGGCGACGCCCCCTACCAGGTGTCCATATGGCAGACATACACCTCACTGTGTTGCAGGCACGCCAGCCGACCAGGCCCCACCCACCACTACCCAGCCGACCAATGACGGGGCAGCCCTGGGCGACGCCCCCTACCAGGTGTCCATATGGCAGACATACACCTCACTGTGTTCCAGGCACGCGAGCCGACCAGGCCCCGCCCACCACTACCCAGCCGACCAATGACGTGGCAGCCCTAGGTGACGCCTTTTACCAGGTGTCCATATGGCAGACATACACCTCACTGTGTTCTAGGCACGCCAGCCGACCAGGCCCCGCCCACCACTACCCAGCCGACCAATGACGTGGCAGCGCTGGGCGACGCCCCCTGAAAGGTGTCCATATGGCAGACATACACCTCACTGTGTTGCAGGCACGCGAGCCGACCAGGCCCCGCCCACCACTACCCAGCCGACCAATGACGTGGCAGCGCTAGGCGACGCCCCCTACCGGGTGTCCATATGGCAGACATACACCTCACTGTGTTCCAGGCACGCGAGCCGACCAGGCCCCGCCCACCACTACCCAGCCGACCAATGACGTGGCAGCGCTAGGCGACGCCCCCTACCAGGTGTCCATATGGCAGACATACACCTCACTGTGTTCCAGGCACGCGAGCCGACCAGGCCCCGCCCACCACTACCCAGCCGACCAATGACGTGGCAGCGCTAGGCGACGCCCCCTACCAGGTGTCCATATGGCAGACATACACCTCACTGTGTTCCAGGCACGCGAGCCGACCAGGCCCCGCCCACCACTACCCAGCCGACCAATGACGTGGCAGCACTGGGTGACGCCCCCTACCAGGTGTCCATATGGCAGACATACACCTCACTGTGTTCCAGGCACGCGAGCCGACCAGGCCCCGCCCACCACTACCCAGCCGACCAATGACGTGGCAGCGCTGGGCGACGCCCCCTACCAGGTGTCCATATGGCAGACATACACCTCACTGTGTTCCAGGCACGCGAGCCGACCAGGCCCCGCCCACCACTACCCAGCCGACCAATGACGTGGCAGCCCTAGGCGACGCCCCCTACCAGGTGTCCATATGGCAGACATACACCTCACTGTGTTCCAGGCACGCCAGCCGACCAGGCCCCGCCCACCACTACCCAGCCGACCAATGACGTGGCAGCGCTGGGCGACGCCCCCTACCAGGTGTCCATATGGCAGACATACACCTCACTGTGTTCCAGGCACGCGAGCCGACCAGGCCCCGCCCACCACTACCCAGCCGACCAATGACGTGGCAGCCCTAGGCGACGCCCCCTACCAGGTGTCCATATGGCAGACATACACCTCACTGTGTTCCAGGCACGCCAGCCGACCAGGCCCCGCCCACCACTACCCAGCCGACCAATGACGTGGCAGCCCTAGGCGACGCCCCCTACCAGGTGTCCATATGGCAGACATACACCTCACTGTGTTCCAGGCACGCGAGCCGACCAGGCCCCGCCCACCACTACCCAGCCGACCAATGACGTGGCAGCCCTAGGCGACGCCCCCTACCAGGTGTCCATATGGCAGACATACACCTCACTGTGTTCCAGGCCAGGCCCCGCCCACCACTACCCAGCCGACCAATGACGTGGCAGCGCTAGGCGACGCCCCCTACCAGGTGTCCATATGGCAGACATACACCTCACTGTGTTCCAGGCACGCGAGCCGACCAGGCCCCGCCCACCACTACCCAGCCGACCAATGACGTGGCAGCGCTAGGCGACGCCCCCTACCAGGTGTCCATATGGCAGACATACACCTCACTGTGTTCCAGGCACGCGAGCCGACCAGGCCCCACCCACCACTACCCAGCCGACCAATGACGTGGCAGCACTGGGTGACGCCCCCTACCAGGTGTCCATATGGCAGACATACACCTCACTGTGTTCCAGGCCCCGCCCACCACAACCCAGCCGACCAATGACGTGGCAGCGCTAGGCGACGCCCCCTACCAGGTGTCCATATGGCAGTCATACACCTCACTGTGTTCCAGGCACGCCAGCCGACCAGGGTCCGCCCACCACTACCCAGCCGACCAATGACGTGGCAGCCCTAGGCGACGCCCCCTACCAGGTGTCCATATGGCAGACATACGAGTCAGCTGTTTTCCATGAGAACAGAACCATATTCGTGTGTGCCGGTGCCCTCATCAACCCTGAGTGGGTGCTGACTACCATCACATGCGTAAACAAGTGAGTCAACACAATCTCACTCCAGGATGTCCGCGCGAGAATTGGTTAATAAAGTCTGTCCGCTCATAGTATGGTCGCTCCATAGTAACTTTGGGGCTGGGGATGTCACAGATGAGTGAGGCTTGGCCAACCAAATGTGAGTATTGGTGAAAGCCGCCCGCTGATTGGCTCCGACACGCCCATCCGTGACGTCACCAGCCCCAAAGTTGCTGTGGAGTGGCTTTAGAAACGAAACAGTTAGAGCTTATTACCATTGTTTGTATAATAGACGGTGAAATAGGGCTAAAGGGCCAACAGGTAGCGCGCTGTTGCATTTCATAACAATTCTTTTTCTTTCAAAGGGTGACATTCTTTCGACTGCTGTTATTAAAAAAACTGGCAACCTAGTAAATCTTGGTTTACAAGCTGATTATAATGGTTCAGTACACGAACATGGACCATTAGCTCTAAACATCTGAACAGCTTTTTTTTTCTTTTTTCAGAATCACACAATTTTCAAGTTTCTTTCTTTACTCAAGTATCCACGACAGTTTTACACGACATGTACGCAGAGGTACTTGCAAATTTGTCTTCTACTTTTAAAATTTGTAGATATGAAAATCTGAACAGCAGGAAAACGGGTTTCACTTCCGACATGCTGGTTCCTATGACGCAGCTGAAAGCGTAGATGATGTTATCCTTGATTCACCCCAACGCTGCAACACTTAGTAATATGTTGACTTTTTAAATTTCTTCCTTTTCTCAACATTTATGCTTCTCGATGTTTAAATTATTGTTTGCTAGGATGTATAGTCGTCCTTTTGTGCTTTCCCCACATTTTATCTTCTTCCCTTTGTCTTGCTGTATTATGTATAGCAAATTTATATAATAATAGGGAATGTGCATGCATTTTCTACAGCTCTGAAAGTACGTGGAATATATTGTTATTCATCTGAAGACATCATAAACTTAATTTAAAAGTTTTAAAATTAACTCATTATACTTCTATAAATGTTCAAAGATTTTGATTATCTGTTTCCCGCACTATTATTTTTAAACGGTATGTGACGTCACAATCCTTGTAAATCACTGCTTATATGAATGACTTTGCATGTAACCTCCTTGGACTTTGCCACCGCTTCCTAGACGAAACAATCAAATTTTCAAGGTCATCAAGCTAACCTTGTCAAATATTGTACTCAAGCCGTTGTCAAGTCTGCTTTATATGAATAACGACACCCATTATTTACTGATATTCTATTAAAATAGGTTTGGTATTATTGTTTTTATAGAAATTGGGCTTCAAAATTAATTATTTGGCGTACTAGGCATTAATTCGACTTCATATGATTTTAGATATGATGATTTCCAAATAAGCGTTATTTTATTTTTCAGTTTGTGATTGGTTGATTGCTGATACAGGGAAAGTTACGTATGCCCCGTTTTTCCCGCCATAAATATGTGTGAAACTTTCAGCTCGTTTTTATAAATGAAATTTTATTCTATGTCATCAAAATAAAATATTTTTGTATTCAGGAAGTTAATCCTAATCTATTAAAATGCTAAAAAAAGATGACGCATATTCCCTATTATAATAATTTTCGTAATTAATCACGGCCCTCTAGATCTTCAATGACAACAATGCACAACAGTGAAAAATACACCTTAAGATAACATTCGAGAACTTATTGTTGTTATAGTTGAGCATTGTTTTCATTAATCTATCAAGGACGCATACATAGAAGTAATAACGGCCCTCTAGAAAAATTCTCTAAAACAAAAATTCTCAAAAATTGTAAAAGAAAAATTGTCTATTCAACATGCCTTGTAAAAGGTATCACGGTGTGGGATAGGCAAAATGATTGATGTGATTGGTTGACCGTTCGTTGCAGTGCCGAGAATGGACATGGGCTCGTCCGTCTGGCAGCCGGACATCTCAGGAACGACAACGCCTCGGATATCACGCTTCACGACGCTCTCCAGGTTTACAAACATGATGAGTTTGACCTGTGGTCGCGCCTTCACGACATAGCATTGATCAAGGTACGACATGACATAGCATTGATCAAGGTACGACATGAAATCTGTGTCAAACAAGATACGTAACTCACTGCTATCTGGACGTACCAAAACTGATTTTCTTTTGAGATTTCAACAATGGATTATGCTCGGAACGTCGCCATATTGTATATTTAGAAATTATTATTTTCAATGCTGAACAGACTACTTTATGTACAATGGGTATACAGATACTGGCGTACTTTCTTTTTATAGCCATCAATATCAATGAAATACGCCAGGTGATGTATAACATATTAAAAAACACACATGTACAAATTTTAACAAACAGGCAATCATACAACAGACGCGGACTGGCTAGGGATGCCGGGATGCGATCGCATCCCGGGCCCCTGGGCAAATCCGGGCCCTTTAGCAGTCCGGGCCCCCGGGCTGCCACCAGAAAGTTCCTATGATGTAAATTATTCTCTGTATATTGCTGATATTCTGCATATTGCACGCTAGCATTTTGAAAATTAAAATATTTAGTACTTGTCAGTAACATTTAAAGCCGTAGGCCTACCTCAAATATCGTTTTCTTAAAATTTGAATAACGCGCCCGGTAGTGTTACTGGTAGGGTGGCCTCTGTTAATCGCGCCCTAAAATAGCATTTTAGGCCATAAAATTCAATGCACCCCAAGAACGTTTTTGCGCCTTCGGCTTATTTGCCTCCGGCGGCTGGGGCTTTGCCCCAGACCCCAGCTGCCCCACGCTACCTCGTGCGGGCCCCCCCGAAACCCAGCATCCCGGGCCTTTTTATCCCAGTCCGCCCCTGTCATACAATATGGCGGGCATCGAGGAACGAGCATAGGTCCTCAGACCTCCATCAGTTACATATCTTGGTAACAAGTCAAACTAACAGCCTCCATCTTGTATGACGTCACTAGCCTACTGTTTTTATGTTTATCAATCGTATCGCTTCGTCTCTTCCGTCATTATTTCAAATTCTACATATCCATATCAAGTTGAAACCATTCGTCCCGCTTTTAAAGGGACAGTTCCATTTTTAAGGCACCTGTCCGAGTGTCCCCACAACTCTTCACGGGGACGCTGTTTTATCCCGTTTTTGTAAATATACCGATTCATAGAATGGGGATCATATAAAATAAATTTACATTCAACTTTGGATATCACCCAAAATTAACCTACTTGCTTTCTCAGATCATTGTAAATGCTGAATTGGGGATAAAAATAGGGCAACAATGTTTCGTTTACGGCGGCTGGGGCTCTGTCCCAGACCTCACAGCCTCTGCCTCAAAGTGTGGTCTGATAACTGCTCCATCCAGGTTCTTCACTTTTAAAATATGGACAACCTTATTACTAGGTAAAAGTTATTCTTGGTCACCTGCTGCATCTATGCCAATATTTCCGTGCTTCTTCTATTTTTCTTTTCCAACTAGGCTTTCTTATTCTCTCTGCCTCCAATACGTCAAAATAAATGATCACTCCGTTCCACAATAATATTTGATGTTAGGAAATTAGAAGAAATTATATAGATCCAACGCATTAAACGTGGTTACTTAGCCGGTTTTCATACTAACACCGATGTTAAGCAACATTGGGCTAGGCCAGGAGGGAGAGTGGGAACCGCTCTTCTCCGAAACATTAGCTACCGTTGATAAGAGTAGTTTGGAGGGTTCGAAACCTTGTATAACCGCTTCGTTCTTCCCGTTAACTGCTCGGTCAAATTACAGTCTCTTCACTTTATATCTCACAATATAATATATATATATATGTGTTATACATGATTATTTCGGGATAATCCACGTTATTATTTTTATTATACTACCAACGTTGGTATTAAGAATAACGTGGGTTATCCCCAGAAAAAACATGTATAACATTAATTGCATCGGCGAAAACTTACGCCGCAACCAAAGAGTGGAAGCGTCAGGCATGGCTAGTCTGTTTAGGTAGAGCCGCAAGGCCCAAGTGCATGGTGGGAACCCCTCACTTCCTATCCGACTTGATTGTTGGAAACGGGGACAGATGTTGATATATAGTAGTACATAATATATAATATATAATTTGTAATATATAATATGTAATATCTCATAATAGGTTAGTGGAGGAACCTATTTGACTGATCAAAGTTGCACCGTCCTTTCGGATGGGACGTAAAGCCGATGGTCCCCATTTCTGCATTTCGACAGGAGTAGGCTACGTGCTGGTATCAGGATTCTCCTCCTCCCTTCCTCATTATCATTCATCAATCATCGTGTATAGCATATTAAATTTGCACTAGTAACACCTCGGGTCTGTTGCAGATATAGGCTAGATCCAGAAATAAAATATATATATATATATCGCTACTCTTTATTCCAACATCATTTAGATGGGTAAAGGGGTGTTTCTATCAGTGATTTTGGGCATCCCAGGAATCAGTATCAGCATGCCAAGCGCACAATATCATTTTCTTCAACTTCATTCTCTTCGTGCATGAATTTCTCTTGCCGTTCCACCGACTCTCTCCATCTTTTCCTGTCCTCCCACCCTCTTTCTCTATAAAAAAGTTAAAAAAATAAAATGTTGTTATGATCCATCTATCAACAGTAATTTTTTATCAAGGATGTTATTGTTCCCCAGGTGAGCCCGGCGTTCGTCGAGTCCTCGGCTGTCCTGCCTGTCCCAGTGAGAGACAGCCCAGCGGCCTTGGAGACAGACTGCACAGTGAGCGGGTGGAGCCAAGGGGTGAGTATACGTGGGTCATTACTTGCATGGTCAGAACACTTGTGGATACAGTCAATAGCCTAGAGATGATATTCAGAATTGATCTAGAGAACCGTGATTACTTCTATCTAAGAGTCCCTGATAGATCAATGACTACAGTGCTCAACAATAACAACTAGTTTTCTAATGTTCTATATCAAGGCACATTTTTCACTATTGTGCATTGTTGTCATTGATGATCTAGAGAGCCGTGATTAATTCTATTTAAGGGCTCTATCAAGTCTGGAAAACGTCTACTGAAGTGAATCTGCCCAAGGGTTTCTACCTTATCCTTGTGGGCAGGTTTGCGTGTCACTTTTTTGCCATTTTATATGAACCTTATGACATTGTTTGCCTGACGTGGCAACGTCGCTCCTTGCAACCTGTAGAGCATGACATTGTATGCAGGACGTGGCAACGTTGATGCTCCTTGCAACCTGTGGAGCATGACCATGTTTGCAGGACGTGGCAACGTCGCTCCTTGCAACTTGTAGAGCATGACCATGTTTGCAGGACGTGGCAACGTCGCTTCTTGCAACCTGTAGAGCATGACCATGTTTGCAGGACGTGGCAACGTCGCTCCTTGCAACCTGTAGAGCATGACATTGTTTGCAGGACGTGGCAACGTCGCTCCTTGCAACCTGTAGAGCATGACCATGTTTGCAGGACGTGGCAACGTCGCTCCTTGCAACTTGTAGAGCATGACCATGTTTGCAACACGTGGCAACGTCGCTCCTTGCAACCTGTAGAGCATGACCATGTTTGCAGGACGTGGCAACGTCGCTCCTTGCAACCTGTAGAGCATGACATTGTTTGCAGGACGTGGCAACGTCGCTCCTTGCAACCTGTAGAGCATGACCATGTTTGCAGGACGTGGCAACTTGTAGAGCATGACCATGTTTGCAGGACGTGGCAACGTCGCTCCTTGCAACCTGTAGAGCATGACCATGTTTGCAGGACGTGGCAACGTCGCTCCTTGCAACTTGTAGAGCATGACCATGTTTGCAGGACGAGGCAACGTCGCTCCTTGCAACCTGTAGAGCATAACCATGTTAGCAGGACGTGGCAACGTCGCTCCTTGCAACCTGTAGAGCATAACCATGTTTGCAGGACGTGGCAACGTCGCTCCTTGCAACCTGTAGAGCATGACATTGTTTGCAGGACGTGGCAACGTTGATGCTCCTTGCAACCTGTAGAGCATGACCATGTTTGCAGGACGTGGCAACGTCGCTCCTTGCAACCTGTAGAGCATGACCATGTTTGCAGGACGTGGCAACGTTGATGCTCCTTGCAACCTGTAGAGCACGACATTGTTTGCAGGACGTGGCAACGTCGAACCTTGCACCATGCAACCTGTTGATTATGACATTGTTTACAGTACGTGGCAACGTTGCTCCTTGCAACCTGTAGAGCACGACATTGTTTGCAGTACGTGGCAACGTCGAACCTTGCACC
>OX246747.1:23108563-23248563 GCA_945910005.1 Isoperla grammatica
AGGACTTTGGCTGCATCAGGACATTTTTTACCTTCATCTTCCGCTAAATGATGAAGGGTTCGTATGGCCAACCAAGGAGCAGATGATACTCCATACGTAACGGTACAATATTTATCATCAGGATTAACTACGTTTACATGAGGCGGTTCCTCAACTTCCCAGAATCTCCTCATGGTGATGTTGATGTCAAGTGGTGAATCAACTGAGGCTAGCAGAGTTGTGATAGAGGAGGGCGACCGATCAAAAGGGTTAACCTTCCCTGTAATGACCCAGCCATAAATACTATGGAGTGCCGAAGGACAACCACTAATTGTCTCACCAGTAAATACATCCGGGAAGAGGTCAGCACCAAGAAGAAAATCAATAGGCCCAGGAACATTAAATTGTGGATCAGCCAAACTCAAATGTTTGAACTGGGCGAAGTGAACTGGCGGTATATGAACAACAGGCATGGCCGAAGTGATTGTGGGCAAAACAATAGCTTCCGTAGTAAACTTAGGGTGCTCGGAATCTCGAGGTTTTATTATACAAGTGGTAACACCCTGAGCGGCTTGGATATGTGTCTGACCTAGACCAGCAATACAGCCTCTAGATCGACGAAGAGACAGCCCAAGGCGCTTAACACAATCAGATGTGATGAAGGACGATTGAGCTCCCGAATCAATAAGAACCCTAATCAATTGGTAGGATCCAAAATTATCCTTGCAGTGAACAACGGCTGTACTCAACAAGACAGGAGTAGTGGTTGCCAGAGATGAGAGGGCGTGGCACGACGTACTCGCTGGAGTCAAGGACGTACCTGACTCAACGCTTGGGGTTGATTCTGATTTAGACTCAGAGTGCCCTTGACTGCTCGAATGTAGCAACGTGTGATGACGAGCGTTGCATTTGAAACATGAACTCTTAGAAGGACATTCGTTTATCATGTGTGTGTTTCTTAAACAATTAAAACACAACCGTAGAGACCGCACTTGATCACGGCGTTGATTTGACTCAAGACCTAAAAGGTCAGGACACTTGTAGATAGAACTGTTGTTGCGAACAACACGGACAAGGATTTGTATTGGCTTGAACAGCCATCACCCGCTCATCGTCTCGATTAGCCATCGTTGCATAAATATGAGACGTTAAGCCCCATTAATCAATCAAGCAACAAATGTCCGTCCTTGAATAGGCTTGTTTTCAGCTGATGTCGTACGACTAGCAGGTTTCGATTTGATTGGGGCAGAATTTGAACGATTGTCAATGTTGGATAATTCAAGGACCTTAGCATGACCTTGAATAAATGTAATTAAATTATCATACGATGGTATGTCAGTCTGTTTTAATTGCATTTCGAACAACTTGCGTGTTGATCGATCCAAATTGCGCAGTGCTATGTACAACAACACAAAATCCCCTAAATCCGGTATATTCAAGTGACGTAGGGCAATAACACACTCTTGAAACGTTTGTAAAAATGTGTTAAGTCCCGATGTCGATTCAGAAGTTAATGCTCGAAAATCAAATATTTCATCGAGGTATTTTGTAGCAAGAACTCTCTTGTTGTGATATTTGTCTATCAGAGCTTGCCAAACTATTACGTAGTTCGCCTCAGTAATTGGGACACTCGTAACAACAGTCGAAGCCGGGCCGTGTACTAATGTGATAAGGTATTGAAACTTCTCGACGTTTGACAATGACTCATTATCATGAATTAGACAACGGTATGTATCGTAGAACGTAACCCAATTTTTATAACTTCCATCAAATGGCGGAATATTTATTTTAGGTAGCCGTGGACTAGGCCTGGAATTCCTATCTGTAACGACAGATGTGGTAGGTTTTATCGACGCGGCAAATATTTTTACCTCGTAATAAATATCGTCAAAAGATTCGAGAGCCTTCGAATCGACTTGCGCAGTCGAATCAAGAAGTAATTGAACGTCAATTATTTCAGATTGTATTCTAGAATATTCTTCTGCAATTTTCTCAATTTGTTCAAATCGTACATTGAAAGCTGTAATCTTGGCTTGGTTTTCCGGTATTTCCTTGGTTAGATCGTAGAGTGTTTGCAGTTTCCTGAATTCTCGTTGTTTACGAACTTCGAGGCCGGTTAATTTATTTTCAAGTTTCGTTTTCGTTGCTTTGTCAGTCATTGTTGAAAACGAAACGAACTCAAATGAGCGGAACAAAAATCGAAATTGAGAACTAACAACTCCCCTATCCTACCGTACCAAAATCCGGCCGCCAGGAGGACCAATTATGTTTAGCACGGAAACACAAACTAAAAAATCGCCGGGCGGTAGACAATAGGATGAAGGGGGGAATGTGGGGAAAGCCGGGGAACATGTTAGGGAAGCCGCACTAACCTTTAAGACTCCATGGAGACGCTCCACGACGACCGGCTATGGTTCCACCACACTGGAATGACAGCTGTTCACTTCTCCACGGTACGCAAGCAACTGTAGTGAGCGCTTGTTCAACAATAATATGTTTGCTGATAACGCTCGTGACGTGTAATGTATGACGTATACGAGAGGGATGGTATGAAGGAAAAATTCAAACAACACTAATACTAAACAAAATCAAAAATTTGTTTTACAGGTTAGATCCATTGAACCCATATGAAAATGTTTATGAATCATGAAAGATATGTTCCAGGTATTGTAACATAACTGGCTCCTGAGAGAGGGGTGCAACGGAGTAGTTACTATTTTCAGTGGGGGGGGGAAGGTTGAGGGAGATTTATTGATTGATTGATTGATTGGTTGATTGATTGATTAAGGCCCAGTTTCACCAAAGTATCCTAAACGACAAATTAGTTAATTCTCCATTTAAGTTCCTGCCCAGGGACTGCCACCTTATCGTGGCCCACCTTATCGTGGTGGGCAGGTTTGCGTGCTTTGTTGATCCCGAGAGCTATGCCGGCGGAAGCGTATGCTTCTGGTAGGGCCACCCTAGCCGGACTGGTCGAGGAGGAGAAGTCAGACGAAGTGCAGTCCACACCCCAATCCCCTTTCCCCCCCACTGACCCATTGAATATTTCTCCTCCCACTTGGCCCTGCCCTCCCTTGCTGGACTCCCGTATGACGACTCACGCGACGTACAATGGATCTGATTCGGATGTGGCTTTATTCTTCATTATCATCTTTCTCATCTTCATTATCACCCGCTCATCGTCTCGATTAGCCATCGTTGCATAAATATGAGACGTTAAGCCCCATTAATCAATCAAATCCATTTAAGTTAAACGTGGTTCAAGATGGTGGTTTAATTTGTTGGGTTCCACCATGACATTCGTCAGTTAAGTTAACTTAACGGAGAAAAACTGTAACACAAGCTGTGATTGGTCTTCGTCGAGTGACGTCGACCCTCAAGAAGGTTAGACTTACTATAGAGTGTGTAGACTGTGTGCTTGCTAGACTTGTTGTCTTCGTCGGAGGAAAAAGATACATAGGCCTATCGCACAGTTTGAATCGTGCCATGGTGATATGTGATATGAATGTAGGGCTATGCCTTAGGCCCAATCCTAATGCTTACCCTTCCTTTTAAGCTCGTCCTTGCCCTAAATGTAAGCTTAACTAAAATTGGGAATATATATCTATCTAGACCATTATAATACTGTACATTCTATTCTATACGTGAGCTAATAATATACGTGAATTTACAGTAGGCCTACTTGTTTCACTTCGAAAGACAAACCTGCCCAGGGACTGCCACCTTATCGTGGTGGGCAGGTTTGCGTGCTTTGTTGATCCCGACAGCTATGCCGGCGGAAGCGTATGCTTCTGGTAGGGCCACCCAAGCCGGACTGGTCGAGGAGGAGAAGTCAGACGAAGTGCAGTCCACACCCCAATCCCCTTTCCCCCCCACTGTCCCATTGAATATTTCTCCTCCCACTTGGCCCTGCCCCCCCTTGCTGGACTCCCGTATGACGACTCACGCGACGTACAATGGATCTGATTCGGATGTGGCTTTATTCTTTATAATTATCTTTCTCATCTTCATTATCACCCGCTCATCGTCTCGATTAGCCATCGTTGCATAAATATGAGACGTTAAGCCCCATTAATCAATCAATCAATCGAAAGACAAACACTCACGCAATGACAACGCTATAACCTTATTATTTACCGCCAAAAATTTACCACGCCCCCCAGTGGACTGGAGAATTAGGCGTTAAACAGCCAGCGACGGTGGTTTAATTTTACTTCGGTTTAGCAAGAATTAAACGTGAAGTGGTGGGACGCTCTGTGAAATTAACTGACGGTTTAAGAAAGATAAACCGAGTTTAACACTTGGTGAAACCGGGCGTAAGGTATTTTTATTTATGGCGGGATTAAGGCCAGTGAGACCTTCTCTTCCATCAAACCACACTATAGATAAAAAAGAGAGAGAGAGAGAGAGAGAGAGAGAGATTGATTGATTGATTGATTGATTGATTAAGGTATTTTTATTTATGGCGGGATTAAGGCCAGTGAGGCCTTATCTTCCATCAAACCATGCTATAGTTACAGAAAAACAAGAAACAAAATTCAAAGTGAAGAATACAAAAGGTAAATACAAAACACAATACAAAATACACAATACAAAATACAAGATGTAAGATACATAATACATGTTCAATTGTTATTATTTCAAATAAAATAATTAAAAAAAAGATAAAATTAAATTTCATGAAAAATTCACGAAATAAGGAATTTGTTTATATTTTATATATTACTTTCAACTCATTCATTCATTACATTCATACATTAATTTTAAAAAGAAAGAAATAAGAACAGAAAGAAAGAAAAAAAGAAACAATGGGATTCAGTTTCCAAACACATTAAAATTTAGCGTTTGTACGAATTGAACTGTCACGGCTGCTGCCATCGTCCTCATTATTTATTTGATTTAGATAGTACGACGTAGTGGCACTCTTAAAGGCGAAGAAGTGGTTTTGGTACACGTCTCTTATGTCGGTCGGGAGAGCATTCCAAGTTCGAATAGCGTGAATAGTAAAAGATTGGCCAAGAAGACTTGTTCTGTGGACAGGAAATGTAAGTTGTGTACCAGATCGAGACGTTGTATTAAAATTATGATTTGAGTGAAGTAACTGAAAGTTAGAAGCGAGGTAGGAGGTTAGAGAGAGAGAGAGAGAGAGAGAGAGAGAGAGAGAGAGAGAGAGAGAGAGAGAGAGAGAGACAGAGACAGAGACAGAGACAGAGACAGAGACAGAGACAGAGACAGAGACAGAGACAGAGACAGAGACAGAGACAGAGACAGAGACAGAGACAGAGACAGAGACAGAGACAGAGACAGAGACAGAGACAGAGACAGAGACAGAGACAGAGACAGAGACAGAGACAGAGACAGAGACAGAGACAGAGACAGAGACAGAGACAGAGACAGAGACAGAGACAGAGACAGAGACAGAGACAGAGACAGAGACAGAGACAGAGACAGAGACAGAGACAGAGACAGAGACAGAGACAGAGACAGAGAGAGAGAGAGAGAGAGAGAGAGAGAGAGAGAGAGAGAGAGAGAGAGAGAGAGAGAGAGAGAGAGAGAGAGAGAGAGAGAGAGAGAGAGAGAGAGAGAGAGAGAGAGAGAGAGAGAGAGAGAGAGAGAGTACAGGAACTGTGAAACTGCGTTGTCACTTACCCGTGGCGTCTTGAAGGTGGTTCGGATGTGTAGGTTTGCGATAGTGGATCGAGTTGACACTCACAGACTGACAGTGGCTTAGCGCAGTACGACGTGTTGCCGGGGCAAAGAGCGAACACCGACTCCAACTTGCTGGCTGATGTATAAGGTTTGTTCCCTTGTCTCCACTTTCCGGTTGAAGGTGGAGTGGGCGTGTCCACAATATTGGACTGAGTGGAAGCATCCTTAATATGTTTCAAGGGAACACGAAAGTGTAGATTCCATCGATTATGGCGGCTAATACTAAAACCCACGAAACTGTGTTGATACAAGAACTATTAGATTCATCTTCATCTGAAGAGGATTCTATGTTTTCTTCATCTTCAGAGAGTTCAGATGAAGACCTGCCGATTCATTTAATCCTGAATCGTGAGCGCAATGTTCGGAACTGTATTCAAAACTATTGTGAAACTGTTGTACATCGGTACTCGGAAAGGGAGTTCCTCACTCATTTCAGAGTTTCTAGAACTCTTATCACTTCTCTGGCAGAACGTTTTGCTACTACGGCTATTTATTCAGAGCTAGTTGCACACGGTAAGTGTAAACGTCCTAGGCCTAGGTACTAAGCCTAGCCTAAGCCTAGGTAGGCCCTAGGCTGGCGCGATGAGCGTTTTGCCACAGTTGTCATCTGGCATGTCATGGAGCAGAGCTAGCATTTGGTTCACAATTGATTGAACACTCCATCAAATATTTACGAAATATTAACTCTCAATCAGCTCTTTATAGCAGCTGTTCTCAGTATAGGCATAGGCCTGGTTGAGTAGGCCTACTCAAATGCATGCCCTAGGCGTGCCTAGGGCCTGTATATTATTATGTAATAAATTATATAACAGTGACATTGAAGACCTACATAAAAATTACACCTTTAATAATTGACGCATAGTTGGCCTAGGGCCAAGGAGGCCTATCAAAAGGGATCTATGGTGGGTAATGGGAAGTTGCATTTTTTAAAATTTATTTTGTTATTTGACTTAAATTGTCTTTACAGAAAATACTAGAGCATCAATCTCGGCTATGAAGCATATGCTCACATTTGTATGGTTTGCTGGCCACCAAACATCATCTTTTAGAGATGTTGCGGATCGCTTCGACATATCAATTAGTTCCTTACACAGAATTATTTCCCGTGTAAGTGAATACCTTAGTGGCCTGGCTGCTGAATACATCAAATGGCCTGAAGACCATGAAAAAAACGAAACCAAAGACTTCTACAGACAAACCAAAGGTTTCCCATGTGTTGTAGGTAAGCATGCACATTACAAAAATGATAGGACAACAACTAATACAGTCAACGTCTACAAAAAATCTGTCCAAAAGTTTACTTTATTTGAACAATTTTTTGCTATTTATTTATACAAGTATATATAACATTACAATATAATCTTGCAAACTAGTTATCTCACATTACCCCTGGTCAGGGTAATTAGTAAAGTATGCTAGTCCTGACATAGGTAGGATTCAGGAAAAATTAGCAGGAACAATTACCATGTGTATAGCAACCTTATTAAATCAATAAAGCCATAAAATGAAATGTATACGCCTACATAAGTAAGAATACAAATTATTACAATAGCTATCATCAGAATGAGCAATGTAAATGTCAATAATAGACTAAACATTTACACAACCATCAATAAACAATGCCTTTATCATAGTAGTAACATTACACTTAGGTCGACTTCAAATATTGTATTATAATGATAAATAGTGATGGGCACACACCAACCACTACTAAAAATGTAGGTATCATAGTTTTATAGCTAACATTGCATTACACAATACATATAATTACCAGGAATTGTGATATAAAATAGCATTTTTACATTGCAGGGTCTATCGATGGCACCCATATTCAGATCGACAAGCCATCAGATTCCCCAGATGATTATATCAACAGAAAAAGGGTTCATACAATTGTACTCCAAGGTGTTTGTAATGAAAAGAAGAAATTTATTGACATTTTTTTAGGGTTTCCCGGCTCAGTGCACGATGCACGAGTGTTGAGAAATTCAACGTTGTTTGAACATCTTGGAGACTATTGTGATGATGGTAAGTAGGTACCAAATGAGTGTAAAAGTATGTAAAAAAAAATCCATTTGGAATAGATACATACGCCATGTAGAGTACCCTCACTGATTTGGAGGGTACTTGATGGAAACTTAGCAATAAAGTAGGTCTACATGGTAAATTTGGTTCATCTAACTTACAAATAATAATAGATGTATATCTTTTTTGTTTAGGTTCATTCATACTTGGGGATAGTGCTTATCCTTGCCTCAATTCTCTTCTTACCCCATATCGGGACAATGGACATCTAACTCGAGTGCAAACTAATTACAATCGTAAGCTAAGTTCGTGTCGCGTAGACATCGAGCACACATTTGGGGTTTTAAAACAAAGATTTCGTCAGCTATATCACTTAAAATTGAGAGGCCATGTAAGGATTTGTCACTTTATCAGAGCTTGCTGTGTGCTACACAATATTGCAAATTTGGATGAAATTGAAATGTTTGCTGGGGAAGATGTTCCGGAAGAAGCTACTCCAGTAAATGATGATAACATTAACATAAATGAATTGCAAGATGCATATCAGCAAGGAGGTGATTTGCGGGACGATATTGCCCGCCAGGTATACATACACGGTCATGCTAACAATTGATAAGCATAAGTAGAAAGTTTTAGCATAGTTACATTTTGTTATGGGAGCAATCATATGCAAAAGTTATTTCAATATTTAACGAGTTACAATTAATAATTATACCTACATGTGAATATACATGAACATGTTTGTTTTACTGGGAAAAAGAAAGGCTACATGTGGCACTTTCCACATTTCAGTGTAAATTTAAGCACACTTATAAAAAAAACTATATTTAAACAACATTCTGGATTTAACAAAATAAATTTGATTTTCTTTAAATAAAAATGCTTAGGCCTAGTATTGAATTGTTCTTTCAAAGACCTGATTTAATTAACTAAAAATCCCTTCCATTTTACATTCGTTATAAGTGGACTCGGCTGTATTGCAGCTAGAAAGTGTGTTGGAAAATGGGGAAAATGCTTAGGCCTTGTCGTGTAAGACTACGATTGGTCTTTACTCTTTAGTCTGATTGCTACCAGTGATGTTATTGTAATTTAAGGTCGCCTTTAAGTAAGCCTCGAACAAATCATTTTTCCTTATTCTCTCATCATTCCGCGCTGCCAAGAGATCGTTCCTTTTTTGTAGCAATTTAATTTTTTCTAGATGCCTTTCCTCTCTTTTCCTATCATTTTCTGCAATGTTCTTCTCCCATGCAACTTGGAACATATCAACTTGTTTGGCAAGTGCTCGTGGTTTCTGTTTCTGAAAAAAATTGTAAATGATTAGATTTATTTTCATCCTTATTTTGCAATTCACCATTATAATTTTGAATAGGCTTGCTAGCCATTAAATAAATTATCAAAAATATATGTAGGTTTACCAATGTAGGGTTATGCCAAAAAAAAAACACACAATTTATGTTTATAATAATGGGCTAATTAGTGTGTGTATTCATGTATATGTTCTGCAAGTGTAACAAATTTAATACATCTCATTTGTGGTGACAATTTTGTACTAATTTGATGATTGTTTTACCTTGATTGTTGATGACTATGTTACGGTAATTTTTTGCTTGTAGATAACAATAAAGTATTATTATTAGAGCACATTCTTCTCAATTAGTCCCTATACTCACTATATAAGATGCATGTGTTATAATTGACTTCTTTAAGTAACTGTCAAATATTTTATTACAAACAATTATATAAAATATGTGTGCAATTGCTTTGTTATTTCTAGTACATATATATTTTAACTAATGACACTGTGCACATTGGGAATGCACTAGATTAGGTACTTACCCGAATGTTTGTGCCCGTGGTAATGCTTGTCGTTTGTGTGCACGATGCACCTATATTTGGGGACCTGTTATCCGCTGGGCTACCTTGACAAGCTAGACCTGTGTCAGTGTTGTGTTCCAGATTAGCTTTTTTTAAAAGATCGGCCTTTGTTGTGGATGTATTTGCTCCCAAGAGCAGTTCAGGAAACACATTAGCCCGTTTCACAAATAACTCTTCTAATTCCTTTTCAAATTTACAATTCTCTCTACCACGGCCACTTTTTTTATTGTTACTAGTTTTCTTTTTAAAACTCAGTTCCAATGTTTTCCAGCGGTTTGTTATTTGTTGTGTAGTAAATTTGTATCCGGCCTTAGCCAATTCTTCACTAATGAACTCCCACAATTTCTTGAGTGATTTAAGTTTCATGCATTTGCCAATTTTTGGCCGATTTTCTTTGAACAACTCGATCAACAATTTTGTTTGATCGGTTGTCCAATAGCATTTGTCTTTAACACCATGGTTTTCTTCGCCACCATCTAGGCCTAGTACCGGCATGTCATGTTTTATCGGAATGTACCTAGTGTTGTCATCATCCAGTAGACCTAGGCCATCAAACCTATTTTCTTCCGCCAGTTCTGTGGGTTGAACTTCAATGTATTCATTACTTGGCCTTATTACTAAATGAATAACATGGCCATCTTCTGCAAAACTCTCTTGAGAATCATTGCTCAAGTCGATCGATTCTGGCAATGCCATGGCATACTCATTTGTATCTGCAAGAAATGAAAGTGCTATGATGAGATGGTTACAAGGCCAAAAAAAAACCCTTGTTGGTAGGCCTTGATATGCAGTAGCCTATAGGGCCTAGGCTAGTCCCAGCTTATCGGCAGGATATTGGCCCGCAACTTCGGTCCATCCACAGGTGCACTGAGTTCCTCTGCCTACGCGGTAGGCCTATCATAGAACACACCTAGGCGTGTTGTTATTATAGATTGACAGCATGGGGCGACCCCCGTACGCCTAGGAATGATAGGCCATCTAGGTAAAACTAGGTTATGTTCTACAGCTAGGCATGCCTTGTACTCGTGTTACGCCTTTTCCGGGCATTGCTTTAAATTTTAGCCCTAGGCCTGTTCTTATTAATAGTCTAATATCAAATTAATGTATCTTACCTTGATTGACGAAGATATAATGGCCATTTGAAATGACGGGGGAGTTATCTTCGTTGCGTTGCAGTATGTAAGTTTGAACAGCCTCCATGTTTACAAACCACGTTTCCCGCAAAATTATTTTCCATAACTTCACCCACCTCGAAGAGCGGGTGGAAAAAGTGGTTCCACCTTGTCCAATAGTGTTACAGCGGAACACGGTGGAAGTGGAGAAAGTGTTACAAAGGAACATCTTTTTCGTCCATTTTCAGTATTAAAGTGGAAGAGTGGAGACAAGGGAACAAACCTTATATGACACACAGGAAGTAGGGGTAGGACTAGCAGTGCATTTGAGCGCGGAAAACAAACTGGCGCGAGCTAACACAAACTGATCATTACAGTTTAGCGTCTCTAATGTCTCAGGGCACCTACAACCACTCCCTGCCCCTCGTAGTGTTCGGCATTGTGGCCTTGATTGCGAGTCTGCTCTCGCTCTTCTACCCCTTGACGAAGGGTGAGAAACTGCCGGAAACAACGGAGGAGATCATGATGCTGTAGTCACAAGGATAGGCCAAACCCGAAGACTTCTCACCCACAGACGACTTTTAACATTCTCAAGAATTATTTATTTTGTATTTTAATATTGGCAATTATAATGCCTGAATGGGTTTTCTTATCTGTGCGTCGAAGCAACTGTTCGCCCTTGAACCCCCCTCCCCCTCCCCCTTGTGCTATGACGTCACGGGGAAGGACACCACGTGATCATGGCGTCCGTACAACAGAGAGGCAACGCCAGAAGGACACAAACTACATTTAGCTGTAGATTAAGATGTAACAGTCACCTAAAGTGCCAAGTTATTCATTTCGCCCAAAAGATTAGTTTGTGGAGTTATATTGTCATGTTTAGCTTTCCTTTCTACGATTGATTTAGGCCTACAGTATTGTACGAAAAATCTTAATTTATTTGTCTGAAAGTCTGATAATATTCCATTTTACATCAATAGAAAGCAGAATTACGAAAAACAAATCGTGAAAGAGAATAGGCAGGGCCAATGTGTTGTTGAGTATTTTGCGAATTTACCTCGTGTGTTTATTCAATTACTTCAAAAATATTTGGGCATCCGACACATCGTATGGTCATCTAAACAATCGTCTACATCCATGGGCGTCACGAGGGGGGCCTGAACGTCATGAATATCTCGAAATAACAATCGTTACAGATTTTGTTCGCCATCGGCGAAAAGGCCACCGGTGACTAGCTAATATTTGTATTTGTATAATTTCAATATTCTTTTTATATTCGGGGCAAACCACTGTTAAAGGGGTTCTCACCCGCTACACCAAAAAAATATGTTTAACTAAGGCTATTTAGCTATGAAATTAGCGACTAAATGAAAAAAAATCGGGTTCACCATAACCCGGGAAAAAAATATCAAAGTTAGTAATTTTCGAGCTAGGTCCCATCGGCGAAAATCTCCCATAAGAAATAGCATTGGGACGATCTGTATGCCTTGGGACCTTGGAGGATTCTGCTCAAAAAAAAAAAAAAATGATGAAAACCTTTTCGCTGCCTCTTCCTTTTCTGCGTATTTCGTATATTTTGGTTTTGTAATCGGAGCTTCCGTTCAGGTACAAAATGAAGATGTGTAAAGATGTGTAATCGGGTGTTACATTTCGTTTTGAGCGTTGATGTGCGCATCAGCACGTCGAGTCACACGATACTCGGAGGAGGGGTAACGAGTGGAAGGAGGGGAAGGCAGGCAGGCAGCGACTGTCAGTCAGGGTGACGGGTTTGCATTGCATTGCATTGTGTAACACTTTGCGTAGCATATTTCTCGATGGCTACGGCTGGGTACCAGTCTGAGCCCGAATATTCTGCAGAAGAATTGGCAGAAATAGAGAAAGCCAAAGAGTCTATTGAAAGTATTAGCTATGGCGATAGGAACAATAAGGAAAATTGGTGCAAATTTGACGAATGTTCAGTTATGCCCGCAGTCGCCGAATGTTATTGTTGTGCGGAAATACCGGCTGTGAGAAGTTTGTTAGAAGACAACGTGTGCATCATCTTGAAGGAAGAGGTTCGTCATCCTTTGTCCCTTTGTTGTTGCAACCGTACACATAACAACACGGCATTATATAATTAACAATAAAGAAAATAATTGTCAATACATAATATAGCTATGATAACAGACACAGTACAAGACACACAGTTACACACCATACACGAGAATGCACGCACATGGGAAAACTAAGTTCACCTGTATACCCACAAGAGAGAGAGAGAGAGAGAGAGGAGAGAGAGAGAGAGAGAGAAGCCGGCTAACACCACGCTCGTGCAACAGTCGCCGCGGCAGTTAACCAGAAATTTAATTAATTAATAACAATTCACAGGTTTCAACTCACGTTGTTTAATGGTTCATTATCGATTGGTGTGGTGCAGTAGACCATATGGTAAAAAATAAATTTAGCGGGTGAGAACCCCTTTAAGGAAAGTAATGAAAATATACTCATGCAAATAAGACTAATTGTAGTAAAATATTGTTCCGAGATACTCACCGCCTTATTTCTTGATCGAAAATGGCGCGAAGTGGTGTCAGCTTCTCGCGACATCTCCTCTTTATGGTTTCTAAAATCGCTCTCTTCTCTTCAGCTTGAAGTTCATTATCGTGGTTGTGTGGAAGGTTTGGTGAAATAGTCACTATATTCACACGCAATGTCGCACGACACGGACAAGTTCACTTTGCACATCTGAGGTACACTTGCCCGTTGGCACCGGTACTGTGCTTGGTGTACCGGAAGCCCCAGCAGATGAAAGCGCGAGTATCGCGTCTCTGGCCAGGTACTTCCATTCCGAATGGTGGATGAGCCAGGACTGATGTTGGTCATTGGTCTCCAAAGAGGGGAGTGGAAATATGTTTTCCCCAGTATTCGAAGTGGGGGCCCTCCCCTAACTACGAAGCCTACAGCTACTCTTATTACAAAATTCATCGTCGATGACGTGATTGTTGACGAATGACAACATTGTTGTACCATGGAATTACGACGCAGTTGCAGCTGCAATGCGATAGTTTACGAAGAATTCCATAGCCTGCTGGTAACACACTACTTCATAAACTGAAGTGACGTCACAGGTCGTTTGAAAATAAAGTAGCGGTAAGGAAAAATGATAAATTTTGTGGCTTTACAGAAATGTAACTATGTGCTTAAATAAAAATATATGTTTTAATACATGTTCACACAGTGCGGCAACAGTTCAATTAACCTCGAACCTTATCAACGCAATGCCACTCCAACATCTGCCCAGGGTGACCTGGTCGTCATACAGTTGAAACGAACCCAGTTTAGCCACGAGCCTTTCAACACCATCGTTGTGCATCGCCGCATAGTCGTCCTCGAGACCCCCATTCGAGAGAGCCCCAGGTCAGACTTGCGACACCACACAGAGGCGACAAAAGGAGACCCTGCCCCTCCCTCCCACTGTCCCACTGAAGTTTTCTCCTCCCACTTGGCCCTGCCCTCCCTTGCTGGACTCCCGTATGACGACCCACGCGACGTACAATGGACCTGATTCGGATGTGGCTTTTATTCTTCATCACCATCTTTCTCATCTTCATTATCACCCGCTCATCGTCTCGATTGGCCATAGTTGCGAAAATATGAGACGTTAAGCCCCATTAAACAATCAATCAATCCAGCTAATCGTGACTGGACAACTAACGACTTTCTCAACGGGAACCCCACGACGTGCCGCAATAGCAGCCATCAGCTTCTTGTCGCCCTTGTACTGGTCGAACTTCCTCATGTGCAAACGATCCAATCCACCCGAACTGGATACAACCTACGCGTCCACGATCACCGCTACTACATCATGGACAGCAACGATATCGGGTTTCTTATCAAAGAGCCGACCGCCAAGATTGTACAAAAACTCATTTTCCACCTCCCACCCCTTCCGCGCGAGTTCAGCGACGACTACGTCCCTGACGGCGTCGTGTCTCAACGTTCGTCCACCGTGTGTTCGAAAGCAGCACTGAACAACGTGATAGGCCGTCTCGGCTCGTGCACCGCAACCGGTAGCACGGCACGAGATATCGACCGCATCACGCCGTCCACGGGAGAGACGGACACGTGTAGGTAGACATCTTGACCGAACTTGATAGTAATGGACGTAATCCTTGCCGGGGATTCCGCCCGAGTGCGTCAGTACCCAGTCTGTACTCAAAGTTTAGGCCGCCGACTCTCGCAAGTCCCGGCCGTCAACTGCACTCCACAGTAAGTCCGTCATACAGTCACCCAACGCTGACGCCTTATCCTCAGAGACCGCGATACAGCGCAACACCTGCCGACACAGTGACACCCTTTTCAGGATGACATCAGTAGTGGAGGATGCCACTGCCGCGGCAGAGGAACTTTCAGTCAATCGGAGTAGTCTCTTGAACCGCATCTGCGGGATCTTAAGAGCAAGAGGAGTACAACCTAAACCCCCAGACTTGATAGGCGCATGGAAGTAGCCCTTAGATATATCCTTCGGTAAATGCAGCCAGGACTGGCACGCAGCCCGAATCGAATCCAGCGATCGTACTTGCGCAGTACTTGATTTGTGAACCTACCCACCACGAGTTCATGGTGAAAACGTGGCAAAAGGTAAGTTACCAAAACCCTGAGCCTCTGCTGTGGCTTAAGGGGGGCCCTCGTTATGCGGTCTAGGGCATTACGCAAATCCGTACGACCGACTAAATCCACCATCCACCCACTACATCCAGATCATAAAGTATGGTCAGCTCCTCAGTGTCTGAATCCGGGTCACCCTCCGTGGCGTCGTGGATATTCCTGAGGACGTCGCGGGACGGCAGGTCAGCAAGGTTGGTGTGCGTCGGGACCCATTGCGTTGACCACGTTGATTCTGGGTGTTCTCGGAATAACGGATACATTAGACGGCGCGCCGTCATGTGGTCGAACAAGCGTCCGTTTCCCCTGCGCAAGGCGTAGGCCGCCGAGACGTTGTCCACGCACAGAAGCACGTGAGCAGGCATGTGCATCTGCTCCAAGATCCATATGATTGCTATTAGTCCCGCGACGCCCTCGGCATGATTGATTTCTGTTGGCACTTCAAAGCGCTGCGCGAATTCCAGGTCGAGGGCCATGCATACACAAGTAATGGACCACGGCGTCGCATCGCTGTAGACCACTATTACGGCAGGCGACGGACGCATAGGTCGTTCGGCTTCCGGGCTGGCATTGGTGAGGAACTCTTGCAGATATTCGGTCTGTCCTTTGAGGAGCTGGGTCGCTATATAGCCTGGCCATCTCAGGTTGTAGGCCAGCCATCCTACATAGCCGCATATTCGCTCCCGATCCTTATGGTCAGCCATATTGGCGACAGCTACACAGCGATACAGCGACAGCGACATCTTCCATCACAGGCCCAGGACCTAGCTTCACAGTCTTCAAGGCTTGAAGGAAGTTCCCAGCAATGGCTATTGAGGAGACGAGCTTCCCAAACTCAGAGGCCTAAGGGAGAGCTAGCTCCATTCTGAGAGAGTCATCAAATAAAATTCGATGCATGAGAGCAAATGCCGAGGGCGAAAGGCACTCGTTCCACTTACTGGCATCCTCCGTTCCCTGAGACGTCTGAGTGGCTGGTCCGTCGACTACATTCTTCTTGGATATGTTATTCGATATCTTCACTTTTTTCTCTTCTCCCCCAATAGAGATTGTGGAACCCTTTATCTTCTTGGCAAACTCTAAGCGGAACTCTTCGATGATTAAGAGAAACATCCACAAAGCCATGGTTGCTGAGCAGATTGCTCTTCTTTCAACTTTCCCACGCTCCTTATGTTTCAAGTATGACGCGAAGGTTGAAGCAATCCGAATGAGAACCTCCCATGTCTCCTTCTTAGACCTCGTAGTCCTTTTAACCATTTTCACCACTTTCTTTGTGACTAGTGTATTGCTTTGTTGACTTGTTGAACTGGTTCACCGTGACTTCAACTTTTTCCTTGTCCAAATAAGCAATGGACTCTTTATCAATTTATCAAAAAGAGACATGAAGGCTTTGGTCCATTCTAAACATCCAATCCCAGTCATGCCACATTTCTCACACAAAAATTCATACATTGTCCGATAGGCCACGACCGCTGTCACGCTCCTATCGTAAAAAGGGCAATACGTCTGTCTCTTCTTTGTCTGGATGTCTTAACCTGACCACATCTTAGAAAACATAAAAACTAAAAAGCGGATGGAACCGCTATAAAGTGATCAATTAGAATGCCTAATGAAGGCGTCGGAAGTATTCAATGATGGCTCTTTGAACAGCAGCGTTACCTCCCTGGTCGGGACCATTGATGGGTAGGCCTACATCGTCGTGATGTTCGTCTATTAGAGGAACCTCTGGAACAAGGGGCGGCTCTGGTTCATTCATATTGACGGCCAGATGGGGAAGAACAGCACAACTAACTATCACGTTCTGGACAGTCGTTAGTGCCAGACCCGTCAGTACGTCAAAACTCCCGACCGTGGAACGGGTAACTTTTTTTTTGGGGGGGTGGGGGGGGAGCTCCTTAATAGCGCTTGGCAAATCATTAACCCTATTGATTGAAACCCCACAAATAAAGATCGATCGAGTAAAATCGTCAACTTATTCTACCATCTAACTACGATTATCCTAAATAAGAGTAATAAACACACGCTGTCACCACCACCGTGTTATTTACAGCGATCGATCCTTATTTGTTTTGGCATAACATTTTTGAAGCTGAAGGCGTTGAATTGAAATTAACAAATTTAAACTTAAAATGCCGGTTTGTTACGAATCTAACTTCAGCAACTTTTTTGGTTTTGTGTTTAATACACTCCGAGGGACACCAAATGTTGGTGAACGGCTCGTATGCTGGCCGCGTTCCAATGTTTGCCAGCTGGCCGCCGGTTGCTCCCGTGCCCCATATGAATGAAATAGAACATTTTGTCGTAGGCCTTCATTCTTGAATTTCATTATAACGTTATATGTATGTATATACTTATTTGTCATGGTTCCTTACATGTCATAGTAGGCCTCGTTCGGCGTATCGCTTGGCGTAAGAAAGAGCTTGTGCACGTTTTACTTATAGCTCGTACATTGGCGTCTGCAAGTTATATATGCAGATTACACGAAAGGAAAATCAATTGTCATAGGTGATTTTAAATGAGTAAAAAATGCATTTTATCGTTTTTCCCCCAATTTTAATATGTAGCGGTTGTACATGTGTAGCCGCGTTATGTTCCCCTGCGTGGTACGACATAATATGGGGGGCAGAGTCAGCAGGATTATTTGGGGCGTTTTGGTGACGATAATCCTTGCTATATCCCAAATGGCGTGGCACATTCTTTTTGGAGTCACGTTTCTCTTGCTATTTTGAAGAGAAAAAAATTAAAACGTTATTACATGTACACACGGAGATTAATTTTGAAACAAATATACTATTTTGATTTTACGAACCAACAAATCGTACGTGCCCAACATAACGATAGCTTTTTTTATTGGGCAGTTTTCCTTGTTTTCGCAGCCGCGAAACCTTCCGCAAGACTTTTTTTAGGGTGTGCCCCGACACGGTCAAACCCCACCTCTCTTTTCGTTGACCTATCAAAAGCAATAATGAAATGTAGAGTAGGCTACTCATGAAGAAGCGTTCAAGTAAGGGCAGACTAGCAAGTCAAACATAGTAGTGGCGTAGCTATCGGGTGGCAGAGGTTGCAGCTGCACTACTTGAACTCCACATATGCCCCATTATTCTTTGTACAATTTTAACCTGATAGTGACAATTTTCTATAATTCGTCGTATGATTTAAATGAAACTGATCTTGCATTGAAACTAAAAGCTCTACGGCTAGGTATGGTTTAAAAGCTACATACGAGACGAGTACAGTTGAATATCTCAAACATTTCATGTATTTTAAACTTTTATTTAATCGAAAAATTGACTTTTGGTGGGGGGGGGGGGGGGGGGGGGGCGTCTTTTCCAGTTTGCACCCGGGCCCATAAAGACGTAGCTACGCCACTGCCTTAGTATTTGTCTCAAGTAAGTTGTAATCCGTATTGTAATATGAACTTGTCTGCACATTTTCAGACAAAAAAAACATATATAGGGGCCGTCCATAAATGATGTCACACAATTTTTGACCAAATTAGACCCCCCCCCCCCCCCCCTCCCACCTTGTCACAGTTGGTCACAACAAGTGTGACACCCCCCTTTAATGATGTCACAAAAGAATAATTTACTGCCCCCCCACCCCTCCGACATGCCAACATAAAAAAGAACTGGGACAAAATAAGCCACATCGAGATCAAATATTTGTATTTTCTTTATTTTTTACATTTTCACAGCAGGTGGTGCATTATAGTGGCTAAAAACCACTTTTGGAAATGCGTGAAATTGCGAGATTATTTGAAAAAATGTTAAATACTGAAAAAGAATTATATGTAGTGCATGCATGGATGTCACAGAAAGACACACCCCTCCCCCCCACCCCTGTCACATATTTGCACCAGTTGACGACCCCCCCCCTCCCCCCCAAATTTTCTGACATCATTTATGGACGGCCCCACTCATTCGTAGCTTACCAAGTCCTCTGTCGCAAAACTTCCTTCGCGAATCTTAACAGCATGCTGTCACCAATAAATTCTATGTCTTCAGCAAACTCATCGGAGCGGATGTTTCACACGTCTGACTACTAAGTTTTGTGATCATTTATGGTTCAGAGGGATAGCAAGTTGTCACGAAACGAAAACAGGGTACAATTAGCGTTGTTATTCAGGAATGAGATGAATGAGTGGTGGAGGTTTCACAGAATTCCATTGTTATCGTGTGTCAGTGGTAGTTGTTCCATTAGATGCATTTCAACACATTTCATTGCATCGCTTTCTTATTACCCTTTGTGTGGAGGGAGGGGAGGTAAGGGGAAACTAATGCCGGGAATGGGATGCATTGTTATTCACAAATGAGGGTTGGGGTGGTGGTAATGGGAAATCTATAATAGCCGACGTCAAGTTGCATCTGTGACTCATTTATCGCACGAAGCTTGTGGAGTGTGCAGGTGGCATAAAAGCTTGCCGTTTCATTGTTCCCTATCTGCTCCCCGTCACCGGTGTCTTCCTCATATGCCGTATCCTCGTCTTCGCCTGGTTCCGAATCACTGTCTAACGGCTAATCTACTTCGATCACATCCAAACTTTTTCCCGCTAGGCGGTGTGCTTTCCCATTTAGGGATGCAACCAAGAGTTTGCCAACTTTTGCCAGCTGTACCGTGTCTTCAGGGAGTCCGTAGCCCCCTGTGCACGCGTACATCGTGCCCCAGGCATCCTGCCAATACATCTAGTTCGTTGTCTTTAAGATTAAGTATTTGTGAAATTGTTGCTACATGTTTTCGCAGCCTGGTAGATGTTAAATACTCAGGGTGCTGACCTGCCCAGGGACTGCCACCTTATCGTGGTGGGCAGGTTTGCGTGCTTTGTTGATCCCGAGAGCTATGCCGGCGGAAGCGTATGCTTCTGATAGGGCCACCCAAGCCGGACTGGTCGAGGAGGAGAAGTCAGACGAAGTGCAGTCCACACCCCAATCCCCTTTCCCCCCCACTGTCCCATTGAATATTTCTCCTCCCACTTGGCCCTGCCCTCCCTTGCTGGACTCCCGTATGACGACTCACGCGACGTACAATGGATCTGATTCGGATGTGGCTTTATTCTTCATTATCATCTTTCTCATCTTCATAATCACCCGCTCATCGTCTCGATTAGCCATCGTTGCATAAATATGAGACGTTAAGCCCCATTAATCAATCAATCAATCATCTCAGGGTGCTGAGCACCACTTTGGCGGGCTATCATTTTCATTGCGGCACAGCCGCGGATATGGCCATTTCGTGTGGCGTGTACCATACAGTTCTTGTCTCGGCCTCTCGGGAACTCTTGATAACTGGGCGGAATAACGAAGGCCAGCTTGGTCTTGACGTAGCCGAAACCTTGTCCATCGACGTCGTCATCAGCCATGGCTGCCGTGTCCTGTGGTTATTACCACACTGGTCCGAAGAGTCGCTGGGACAACCTGGGCTTGGGGTAAAAATGGAAATTGTCAGTTGGGTACCGGTGACAGGTTTAAGAGATCCGCCCCCTCTCGAATGATTGGCCTCGAGGACCAGACTGTCTCTCAGGTCATCGCTGGATGTCGCAACACTGCGATGTTGACACAGGAAGGGGATGTGTTTGTGTGCGGTAGTGGACTAAGTGGTCAGTTGGGTCCGCGGAAAGAGACCTTTCGGTGGCGACTCGGTTGCCGAAGTCACCCGGGGTGATTGTTCAACAGGTGGCCTTTGCTGAGACGTATTCTCTACTCTTGATAGTTGCGAAGGCAAACATCACACCGGCACCTCAACTAGGGATCGGTGTTGCAGAGTGGGGCGACCGGTTGAGAAATGGTACAACCGAATTAGAACGGTACATCATGACCACTTTCGAGTATCCTGTTCGCTTCAAGGTCATGTGCGCACTAATACACCAGTGCTCCGCGGGACACAGCTTATGCAACGCTTGCCGGTCTGACGACAGGACCACAGTTTGCCCGCTATGTCGCGGACAGTTCTTTACTGTGAGGAATCTCGCGCTGGAGGGCCTGAGTGCCAACATCGAACTACCGTGCACGGCATGCTTGCTGCGCACTTGGGCCGGTTAGTCGCACTTGGCTATCTGTGTCGGTCCCCACTCCCCACGGACGTGCTAGACCCTACTATCCAACCCTACTCGATGCGAAGCTGCGTGGTCGTGGTCGAGTACTCTTGCTGTTTGTATGTCTCTTACCGCAGGCGCGCGAACCGCGATATGTTTAAATTTGTTTGGAGGCGTATCAATTGTTGTTTCATCTTTGTAGCTGGGGTCTTGCGTGCGTTTTGGCATGACGCCACTTTGGCAATATTCAGCAAGGAGAGGGACAAGTTCCTGCAGTTCCTTTTCTGCCGTTTCCTTCAAATTATAAGTAGTTAAAAATGAGTCAGCTAGTGTTTTTTCTGTAAAAACAAAATTGACAAACCGATAAACAAGGTATCATTATTTTATTACTTCATCTCTTATTGCCATGACTAGATATATAAAAACTGACTGATGACACTGACTAAACTGACTTCATGAAACATAGCCCAGCCTAGAGATGGGCACAAATATTGCTTGTATCGATATATCATATGATTCGATCTTGTAGCAATGCGATTCAATATGATACGATATATCGGCTAGAGCATATCGCATCATATGATTCGATTTTTTTGACACAATGTATCGATATATCGAAAAATCGATTCAAAAATTTAAGGAAACAGAAAAAAAACTGTTATTTTATTTTCCTCTATTTATTTTCCTCATGACTGTGACAGAATACAGCCTCGATCGGACGTATATTTATGCTACTAGGCCTAATAAACATAGGAAAATATGCATTTGACAGATACGATTAATTGACAAATTAAAGGTCCAACCAATAAAAAAGGAACTTTGGAATAAACAGTAGGCATAAATATTAAATACTTGTTCAATCTTTCATAATGCCAGAAGATAAAACAATGTTCTAACTCGGTATTGACTATTGGGTGTACTCCATAGTTAAGCTCAGTTTACACACTTATTTATGATTTAAGGTTTAACAAAATCAAATCAAGCCAAAAGCATTATTGCGTTCATACACTTCCGTAAGGTTTAAGATAAGGAAACCATAGCAACGTTCTAAAATTCTTAGCCCAGCCAATGAGAGGCGACGTTCTATTTTCCGGCCAATGGTAGCGATCCTAAGTAAAATAGTTGGGAAAATAAAACCTTAAATATTAAATAAGTGTGTAAACTGAGCATTATTACACACTACAAAAACAAAAACAATACATTACTACTAAACCTACAGCCTTTACAATACCATGCAAAAATGAAAGGCAAGGTTATAGGCAGGTGAAAACAGCAATTAATTGATTGTCCGTTTGTATTGAAAGATTCTTGTTGAAAGATTACTCAAATATCCCAAGCTGACAGTTTGAGAGAGTTTAAGAAAACAAGAGTGGACAATCGCTTTGGTGTTAATCTATTTCTTGTTTGTGTGGCAATGTGACCTGCTTTAGAAAAAAGCCTTTCAGAGGGCACAGAAGTTGCCACTATAGATAAATACTGTTTGGCAATGGGATATATGTTAGGATATACAAGTTTGAGAGATGTCCAATACTGTAATGGATCTATGTCAATGGTCGTTACTTGTTGATTAAGGTATTGTCTAAGTTCTATAGGAATTGCACCTGCGTCTTCGTCAGTTTCCAATGCGCTTGCAACAATCTGTTTATGAAAACTCCACAAATCAATATCGTCTTCTTCCCTTGGTAGATTTATTACATCTGCTTCAACCGTTGCCTCAGTTTCCAATCTAGCGGCCTGCTCCTTCTTCTTGGCCGTATTAAGTAGCGATGCAACTCTTTGAATTACCTGGGATGTAGGCAATGGCTGCTCAAAATGCAAACGTTTGAAACGAGGGTCCAATATTGTAGCATTCGCTAGAATATGCACATGCTCCACATTTTGGAATCTTTTGTGCACTTCAGCGGACAGATTTGTCTTTAAATTAACTCCAATCTCCGATGATGGAATGCAATGTTCTAATTTGTTCCGGATCATTCGAACAATTGGAATTACTTTACTTGAGGTGACATAAGAATCGCCCGACATTTCCTTAGTCACCTGCTCTAGAGGGCGGAGTAAGTTCATTACCTCCTGAATTACACTTAATTCCAATCCAGATGTCATTACAGGAGCCCTTGGAAATTTTAGCAGGATGCCATTAACAATGGTACTTAGATTGTAGAAACTCTCCAACATATAAAATGTGGAGTTCCACCTAGTTGGAACCTCCTGCTTAAGTTTTCGTAATGTACCTTCTGTCTTGCCATTGTCCATTTGGACTTTACGTAGTTGGTCGCTGGCACTAATGCACTGCTTAAAAAATGTCACAATTGACTTGACCTTTGAAATGAGTTGAGGTAACCCCTCAGTCAACTCTATTGCTTTTGAAGGCACAAGGGCAAGAGTATGGGCAAAACAGGGTAAATGCTTGGATTTTCCAAATTTGTCATGCACTGCCTTAACAATATTGGCGGCATTATCAGTAACAATTGCAGATAGCTTGTCTTCGAGTACACCCCACTCGTCTAAGGCTTCTTGTAAGACATTGCCCAAATATTGTGCGTCATGTGGTCGTAGTAATGGATACACACCGATTGTGCCAGTACACAATTCACTGTCAATTAGAAAGTGGGCAGTTATTCCGAGGTAGCTTTTTGTTGTCATTGTCTCTGTCCATGCGTCTGTAGTAAATGTTACATGTTCTGCAGAATTTAGCTTCTGACGAAAAGTGTTGGACAACACATCATATTTTTCATCGATCAATCGAGTTAAAGTGCGCCTACTTGGCACTTTAAACAGGGGGACTGTTGTATGTAATAGATGCCTGAAACCATCATTTTCAACAATGGATAGTGGTTGATTATCTTTAGCCACCATCAGCATGATGCTATTCATTACTTTTGCATGCTTTGTGCCTCCCTCTGAAAATAACAAAACATAAATTACACAGTGATCCTCAATAACATAGGTTATGCTTTGATTTAAAAAGGGGTGTAATCCGACGGATAGCAGATGTACCCAATTCACAATAACACTGTAGACGGCCTAAGTATGCGGTTATCAACCGAAAATTACAGAGCAATGAGAGCATCCTACCTGAGTAGGTATTCATATTTTTAAATGCGTCTGATATTTGAACTTGGATCCTCTTCGATGCGTTACACAAGACAGGAGTTTTAGGTCTTACTCCTGGTGATGGAAGCGAAGCTGATCCTGTGGTTGTGGGACTCACAACCAATCTAATTTCAGGATCCTCAGTTTCAATGGTATTGCTGCCTAGAAATCGTGACATGATAACCTGCAAATAAACGATTTGTTAGTAAGTTCTAAATCATGATAAATGCAGTAGGTATGTCAATTGCAGTCAACACATATGATCTAAAAGACCATACTCTATAGTGTAAAACAACAACAAAAAACATGCCTAGAATTACCTGTTCGCGCCTCGCAGCTAGACCTCCTGCAGTATCAGGTGTAGGAATATTAGGCCTACTGTGAACTGGGTCTACATCTGGGTCGTCCGCGTCTATCTCATCGGCTATGGTATTTATAGTAGTAGCTTCCACAATGACATTATTATGCTTCCTTATTAAATGATTTTTTAAGTTTGTGGTGTTCCCACTTGATTTGACGTTTTTCGAACATAATCTACATTTCGATATCGTTGAATCCACTTTTAAAAAAAATTTCTTCACACCACTCGATGATGGAGGAGCCATAGCTACAAGGCTAAAGGCTGTGTCTGCTGAAAGAATGTTTTAATCCACTTATAACACGACTGAAGGGAAACACAATGAGGCGGCTACTTTGTCAAGGGCTCTGTCAAGTAGTGTTCTGGTACTGAACAGTAACCTATAAGCAAACTAGGCCTATCACATGGAAACTGTGATCCTTCCTTACGCCTACTTACTTCCACTACTCGCCTCTTCAGAACAAGCGTGCAGGAAAGGGAACCCATAGTATCGCAACATCCATTATCTTCATCAGTTGGTGATGAAACACGAACACTTCAGATCTGTAAGAGTAAAATTATGCACCGTCTTTAATCTGAAAGTAGTGTGTAAGAGCACACCAGCACACCCCTTAAAATATAGGCCTAGGCAAGTATCTGAATAATATACTTGGCAGTGTAATGATAGACCTAGGGCCTAGGCCTACTTCGTGATCTGAAGAGAGCACATGGGCCTAGGGCCTAAGCTAGGCCTAGGCTACACTCCCTTGGCTAAATGAAGAGACAACGAATGAACATGCACAGACAATGATGAACATGCAACGTAAACGTATTGACATTGTATACTTTAGATTACATTTGTAATGCCGTAACAAGTACCGACATTGTGACATAATTCAAGTTGTGTTCTAGGCCTATGTTCTGATCGTTTGTTTGAGGTGAAAATACTCGTCACCTAAACTGCCAATTCACTGACAGGACTTGGGCAAGCTTAGGCATAGCCTAAGCCTAGTGAGTTAATTCTAGGGAATAGTGATCGTAATATTACTTACTTACTTGGCCTATTAGTACCATACCATTCACATCATCGTACTGGACAGTGGACAGAGACACGGCCGGTGCTAAAAGCTGACCTGTCAGATCTTAGTTCTTACGTCTTACGTCTTCTTCTTCTTTGTCCGAGTCCGAGTCTTGGTGAATGAGATCAACGGCCGTGCGCGAAAATATTGAGTAGGCCCTAGACCAGGCTTCCGCCTACACCTATTTGTTTTTTCGTATCTGTTGAGTTACTTATTTGTCCTAATTAGGACTAGGACTTCTACACATTTTATTGTTTATTTTAGTTTTTAATTTGATCCGATTTTTTACTAGATCGGATCAAAATTGAATCGATTTTCTAAAAAAATCGAATTCATTGAATCGATTCAAAAAATCGATATATCGTATGCTCATGTATCGATATATCGAAAGATCGATCTTTTTTGCCCATCTCTAGCCCTGCTCTGGGCAGGACCTTTCGGGGGGCATTCAGGACCTGCTGGGCCCCAGCCCTCAAAATAAACAATAGAACCGCGCCGCCCCGCACCTCCACCTTCTACAGCAGTGGGTATACAGACAACGCGCGCCTCGGCTTGCAATAGTCAGTCGACGTTGGGCTCTTGAATGAGAAGGACGTTATAGGGACTCGTGAACATGCCAGATGCAATTCTGGCGAAACGTCGAGCAATGGGTGACAAGACTTCGGTCTGCACCAATATACTCACACTATCTATTACTTAGCTTTGTCGCCTCATTGGCGGGGTCACCTAAGAACCCTGCCTACGACATTGTACTTAATCCACCATAACAAGACTGTTACGCCATTAGACAGAAGACCACTCGACCAGCAGGTATTCGAATTTCGAACCGTCGAACTAATGAATTGTCTAGATACTCCCCCACGTCTTCCTGCCCAGGGACTGCTGCCTTATTGCCATGGTGCGCTATCTCATTCATTATTTTTATATACCCTTCTTTTATTATTTCTTCTATATAATATAAATTTGCACTGAACACGGATGTTCCAAGATATCATAATAATCTTATAACAACAATAAGCATGTTATTGTCAATTTCCTTCATTTCACTTTCACCTATACAGCTATTCAATTCGATATATTGTTTTCACATGTCTCACATAAAGTCTTCATTAAAGGGGTTCTCACCCGCTAGATTTATTTTTTACCATATGATCTACTGCACCGCACCAATCGATAATGAACCATTAAACATCGTAAGTTGAAACCTGTGAATTGTTATTAATTAATGAAATTTCTGGTTAACTGCCGCGGCGACTGTTGGTGTCAGCCGGCTTTTGGTGCGAGTGTACTCGAAGCGATATATCTAGACGGCCTTGGTGTACTCCATTTGACACCGCATAGCAGACCGCGTTCATTGTGCATGCGTTGACTATTTCCCCTCCCAATACTACTACTCTCTCTCTCTCACTCTTTCTCTCTCTCGCTTGGCTTACTTGACACCAACTCGACAGTCGACACCCGCCGAATCGACGTGCACAGCAACGCACAGCAACGCTCAAAACGAAATGGAGCACCCGATTACACATCTTTATTTTGTACCTGAACGGAAGCTCCGATTACAAAACCAAAATATACGAAATACGCAGAAAAGAAAGACGCAGCGAAAAGTATTACATCATTTTTTCTTTGGAGCAGAATCCTCCAAGGTCCCAAGGCATACAGGTCGTCCCAATGCTATTTCTTATGGGAGATTTTCGCCGATGGGACCTAGCTCGAAAATTACTAACTTTGATATTTTTTCCCCGGGTTATGGTGAACCCGATTTCTTTTCATTTAGTCGCTAATTTCATAGCTAATCAGCCTTAGTTAAACATATTTTTTTGGTGTAGCGGGTGAGAACCCCTTTAAAGACACAATAATATTCCTGAAAATTACTGTAGTAATTTTTGATGGAGGTCACTTATTTAGTATATATACGGTGACACATTAAAGCCAAAATGTCAAGTCAGTTAGCCAGGAGCTCCACATTACTAGATTCGGTGAGTGGAACTTAGGTCATGGTCTGTCTGAATTGCCGTATATGGCAGGAGACCAACTAATATTAATTATTTATATGACTCACCTGAGTCTATACGTAATTAATATTTGCCTTGATCTAATACTATAAGTTACACTTAGTTTAAAGGACTAGTCCTAAATTGCCGTATACGGCAGGGGGACTTAGTCGGTATTCACCGGGTGTATTCCTCAGCTTCAGTTAAATACCTCGGTGCATATCTCCTTACCATAATGTGATAGCCTCATTTCAGATAGGGTTTTATACTAGATATATACATATTGCAACAGTCTGAAATAACGGTGCATAATATGCACAAAGAACCATCAAACGCCTCCTTAAAAATCATAAGTTAATAGGTCCGTCGCCTTACAGACGGTGGTGGCAGCATTATCAATAAATTGTGTTGTATAAGATGCTCTTCTCTTTATTATCCTTAGCCACGCTAACTTCCCTTTCCACCCCACGACACTGGTGGCAAAGCGGTGGGATATAATGAATTTAAATTTTTTTTTTTTTTAATCTAGGAAATCCATTTTTTTTCCTCTTAAACTGTTGCATTATGTAGCTAGAATAAATACTCTTAAGATCATACGTCACAGTTTGATTTTATTTGATTTTTTTTTTTTTTTTTATTATTATTAATTGCTTTTTTTCTCTCCCTCACTTTCTCCATTTTTTTTATTTTTTTTTAATCTTGGCACTGCCATCGATGTCTCGTGCATGGGACGCTCTCTTCCTCTTGGCTGGTCGATTCGCGCAGGGACACCTTTAATCTCTGGGCCATCTAGATACACACATAATTCACTTAATTTACTTTGAGAAATTCCTTTTGGGGATTCATTTTAGTTTATTGTTTAAATTTCAACAGTACTTTCATCATGTCTTTTGATGCTGGTTCTCCGCAACCAGGGGGTCACAAAGGGGATGTAGGCACTACGGGACTTAGTAATTTGAGTAATATTAACTTGATTCCGGAATTTTCTGGACACTCGGGCCAATTAAAAGTTGGGGCATTTTTTCATCGTATTAATGAAATTGCTTTAATGGATGGTTGGTCCCAGGTGCAGAAAGTTATAGTAGCACGTTTAGAACTTGTGGGGGTTGCTCGCGACTTTGTTGATTATAATACAGAATCACGCGTCTGCCCTTACTAAAGATCAACCATCACGTCTTTACCCCGCTTGGTCAGACATGCTTATGTAATGTGAAAGGAGAGCTATGCCGGCGGAAGCGTATGCTTCTGGTAGGGCCACCCTAGCCGGACTGGTCGAGGAGGAAAAGTCAGACGAAGTGCAGTTCACACCCTATCCCTTTTCCTCCCCTTTCTTCAAGCGCCCTCCTACTTGCCTTTTTCCTCCAAAGAGGCCCCAATTTCATCTTCATCATCACCCATTCATCGTCTTGATTAGCCAAGTTGCAAAAATATAAGACGTCAAGCCCAAAATCAATCAATCAATTATCACACTGCCCTAGGGATTGTGTATTTTTTAAATACCCAAAGACATTCAATCACGACTCCACAATGACGAATTGTAGTATAAAAACCAGAATTCATAGCGACCTATAGCAATCATGCGTACATTCGTTAGCCTACTACTAGATCGAGGTAGACTGAGTCTACATGCTGTAGCTGTATCTACGAGGCACACGCATCGACCTAGGCCTAGCCTACGTGTATGTGATGGATGTACAGGCCAGGGCAGTCATTTTAGGACTACGAGAGGCGATCTCAAATAAATGTCTGTGACATGTAAAATATTATTCAAGAAGGTACCAGAGGTACAAAGAACTAAGGTAAGGGTACCGTAGCCTTTCAATTTTAATAAAGTAATATTCAGTAAACTTACCGTCTTCCCTGGGTGATGTCCTTCCTAGGGCCGACGCAGCCATGAAGTAGATTTTGAAGGGTTCTCCACAACTCCTGTTGTTTTGCGTTTGTGAAACTTACACTGAATTTAATCTGAACCATTTTCGGGTGCTTCCCAATGAACTGCGGCGTGAGAGACTTGCACGTCGGTTATATGACCCTCAGTCTTACGTTTATCGCAAGTGCCGTCCATCTTTCGACAAAAGGTTCGAAAGACTGCTAAAATCAAAACTACGCTCCTTTTTCTTATGATGCTTTTCAATAGCTTAAAAGCCGACACATTCTGGTCCACGCCGCTAGTGACGGAATGCCACGTGGAATTGCATCATAACTTACGATGATCGAAAACAAAACTCGAGACTACGCAAATTCGGAATTGCCATTCCATGCATGGAATCAAAACGTCGAAAGTTGCGTTTCCACGTGGAATTCGAGACTCTACCCGTCTGGGCCCGAGGTAGAATAGGCCCAGAGTGACTCTGCTAGTCGTAAGAGGCAACAAAAAAAGACCCTGTCCCTTCCCTCCCACTGTCCCACCGAAGATTTCTCCTCCCACATGGCCCTGCCCCTCCCTTGCTGGACTCCCGTATGACGACCCACGCGACGTACAATGGACCTGATTCGGATGTGGCTTTACTCTTCATCATCATCTTTCTCATCTTCATTATCACCCGCTCATCGTCTCCATTGGCCATAGTTGCGAAAATATGAGACGTTAAGCCCCATTAATCAATCAATCGAGACTCACCCTCCTGCCCATGGACTGCTACCTTATCGTGGTGGGCAGTTTTGTGTGCTTTGATGATTCCTGGAGCTATGCCGGCGGAAGCGTATGCTTCTGGTTGGGTCACCCTTGCCGGACTGGTCGAGGAGGAGAATTAACACGAAGTGCAGTCTACACCCTAATCCCCTTTTCTCCCCTTTCCCCTTTTCTCACGCGCCCTTCTACTTGCCCCTTTCCTCCAAAGAGCCTCCAACTTCATCTTCATTATCACCAACTCATCGTCTTGATTAGCCAAGTTGCTAAAATATAAGACGTTAAGCCCAAATAAACATCAAAAATCATAGGACGCCCCCTCGGTCTTTAAATTTCTTCTACCGCTTTGTCAGATAAATCGGTCGCCTGGTGAACTTCCGTTATCTCAGGAAGACCTTCATCATCATCTTTCTCATCTTCATTATCACCCGCTCGCAAAATGACCTAACTGGTTGAAGCGCCCTTAAACCCAATAAACTCAATAATTATCACCCGCTCATCGTCTCGATTGGCCATAGTTACGAAAATATGAGACGTTAAGCCCCATTAATCAATCAATCAATCCTTCAGACTGTTTAGGCAAGATTGCCTTTTTACACGGTTTAATCCGATTGGCATGTATCACCGTTTCCTTGCTTTTACCTAACTTTAGTCTGTAATTCTCATTACTGACCTTCTCTAGGACCTATATGGCCCGCGCCATCGATACGCCAGCTTTTTATTTACGCCCTCCTTCGTTGCCGTGTCCTGTAAATATTCATACTGTCCGACACTATACGATTGTGGGTTTGCCTTTCGGTCGTAAGTGCAGTCCACACCCCAATCCCCTTTCCTCCCATTATCCCTTTCCTCACGTGCCCTCCTACATGCCCTTTTCCTCCAAAGAGCCCCCAATTTCATCTTCATTATCACCCACTCATCGTCTTGATTAGCCTAGTTGCAAAAATATAAGACGTTAAGCCCAAATATCAATCATCAATGTTCTTTTGCGACTCTCGAGATTTCCGGTTATTCTGCCGTACTATAGCTCATAAGCGTCATTGAGCCGGTCAGCTAACTGTTGTTGCGCAGCTGACTCATGCCCAACCAGCTAAGGCTGTAGGCAAGGAAATCTCACGCCCATGCAGCAAATAGTATGGTGAAAATCCGGTTACATCGTTAGGCGTACTGCGATATGCCATCATGGCGTATGGAACGAATCTGTCCCATGTTCTCTGATCTTTTCCTACGTACTGCGCGATCATATCCGCTATACTCTTGTGTAAACGTTCGACTTTACCATTTCCAGCTGGATGATAGGCTGATGTAGTCGGCGTTCTATTCCCCAGCAACCGGCAGGTCTCCCTCATGAGTGCCGACACAAACAGTCGTCCTTGATCCGTCAACAGTTTTTTAGGCGTACCCCAACGCGTCACAATCTTCTCGACAAACTCACGAACAATCGTTACCGCCGTTTGGTCCTGGATTGGAATCACCTCACAGTATCGTAAAAAGTGGTCAATGAAGGTTAGCAAGTATTTATTACCTGAAGAGCTAGTAGGGAGAGGTCCTACTATGTCCATGACCCGTCTCGGCCCGGGGTAGAATAGGCCCAGAGTGACTCTGCTAGTCGTAAGAGGCGACAAAAGGAAACCTTGTCCCTTCCCCCCCACTGTCCCACTGAATATTTCTCCTCCCACTTGGCCCTGCCCTCCCTTGCTGGACTCCCGTATGACGACCCATGCGACGTACAATGGATCTGATTCGGAGGTGGCTTTATTCTTCATCATCATTTTTCTCATCTTCATTATCACCCACTCATCGTCTCGATTAGCCTTTGAAAAAAGCAACGCTTTTTCGTTTTCGTTAATGAAGTTTGGAATCTCGTTTTTAACAATATCCAGTCTTCTAGTGTGGCGCAGCCGTCACTTATTCGTTGTAAAAGGTCACATAATTGTTGTTGTTTGGGATTATCGCCTACCTGTCTTTGTACTATTGAAAGGATGTGGCAATATTGAAATGAGCGGTAGGCAAGCTGGCCGTCGTTTGAAATACCGAAGTTGCTGGTATTTTCAGAGTGTAGAGCTCGATCACAAACGGGTGGAAGTTGTTTGATATCGCCAAACAGGTATACAAATAAATTTCCGAATGGATGTACAGCGTCTTTTGGTTTCCCTTGGCGACATCTCTTGTCGATCATCACCATTAGTGTGCAACCAATCATGCTGTATTCGTCAATTAAAATGAAAATGCAATTTGTCATGGTTGTTTGGCATTTCCGGGCCTCTTCGCCACTCAAATCGTGAAATTTTGTTGTATTTGTGCCAATATGAAATGTTGAATGTATTGTGCTACCATTGATGTTGAATGCCGCCACTCCGGTAGGTGCTACCAAAACAAACAATGTTTCACCCAATTCTTGTTTCATTTTTTGAGTCATAGCTTTGATTAGTGGACATTTTCCTGTACCAGCAGATCCTTGAACTATTACTTTTCGAATGATGTAATTGTTTATATCATTATTTGTTTTTAGTAAATGTATTTGACATTGTAAAATGTCAATTAGTCGTTGTTGCTCAGATGTTAAAGTAATTGTCCTGCCCATGGACTGCTACCTTATCGCGGTGGGCAGGTTTGCGTGCTTTAATGATTCCTAGAGCTATGCCGGCGAAAGCGTATGCTTCTGGTAGGGCCACCCTAGCCGGACTGGTCGAGGAGGAGAAGTCAGACGAAGTACAGTCCACACCCCAATCCCCTTTCCTCCACCTCCCCCTTTCCTCACGCTCCCTCCTACTTGCCCCTTTCCTCCAAACAGCCCCCTATTTCATCTTCATATTTCACCCACTCATTGTCTCGATTAGCCTCGTTGCAAAAATATGAGACGCCCAAATATCTATCATTAAAGTAATTGTAAAGTTTGCTTCTTCAAATGGTGTTAGTCTAATGTTTCGCACATCGTTTATGAAGCTGGCTACAGTTTCAATGTTGGGATATTTGGAATAGGAATTCAATATTGATCGTGACTATTCTATAATTATAAGAGATTGATTGATTGATTAATGGGGCTTAACGTCTCATATTTATGCAACGATGGCTAATCGAGACGATGAGTGGGTGATAATGAAGATGAGAAAGATGATAATGAAGAATAAAGCCACATCCGAATCGGATCCATTGTACGTCGCGTGAGTTGTCATACGAGAGTCCAGCAAGGGAGGGCAGGGCCAAGTGGGAGGAGAAATATTCAATGGGACAGTGGGGGGGAAAGGGGATTGGGGTGTGGACTGCACTTCGTCTGACTTCTCCTCGACCAGTCCGGCTTGGGTGGCCCTACCAGAAGCATACCCAGCAAACACAAGTGGCGGTTCCCGCAGTAAACCCGCAGTACCTTCCCATGCGGGTTTGGTGCGGGTAATCCGTACTGGCCCCTTGAGAAAGTGATAACCGGGTCGGTAGCGGGACCCATGCGGTCCTACCCGCAGTCGAGTGCGGGATGAATGCGGGTTTTCCCATACCATGCCAGCTCCCTAGTTCTATTCCACACATTACCCGCATGGTATAACTACTACTCCCGCAGTGTGGGTTTCATGCAGGGTTGGCCCGCAGTATTCAAGCACTGTGTAGGTACACTGCCCATACCGCACCCGCACAGATAGCTAAATTCCTGGGTGCACCCCACGCACTGCCAGCACGGTATACATACTTTTCCTGTGGTGTTAAATCGCTGATTATGCACTGTGCCCGATATCAATAATATTGGTAGAAATATGTTAACGATTCCATGGAATAGCATACTACGCGCACGTGAGTAAACACGTACACTGATAGTACGTCATTCCCTGGAATCTTTGTATTTCTACTAATTATAGAACCGTCCTATAGAAGCATTATACGTACATGTGATGGCTTGTTGGTCTAGTTCCCTGCGGCTCGTTCGTCCAGCTGTGAAGCTCGTTGGTCTAGTGGTACTGTGGGAATTAATTCGTGCTTCCAATGCAGAGGGTCTTGAGTTCAAATCCCGGTTCAGGCTTATATTTTTTTTTATTTTGGCACTTGACTTCAATTTTGATCTTAGCATTATTGACCTATACATGTAAATGCGACTTTGGAGCCCCCATAGTAACGCAACGTATAAGTTGTATAAATGTCCCCCACTGAAAATAAGTATTTGTATCTTATAAGTGGCCGTATACGCTAAAAATACAAATTTATTTATTTTATGGAGCCTGTATTGTAATGGCTTGTTGGTCTAGTCTTAATCAGTACAGAATTGATAGTAATTTAGTGAATAACATGCATGTGGACTAGAAACAATTTGATTAAAAATATTCAAATTTGTACTTAAAAAAAACCATTTCTAATTACATTTTGTCCAAAACGTAGTTTGAGCACTTCATTCAATAAGTAATGAGCATGCTTGATTGAGAAAATACACTGAAAATATTGTAATTGCCAATTAAACCAAACAGTACAAATAAGATGTACCTACTTCAAGCCACAAAAAACCAAGCTTGAATGTCTGCAAGCTATATAACAGCTTACATGGACAGTACTTCCACTGGGCAGTATGATTTAATCATATTCGACTTAAGCTTAGGCCCGGTTTTTCAATCGGTCATTAACGGGCCCGTTAGCCGACATCCGTTATCTGCATACGGTTTTCTGGGTTACAAATTACGGCCCCGTTAAAGACCCGTTAACCGATTGAAAAACCAGGCATTAGTAGTCACCTCACAGTAAATATACAAATTGTACACACCATAAGCCAAAAGCACAATACATATATTGACCTGCTGATGGTAAGCCAAAACTGCATAAATTAATTACCTTATAAAAATCATTGTATTTTTTTGTAATTGGCCTACTGTAAAATCTTACAGTAAATCTTCAACATCTCACATATATATATATTAGGGTACATCTGTGTAGTTTCTCACTCTGTCCTCAAAGATATTTATTCTTATGATATATAAGATTAAAGATGTAGGCCTGTATGGAAAACCATTATAGATTGTAAAATGAATTGGAAATTAAAAACCAGGAGATAGGGTGCCAATGATCAGTTGAACTAAATATCAATACAGTACTCAACTAATATATCTAATTGCGTATTTAATTAAGGAAATATAAACAGTATAAACTTACATCAATAATAGTAAATACAAAATACAGTACATGACATCCACTTTGAACAGCAGTTTCTGATTGGGAACAAATGATTGTTACCGTGCTTAATAGCTACGATATAATGAGTTCCACCTAGGTATGTGCAAGTAGGCCTACTTCAAATTCGAGTCGAGTCGAGTAGTTGGTAAATACCACGCAAGGAAAAAACCAATTTTAATATTCATTAAATTAGAATATCCTTGATGAAGATGAACTGTGTTTACATTAGATTTCTGAACTATAACAACAAGAAAAACGCTATAATCATAATGTTGTTCATTTAAATAATGATTCAAGTACCAGTAAACAAAACTTCACCTTATCGTTACATAATTATTCAGTAAGTTAACATTGTTCTCATGGAGATTCGTCCGATTCGACGATGCCACTAATAAATCGACGTCGTAAGCGTAAAAACGTACTAATGATGAACAGATCCTGAAATTTGACTGATAACCTATCTACGTATTTTGCTTTATTTTGCAATTTCCCGGTGCTCTTGGAGATACCTAGTGCGTCCCACAGCGGGCCAATCTCGAGCGAGTGAGCGACCTTCAGTTCCACTTATTGCCGCTGCCAGCCTGCCGCCCGCTCGACAGATACACTCAACGCCCCCTCACCCTCACATGCATCGCCACGTAAAATAGGCACGCCGGCACATAAAATTGAGATAGTTTACTAATAACCTTCACAGTCTGAGTATGGATTCCCATTCTTCCGATGGAACTTGGATGAGTGGGCCGGTTCTGGTTCTTCTTCCAATTGTAGGCCTCATTCCTCCTCAAGAGTCTCCTCTTCATCTTCTAACTGGTGATGAGCATCAGCCTCGTGTTCTGACACTACTTCTGGCTGATTTGTGGTACTTGACTTGGGAAACTGGACTGGCACTGATTTTTTTCAAGCGTGAACCCCGTCCTCCATCCATATCCCGGGCATTGCGCAGCCATACTTTGATAACATTTTCCACATCACAAACTTTGATGTTTGGCCGGGTCACTCCTGCAGCAACTTAAAAAAAATAATTTTCCATTAGCTTACACATGAACATGATGAGTAGGAATATTAGAGAAAGAATGAGGTGCAGATGTATTTTAACCCTTTAGCCTATAGTGTACCTCACCTACCTAGCTACATATTTTACAACAATTTACTTGGAAACGGCTTTTGTTTATCGGAATAGGTTTGTTTTAGTGTTCAGTTTAGCCTAAAAAAATGCTCCTACATCATCACATTTTCTGAGTTTAAAGGGGAGACTGAGTCCAGGGTTAATTGCAGTATGTGGACTCGGCATTACGTATAGCAAAAAGTGTGTTAGTTTCTTAAATGTTAACAGCCCATTTACAAAAGCAAGCAGGCCTACACAATAATGTTAAACCTGATATGCCTTCTCCCCACCCCACCCCTAACAACATGGGTGGCGAAACATTAAGTGAAAACTGTGTACCGACACGACGAAACAACCCAGAAGAAAATAAATCTGTTCCCAATAATGTAATTATTAGTTTTGTGATACAAAAAAAAATAGATGTTAATCAATTTACAACAAAGCATTTTAGATCTGACATAAAAATCCTGCACAATAGGTTTAACAAAGGCCTACTCAATAGTCAACAAGTTTTAAGAAATTCCATTATTATAGTCAACTAATGGTACGTTTACAGCTACGCGTTGCGAGCGAAGTGAGGGCGCGAGCTCCAATCAGCGGCCGAGTTTCACGCAAAGAAGTTAATAGTTTCACGCAAAGAAGTTAATAGTTTCACGCAAACTCGACCACTGATTGGAGCTCGCGCCTTCGCTTCGTTCGCAACGCGTAGCTGTAAATCGACTATAACAATTACTGTAATATAGGCACTATCGCTTAATACAGGAAGCTTCTGTCGATTTTTGAAGACAGCTGGCCTAGCGGCTTGGAGTTAAACTAGGTGAATGATCGACGCGAATTTCACTCACTGCATCTAAAGCTGCCAAATTTTGTTATCGACTGGCTTGCGATCTAGCGGCTATCTAGAGGCTTGGTGTTCACTTTATACGCGAACTTGTGTCGCCATGCGCTCAGTATGTGCTCGGTGTTAAACTGGACCAGTTTCCTGTATTAAGCGATAGCGTCTAATACAGTATTTAGTATTAGGTAGTTAGGTCTTGAATATTTGGTATAAATGAACTTACGTTTAATAAGATTAAAATCGAAAAGCGGAAAATAGCAGTGACAGCTAGGCTATGTACGAATACCACCCCACATCACGATTGACTAATGATTGATTGACCCATTGACCCATCACGCGCACCATCTCATCAGTCGCATAAGATATGGGTTGTGATTGAATAAATAAAAAAACGGACGCATCGCACGGATCAGACATATACATGGGTTCGGATCTGCGCACATTTCGTGGAACCAATTTGACGTGTACATAGTTTCAAAACTGTGTGGAAAGTGTCGGATATAGCCCTACGTAGTCGAGTCATGCTCTTTGGGTAGGTCTATATTTCAGTGCAAAGCTTATTACATACCATGGTTTGGTCACAACAACAGCCATTACATTGTTGGCTACGTTGAACAAGGCAACTAAGGCATACTTCCCACTTCCATCTCAGCCTGTGCTAGCTAGTACCCTACATGGACTAGATTTGTGTGATAGGGCCTACAACAGATAGGCCTACTTAGCCAGTAGATTGAGAAGGCCCTCGGCATAACCTAGTCTGAAATCTTCTCCCAACGTAGGAAGGGCGTAAACGTAGTATTTAGATCAGGCCTAGGTTATGTTTGTAAGCATGAGCTGAATTTGGGTCCTAGTACCGAGTAGGCCCTAGGCCTAGTTGGTGCTTGTTTAGCGTAGGCCTATGAAAGGAACTAAACTTGATTGGTCTAGGCTTAGCCAAGGCCCCTAGCATGAGCAACATCTATGTTAGGCCTAGCCTAGGCGTCAGGATACCGGTCAATGTGAAATATAGAATAGGCCTATGCCTACAATTAGATTAGAGGTTAGTAGGCCTAACCCTAATCTTCGAATTGATTGAATTTTTCGTCTAAAAATCGAGCCTGATAGGCCTAAGCCCTAGGCCTAAGATGATTTGTACAAAAGTGATCCCCTAAGCCCTTCATTGCTGAGAAGGTGCTTGGTTTTTCATGAATTTTAGCGATAGCTAAGCTAGCCCTAGCTACATGCAAATGATGTCTGTGCACAGTACAACAGTTGGTTGTGATAGGGCCTAGGCCTACATGAAATCTGAAATGTCCTAGGCCTAGGCTAGGCCTAGGCCTAAGCATGCTAGGGCCTAGGGAGGGTAGGCCTTATGGTTATGTAGGCCCTAGGCCTAGGCTAGGCCTAGGCCTATTCGAGAATATTACTGAACTATATTCAAATAGTTCCGTAGCTATTGACCAATGCATAGAGAAATAATGCAGGGACCAATGTTGCATTGTAAATAAGTAGTCAAAGCCATCCACTCTTACCTTTCCGCTTTTCCGGCTTACGCTATCGTCACTCCAGTCAAAATCACATCCTCCATTGCTCCTTCTCCATGCGGTGCGGTGCACTGCCTTCTCTGCTTTCGAAGCGCAGCGCTACTTGGGCGCAATATTCAAACTCCATGTTCAAACCGTAAAACTGTAATAACTAATAACATTATTAGGCTAGGTTAAGTTGTATACCATAAAGCGCAAATTATCAACAGAATGTGTTTTAGTCTGCCGTGTAATATGCATAAGAAGATGAACTTACCCAATTATGTTCCGATCGATGCCCGATGAATGTTCAAACTTGATGAACACAACCGCCTGCTCGTATGTCAATCAATGCTTTGTATATTAAGCATAGGATGGTGATTCACACGTTTTTGACAGACATTAAAAAATAATTTGTATGCACATTAAATAAATTCAATTTTATTTTTTATAGTCTACCACTCAACCCACTCAGTAAGACATGATTTTCAGTGGGGGACATATTTTACACATTTACTGTCATCATTCCTGACGGCTCCGTTTACATTTACACCAGATAGACATAGCAACTTCAAATGTTGAAAATTCATGCCCAAACCGGGAACCAAACCCTAGACCTTCTACATTGGAAGCATAAATAAACATACTAGATCCAACAAGCCACACACGTACTAGAACAACGAGGTATTTTTTTATTTTATAGATTTATTTCAATATGAATCTATGAAGACGCACGCTATGGTAATGTTGGTTTTGCCATTCAATGGAAAGTGGCATAGGAAGGTGGAATAGGGATACAGGAAGGTGGGATACACCCTCTCATATAAATGCATATTTTCCAATCCTGTCACGAGTCCATTCATTTTTAAAGGTTCTAAAATGAACGACGTAATTCGGCACAATCTAGAAAATGCACACATTTTCACCACAGTTTCAAATCTTATAAAATGCACGATCACAATAGAGAGATGGAGATGGAAAACTTATAAAATATAGGCTACTAGTGGCCGGTGGGGCTACGATTTCGTTTTTGAGCAGATTTGTGAGGTTTTGGAATGACTTATCTCAAAATTAATGGTACGAATTAAATCGGTAAGTTGAAAACTATTGCTTACTCTTTGATGTTGTGATTGTCTCAACGATGTATTATTAGAAATTAAAGTTCAACTGTGCATCATCATAACACGTGACTTAATGCGGGGATAATCGCAATATTCTTTGCTCCAATAACTGTATGGGATCAACGAAGGAAAATGTACTGTGCCAGTGTGGTTTTGTTTGGGGAAATATGTACCTTACCCATACACAATCCCCACATGATTAATTGGTTAGATCCCCTAGGGGTGTCAGAGCACCGGGCCCGTGTGGGTATACTGTGGGAAAAATCTGTCGAAAATGTATATGTAAAACCCACACTTACCCCATACACGGCCCACACAGTCAAATATAGGCGGTCCCACACCCCGCACTCCGACGGCAGTGTCCATACGTTTCCCGCACTGTTACCGAACTCTACCCACAGTCGTGTGTTTGCTGGGTACGCTTCCGCCGGCATAGCTCTCGGGATCAACAAAGCACGCAAACCTGCCCACCACGATAAGGTGGCAGTCCCTGGGCAGGTCTATAATTATAAGGTAATACCAATTAAATAATCATAAGCATTCGACTTACCACCGGCGCGGGTGTTTTGATAATTGCACTCGATTGAAAATAAAAACATATTTGAATCCAATAACGATTGTGACTATTGGATCTTGCGGGGTGACATTGTTGCCAGATAAACACGCTCCCAAGAGAGCCCCTACGTACGGGACACCTAGGGGTCTTCTATGAGTACCAGTGTCCAACACACCCCTAGGGGCACCCGGTGCTACGGGACCACTAGGGGACGACTGTGAATTCCAGCCTACCTGTCCTGGACCTGTGGGTATAATCGGTGAATACTTGATTTAATCCCAGCATTCGCCATTATGGCCGAGGAAAACAATGGACAGACCTTCCGACTGATTTGCCACTACCCGGTATCGAATCGGCGACTTGCCGACTTCTGACCTGTGTGTTACGGCTCAGACACCTTTATCGTTTGTGAAACGTTGCGTATCATAATAAGTTGGTTTGATTATTTGGGCTTAGCGTCTCATATTTTTGCAACGAGGCTAATCGAGACAATGAGTGGGTGATATATGAAGATGAAATAGGGGGCTGTTTGGAGGAAAGGGGCCAATAGGAGGGCGGGGGTGGCAAGGGGAAGGTGGAGGAAAGGGGCTTGGGGTGTGGACTGCACTTCGTCTGACTTCTCTTCCTCGACCAGTCCGGCTAGGGTGGCCCTACCAGAAGCATACGCTTCCGCCGGCATAGCTCTAGGAATCATTAAAGCACGCAAACCTGCCCACCGCAATAAGGTAGCAGTCCATGGGCAGGATAATAAGTTGGTGTATGTGCTAAACTGTAAGACCAAACTTAAAATATCATTGGTATAAGATATAACAAAATACAGATAAAACTTTACTGACAAGACATCTGGATGGTGAACATCTACTTCTTTATCTGACCCTGATTAGAAGAAACAACAATAAGCTACATGATTTGACAAGTAGGCTATAAATGTCCACACTGTATAATAATCTACCTTACTGACTTTGAATGTTCTGTAAAGACTGGTTGAATTACTTAGTTGGGGTTTTAGAACACACAACAACGTCACGGTAAATAGTGGCCCACTAGGACTGGTGATGTAGGCTATTTACTTTTAGATAGAGATTCAAAAAGCAATTCTTAGCACATATCAACACATCTTTTGTATTTATCAAACACAATATAGGCCACAAAACCGACCCTTGTGGGACGCCACATTCACAATTGTAATTATTATATTGTAGATCCATCAACTCGTACCCGATGTTTTCTCCATGTGCGATAATCAGCAATCCACTTCAAAGCTCGACAGTTCTACATTTTCCAGTTGGACGGTCTGCCCGTCTGGGTCCGGGGAAGAATAGGCCCAGAGTGACTCTGCTAGTCGTAAGAGGCGACAGAAGGAGACCCTGTCCCTTTCCCCCCACTGTCCCACTGAATATTTCTCTTCCCACTTGGCTTTTCTCTCCCTTGCTGGACTCCCGTATGACGACCCACGCAACGTACAATGGATCTGATTCGGAGGTGGCTTTATTCTTCATCATCATCTTTCTCGTCTTTATTATCACCCGCTCATCGTCTCGATTAGCCGTAATTGCATAAATATGAGACGTTAAGCCCCATTTATCAATCAATCAGTTGGATGGTCGTTGATGCCGCTACCAAGGATGATGAATTCTAAAGTTCTGAGTTTGCAGCAATTATATATACTGGATTGAAGGTTTTACGAGGAAACTTTAAAAAACAATAAACAGTGTTTGGTGCTATAATAAAGAACGACTTATTGCCCGTACTCGGATTTTATAAAAAAAGATGACTGCCCTCTCCCCACCCACCCCTCTGTGCCACTGAAGATTTCTCCACCCACTAGGCCCTGCCCTTCCTTGCTGCCCTCCATTAAAACGACCCTCGCGATGTGTAATGCCTTTTTGAATACATGCGATAACATTTTGTGACTCCACCTAGCAAAGTGCTTAATTAAAGAAATACGTGGAACTAAGGTTGCATAAGGTTAATATTATTCATGAGTGTTTCTGTATGAAGTTATTTCATTATCTGTCTCACTTCAATCTTTGTGACTCGGAACTCTCGACTCATCGAATAACTTAGCTCAAAACCAGAAGTTCTACATACTTGCCCATCCCTGGTAGTTAACACAATAGCATTGGGCAGTTTTACTAAGCTGTTTTCTTTAACAACTGTTTTGTACAAAACTGGGCATTTGTCATACTGGGCATTGAAACGTCGTCGTCGTCGTTCTAGAGAAACAGTTATATGGTCTGCATTTCATTTACCACCAGCACCGCTGACTATGGACGAAGTGACGAAGCCCGACGGGGCACCGAAACATTACTATGTCTGTTGAAGAGACCAGATGTCGGTGACGCCCTCACTCAAAGCAGGTATTGTTATTATATAGTCAGGGCTTTTTTCGGTCTTGTCCAGGCTTACACAAGAGGCTTACCGGTAAAATTAAAATCTCTCACTATATAGCCGGTACGCCACAATTAGCTTAGAAGCGAAAGAATTACTATTACATGTAACAATTACTACCAAATATATTTGCAATATAATGGTGTCGCCACCTTCGCGACCACTCTATCAGTTCTTAGGAAGGATAATTTGGTTTGTTCTGTTCTTTGTTGAAAATGCCGAATGTCAACATTTTGTCAAGGGAAGCTTCCGGGAACCGCATGAGAGAATTGACCCATTCTCACTTTCCTGTTTTCCAGGAAAGCGCCGTTTCAATGCACACACAATGTTTGTGTGGTGGGCGGCTGGATGGGGGGGGGGGGGCCTGCCCAGGGACTGCCACCTTATCGTGGTGGGCAGGTTTGCGTGCTTTGTTGATCCCGAGAGCTATGCCGGCGGAAGCGTATGCTTCTGGTAGGGCCACCCAAGCCGGACTGGTCGAGGAGGAAAAGTCAGACGAAGTGCAGTCCACACCCCAATCCCCTTTCCCCCCCACTGTCCCATTGAATATTTCTCCTCCCACTTGGCCCTGCCCTCCCTTGCTGGACTCCCGTATGACGACTCACGCGACGTACAATGGATCTGATTCGGATGTGGCTTTATTCTTCATTATCATCTTTCTCATCTTCATTATCACCCGCTCATCGTCTCGATTAGCAATCGTTGCATAAAAATGAGACGTTAAGCCCCATTAATCAATCAATCAATCGGGGGGGGGGGGGGGGGGGGGGGGCAATGGATTGTAGATACTGTGGGGTGGATGTAATGTTGTAGTTTTGTTTCCTCGAGAGTGACGAGTGAAGATGTCGTGTATAATGGCTTCAAAGTACAAAATGAACCGAGAAACCACTTCTTATTTTCAATTCAACCTTCAAACAGGCGCGTAAAAACATGGAAGGGGGGGGCAAAGGGGGAATTTACCTACACTACTTTCTGACCCCCCTTCCCTTCCCTCCCCACAGATCTAGTCTCAAATTCAATGAGACATATCACATGGAAATCAATCAAAAACTTTACATAGCCTTGTTCTTCAGATTCAAGTTGTTCTTCAAGCTTCAAGCACAAACATAGCCTTGGCACACAAATGAAGCATAACTGTAAGTCTTGAAAGTTAAATGCTAATATCAACTGTATGTATACCAATAAATGAAGCTTCAACTTCAAGTACAAACGTAATCTGTGTACGCATATGAAGCATAACTGTAAGTCCTGAAAGTGGAAACGTACTATAAACTGTATGTTTATTGTATACCAATAAATGAAGCTTCAACTTCAAGTACAAACGTAACCTGTGTACGCATATGAAGTATGACTGTAAGTCCTGAAAGTGGAAACATACTATCAACTGTAATATATGTTGCGTATATATTGCAGGTGCAGAAGAAGTGTGGCGTCCTGTTCCTGATAGCGGCGTGCAGAGTGGCAAGAGGTTTCATTGCGCTAGCTGTCCCTCGAGCTGCGAGAGCAAAGCATGACTGTGGTCGCAAAGATCGTCACAATTGTCCAGCTTGTGAAAAAACATTACCAATGAGGTGTTACTTATTAGGACACATAACATATTGATAGTTGTGTTTACACATTTAAATCAGGATAGTGGAACATATAAATTGATCGATTCTTATATCCCGTTTACTTTTTGCATCTTTGTTACACCTGCCCAGGGACTGCTACCTTATTGCGGTGGGCAGGTTTGCGTGCTTTGTTGATCCCGAGAGCTATGCCGGCGGAAGCGTATGCTTCTGGTAGGGCCTCCCTAGCCGGACTGGTCGAGGAGGAGAAGTCAGACGAAGTGCAGTCCACACCCCAATCCCCTTTCCCCCCACTGTCCCATTGAATATTTCTCCTCCCACTTGGCCCTGCCCTCCCTTGCTGGACTCCCGTATGACGACTCACGCGACGTACAATGGATCTGATTCGGATGTGGCTTTATTCTTCATTATCATCTTTCTCATCTTCATAATCACCCGCTCATCGTCTCGATTAGCCATCGTTGCATTAATATGAGACGTTAAGCTCCATTAATCAATCTTTAGTCCATCCTCACAACGCGCATAATGTCACAGGAAATAGGAGGTTTATCCTGTTAGTATGCACTGAGGGTGTTGTTAGGAGATCCTACTTATAGGAAGTCTGTACTGAAGATAGCTTCGTCTGTTCTTAAGAGCTCCTTTGTCTTTCTTACTTAGGACTTAGGAGGCACCTCTTAATTTTAAGATGTCCTAGGAAAGACTAACGAGGTCCCTCTTAGGAGATTTTAAAATTAAGAGGTATCTCCTATTTGATTGCGATCATAATTACTGCAATAGATTTCTTTGATTACCTACCCCTGTTTCTTCTTTTTGCACTGGGCCCCATGATAAAGCATAGAAAACAGTGCAAAACATACCAAAGGCGTAGGTAAATCAATCGAACCAATCAATGGTATAATGACTAAGTATTTACCAGATAATACATGCATTTCAATGCCGGTAACCATTAAACAATCGTAACATAATATGTGCTCTGTGAATGGTTGTTGGGCGAGCCTGAGGAAAGGCTGAGTTGAGGAGCACATGAGAAACGACTACGCATTTGACCCGGAGTGTGTGTTGTATTTTTTTACGGTATTTGCACATCACTAAAAAACAGGACAATAATGATTAAATCTCAACAACCTTAATGAAACAAATGCAGTTAACAATCTAGGCATCGTTGCTAATGTTTAGCCTACTTAGTAAATAGTTATTACATATATCGTAAAGGGAGAATTCCACCAACTTAAAAATATCCCGGTCGCCAGATGCAGGGGTCATACAAAAAAGAAAAACGTAAAAAAAACTAGCAAATACTTCCAAACTTTAAAAATAATGTATGAGGCCAATAAATACCAACATTTATGATTTAACATATTTTGGTCAACTTTGCTAATTTTAAATACATAATGAATGTTACTAAACAAAAATTGCTAATAATTAATTTCAAGAAAAGAAAAACACGGCAGTAAATTAACACAAGAGACTTTCTAGCAGTTTATCGTAGAATTTAGGCCCCCCAACATAAATGTTTTTGATTTCACTCTCTGACCTCAGTGGCGTAGCCATTCGGCAATTTCATGTTTGATGGCCGAGTGCTCTGGCCCACTGCAGGCCAAGACCTTCGGCACAGCATCTGATGAACCAAAAATACTATGGGGTTATATCTATCTAATAGTGTCCATACTTCTGTACACAGATACGTGGTGTGTATGAAGCTATGTGGTAGGCTTAGGCCTACCTAGGCCTACCCTAGGGCAACCATAACCATAAACATGAAGACATATGAACTAAATATAACAAGATGGTATCACTCACCAAAGCTTTATTGACGAAGGATTTTGCTTGACGAACTACACAATTTTAAGTAAACTTATTATTAATAACCCCTATAATAGACTTTATTAAGGCTCAAGCCACTGCGTACAACCTGCGAAATCAAAGTGAGCGTGCCTGAGCGCTCAAGCCTCGCAAGCGTCATTGCATCAGCATTGGTGGATTCTTCCTTTACAGGAGGTTGTTCGGAGGAATCTAAAACATCCTAATAGGATATCCGAATTCTAGCTCTTGCTTCCTAGTTTCAGTACATGAAACTATTTCTATGAGGTTGTTAGGAGGGATCTAGAACATCCTAAAAGGATATCCTAGTTTTAGCACTGGCTTCCTTATTTGAGTATCTCCTCAGGAGGATCTCCTGTGTTTGCTGGGTAATCAATCAATTCTCCGAATTGGCCTTGCCCTCCCTTGCTGGACTCCCGTATGACGACCCAAGCGACGTACAATGGATCTGATTCGGATGTGGCTTTATTCTTCATCTTAAACATGCAACAATTCCTCGTCCAATCCTCGAAGTTCTTTTGGTGTGTCCAGTCGAGCTCGAAGTACGACCAATTGGAAAATTTGATGAAACGAGTCCGGATGTCCTGTGGTGGGAACCACAACCCAAGGCGGATCATTCGGGCCAGGCGATATAGTTGCCTGTTCGTCATTTCTATTGTATAACATTATAATAACAAAGTTTGGCCTACTTGATATTCGTGCTTGACAAAAATCAACGAGTGAAATATTACTCAAATGTATTACCAAATAATGCAAGGCCTGCTTGCTGTGTTTGGTAAAAACTTCTCATCTTGGTAATGTGTGCTTTTGTACCAGCGTGCTTTTTAAAGTCGGCAAGTTGTGGGCGCAAAGTGGTTTTGCATACAGTGCAGAAGGCATCGCCCTCCTTCGGATGACCGGATGGTGCTGGTTTTAACCATCCGACAGAAAAAACAATTTTTCAATACCTCGACACTAGCACTCCTTTTTCTCTGCACTACCTCCCCGGCTTGAAGCTGATTTGAATCTGTTATCTCCGATCCCACAGGACTCCGGCTACAAACTTGTCCCTGTGTTCTTAGGGCGACCAATCAGAAGGCTCAAATATAGGGACGTCATGGAAGATTTTGAATTTGGTTTACCCTAACTAAGGGGGTGTAGTGGCCTAAAAATGGATTAGCCTGCTACTTAGCCAATGGAAATATCCCGTCTCGGCCCGGGGTAGAATAGGCCCAGAGTGACTCTGCTAGTCGTAAGAGGCGACAAAAAGAGACCCTGTCCCTTCCCTCCCACTGTCCCACTGAATATTTGTCCTCCCACTTGGCCCTGCCCACCCTTGCTGGACTCCCGTATGAAGACTCACGCGACGTACAATGGATCTGATTCGGATGTGGCTTTATTCTTCATTATCATCTTTCTCATCTTCATTATCACCCGCTCATCGTCTCGATTAGCCATCGTTGCATAAATATGAGACGTTAAGCCCCATCAATCAATCATTGAAATGGAAATTCTCACCCTCGGCGTGGTAGCAACCTCTGACCTCCCCTCCAAGACAAATACCAGACCGTCGTTAAAAATGTCCAATAATTTAGAAAACTGATACTTTTCTGAGTGGTTTCCCCGGACCTGGTACACATGTGGCTTTTAAGAACACCCAACAAACCACATTCTCTCTCATACATTCTCACACACATTCTCTCTCACTCAAATGTTTTTGGCGTCGTGTTACTTCTACACCATATTCTTGGAGCATTCTGAGGCCTAATGGGAGCATGAACAAGAAAACTGGAATTAGATAATAGATCATTGATTTTATAGTACAAATATCAAATAGACAAGGTAACACGTGTAGTTAATACTCACATTCCCTTCGTATTTCGTGATTGGCGTACGAATGTTTGCCAAGGGACCGCTTGAACGAGCTCCAGGGCACTGTCTTCTGTCCTTCAAAGAATTGGGCCCTAGTTTCGGTAACCTCATCTGAGAGGGCACGCACCCCCAGTTTGTGTACCAATTTTAAGTGGCGCATAAGCCTAGTTTGCTGATTGCCGCATAAACGGCACGTAGGCCGCGCCGTATTCCTTTTCTGAAACAAAACCACAAAACTCTCAGTGAAGTCCCCATCATTTACATATACAGTTTATTCTTTAGAAAAACTTTCTATTGTTCGCACTCGACTCACATTTATTTGAGCTTCCTGATCTTCAGAGTCCTCAGAGCTCGAATCATTCAACTGAAAATAAAAATATAACGGATTTCAATATTGATCTTGACTATTCTATACGAGTAAGGCAATACCAATAAAATAATCATAAGCATTCGACTTACCACCGGCGCTTATTCCCTAATATAGATCAGACCACCACGAGCTTGAAAATTATTTTTTCTTGTAGCGTTATTATTCCTGCCCAGAGACTGCCACCTTATCGTGGATGGGCAGGTTTGCGTGTTTTGTTGTTCCCGAGAGCTATGCCGGCGGAAGCGTATGCTTCTGGTAGGGCCACCCTAGCCGGACTGGTCGAGGAGGAGAAGTCAGACGAAGCGCAGTCCACACCCCAATCCCCTTTTCTCCCCCTTCCCCTTTCGACCCCCGCCCTCCTATTGGCCCCTTTCCTCCGAACAGCCCCCTATTTCATTTTCATATATCACCCACTCATTGTCTCGATTAGCCTCGTTGCAAAAATATGAGACGTTAAGCCCAAATAATCAAATTTAGTAAATTAAATTATTTATTTTTTATTTATTTTGATTTATTAAAATTATATAATAATATTGTTACACATAGTTATATAATATATATAATTATATTTAATAAAACATTGTGTTCATTATAGTTGGGATTGGTAATAGAAAATTGGAATTTGACAAGAAGAAGCATACTGTATAGAAAAACGAGAAAATATTACATTATATAGTTAAGCATTCATAGAAATAGAATGTTAAGTACATTATTTTCAAACAATTTGAATTAAAAGACTACCAACCTGGTAAACCATACAGCAATAACGCAATACAAAAATGAAGCATTGGTTATGCAAAGGACGATAAATATTCTTAAACATTAAAATAACAATTTGATAAGTAAGAAATGTGACTTGCAGAACCATATTGAGTACATTGATTAAATAACTTAAGTAGGATAATATTATTAAATTCTGAAGAAATATTATATAATATATAGAATATCACAAATGGCCAACTTTATGACTAAGTGGAAGTAACAGTTTATGTTCGTGTAAAATGCAAGAGAGACAACAAAGATTTAGAAGAAAAGATATCATAGAAGGTCAAAGTTTATAAAGAGGTCCCAGGCCAAAGAAAACACATCTACACGCCCCCGACCACCCCCCCCCCCCCACAACCCATCACCCTCAAAAGTTGCTGACTGCACCGTGCCACACAATAGTCGGTATCGGGATCGCAAACACAATACAGACATCGAGTCACTACATAAATATTATCTTGGTTATAGTGTATTCACAATTTTGTTAGCAATATTCATTAAGTCCCCCCCCCCCCCCCCCCACCAGACCGTGAACATCTAAACTTGATTGTGAGTCGAGAGTCTTGTAGCCCGAACTGAACAGCAGCGGCCGCAGTGTTGAAACCTCGTAGTGTCGAGTCACTATACCATCGTACTTAGTGTGTTCACCATCTTGTAAGCAGTAGTCAGAAAGCCTCCCCCACCGTGAACATCTGAACTTGATTGTGAGTCGAGAGTCTTATTGCCCGAACTCAACAGCGGCAACCGCTGTGTTGAAACCTCGTAGTGTCGAGTCACTATACCATCGTGTTTAGTGTGTTCACCATATGGTAAGCAGTATTCATAAACCTTCCCCCACCGTGAACATCTGAACTTGATTGTAAGTCGAGAGTCTTATTGCCCGAACTGAACAGTAGCGGCAACCGCAGTGTTGAAACCTCGTAGTGTCGAGTAACTATACCATCGTGTTAAGTGTGTTCACCATCTTGTAAGCAGTATTCATCACCTACAACACAAGAGATCATGAGTTGGCCCATAAGTGTGAGGGCAGAACTGTGGTAGTACCAATAATAGTGAGAGTACTACCGTGGTAGTACCATAAGTAGTTTGTCGTAACAATGGGAACCATAAAGAATCCATCCTGGTTTTGACAAAATGTATCTCAACTCAACCGCTTGAAGTTTTCTTGCACAAACTTTCTTCACGGTTAATCACATTTCTGATGACGTCACTGACCTGGGCAAAGTTATTGCGTGAAAGCGGTTCGAGCCCCGTGGGTTTCATCTGCAGAGGGACGTTGGCTCGGCTCATGATGACGAGCATGGACTTCTTGAAGCTAGGCGAGGCTCCGGTCCAGTCGCTGTTGTACATCGATACGCAGACAGCGTCGTGCTGGAAATATTTTAGTTATAATAACAATTATTTATTGTTTGAGGTAAGTATCTTTACTGTGTAGACTCTATGTTTCGTTTTACCTCTGGGAGTCACTTTATCGTTCTCATTTAAAGATTTGTTTAGATCCTCACATTCACCTAGGAGCAAAACATTGGGAGACCAGAACGGGAGGGAACGCCAAGTGGGAGAATAAATCTTCAGTGGATCAGTGGGGGGGAAAAAGACAGTGTCTTGTTTTGTCACAGCTTACGACTAGCATAGTCACTGTGGTGATGTGACGTATACTCACTTGCTCTGAGACTAGTTCCATTACGTTGTTGACGATAAGATAGCCAAGACACACCTCAGTGGTGTAGACCGAAAGGTGGGCGAGGGCGGAAGCCTCCGCGACGCCAGACTGTAAGTTAACATTAAAACATGCGCGTTAATGAAGTTGGCAAGAACCATCGAACAATGATGAATCCGGCCTCCGGGGAACGATCCACAAGTCTACACTTTTATTTAGAGGACAATCCATGGTTAAGAGTGAAGGATACCTCTACGTCAAAAACCGCAGAATATTTTAGTTTTTAAATTTTATCTCAAATTTGCATCTTGAAGAATCTAAGTAATCAGCGTGCTGTTGATTGGTAAGCCATACAGAATATATGATGCATGTATCTTACCTTATTATCATTATGATGCGATTTTTATTTCATTAAATTACTTAGTAAATAAGCATCAGTCATATGGATTGTAAAGTTCGATACATTTACCATTCAGTCCGTAGGGCGAACCAAACCACAAAACGCGTCTTAGTCAGATTTTCGAATACGAGATGCATTATTGTGATATAGTAAAAATGTGAATATTTTTATGGTTTTTGGCGTAAACCCCACTTAAGCAGAATAATGGCAGAGACATGATTGGTGATTAAGCGAGCCCGAGGAAGTCTTAAGTCTGGACAATGCATACGGACCTGTGTAAATTATGTTAATGAATGTAATTCATCATACCTTGCTGAAGGATAAAGCTGTTATACCCAACAACATCGTGCTTGCTACGAGCGCTACCATCAAGGTTACGTTACTTAACTTCTCGCATAGACCCAAACATCTGAAAATGTAAAATATATCAATGATTTAGTTATAATTGTGCTTATAACAAATAACACTTCCAATACACAAGACACAGTTAACAACATTACCTGATGAGTCCCACATGAAGATGGATATCTTCAGCTAGAGCATCCTGCATTTCCTGGTGTAGTTCTGTAGCAGTTACTCCTTCTAACTCATTCACTGCTGCACCATCGCAGTCTTGAGAAACATCCTCTATTGGCATTTGATCTCCTTCACAGCTAGAGCCAGCATGACCTGCTTCATAGAGGGGTTTTAGCAAAGCCAGGTTATCAATCCTCCTTGCCCTGAGGGCAGCTGGTGCAGCTCTGAACTGATCACCTCGCAATACACACCGTAGTGGCACTCCATCTCTTTCACAGCTAGAACCAGCATGACCTGCTTCATAGAGGGGTTTTAGTAAAGCCAGGTTATCAATCCTCCTCGAACTGAGGGCAGCTGGTGCAGCTCTGAGCTGATCACCTCGCAATACACACCGTAGTGGCACTCCATCTCTTTCACAGCTAGAGCCAGCATGACCTGCTTCATAGAGGGGTTTTAGTAAAGCCAGGTTATCAATCCTCCTCGAACTGAGGGCAGCTGGTGCAGCTCTGAACTGATCACCTCGCAATACACACCGTAGTGGCACTCCATCTCTTTCACAGCTAGAGCCAGCATTACCTGCTTCATAGAGGGGTCTTAGCAAAGCCAGGTTATCAATCCTCCTCGAACTGAGAGCAGCTGGTGTAGCTCTGAGCTGATCACCTCGCAATACACACCGTAGTGGCACTCCATCTCTTTCACAGCTAGAGCCAGCATGACCTGCTTCATAGAGGGGTTTTAGTAAAGCAAGGTTATCAATCCTCCTTGCACTGAGGGCAGCTGGTGCAGCTCCGAGCTGACCACATCGCAGTGCCCGGCCTGGCATACTAAACTGTTGACTGTGTTCGAAGTCGATGGTCACAACCGAGTCCTCTGCCAGACGAACAGACTCCTTCACCTTCCTCGCCTTTATTCTCTTTATTGAAATAGGACGGATGTTTTCGAGTTTGTTGTTGAGTATTTGAAAATTCGTCCTAATAAGGATCATAGATATAAAAATTGCCACTAATAATGTCGGTGCCTGAATAGTGAGTAATATTGCTTGAAAATATCGGAAAATGAGAGTTATTTCAAAAGCCGGTGACGATGTTGTGCCCCAAGGAAACCACTCCCTAAAATAAGAGAAACGCAATAGATTCGATACTTGAATATGTAAAATTAATGTAAATTTAGTACTAACACTCCCACCATGTGGAATCTTAATTTTACTTACCTGAAAGGAAATTTTCTTTTCGGCAATAAATTGAAACAGAAATCCAAAGTAAGTGCGATGATCAATAAAACTGTAATTGGTATTTGGAAACGTTTAACGATTTTTGTACATAATTTGTGCGTTTTAAGGTATATTTTTCTCTGCTCGTTGTTGTCCAACTGTCCCGGCCCTATCATTCCATCCAACTCTGCAAACAATGCTTTCACCGTTTCAGGCTGGAATAACGCCGATGACGTCATCGTTAACACTATTGCGTTAAAAATGATATTGAAAAAAAGAGCAATAGCAGCGCTTTTGTCACTTCTGTACACGTATAGGCTATTGATATCGGGAACTGAACTAACACTTGAACTGATAGTGTGATTATCAGAAACCAGGGGTTGAAGCGCCGGAATAATCTCAGGGCCAGACGGAGGGAGCGATGCTTGACGAGCAGGTGAGCAAACCGGGGGCTGAAGTACTTGAGGTACAACTCGAGGCCGGGCTCGGCGTCATCCTGCCAGAAACCTGCAAGCATTCGTAAACGATAACATTGGTCTTCGTTTAAGCGAGATATTTAGCGAGGTGAACCCATTTATTGAAATAAAATTCCACTTTCTCTGCTGTAATTTCTGTTCGTTGCTCCACACGTGCAGGTCAGATGGTTGGACATGTGGGACAAAACATTGCTAGAACACCAGATGTAGATGATGATAATATTTGGGTTTTACGTCCGATATTTTTGCAACTTTGGCCAATCGGGACGATGAGTGGGTGATGTATGAAGATGAAAAACTGCTACATGTACGAATCGGATCCATTGCACAGCGTAGGGTTCGTCATAAAGGGTGTCCAGCAAGGTAGGGCAAGGGTAAGCGGGAGGAGAAATCTTCAGTGTCACAGAGGGGAGGGACTGGGTCTCCTTCAATCGCCTCTTACGACTAGAAGAGTCACTCTGGCTCTATTCTTCCTCGGGCCCAAACGATTCAATATACTTGATGCATATTAGGAATGTCGGGTCAAGAATGATGTTACCTTTATAAAAATACTAAATGGCAGTTTCCCTTTTTAAACTAACACATTTGGTAGATCAATATGAAAGTGTCTTCAGCTATAGAGGGAAAGGAAAACCGTGAGGTAGACGTTAGCTCACTCACCTCCTAAATACAGCAACATCCTTCCGAGATCAAACACGTTGCCTTCGTTATTCTGTTGTACAGATATTGGAGCTTCAATCGATGTCATGGCCGTCCTAAAGAGTTTCCAGGACAGTGAAATGAAGGTGATATTGTTAACACGGACACAACGTAATATCGTCCTGTCTGTGCTGTGACGTGACCTCTGATGGTTTCTAGAAACACTCGGTTGCTACGGTATTGAAACGAAAGCCGAAGAATTGCGTGATGGGAAAAAGACAATGATACTACCCCAAAAATCGTAAAAAATAACAAATAATTAACTTCATAAATCTTAAATTAAGGTAGCTTCTAGTGTTTAGGTCCACGAGATATAAGTGGTATCACTTTGTGCATATATAATTCAACAAAAACAGTGAAGGGTTGTACTGCGTCCACTTCGGCTAGTATACAATTGGAGAGAGACGGAACATATGTCGAAATGAAAAAAACAGTAAAGAAAAGTATATGTTATGTGTTTCGGTAGAGAAGACTAATAACAGTTATAAAGACTTTTATACGACACAGCGTTTCTGTGTTTAAATATTTGAATACATATTCGTCGAATAGTGTTGAGAAAGTTCCCCCAAATAAGGAACGTTTAAAGTTGTATTTCCTCAAAAATAAATTTACTTGTGCGTTCCTTGAATATTGAAAGTTTCTTTAAAAGTTCACTAAATGTTCCTTTGGTGACAAAAATAATTAGATGCGAGTTTTTGTTTTGTATCACCTTCACAAGAAAATAGAAAGAACTTGAAATACTTAAAATTCAAGATCTCTGAAATTAGTAACTTGCTTTCAAATGAAGCTGCAATCACCGAATGATGGATGTTGAAAATGTATCACAAAATGAAACATGTTTTTCAATTTTTTCTAGTTAACACCTTTATTAACAAAAGAAATGCGTTCCTTTTAAAAAGTTAGGTTCGGGCTACTATATCAAGTGCTCATTCTTACCTATTTCATTGCTCCGACTAATTTCAATTAAGGTTAATAATACTAAAGTTACGATTGAATGTATCACATTGCAAAGTGTTTTTTAAATATCATTTCAAACAATTGTAGTTTCTGCTTCAATATACTATATCCCTATGTCATCTTCTCGTCAACTGCTCGGCAGTTTTGGTAAGTGGAGGAACAAATATTTAGACAATTAAATTTTTTTTATCAAACATAATCACGTGTAGTGTACACGAACTGACAGCCTAGAGTGAACGGTGTTGTGTACACGAACTGACAGTCAAGAGTGTACAGTGTGGTGTACACGAACTGACAGTCAAAAGTGTACAGTGTGGTGTACACGAACTGACAGTCAAAAGTGTACAGGGTGGCGTACACGAACTGACATTCAAAAGTGTACAGTGTGGCGTACACGAACTGACAGTCAAAAGTGTACAGTGTGGCGTACACGAACTGACAGTCAAAAGTGTACAGTGTGGTGTACACGAACTGACAGTCAAAAGTGTACAGGGTGGCGTACACGAACTGACATTCAAAAGTGTACAGTGTGGCGTACACGAACTGACAGTCAAAAGTGTACAGTGTGGCGAACACAAACTGACAGTCAAAAGTGTACAGTGTGGTGTACACGAACTGATGGTCAAAAGTGTACAGTGTGGCGTACACGAACTGACAGCCAAAAGTGCACAGTGTGGTGTACACGAACTGAAAGTCAGGAATATACAGTGTGGCGTACACCAACTGACAGTCAAAAGTGTACAGTGTGGTGTACACGAACTGACAGTCAGGAGTATACAGTGTGGCGTACACGAACTGACAGTCAAAAGTGTACAGTGTGGTGTACACGAACTGACGGTCAAAAGTGTACAGTGTGGCGTACACGAACTGACAGTCAAGAGTGTACAGTGTGGCGTACACGAACTGACAGTCAAAAGTGTACAGTGTGGTGTACACGAACTGACGGTCAAAAGTGTACAGTGTGGCGTACACGAACTGACAGCCAAAAGTGCACAGTGTGGTGTACACGAACTGAAAGTCAGGAATATACAGTGTGGCGTACACCAACTGACAGTCAAAAGTGTACAGTGTGGTGTACACGAACTGACAGTCAGGAGTATACAGTGTGGCGTACACGAACTGACAGTCAAAAGTGTACAGTGTGGTGTACACGAACTGACGGTCAAAAGTGTACAGTGTGGCGTACACGAACTGACAGTCAAAAGTGTACAGTGTGGTGTACACGAACTGACGGTCAAAAGTGTACAGTGTGGTGTACACGAACTGACGGTCAAAAGTGTACAGTGTGGCGTACACGAACTGACAGTCAAAAGTGTACAGTGTGGTGTACACGAACTGACGGTCAAAAGTGTACAGTGTGGTGTACACGAACTGACGGTCAAAAGTTTACAGTGTGGCGTACACGAACTGACAGTCAAAAGTGTACAGTGTAGTGTACACGAACTGACGGTCAAAAGTGTACAGTGTGGCGTACACGAACTGACAGTCAAAAGTTTACAGTGTGGCGTACACGAACTGACAGTCAAAAGTTTACAGTGTGGCGTACACGAACTGACAGTCAAAAGTTTACAGTGTAGCGTACACGAACTGACAGCCAAAAGTGTACAGTTTGGAGTACACGAACTGAAAGTCAAGAGTGTACACTGTGAGAAGTGTACAGTGTGGTGTACACTAACGGACAGACAAGAGTGTACAGTGTGGTGTACACGAACTGACAGCCAAAAGTGTACAGTTTGGAGTACACGAACTGAAAGTCAAGAGTGTACACTGTGAGAAGTGTACAGTGTGGTGTACACGAACTGACAGTCAAGAGTGTACAGTGTGGTGTACACGAACTGCCAGTCAAGACTGTACGCGTTTAGTTTTACCCATCTCTAGCCGGACAGGGTCTCCTTTCGTCGCCTGTTACGACTACAGAGTCACTCTGGGCGTATTCTATTCCGAGCTGACATGCGGGTGCCAACTTTTGTTGTCGAGTAAGTAGTTAAAATAAATAAACAATGAATGAAATGATTCGATTTTAACTTTTCTGTTCGTTGATTGAAGGCCAACTTCATATAATATTCCTAGCTGTTTGTTGTTTAAGAGAGTTGTTGCAGTGAAGAGAACTCTCAACCAGCCCTGTCATTCGTCTACTTGCTACATCGAAGCTCTGCCATTATACTTAGCGTTGCCGCACACACTGCTTGTTCACATGGGCTATACTAGTCCCAACGAATGTATTCGTATACCGATCTCAGGTCATTGTCTACTTGCTACATCGAAGCTCTGCCATTATACTTAGCGTTGTAGCACACACTGCTTGTTCACATGGGCTATACCAGTCCCAACGAATGTATTCGTATACCGATCTCAGGTCATTGTCTACTTGCTACATCGAAGCTCTGCCATTATACTTAGCGTTGTAGCACACACTGCTTGTTCACATGGGCTATACCAGTCCCAACCAAAGTATTCGCATACCGATCTCAGGTCATTGTCTACTTGGCCCCTTTCAACCGCGTCAATTGAAAGAAAATCAACAGATATACCTGGCGTTCTTTCACACATTCGTAAATGCATGCGGTTTGGCTTAGTCGAGTGCACAGGTGGTTTGGCCACACCCACCGTTACAGGTAACCAACGAAAGGTCTTAAATTATCCTCGGTGGACCTGTTTAAATTATTCTTAGGAAATAAGCGAAGTAGAAAATTAAGTTGTCACCCTGGACTCGGCTGCGTCGTAAGCATCAGAATACTTTCGTTGGGGCAACTATACCTACATGTTGCATTGTATAGTTCCACTCGACATTCTTGACAAGCAACTAGCGCGGCTTATCGAAAATCTTAATACAGTAATCTTGGACACCTGTTCGAACTGCCGTTGTTTTTCTAAACAATAAAATTCTTACCCAGTTTTGCCCGCAGTAGAACTTCCATTGAAAATCTGACATTGATGAAATACTGAAAATAAAAATCCTACTGTTATTGTTAAATATTGCGATAGTGATAATAATTCAGATGCCGATAATTTTACTGTGTTGGTGGTTATTTCCAGTATGTGACTGAACACACACACACACACACTATAGCTTCCATTTTGCAGACGTGCATGCAAAGGCGGCGTAACCTTCTACAAACTAATTCCATTTGAGGTCGTTGTCTATGCATTACACCGAACTACCTAGGTATGGCTATGTCTAGACGAATACACCCACCTGCCGCACGCATAGCTAGTAGCAAGTAACATGTTTGAAAACTACGACGCATTGGCTGGCTGCTCGGCTAGACAAACATACAAATACGACAGTATAGTTGAAGAACATGCACGCAGTCAGAGCAAGGGAGTGTTGAAAATACCCTAGCTTAGAGAAGTTTGTATTTTGTGTTTTTTATTGACAATACATTTTTTGTAAGTATTATTATTAATATTAGTTTATATTATTATTATTATTATTATTATTTTTATTATTATTATTATTATTATTATTTATTATTATTATTATTACTATTATTATTATTATTATTTATTTATCCAAAAAACAGTTATACCAAGGTATGGATCCGAAAGTAAAATGGATATTATAAAAAAAAAATATATATATATACACATATAACAACATAAAAATAAATATAACCCTTACAGAAAACATTGGTAACCAAATGGTATCCAACTGATATCCACGATCTAATTTTGATAACCAAGTAGTCACCTAGTGGTAGCCAGAGGTATCCAATGAAACTTCTATTAAACTGATGGTAACCATTTGGTGACCAAACAGTATGGATATATACCATATGGAAACCTGGCGAAAACAGTAACCAAATGCTGGCCAACAGGTCACCATATGTTCACCAAGAGGGTAGCCATTTGGCAACCTTTTGGTTACCAGTTGGCAACATGAAACTGGATGACTAAATGCTGGCCAACAGGTCACCATATGTTCACCAAGTGGTAGCCATTTGGCAACCTTTTGGTTACCAGTTGGCAACATGAAACTGGATGACTAAATGCTGGCGAACAGGTCACCATATGATCACCAAGTGGTTGCCATATGATAGGATAGGATTGGGTAAAGGGGAGGAAGAGGGAGTGGGGAGGTTGTGGACTGCATTTCCTCTGACTTCTCCTCGACCTCGACCGCCACAATGTGATTCTGCAGCACGTCAACGAAGTGTTTACTATTTTCTCTGGACCTTCCCCTACCCAGCGGCCATGCAGCGAGCGGTGAACACCTGCAACCGAAGTGCCTTTCAGTGTCTGTCGTGGATCTTTGACTCACTCCGCTCACTCCCCGCACCCACCCAAAAAAGGGTACCCGTAAAGTCGACCTGCAGAAACTCGACTAAAGACCTCGTAAAAACAGCTAATCGTGTAGGTACAGAAAGTCGACCTGCAGAAACTGAGCTAAAGCTAGTGACACGTGATTAAAGGGGTGACAATAATATGCACAGATTCATTTTTATTCTGAGCAAACTACAGAGAGAATAACTAAAAAAACACTGAACTCATAATAACAATCTTACTCGAACTTCTTCTTTTTTGCAACAATGCCGTCTTGTCTTTTCACAGCCTTCTTAGTTGTTCCCTTCGTAACTATTATAAACCAGAAACTATCGCACTCGCTAGCGGGGTCGAAACTCCCCTGGAACGCTCGAATTATAATACACTCGCGAGAGGGCGAACACGTTCGCGTCACTCAGAGCCCGAACCCTCTCTCTTCACCAGTCGCACATGCGACACTAGGCACACGAGTTAACAAGTGGATTATAGCGGAAAGTGACTAGAGCAAAGTCGGCAGTGTGGGTACAGAATCCCATCCTTTAAAAGTTTCAAATAACACTTTAAAAGCACTTAATAAACGATTTTTAGATTCAACAACACGGAAAGTCGACCTGCAGAAACTGGACAGTAGATGAAACTCCACCCCTAGCACGCGCCATGCCAGCCGACCAATAACTGAGCACATACCTTTGTAGACCTTAGACCACATAGGGGGGACCCCCTATGTGGTCTAAGGCTGTACATATTACAGTTGCGCATCTTACCCGACAGGGTATATCTTACTTTACCCGACAGGGTATATCTTACTATCTTTGTTCCGAACGCTCTTAATTGATTCACAGGATCGGTCACATACTGGAAATAACCACCAACACAATAAAATTATCGGCACCTGAATTATTATCACTATCGCAATATTTAACAATAACAGTAGGGTTTTTATTTTCAGTATTTCATCAATGTCAGATTTTGAATTCAAGTTCTACTGCGCGAAAACTGGGCAAGTTAATTGTTTAGAAAAAGAATGGCAGTTCGAACAGGTGTTGAGTGTTCAAGATTACTGTATTAGAATTTTCGATCATGCACGATAAGCCGCGCTAGTTGCTTGTCAAGAATGTCAAGTGGAACTATACAATGCAACAGGTAGGTATAGTTGCCCCAACGAAAGTATTCTGATGCTTACGACACAGCCGAGTCCAAGGTGACAACTTAATTTTCTACTCAGCTCTTTCTTACCATCTAATCTTAACATGTCCATTGGGGATAATTTAAAACCTTCCGTTGGTTACCTGTAACGGTGGGCGTGGCCAAACCGCCTGTGCACTCGACTAAGCCGAACCATGTATTTACGAATGTGTGTGAGAGCGCCAGGTATCTCTGTTGATTTTGAAAGGGGCAGTAGACAATGACCTGAGATCGGTATGCGAATACATTCGTTGGGACTGGTATAGCCCATGTGAACAAGCAATGTGTTCAGCAACGCTAAGTATACATGTCAGAGCTTCCATGCAGCAAGTAGACAAATGACAGGGCTGGCTGGGAATTCTATTCACTGTAACAACTCTCTCAAACTAAGTGGGGAATATTATATGAAGTTGGCCTTCAGTCAACGACCAGAAAAGTTAAAATCGAATCATTTCATTCATTGTTTATTTATTTTAACTACTTACTCGACAACTAAAGTTGGCACCCGCATGTCTGCTCGGAATAGAATACGCCCAGAGTGACTCTGCTAGTCGTAAGAGGCGACGAAAGGAGACCCTGTCCGGCTAGAGATGGGTAAAACTAAACGCGTACAGTCTTGGCTGTCCGTTTGTGTACACTAGACTGTACACTTTTGACTGTCAGTTCGTACACACCACACTGTACACTCTTGACTATCAGTTCGTGTACACCACACTGTACACTCTTGTCTGTCCGTTAGTGTATACCACACTGAACACTCTTGACTTTCAGTTCGTGTACACCACTGTACATTCTTGTCTGTCCGTTCGTGTACACCACACTGTACATTTTTGAATGTCAGTTCGTGTACACCAACCTGTACACTCCTGGCTGTCAGTTCGTGTACACCACACTGTACACTCTTGACTGTCAGTTCGTGTACACCACACTGTACACTCTTGACTGTCAGTTCGTGTACACCACACCGTAAACTCTTGACTGTCAGTTCGTGTACACCACACTGAACACTCTTGACTTTCAGTTCGTGTACGCCACACTGTACATTTTTGACTGTCAGTTCGTGTACGCCACACTGTACACTCTTGGGTGTCAGTTCGTATACACTACACATGATTGTTTGATTAAAAAAAAAATGTTTGTCTAAATATTTGTTCCTCCACTAATCTGAACTGCCGAGCAGTTGACGAGAAGATGACAGAAGCAAAAATAATATTTTAAAATAACATTGGAAAGTGATACATTCAATCGTAATTAAGTATATTATTAACCTTAATTGAAATTAATTGGAGCAATGAAATAGGTAAGAATGAGCACTTGATATAGTAGTCCGAACGTAACTTTTTAAAAGGAACGTATTCTTTTGTAAATAAAGGGGTTTATTAGAAAATATTGAAAAATTTGTTTCACTTTGTGATACATTTTCAACATCCGTCATTCGGTAATTCTAGCTTCATTTGAACGTAAGTTACTAATTTCAGAGATCTTGAATTTTTTTAATTTTAAGTTCCTTCCATTTTCTTGAGAAGGTGATACAAAAAAAACACTCGTATCTAATTATTTTTGTCACCAAAGGAACATTCAATGAAACTTTTAAAGGAACTTTCAATATTCAAGGAACGCAAAAGTTAATTTATTTTTGAGAAGCTTCAACTTGTTAAGGTTCCTTTTTTGGGGCAGCTTACTCAACACTATTCGACGAATATGTATTCAAATATTTATACACAGAAACGTTGTGTCCTATAAAAGTGTTTACAACTGCTATTGGTCTACTCTACCGAAACCCATAACATATACTTTTCTTTACAATTTTTTTTTCATGTTGACATAATATGTTCCCTCTCTCTCCAATTATATACTGTAAGCGAAGTTGACGCAATACAACCCTTCACTGTTTTCCTTGAATTATATATTACTCACAAAGTGGTTGAATATATACCACTTATATCTCGTGGACTAGAAGCTATCTTAATTTAAGATTTATGAAGTGAATTATATTTTACCTTTTAGGATTTTTTGGGGAAGTACCATTGTCTTTTTCCCATCACGCAATTCTTCGGCTTTCGTTTCAATACCGTAGCAACCGAGTGTTTGTCGAAGCCATAAGAGGTCACGTCACAGCACAGACAGGACGATATTACGTTGTGTCCGTGTTAACAATATCACCTTCATTTCACTGCCTTGGAAACTCTTTAGGACGGTCATGACATCGATTGAAGCTCCAATGTCTGTCTAAGACAAAGTGTTGTGTAAACCATAAGAGGTCACGTCACAGCACAGACAGGACGATATTACGTAGTGTCCGTGTTAACAATATCACCTTCATTTCACTGCCCTGGAAACTCTTTAGGACGGTCATGACATCGATTGAAGCGCCAATGTCTTTCTAAGACAAAGTGTTGTGTAAACCATAAGAGGTTACGTCACAGCACAGACAGGACGATATTACGTTGTGTCCGTGTTAACAATATCACCTTCATTTCACTGCCCTGGAAACTCTTTAGGACGGTCATGACATCGATTGAAGCTCCAATATCTGTGGAACAGAATGGCGAAGACAACGTGTTTGATCTCGGCAGGATGATGTTGTATTTGGGAGGTGAGTAAGTTAACGTCTTCCTTACGGGTTTCCTTTCCCTCTATAGCTGAAGACACTTATATATTGATCTACCAAATGTGTCAGTTTAAAAATGAAAACTGCCATGTAGTATTTTGATATAGGTTACATCTTGACCAGATATTCCTAATCTGCATCTAGTATATTGACCCGTCTGGGCCCGAGGAAGAATAGGCCCAGAGTGACTCTGCTAGTCGTAAAAGGCAACAGAAGAAGACCCAGTCCCCCCTTCCACCCCTATGCCACTGAACATTTGTCCTCCCACTTAGTCCTGCCCTGTTGCTGGACTCCCCTTTTAACGAACCCCGCGCTGTGCAATGGATTTGATTTGTACTTGTAGCGATTTTTCATTTTCATTCATCACCCACTCATCGTCCCGATTGGCCAAAGTTGCAAAAATATCGGACGTAAAACACAAATATTATCATCTACATCTGGTGTTCTAGCAATGTTTAGTCACACATCTCTAACCATCAAACCTGCACGTGAGAGACAACGCAAAGAAATTACAGCAGAGAAAGTGGAATTTTATTTCAACAAATGAGTCCACCTCGCTAAATATCTCGCTTAGCCGAAGACCAATGTTATCGTTGACGTATGCTTGCAGGTTTCTGGCCGGATGCCTCCGAGCCCGACCTTGAGTTGTACCTCAAGTACTTCAGCCACCGGTTTGCTCACCTGCTCGTCAAGCATCGCTCCCTCCGTCTGGCCCTGAGATTATTCCGGCGATTTAACCCTTGGTTCATACTAATCACAGTATCCATTCAAGTGTTGGTCCAGTTCCCGACATCAATGTACGTGTACAGAAGTGACATAAGCGCTGCTATCGCTCTTTTTTTCAATATGATTTTTTCCGCACTAATGTTAGCAATGACATCATCAGCGTTCTTCCTGCCTCAAATGATGAACACATTGTTTGAAGACTTGTTTGTAATGATTGGGCCAAGACAGTTGGACAACAACGACCAGAGAGAAATATACCTTAAAACGCGCAAATTATGTACAATAATCGTTAAACGTTTCCATTTACCAATAACAGTTTTGTTGATCATCGCACTTACTTTGGATTTCTGTTTCAATTTATTGCCTAGAAGAAAATTTCCTTTCAGGTAAGTGAAGTTAAGATTCCACATGGTTCGAGGTTTCGTACTAAATTTACATTAATACATATTCAAGTACCGAATCTATTGCGTTTCTCTTATTTTAGGGAGTTGTTTCCTTGGGACACCACATCGTCACCGGCTTTTGAAATAACTCTTTTTTTCCGGTGGTTTCAAGCAATATTGCTCACTGTGCAGGCACCGACACTGCTAGTGGGACTATTTATATCCATGACCCTTATCAGGACGAATTTCCAAGTTCTTAACAACAAACTCGAAAACATCCGTCCTATTTCGATAAAGAGGATAAAAGCGAGGAAGCTGAAGGAGTCTGTTCGTCTGGCAGAGGACTCGGTTGTGACCATCGAGTTTGAACACAGCCAACAGGTTAGTATGCCAGGCCCGGCACTGCGAGGTGGTCAGCTCAGAGCTGCACCAGCTGCCCTCAGGACAAGGAAGATTGATAACCTTGCTTTGCTAAGACCTCTCTATGAAGCAGGTAATGCTGGCTCTAGCTGTGGAAGAGATCAAATGCAAATAGATGGTGCATTGCAAGTTGGTCAGTTCAGAGCTGCACCAGCTGCCCTTAGTGCAAGAAGGATTGATAACCTGGCTTTGCTAAAACCTCTCTATGAAGCAGTTAATGCTGGGTCTAGCTGTAGAAGAAATCAAATGCCAATAGATGGTGCATTGCAAGTTGGTCAGTTCAGAGCTGCACCTGCTGCTCTCAATGCAAGGAGAATTGATAACCTGGCTTTGCTAAAACCCCTCTATGAAGCAGTGAATGCTGGCTCTAGCTGTGGAAGAAATCAAATGCCAATAGATGGTGCATTGCAAGTTGGTCAGTTCAGAGCTGCACCAGCTGCCCTTAGTGCAAGAAGGATTGATAACCTGGCTTTGCTAAAACCCCTCTATGAAGCAGTTAATGCTGGCTCTGGCTCTGGAAGAGATGATATGTTTGTTGAGCATGTTTCTCAAGACTGCGATGGTGCAGCAGTGAATGAGTTAGAAGGAGTTACTGCTACAGAGCTACACCAGGAAATGCAGGATGCTCTAGCTGAAGATATTCATCTTCACGTGAAACTCATCAGGTAATGTTGTTTACTGTGTCGTGTGTATTGGACGTGTTATTTGTTATAAGCACAATTATTATATCTAAATCATTGATATATTTTACATTTCCAGATTTTTGGGTCTATGCGAGAAGTTAAGTAACGTAACCTTGATTGTAGCGCTCGTAGCAAGCACGATGTTGCTGGGTATAACAGCTTTATCCTTCAGCAAGGTATGATGAATTACATTCATTAACATAATATACACAGGTCCGTATGCATTGTCCAGACTTAAGACTTCCTCAGGCTCGCTTAATCACCAATCATGTTTCTGCCATTATCAAAAACCATAGAAATATTCACATTTTCAATACATCACAATAATGCATCTCGAATTCGAAAATCTGACTAATACGCGTTCTGTGGTTTGGTACGCCCTACAGACTGAATGGTAAATGTATCACACATTATAATCAGTATGACTGTAGCTTATTTACTAAGTAATTTAATGAAATACAAATCGTAGTCATATTGATAATAATGTAAGATACATTCATCATTCATTCTGTATGGCTTACCAATCAACAGCACGCTGATTACTCAGATTTTTGCGACTTCAAAATGCAGATTTGAGATAAAATTTAAAAACTTTAATATTCTGCACTCTTTGACGTAGAGGTGTCCTTCGCACTTAACCACGGATTGTGTCCCAAATAAAATTGTCGACTTGTGCTTCGTTCCCCGGGAGCCGGATTGATCATTGTTCGATGGTTCTTGCACACTTCATTAACGCCCATGTTATAATGTTAACTTACAGTCTGGCGTCGCGGAGGCCTCCGCCCTTGTCCACTTATCGATCTACACCACTGAGGTGTGTCTTGGCTATCTTATCGTAAACAACATAATGGAACTAGTCTCAGAACAAGTGAGTATACGTCACATCACCACAGTGACTATGCTAGTCGCAAGAGGCAACAAAACGAGACACTGTCTTTTTTCCCCCCACTGATCCACTGAAGATTTATTCTCCCACTTGGCGTTCCCTCCCGTTCTGGTATCCCAATGTATGCTCCTAGGTGAATGTGGGGATCTAAACAAATATTCAAAATGAGAACGATAAAGTGACTCCCAGAGGTTAAATGAAACATAAAGTCTACACATTAAAGCTATAATTAGCTCAAACAATAAATTATTGTTATTATAACTATAATATTTCCAGCACGACGCTGTCTGCGTATCGATGTACAACAGCGACTGGACCGGAGCCTCGCCGAGCTTCAAGAAGTCCATGCTCGTCATCATGAGCCGAGCCAACGTCCCTCTGCGGATGAAACCCACGGGGCTCGAACCGCTTTCACGCAAGAACTTTGCCCAGGTCAGTGACGTCAGCAGAAATGTGATTAAACGTGAAGAAAGTTTGTACAAGAAAACTTCAAGCGGTTGAGATACATTTTGTCAAAACTATGATGAATTCGTTATGGTTCCCATCGTCACGACCAGCTGCTTATGGTACTACCACGGTACTACCCTCACACTTATGGGCCAACTCATGATCTCTTCTGTTGTAGGTGATGAATACTGCTTACAAGATGGTGAACACACTAAACACGATGGTATAGTGACTCGACACTACGAGGTTTCAACACTGCGGTTGCCGCTATTCAGTTCGGGCAATAAGACTCTCGACTCACAATCAGGTTCTGATGTTCACGCTGGGGGAGACTTTATAAATACTGCTTGCAAGATGGTGAACTTACTAAACACAATGGTGAAGTGACTTGACAGTACGAGGTTTCAACACTGCGGTTGCCGCTGTACAGTTCGGGCAATAAGACTCTCGACTCACAATCAAGTTCAGATGTTCACGGTGGGTGAGACTATGAATATTGCTTACAAGATGGTGAACACACTAAACACGATGGTAAAGTGACTCGACACTACGAGGTTTCAACACTGCGGTTGCCGCTGCTATTCAGTTCGGGCAATAAGACTCTCGACTCACAATCAAGTTCAGATGTTCACGGTGGGTGAGACTTTATGAATACTGCTTACAAGATGGTGAACACACTAAACACGATGGTATAGTGACTCGACACTACGAGGTTTCAACACTGCGGTTGCTGCTATTCAGTTCGGGCAATAAGACTCTCGACTCACAATCAAGTTTAGATGTTCACAGTGGGGGAGACTTTATGAATACTGCTTACAATATGGTGAACACACTAAACACGATGGTGAAGTGACTCGACACTACGAGGTTTCAACACTGTGGTTGCTGCTATTCAGTTCGGGCAATAAGACTCTCGACTCACAATCAAGTTCAGATGTTCACGGTGGGGGAGACTTTATGAATACTGCTTACAAGATGGTGAACACACTAAACACGATGGTGAAGTGACTCGACACTACGAGGTTTCAACACTGCGGTTGCCGCTGTTCAGTTCAAGCAATAAGACTCTCGACTCACAATCAAGTTCAGATGTTCACGGTGGGGGAGACTTTATGAATACTGCTTACAAGATGGTGAACACACTAAACACGATGGTATAGTGACTCGACACTACGAGGTTTCAACACTGCGGTTGCCGCTGTTCAGTTCGGGCAATAAGACTCTACTCACAATCAAGTTCAGATGTTTCCGGTCAGGGGGGGGGGGACTTTATGAATATTGCTTTTTAAAATGGTGAACAAACTATAACCAAAATAGTATTTATGTAGTGAATCGATGTCTGTTTTGTGTTTGCGATCCCGATACCGACGATTGTGTGGCATGGTGCAGTTTAGCATCAGTCAACAACTGTTGAGGGGGGTGGCGTGAAGATGTGCTGTCTTTGGCCTGGGACCTCTTTTTAAACTTTGACCATTTTTACTATCCTTACTACTTACTCAATCACTGGTGTCCGTCTTGCATTTTACATGAATATAACTGTTCCGCTCACTAAGCCATACTTATAAGTTGGCAATTTGTGATATTATATAATATACATATATTTCTTCAGAATTTAATAATGATGTTTACTTAAGTAATGTAATCACCGTATTCAATATTGTTCTGCTATTCACATTTCTTACTAATCAAATTGTTATTTAATGTTTAAGAGGGTTTAACTTTCTTTGCATAACTGTAATGCCATGGCTGCATTTTTGTGTTGTGTTATTGCTGTATGGTTTATACCATTGTGTTAGTATTATAATTCAAACTAATTGAAAATAGTGTACTTGTACTTGTAATACCTCTCTCACTCCTATGAATTGCAACTATATGATGTTAAGTTTTCATGTTATTCACGAATAGAATATGCTTCTTCAACTTCTTGTCTAATTCCAATTTTCTAATACCAATACAACTAATGAACACAATGTTACATTATATATGTAATTATATGTTTGTTATTTCAATATAATATTATAATAATAATATATAATAGAAATAAATAAAATGATAAAAAGTAAATATAAAATATTTCAAAAACTCGAAAACCCAAGTACAACATCAACTTTAGTTCGCGAAAACCTACAGAATAACATGTATATATATATATATATATATATATATATATATATATATATTAGTTTTCAAGTTTTCGCGGACATATGTGTATGACATATATAACAATCCCCAGAAAGTTGCAACAGGTATATTTATATATATATATATATATATATATATAAATAATGTAGTTAGTATATTATAGCTGACACCAATCTGGGCTGATATTTCATGACTTAATTATTTTTATTACCAATACTTGAATCATTGGTTTGTATTGCTTTACCTCGTGTGTATGAGTCTAGTATTTCTCTCCACGCGCGGAGCTAAAGTTGGTCAACACGCGACCGTCGAACCTAATCGACCCAAGGTTACGGTAGTCAAATCATTTATTATTCCACGCACAGCCGCCGAGGTTCTATAGAGTTCCAAAGCAAAACAACCCTGTGAATGCTGACCTCATAGATGAGTGGCTCGGAGCCAATCAGCGGGCGGCTTTTTCAAATACTGACATTTGATTGGCTAATGTTTCACGCATCTCTGACGTCAACATCCAAAATTTCTTGTGGAATGACTCTAGGTACCGAGAATGCATACGTACCTTAAAATTTACTAGAAATAATTATATTGTAATCGCCATAAACTGAATAGGATAGACATTAAATAAATAAATAAATAAAGGTGTTTTGAACACATAGCAAGGTTATTTAATATTTTCACTGAATGTATGAAATATTTTTAAATACAAAGAAATTATCGACAGATAATAAGCAACCTCCTTATCAGTGGCATAGTGGCTTTAATGTGTTTTAGAAAAAGTTGGGGTGCTTTGCTGTACGGGATACATTACACACACAGATTAATATAGTATTACAACTTATACAATTTCACCTACGGGAGTGTTTCCTGACTAAATAAGCTAATAGAGAGATTAATACGTGAATGTATTTAGTTTTCTGCGTAAATTTGAATGATTTGCTGAGTTCAGGGGGGGAAGGCTCCAGCCCCCCCCCCCCCCCCCCCCTGCCTCCCCCTGGATACATAAATAATTGACAGCCAAACTCCTCCTCGTAATTATTACTTTTTCTTACCACTAGAATGCATCTAGATTATTTTGAGAACTCAATAGCCTGGGACTGGTATAGTGGACCCAAGATTACTTTACTACACCTGCTTTCGTCACATCCGGGGCAGTCGTAGCCAACCGGCGAACCGCCCGATACACAACAGCGCAAATACCGATCGCTGATTGGCTACGAACCAGTCGCCTGTGACGAAAGCATGCGTAAACTCAGTTTAGTTACTGAGTGGGTACACTCTAAATGTGAATTGATTTATTTTATTATTTAAGGTAGTCTTGGGACAACTATAGAGTGTACTCTGCCAGTGACGTGGCTATAGCCTAGGCATGGAGAGCTACGGCAAGAGGGGGGGGGGGAGGGTATAGACCAGTGCTCGCTACGCTACACCAAGCCGAGTGAACTGGGCACTGGACAGTGCTTCGTCTGCAGCTGTGGAAGCCGATAACCGTCTAGTGTCGCGCTGCAACGAAGCGGGTGACTCAACAGCGAGACATCGGGGTGGCAGCAACAGGTAGGAAAATAGAACACCGGCATCGGCGGTTGTTGCGTCTGTTCGCGTTTAATCCATTTATAGTTGCCCTAAGACTACGCTAAGCCGGTTCCCATACGAACACCGAAGTTAAGCAACCTCGGGCTAGGTCACGAGGTGAATGGGAGAACACTCGCCTCTGAAACACTAGTTACCGTTGGTTAAAGCGGATTGGAGGGTTCGAAAGCTTGTGTAACAGCTTCGTTCTTCTCGTCAAATGCTCGGCAGTCCACATTAGTGTAGGAACCTACATGACTGGTCAAAGTTACATCGTCCTTTCGGATGGGACGTAAAGCCGATGGTCCCCTTGGTACTTTTCGATAGTAGTAGGCTACGTGCCGGTACCAGGCTTACCTCCTCCCTTCCTCATTATCATTCATTAATCATCACTCATCAGGCTAAAGAGGGCAGTGTGCCCTACACTGGCTTTAATTACAATAAAATAATAATAAATAAATACTACCTTAAGGATGCTACGAGTAGACTATAAGGGTGCGCGTGCACAAATAAAGCTGGTTAGCTACGCCAACCAGCGCTAAACTACGTCATGAATGCAGGGCGCGAATTGTCGGCTTGGCAGGGGGGGGGGGGGGATGCCTAAGAATCTGCGTGGGTAGAAAGGGGCCAAGGCGAAGCCCTAGCCGCCGGAGGCAACAATTTTTGGGGGGTATTATTGCCCTCGAGATGGCGTTAAAAGCGAACTGAGAGTCCATTGGTTTGGTTTATTAACGTACAAACACTTTCTGGCTAGGAATACGTGTAAATTGACTCATGTATTAACGTTACGAGATAAAGTCACTTTATAATATATGACATGTAACCACGGATGGGGAATTAGCCATCCCCGGCGGGGATACCTTTCAGTAAAACAGAGACAGGAATGGGATTACCAGATGGGGGGGGGGGGGGAGGGAAATCCCCCAATCCCCCCGTCAATTCGCAGTCTGAATGAATATCACCAGGCTCTCGCAGCCATGCACAGTAGAAGCGAGTAACCCGCTTCCCATTGTGTTTGCGCTCTAACCCTCAAGCCCTAACCACAATTGTCGGTATCGGGATTGCAGTCGCAATTCGAAAATCGTGAAAGAATTAACGTAGTTGGTTCTTACGGCGAGAAAAATCGTAATATAATGATTTAACATGAGAAGATGTACGATTACGATCTCGATTACGATCACGATGCCGACAATCGTGGTTGTGGGGCTATACTGGCCACGCCCTAAGAAACAAGGTGTCCTCTAAAACTCTGAGAAGAGACGGTCGCTCTACACGGTCTATTTCAACGGTATTCACCGCGGGGTTTCCCAATACCTGTATTGTTATTGTCAACTGCATTGACTGCACCGACCGTGACTGGAATGCGACCCCACCACGTCTGACAACAGGCAGGCGAAATTATCACTACAATACCTGAGGCAAGAGAACGGGACGCAACTAGATTAAGGTTGGTAGTTGTCACACGCGTCACTTCACTATTACATAATCCGTGACGACAACTCTTGCAAGTTCATTTGACGCGACTTTTGTTTTTGTATCGTTCATCATAATATTTAAAAATAATCTTGCGTTCCGATAGGTTCCGGCTCAGCGCGTAGCACACGAGGCTCTAATTCGTGAGGTCGATGGTTGTATACCCGTCACCGGCAATCCTGATTGAAGGTTTTTACTAGGTTTTCCTCAGTCACAAGTAGAGAATTTCACTAGTAGAACAAGCGTTAGAGGAAGTAGTGTATATTAATCATGTTGCTGACAACTGCAAAATGTGTAGCAGGAGAAACAATGTTGGACATGAACAAATTTAATGTGTACTGTAATGTACCGGTATATAGGTATAAATCTCAAACGAAAACATTAGGTATCAGAGTTATTTTATTTCTAAATCGCTAATTCAAACATGATTGCCATAACATATATATACGTAACATTAGCAGAAATATAATAAATATGAATAGAATAGAATGGTTATTGAATAATTCAGATACGTTACATACATTGCTTATTTTAGCCACAGTAGGAAAACAATCCCCTGAGGTGTGGCCATTTATAGAACAAAAATGATACATATAAACTAGGAACTTATTCACTAAGATAAGACAAGAGTACTAGTAAATACAATATTAATAATTAGTATAAATATGAGAGAGCAGTTCATAGTGTAAAGAAAACTAATGGCCTAATAACTAATGTTTATTTTCTTTTCTTTGTATAAAACTGTATATAATCTCTGATAGCAATCAATGTTTTACAATTCTTAAGATGCCAGGGTAACAGTTTACAATATAATTAACTTACTCTATACTGAGATTTTGTAACCACATACTACATTGTTTCATGAAGCAATACTTTGATTTAAATAGTGAGATTTGAGACGGAAGTAACTTATATAGTTTAGGAGCATGAAATATCGGGTGCCTCTGTGTTAATCCTTTGACAACGCGCAGTTCTTGTACACAATTAAATCTTCTGCTTCTGGTGAAGTGATTGTGAATTTGGGAGATCCGACGGGAGGTTATTTTATTAGAGTAGTTGTAGTTATAATAGTCAATATTGACTTTGTAGTGAACCATACAGAATTAACACAAAACGAAGACAAGCCAATACAGGGAAGATCAAACGTATTTACTTCTTACTATAACAATAATTTGATTTTTTTGTTATTATTTGATTACTATTTGAATTTGACTATGCATAAAATTACAGTAAAATACAAACAAATAGAATAGTAACACATCCAGATTAATTATTATATTATATTATAAGTTGTGAATTACGGAGTATGCAAAATATTACAACTTGCCAACAATATCAAACAAGCCTACTTATGAATGAGTAGGTGTGATAGAAATAAAAAAAATAGCCTAACAACGTGCAATAGAGAAAATAGTAATCTAGTACTTTTTATGATGTGCTTCTTGTTTTGAAAAAATCGACATTAATTTTTAAGCGAAAGCAAAAAGTTACATAATTATTTATAAAAACATTTTTCAGACCACACTACATTTTTTTCATTTTTGTATAATTGTTATTGTGTCATAAGGCAATTTTAATGTAAAGCAGAACTTTGTTTATAATAAGGTAATACAAGTTATACTAATACTAGTTAGATCCCAGACCGAAGTCAATATATATATATCCCACCTCCACAGCAGTTGCTGACTAGAGCTCCAGTCCTCCGCGTTCAGACCTACCCTCAATTTTCGGTATCGGGATCGCAATCACTGGTCGTAAATTGTTAAGAGTTAACTTGCATGTTTATAAATTATAATTGCGCTGTTCACAACTTAAAGTTGAACTGAACAGCGGCAACCGCAGTGTTGAAACCTCATAGTGTCGAGTCACTTTACCATCGTGCTTAGTGTGTTCACCATCTTGTAAGCAGTATTCATAAAGTCTCCCCCACCGTGAACATCTGAACTTGATTGTGAGTCGAGAGTCTTTGCCCGAGCTGAACAGCGGCAACCGCAGTGTTGAAACCTCGTAGTGTCGAGTCACTATACCAAAGTGTTTAGTGTGTTCACCATCTTGTAAGCAGTATTCATAAAGTCTCCCGCACCGTGAGCATCTGAAGTTGATTGTGAGTCGAGAGTCTTATTGCCCGAACTGAACAGCGGCAAACGCACTGTTGAAACCTCATAGTGTCGAGTCACTTTACCATCGTGCTTAGTGTGTTCGCCATCTTGTAAGCAGTACCCTATTTAACTCAGCAAAAGATAAACCCCCTCCCTTAGGTGTACCAGGCGTGTATCAAATACCGTGTGGGGCGTGTGATAAGGTTTATATAGGACAGACAGGACGAAAAATCTCAACAACAGTAAAAGAACATAAGAGCCATGCACGTTTAATGTTGAGAAGTCAGCGATTGCAGAGCATAGTGTTGACAAATGCCACATTATAGATTTTGACAACACGCGCGTCCTGGCTACCAGTAAAGACTACCGCCCCCGCCTGGTACGAGAGGCTATTGAAATTGAAATGCAACCTGATAATTTCAATAGGGAGGACGGATTGAAGCTGAGTAGGGCGTGGCAGCCTACGTTGCAGCGCTTGAAACTCGCGCGGGCGGAACATGCGAAGCACATCGCGAAGGTTCGAGAACAAGCTGGCGCGCACGCGCGGGATGTTCGCGCGTCGGAAATTGCACGGCAGTGTGAGGCACAGTCACTGGGTAGAGCTGGATCGAGTAGGTTCTCTCAGTGACGGTCTCTTCACTCTGAAGATGGACTATGCAATTAGTCCGAAACGTCAGGTTTTAATAAACGACAGACGCGGCGACACCCGACAGCCAAGAATTATTAATATTGTAAGCATTAGTCATAAAAGTCTCCCGCACCGTGAACATTTGAACTTGATTGTGAGTCGAGAGTCTTATTGCCCGAACTGAACAGCGGCAACCGCAGTGTTGAAACCTTATAGTGTCGAGTCACTTTACCATCGTGCTTAGTGTGTTCGCCATCTTGTAAGCAGTAGTCATAAAGTCTCCCCCACCGTGAACATCTGAACTTGATTGTGAGTCGAGAGTCTTACTGCCCGAACTGAACAGCGGCAACCGCAGTGTTGAAACCTCGTAGTGTCGAGTCACTTTGTCATCGTGTTTAGTGTGCTCACCATCTTGTAAGCAGTATTCATCACCTACAACAGAAGAGATCATCGGCTCACCCATAAGTAGTACTATAGTAGTACCATAAGCAGTTTGTCGGGTCGATGGGAACCATCCATGAGAACCACAAAGAATCCATCATGATTTTGACAAAATGTATCACAACTGCTTGAAGTTTTCCTCTTCAAGCAATTGTCACTGTGAATCACATTTCTGATGACGTCACTGACCTGAGCGAAGTTCAAGCGTGAAAGAGGGTCGAGCCCCGTGGGTTTCATCTGCAGAGGGACGTTGGCTCGGCTCATGATGACGAGCATGGACTTCTTGAAGCTCGGCGAGGCTTCGATCCAGTCGCTGTTGTACATTGATTCGCAGACAGCGTCGTGCTGGAAATATTATAGTTATAATAACAGTAATGTATTGTTTCAGATTAGTATCTTTACTGTGTAGACTGTGGTTTCATTTTACCTCTGGGACAAAAGGGACAAAATGCCGGGTGGCATGGATTGGAGGGAACAGGAGTCATATCTCTACTGGCTTACCAGAAAATACATGATAGCATGTGATGTCAATTGTGGGTATAAGAAAAGAAGACGAAGAAGACCTCTGGGAGTCACTATATCGTTCTCATTTGAAGATTTGTTTAGATCCCCACATTCACCTAGGAGCATACATTGGGAGACTAGAACGGGAGGGAATGCCAAGTGGGAGAAGCAATCTTCAGTGGATCAGTGGGGGAGGGGGGAAGGACAGTGTCTCGTTTTGTCGCCTCTCACGACTAGCCTAGTCGCTCTGGTGATGTGATGTATACTTACTTCATCTGAGACTAGTTCCATTATGTTGTTGAGGATAAGATAGCCAAGTAACAACTCAGTTGTGTAGATCGATAGATAGATGAGAACGGAGGCCTCTGCGATGCCAAACTGTAAGATAACATTACAACATGCGCGTTAATGAAGTGTGCAAGAACCGTCGAACAATGATATATCCGGTTCCTGGGGAACGAACCACAAGTCGCAAAATGTTTTTTGGGACACAATAATGCAGAGACATTCCGTGCCGTGACGTTGTACAGAATGAGCTATTATACACCAAGGCCCAAATTCAAAACAGGACTTTAATTTTTTTTTGGTCATATCTCGAAGGACTGCTTAACTTTAAAGCTATTGTAAATTCTGGAAAATATCTGTGCACAAATTTTAGAACATATTGTTGGAATAATGTTCATAGTGTTCTTATTCTCATCAGGAATTAGTTACTTCTTCATGTGAGCTGGGTCTGGTTTCACAAGAGGTGCAAAGCTAGGCCGGTCCTAAAGTTGAGAACAGAAAAAGATAGACCTCTTGGAATCTGGCTCATAGATTTGTTCGTATGTGCTTTGATATATGCTTAAGTGTGTACATCTAGACCCAACGATAAAGTGGAAGGTATATTTATCATATCACGAGTGTCTCATTAATGTTATCAAATAAAAAACATTATGTTTCGCCACATTATGTAGAACAAACATTTCTCTATTTGGTTCAATTTACTGCACTGGTAACTGACGCTCGAATGCATCATAGTTGCCACTCAATCTTCCCCCCTCCACCAAACAGCCTGTCCTTAGCGTCGCCTACCCACCAATCACAGTCGCCCAAACGGTAATGCCGTTTTGTGATTTGTGATGAGGCGTGACTGAGGAAGTCTTAGGTCTGGACTATACATACGTTTCTAAGTGTATATTATGTTAATACATGTCATTCATCATACCTTGCTGAAGGATAAAGCTGTTATTCCCAAAAACATCGTGCATGCTACGAGCGCAACAATCAAGGGTACGTTACCTACATTCTCGCATAGACCCAAACATCTGAAAATGTAAAATATATAAACGATTGAGTTATAATTGTGCTTATAAATAATAACACGTCCAATAGACAAGACACAGCTGTTAGCAAAATTACCTGATGAGTCTCACATGAAGATGAATATCTTCAGCTAGAGCACCTTGCATTTCCTGGTGTAGTTCTGTAGCAGTTACTCCTTCTAACTCATTCACTGCTGCACCATCGCAGTCTTGAGAAACATCCTCAATAGGCATTTGATATCTTTCACAGCTAGAGCCAGCATGTCCTCCTTCGTAGAGGGGTCTTAGCAACGCCAGGTTATCAATCCTTCTTGCACTGCGGGCAGCTGGTGCAGCTCTGAGCTGACCAACTTGCAATGGACACTCTATTGGCATTTTATCTCTTCCAGAGCCCGAGCCAGCATGACCTGCTTCATACAGAGTGCTCACCACCGCCAGGTTATCAACCCTGCTTGCACTGCGGGCAGCTGGTGCAGCTCTGAGCTGACCAACTTGCAATGGACACTCTATTGGCATTTCATCTCTTCCAGAGCCAGAGCCAGCATGACCTGCTTCATAGACGGGTCTTAGCAAAGCCAGGTTATCAATCCTCCTTGAACTGAGGGCAGCTGGTGCAGCTCTGAGCTGACCAGCTTGCAATGGACCATTTATTTGTAATTGATATCTTTCACAGCTAGAGCCAGCATTACCTGCTTCACAGAGGGGTCTTAGCAATGCCAGGTGATCAATCCTTCTTGCACTGAGGGCAGCTTGTGCAGCTCTGAGCTGACCAACTTGCAATGGACCATCTATTGTCATTTGATCTCTTCCACAGCTAGACCCAGCATGACCTGCTTCATAGAGGGGTCTTAGCAATGCCAAGTTATCAACCCTGCTTGCTATGAGGGCAGTTGGTGCAGCTCTGAGCTGACCACCTCGCAGTGCTGGGCCTTGCATACTAACCTGTTGGTTGTGTTCAAACTCGATGGTCACAACCGAGTCCTCTGCCAGACGTACAGACTTCTTCAGTTTTCTCGCCTTTATTCTCTTTATTGAAATAGGATGGATATTTTCGAGTTTGTTGTTGAGAACTTGAAAATTTTTCCTAATAAGGATCGTAGATATAAATAATGCCACTACTATTGTCGATACCTGCACAATGGTACTTAATGTATGAACATATCGGACAAAGAGAGTTATTTCAAAAGCCGGTGACGATGAAGTGTCCCATGGAAACCATTCCCTAAAATAAAAGAAACGCAATAGGTTCGAAACTTGAATATGTAAAATTATTGTAAATTTAGTACTCCGATGTGGGATATTACTTGACTTACCTGAAAGGAAATTTTCTTTTAGGCAATAAATTGAAACAGAAATTCAAAGTAAGTCCGATGATCAATAAAACTTGTATTGGTATTAGGATAAGATTAACGATTTTAGTACATAACTTGCGCGTTTTAAGGTAAATTTCCCTCTGGTCGTTGTTGTCCAACTGTCCTGGCCCTAACATTCCATCCAACTCTGCAAACAATGTTTTCACCATTTGAGGCCGGAAGAACACTGATGACGTCAGCGTTAATAAGATTCCGCAATAAATCAAATAGAAAAAAAGAGCAAGTCCACTGTTGACGTCACTTCTGTACACGTATATTGATGTCGGTAACTGGACGAACACTTGAATGAAAATGATGGTTATAATGAACCAAGGGTTTAATCGCCGGAATAATCTCAGGGCCAGACGGAGGAAGCGATGCTTGACGAGCAGGTGAGCAAACCGGGGGCTGAAGTACTTGAGGTACAACTCAAGGCCGGGCTCGGCTTCGTCCTGCCAGAAACCTGCAGCAAAGGTCAACGATAACATTGGTTTTTGGATGAGCGAGATATTTAGCGAGGTGACCTCCTCGATTGAAATAATATTGCATTTTCTCTTTGTGCGTTGTTCCTCGCGTGTAGGTCAGACGGTTGGACAAAAGTGACTAAACATTGCTAGAATACTAGATGCAGGTGATGATTCTGATGATATTCCTGTTATACGTGCGATATTTTTGCAACTTAGACTAATCGAGACGATGAGTGGGTGATGTATGAAGATGAAAAACTGCTACATGTCCGAATCAAATCTTACCACAGCCAGCGCGGGATTCGTCAAAGGGGAGTCCAGCACGGGAGGGCAGAGCTAAGTGGGAAGATAAATCGTCACTTGCACAGGGGGGGGGGGGGGGGGGGAGGGCGGACTGGGTCTCATTTCGTCGCCTCTTACGACTATCAGAGTCACTCTGGGCCTATTCTTCCCAGGCCCGGACGGGTCAATATACTAGATGCGGATTAGAAAAATCTGTCAATACGCAACGTATAAACAATACTAAATGGCAGTTTCTAGTTCTAAACTAACACATTTGGTAGATTATTATGAATTGTTTTAAGCTATAGGGAAAAGAAACCCGTAAAATAGACGTTAGCTTACTCACCTCCCAAGTACAAGATCGTCCTGCTGAGATCAAACACCTTGCCTTCGCCATTCTGGTCCTCGTAGATTGGAGCTTCAATCGATGTCATGACGGTTCTAAAGAGTTTCCAGGGCAACAAAAGAAGCTGTTATATTGTTAACACAGACACAACGTAATATCGTCCTGTCTGTGCTGTGACGTGACCTCTTACAGTTTACACAACACTTTGCCTTAGACAGACATTGGAGCTTCAATCGATGTCATGACCGTCCTAAAGAGTTTCCAGGGCAGTGAAATAAAGGTGATATTGTTAACACAGACACAACGTAATATCGTCCTGTCTGTGCTGTGACGTGACCTCTTATGGCTTCTACAAACACACGGTTGCTATATGATACAGAAGGTCAAGCCTTGCATTGCGTGATTGAAACATAACAATACTGGCAACTCCTTATAAATCTTAAAACAGTCAATATTATGAAACTTTATAAATCTTAAATGTAGTTTGCTACTATTGTTTAGGTCAACATTATATAAGTGGTATGTAACATCACTTGTGAATATAGGATAAAACAAAGAATAAATAAATAAATTCAAGTTTTGAGTGTACCCGCTCAGTAACAACTTTGATTTTCAGTGGGGGACTTTAATTTAAAGTGACTAAACAACCCTGTAGGCTCCGAACACCATCGACGAGTCAGCGATTACCAATCAAAGATCGATATTTCAAATACGAAACATATTAATCAGTGATTGGACAGTGCGAACACCTGCGGACAAGTGTCAGAATCAACAAGGCCGCTTTTGAACAACTTTGAATTTTTTTGAGTGCTTTGTTGTGTTGCTAACATTCAATACCAGGCCCTATTTCACGAAATTCGCTCAACGCACCACGACTTTGAGTGCATCTACACTGATGGATCGAAAATAGGTGATCTGGTTGGCTGTGCTTTTACAACGGATGACGAACATTTTACCTTTAAACTCCACCCAATGTTTAGTGTGTTTAATGCGGAGCTCTTTGCAATACTGCAAAGCCTCCTCCATGTTTTATCTCATGACGGTTCAAAATTTCTAGTGTGTACTGACTCTCTTAGTACACTAGAATCCCTGTCTCAAATGTACTCCAGGCACCCCCTGGTATGTAAAATCCAAAACATTTTAACAAAACTGTCCTCGAAACGAAAACGTGTTGTATTTTGTTGGGTGCCTGGCCATGCCGGAATCCAAGGCAATGAACGTGCAGATCTATTTGCAAAAGCGGCATGCAACAAGGGCAGCGCTGACAATAACCTTATTGTGACTCATGACCTCAAAGTAGTCTTCAAGCATAAGCTGAAAGAAATGTGGCAAAATAACTGGTCAAGCATTGAGAATAACAAACTACGTGAAATCAAAAGTAGTGTAGTGTCATGGTTATCTTCACGACGACCCTCTCGTCGGGAAGAAGTTGTTTTGACTCGGCTGCGGATCGGACACACATACCTCACTCACGGATATCTTTTGCGTAGCGAAGCCCCCCCCACTTGTGAGGTATGTGGAGTTGTTTTAAGTATGAAACACATTTTAGTTGAGTGTAAAAAATACAATGACGAGAGGAACCGTTTTAAATTAACAACTTTAAAAGAAATTTTAGCTGACGACTCAAGTCTTCTTGACAATGTTTTTAATTTTTTACAATCTTTAGAGCTACTGAGTGTTATCTAAAATAACACCAGGTAAAGCCAAAAGTCTATCGGGCACTAATAACCACGTCGTTGTGTGCCCTTAAACCCAAACTAACTAACTAACTAACTAACTTGTGCTGCATTAGGGTAGTTTGTATGAAATAAAGTTAAGAGTGAAGGATGCCTCTACGTCAAAAACCGCAGAAAATTTTCATTTTTTAACTTTATCTCAAGATTGAAATACAACATCAAAAATCTGAGACACTATAGCGCTGTGGTTTGGTAATCCCTACACACTGAATGATAAATGTATTTAACGTTATCATCAGTATGACTGTGATAACGATTTCCTCAAATTACGAAGGAAATCGTATCCTTCGCTCTTAACATAACATAAATGGTAAAGACGGAGCCAGGGAACACTTTGGACCTTTTGAAGTGTCTACTTTATTGCCAGTGACAATGCTGAACGCGAATTTATGTTGCCGTGGGTAACGCGATGCGTAATTGTGTCTTTTTGGTGTACAAATGTAGAATTCAACGTTTTAATGTCCAGGTTAAAGATAAATTCATCAGTTTAGTTACGTAGCCAGGGAACACTTTGGACCTTTTGAAGTGTCTACTTTATTGCTAGTGACAATGCTGAACTCGAATTTAAGTTCCTGTGGGTAACCAGACGCGTTATTATGTGTTTTTGGTGTTCAAGTGTAGAAATCACGTTTAAATGTTTAGGTTAAAAATAAAATTAACGGTTTGAGATAAACATCGAAAGGGAACAGTTAGGACTTTTTGAAGTGCATACTTAATTGCCAGTGACAATGCTGATCGCGAATTTAAGTTCCTGTGGGTATCACGATGCTTAATTGTGTGTTTTTGGTGTAGAAGTGTAGAAATCAACGTTTTAATGTCCAGGTTATAGATAAACTAAACAGATTAGTTATTTAGCCAAGACACACTAAGGACCTTTTGAAGTGTCTACTTTATTGCCAGTGACAATGCTGAACGCGAATATATGTTACTGTGGGTGGCGCGATGTCCAAATTGTTGGTTTTTGGTGTACAAGTGTAGAAATCAACGTGTAATTGTCCAGGTTATAGATAAACCTTACAGTTTAGTTACGTAGCCAGGGAACACTAAGGTCCTTTTGAAGTGTCTCCTTTATTGCCAGTGACAATGCGGAACGTGAATTTAACTTCCTGTGGGTAACGAGAAACGTAATTGTGTGTTTTTGGTGTACAAGTGGAGCAATCAACGTTTTAATGTTCAGGTTATACAAAAACTTAACAAATTAGTTTTTTAGCCAGGGAACACTGAGGACTTTTTGAAGTGTCTACTTGATTGCCAATGACAATACTGAACGCGAATTTAAGTTTCCTGTTTGTAACAAGATCCGTAATTGTGTGTTTTTGGTGCACAAGTGTAGAAATCAACGTTAAAATGTCCAGGTTATAAATAAACTAAACAGATTAGTTATTTAGCCAGGGAACACTTAAGACCTTTTGAAGTGTCTACTTTATAGCCAGTGACAATGCTGAACGTGAATTTAAGTTCCTATGGGTAACCCGATGCGTAATTGTGTGTTTTTAGTGTACAAGTGTAGCAGTAAACGTTTTAATGTCCAGGTTATAGATTAAACTTATCAGTTAAGTGACATAGCCAGGGAACACTTAGGACCTTTTGAAGGGTCTACTTTATTACCAGTGACAATGCTGAACGCGAATTTATGTTCCCGTGGGTAACACGATGCGTTTTTGTGTCTTTTTGGTGTACAAGGGTAGAAATCAACGTTTTAATGTCCGGGTTAAAAATAAACTAAACAGATTAGTTATTTAGCCAGGGAACACTTAGGACCTTTTGAAGTGTCTACTTTATTGCCAGTGACAATGCTGAACGTGAATTTAAGTTCCTATGGGTAACCCGATGCGTAATTGTGTGTTTTTAGTGTACAAGTGTAGCAATAAACGTTTTAATGTTCAGGTTATAGATTAAACTTATCAGTTAAGTGACATAGCCAGGGAACACTTAGGACCTTTTGAAGGGTCTACTTTATTGCCAGTGACAATGCTGAACGCGAATTTATGTTCCCGTGGGTAACACGATGCGTAATTGTGGTTTTTTGGTGTACAAGGGTAGAAATCAACGTTTTAATGTCCGGGTTAAAAATAAACTAAACATATTAGTTATTTAGCCAGGGAACACTTAGGACCTTTTGAAGTGTCTACTTTATTGCCAGTGACAATGCTGAACGTGAATTTAAGTTCCTATGGGTAACGCGATGCGTAATTGTGTGTTTTTGGTGAACAAGTGTAGAAATTAACGTTTTAATGTCCAGGTTATAGATCAAACTTATCAGTAAAGTGACATAGCCAGGGAACACTTAGGACCTTTTGAAGTGTCTACTTTATTGCCAGTGACAATGCTGAACGCGAATTTATGTTCCCGTGGGTAACACGATGCGTAATTGTGTCTTTTTGGTGTACAAGTGTAGAAATCAGGTTTAATGTCCAGGTTAAAGATAAATTTATCAGTTTAGTTACGTAGCCAGGGAACACTTTAGACCTTTTGAAGTGTCTACTTTATTGCCAGTGACAATGCTGAACGCGAATTTATGTTCCCGTGGGTAACACGATGCGTAATTGTGTCTTTTTGGTGTACAAGTGTAGAAATCAACGTTTTAATGTCCAGGTTAAAGATAAATTCATCAGTTTAGTTACGTAGCCAGGGAACACTTTGGTCCTTTTGAAGTGTCTACTTTATTGCCAGTGACAATGCTGAACGCGAATGTAAGTTCCTGTGGGTAACACGACGCGTAATTGTGTTTTTTTTTGTGTGAACAAGTGTACTAATCACCGTTTTAATCTCCAGGTTACAGATAAATTCATCAGTTTAGTTACGTAGCCAGGGAACACTTAGGACCTTTTTAAGTGTCTACTTTATTGCTAGGGACAATGCTGAACGCGAATTTATGTTCCCGCGGGTAACACGATGCGTTATTGTGTGTTTTTGGTGTACAAGTGTAGAAATCAACGTTTTAATGTCCAGGTTATGAATAAACTAAACGGATTAGTTATTTAGCCAGGGAACACTTAGGACCTTTTGTGTGTTTTTGGTGTACAAGTGTAGAAATCAACGTTTTAATGTCCAGGTTAAAGATAAACTCATCAGTTTAGTTACGTAGCCAGGGAACACTAAGGACCTTTTGAAGTGTCTACTTTATTGCCAGTGACAATGCTGAACGCGAATTTGAGTTTCCTGTGGGTAACAAGATCCGTATTGTGTGTTTTTGGTGAACAAGTGTAGAAATCAACGTTTTAATGTCCAGGTTATAAAATAAAATAAACGGTTTGAGATAAACATCGAAAGGGAACACTTAGGACTTTTTGAAGTGCATACTTAATTGCCAGTGACAATGCTGATCGTGAATTGAAGTTCCTGTGGGTAACACGATGCGTAATTGTGTGTTTTTGGTCCTGCCCGTGGACTGCTACCTTATTGTGGTGAGCAGGTTTGTGTGCTTTAATGATTCCTGGAGCTAAGCCGGCGGAAGCGTATGCTTCTGGTAGGGCCACCCTAGCCGGACAGGTCGAGGAGGAGAAGTCAGACGAAATGCAGTCAACATCTTCCCCACTCCCGTTTCCACCCCTTCCCTTTTCTTCTTCGCCCTCCAACTTGACCCTTTTCTCCAAACAGACCCATATTTCATCTTCATGTATCACCCACTCATTGTCTCGATTAGCCTCGTTGCAGAAATATTAGACGTTAAGCCCAAATATCATCATCATCATTAATCAAAGTCTTGATGTCCAGTTTGGAAATCAACGTTTTTATGTCCAGGTTATAGATAAACTTATCAGTTTAGTTTCGTAGCCAGGGAACACTTAGGACCTTTTGAAGTGTCTACTTTATTGCCAAACACAATGATGAACACAAATTAATGTTCCTGTGGGTGGCGCGATGTCCAAATTGTTGGTTTTTGGTGTACAAGTGTAGAAATCAACGTGTACTTGTCCAGGTTATAGATAAACTTAACAGTTTAGTTACGTTGCCAGGGAACACTAAGGTCCTTTTGAAGTGTCTCCTTTATTGCCAGTGACAATGCAGAACGTGAATTTAACTTCCAATGGGTAACAAGATCCGTAATTGTGTGTTTTTGTTGTACAAGTGGAGCAATCAACGTTTTAATGTTCAGGTCATACAAAAACTTAACAGATTAGTTACTTAGCCAGGGAACACTGTGGACTTTTTAAAGTGTCTACTTAATTGCACGTGACAATGCTGAACGCGAAATTAAGTTTCCTGTTTGTAACAAGATCCGTTATTGTGTGTTTTTGGTGCACAAGTGTAGAAATCAACGTTTTAATGTCCAGGTTATAAATAAACTAAACAGATAAGTTATTTAGCCAAGGAACACTTAGGACCTTTTGATGTGTCTACTTTATTGCTAGTGACAATGCTGAACGCAAATTTATGTTCCCGTGGGTAACGCGAATTTATGTTCCCGTGGGTAACACGATGCGTAATTGTGTGTTTTTGGTTTACAAGTGTAGAAATAAACGTTTTAATGTCCAGGTTATAGATCAAACTTATCAGTTAAGTGACATAGCCATGCAACACTTAGGACCTTTTGATATGTCTACTTAATTGCCAAACACAATGATTAACGCAAATTTATGTTCCTGTGGGTGGCGCGATGTCCAAATTGTTGGTTTTTCGTGTACAAGTGTAGAAATCAACGTGTACTTGTCCAGGTTATAGATAAACTTAACAGTTTAGTTACGTAGCCAGGGAACACTAAGGTCCTTTTGAAGTGTCTTCTTTATTGCCAGTGACAATGCGAACGTGAATTTAACTTCCTGTGGGTAACAGGATCCGTAATTGTGTGTTTTTGGTGTACAAGTGGAGCAATCAACGTTTTAATGTTCAGGTCATACAAAAACTTAACAGATTAGTTATTTAGCCAGGGAACACTGTGGACTTTTTGAAGTGTCCACTTAATTGCACGTGACAATGCTGAACGCGAATTTAAGTTTCCTGTTTGTAACAGGATCCGTAATTGTGTGTTTTTGGTGCACAAGTGTAGAAATCAACGTTTTAATGTCCGGGTTAAAAATAAACTAAACAGATTAGTTATTTAGCCAGGGAACACTAAGGACCTTTTGAAGTGTCTACTTTATTGCCAGTGACAATGCTGAACGTGAATTTAAGTTCCTATGGGTAACACGATGCGTAATTGTGTGTTTTTAGTGAACAAGTGTAGAAAAAACGTTTTAATGTCCAGGTTATAGATCAAACTTATCAGTAAAGTGAAATAGCCAGGGAACACTTAGGACCTTTTGAAGTGTCTACTTTATTGCCAGTGACAATGCTGAACGCGAATTTATGTTCCCGTGGGTAACACGATGCGTAATTGTGTCTTTTTGGTGTACAAGTGTAGAAATCAGGTTTAATGTCCAGGTTAAAGATAAATTCATCAGTTTAGTTACGTAGCCAGGGAACACTTTAGACCTTTTGAAGTGTCTACTTTATTGCCAGTGACAATGCTGAACGCGAATTTATGTTCCCGTGGGTAACACGATGCGTAATTGTGTCTTTTTGGTGTACAAGTGTAGAAATCAACGTTTTAATGTCCAGGTTAAAGATAAATTCATCAGTTTAGTTACGTAGCCAGGGAACACTTTGGTCCTTTTGAAGTGTCTACTTTATTGCCAGTGACAATGCTGAACGCGAATGTAAGTTCCTGTGGGTAACACGACGCGTAATTGTGTTTTTTTTTTGTGTGAACAAGTATAGAAATCAACGTTTTAATGTCCAGGTTAAAGATAAATTCATCAGTTTAGTTACGTAGCCAGGGAACACTTAGGACCTTTTTAAGTGTCTACTTTATTGCTAGGGACAATGCTGAACGCGAATTTATGTTCCCGCGGGTAACACGATGCGTTATTGTGTGTTTTTGGTGTACAAGTGTAGAAATCAACGTTTTAATGTCCAGGTTATGAATAAACTAAACGGATTAGTTATTTAGCCAGGGAACACTTAGGACCTTTTGAAGTGTCTACTTTATTGCCAGTGACCATGCTGAACGCGAATTTATGTTCCTGTGGGTAACAAGATGCGTAATTGTGTGTTTTTGGTGTACAAGTGTAGCAATCAACGTTTTAATATCCAGGTTAAAGATAAACTTATCAGTTTAGTTACGTTGCCAGGGAACACTTAGGACCTTTTTAAGTGTCTACTTTATTGACAGTGACAATGCTGATCGCGAATTTAAGTTCCTGTGGGTAACACGATGCGTAATTGTGTGTTTTTGGTGTACAAGTGTAGCAATCAACGTTTTAATATCCAGGTTAAAGATAAACTTATCAGTTTAGTTACGTTGCCAGGGAACACTTAGGACCTTTTTAAGTGTCTACTTTATTGACAGTGACAATGCTGATCGCGAATTTAAGTTCCTATGGGTAACACGACGCGTAATTATGTGTTTTTGGTGTTCAAGTGTAGAAATAAACGTTTAAATGTTCAGGTTAAAAATAAAATAAACGGTTTGAGATAAACATCGAAAGGGAACACTTAGGACTTTTTGAAGTGCATACTTAATTGCCAGTGACAATGCTGATCGCGAATTCAAGTTCCTGTGGGTAACACGATGCGTAATTGTGTGTTTTTTTGGTCCTGCCCATGGACTGCTACCTTATCGTGGTGGGCAGGTTTGTGTGCTTTAATGATTCCTGGAGCTAAGCCGGCGGAAGCGTATGCTTCTGGTAGGGCCACCCTAGCCAGACAGGTCGAGGAGGAGAAGTCAGACGAATCATCATCATCATCAAAAATCAACGTCTCGATGTCCAGTTTGGAAATCAACGTTTTCATGTCCAGTTATAGATAAACTTATCAGTTTAGTTACGTAGACAGGGAACACTTAGGACCTTTTGAAGTGTCTACTTTATTGCCAGTGACAATGCTGAACGTGAATTTATGTTCCCGTGGGTAACACGATGCGTAATTGTGTGTTTTTGGTGAACAAGTGTAGAAATCAACGTTTTAATGTCCAGGTTAAAGATAAACTCATCAGTTTAGTTGCGTATCCAGGGAACACTTAGGACCTTTAAAAGTGTCTACTTAATTGACAGTGACAATACTAAACGTGAATTTAAGTTCTTGTGGGTAACACGATGCGTTATTGTGTGCTTTTGGTGTACAAATGTAGAAATCAACGTTTTAATGTCCAGGTTATAAATAAACTAAACAGATTAGTTATTTAGCCAGGGAACTCTTAAGACCTTTTGAAGTGTCTACTTTATTGCCAGTGATAATGCTGAACGTGGATTCAAGTTCCTGTGGGTAACACGATGCGTAATTGTGTGCTTTTGGTGTACAAGTGTAGAAATCAACGTTTTAATGTCCAGGTTAAAGATAAACTCATCAGTTTAGTTGCGTATCCAGGGAACACTTAGGACCTTTTGAAGTGTCTACTTTATTGACAGTGACAATACTAAACGTGAATTTAAGTTCTTGTGGGAAACTCGATGCGTAATTGTGTGTTTTTGGTGTACAAATGTAGAAATCAACGTTTTAATGTCCAGGTTATAAATAAACTAAACAGATTAGTTATTTAGCCAGGGAACACTTAGGACCTTTTGAAGTGTCTACTTTATTGCTAGTGACAATGCTGAACGCGAATGTAAGGTCCTGTGGATAACACGACGCGTAATTGTGTTTTTTTTTTGTGTGAACAAGTATAGAAATCAACGTTTTAATGTCCAGGTTAAAGATAAATTCATCAATTTAGTTACGTAGCCAGGGAACACTTAGGACCTTTTTTAGTGTCTACTTTATTGCTAGTGACAATGCTGAACGCGAATTAATGTTCCCGCGGGTAACTCGATGCGTCATTGTGTGTTTTTGGTGTTCAAGTGTAGAAATCAACGTTTAAATGTTCAGGTTAAAAATAAAATAAACAGTTTGAGTTAAACATCGATAGGGGACACTTAGGACTTTTTGAAGTGCATACTTAATTGCCAGTGACAATGGTGATCGCGAATTCAAGTTCCTGTGGGTAACCCCATGCGTAATTCTGTGTTTTTGGTGCACAAGTGTAGAAACAACGTTTTAATGTCCAGGTTATGAATAAACTAAACTGATTAGTTATTTAGCCAGGGAACACTTAGGACCTTTTGAAGTGTCTACTTTATTGCCAGTGACAATGCTGAACGCGAATTTATGTTCCCGTGGGTAACACGATGCGTAATTGTGTCTTTTTGGTGTACAAGTGTAGCAATCAACGTTTTAATATCCAGGTTAAGATAAACTTATCAGTTTAGTTACGTAGCCAGGGAACACTTAGGACTTTTTTAAGTGTCTACTTTATTGACAGTGACAATGCTGATCGCGAATTTAAGTTCCTGTGGGTAACAAGACGCGTAATTATGTGTTTTTGGTGTTCAAGTGTAGAAATAAACGTTTAAATGTCCAGGTTATAAATAAACTAAACAGATTAGTTATTTAGCCAGGGAACACTTAGGACCTTTTGAAGTGTCTACTTTATTGCTAGTGACCATGCTGAACGCGAATTTAAGTTCCTGTGGGTAACGAGACGCGTTATTATGTGTTCTTGGTGTTCAAGTGTAGAAATTAACTTTTAAATATTCAGGTTAAAAATAAAATAAACGGTTTGAGATAAACATCGAAAGGGAACACTAAGGACTTTTTGAAGTGCATACTTAATTGCCAGTGACAATGCTGATCGCGAATTTAAGTTCCTGTGGGTAACACGATGCTTAATTGTGGGTTTTTGGTGTACAAGTGTAGAAATCAACGTTTTAATGTCCAGGTTATAGATAAACTAAACAGATTCGTTATTCAGCTAAGACACACTTAGGACCTTTTTAAGTGTCTACTTTATTGCCAGTGACAATGTTGAACGCGAATATAGGTTCTCGTGGGTAGTGCGATGCACAACTTGATATTCTTTTGGAGGTAGGTACGCTCAACATTAAAACGTTGATCTGCACGGGCTCCTATATAAGAAGCGCGCGGCCAGGCTTGAGCATCAGTATTCTCCGCGACTCCGTCCGTACAACATCTTCATAATCCCGCTGTAGGAAAAAAGTGTGCGCAGTGTTTGTATTCTAGGGCAGTGTTATTGTGAACAAAAGTTTAATTGTAGTATTTGATTCAAAAATCGGTAATAGACATTTTGGCCATAATCTTGCAAGTGTTTAATTCGTGTGCTAGTGTTGTGGCGTCAATTGTGTTTATCGATATATTAATTTCACATTTAAATGTCTGTATCACTACCCAATTGTGATAATTTTTATACTCTGTTTATCTCTACAAAGCCTAGAGTGGTGGATGGTGTTTTAAAGTCTTTCTTTGTGAAATGTAAAAAGATCACTTGTTTAAACCACCCAAGAGGTACAACACGATTACTATTCCTCGACGACGATGCTATGATTGACTACATCGCCCAATCACATTCACACTTGTCGGATGATTTGTTGCATTTCCTGGAATTTGGAGAACCCGCCTGGTGAGTACTCATATCAAACGTCGGATTTTTAGGATATTTACTAAACTTGTTATCACATATTGCAAGGTGAATTGTACTAATCGGTGTAAACACGTAGCCAGGGAACACCTAGGACAATTGTAACTGTATACTTTATCGTATATGTTAGTGCTGAACGCTTATAATGTGCCCGTGGGTAACACTTTGCCCAATTTTTTTTTTTTTTTATTGTACAAATGTAGAAATCAACGATTTAATGTCCAGGTTATAAATAAACTCCTCAGTTTAGTTATGTAGCCAGGGAACACTTAGGACCTTTTGAAGTGTCTTTGTTATTGCCCGTTACAATGCTGAACGCTTATTTATGTTCCTGTGAGTAAAAGAATGTTAAATTTGATATTTTTGGTGTACAAATGTAGAAATCAACGTTTTAATGTCCGGGTTAGAGATCAACGTTTTAATCGCCAGGTTATAGATAAACTTAACAGTTTAGTTATTTAGCTAGGGAACATTTAGGACCTTTTAAAGTGTCTACTTTATTGCCGGTGACAATGCTGAACGCTAATTTAAGTTTCCTGTGGGTAACAAGATCCGTAATTGTGTGTTTTTGGTGTAAGGTGTAGAAATCAAAGTTTTTATGTCCAGGTAATGAATAAACTTAACCGTTTTGTTACATAGCCAGGGAAAACTATGGACCTTTTGAAGTGTCTACTATATTGCCGGTGACAATGCTGGACGCTAATTTAAGTTTCCTGTGGGTAACCAGATCCGTAATTGTGTGTTTTTGGTGTACAAGGGTAGAAATCAGCGTTTTAATGTCCAGGTTTTAAATAAACTTAACAGTTTAAATACATAGCCAGGGAAAACTATGGACCTTTGGAAGTGTCTACTTTATTGCCGGTGACAATGCTGAACGCAAATTTTAGTTTCCTGTGGGAAACAAGATCCGTAATTGTGTGTTTTTGGTGTACAAGTGTAGAAATCAGCGTTTTAATGTCCAGGTTTTAAAAAAACTTAACAGTTTAGTTACATCTCCAGAGAAAACTATGGACCTTTGGAAGTGTCTACTATATTGCCGGTGACAATGCTGGACGCTAATTTAAGTTTCCTGTGGGTAACAAGATCCGTAATTGTGTGTTTTTGGTGTACAAGTGTAGAAATCAGCGTTTTAATGTTCAGGTTTTAAATAAACTTGACAGTTTAGTTACATAGCCAGGGAACACTTAGGACCTTTTGAAGTGTCTACTTTATTGCCAGTGACAATGCTAAACGCTTATTTATGTTCCCGTGGTTAAAAGGGCGCCTAATTTGTTTTTTTGGATGTACAAATGTAGAAATCCACGTCTCAATGTCCAGTTTAAAAATCAACGTTTTAATGTCCAGGTTATAGTTAAACTTATCAGTTTAGTTACATAGCCACTAGCCAGGGAACACTTAAGACCTTTTGAAAGGTTCCTCAATTGCCAATGACAATGCTGAACGCAAATTTAAGTTTGCTGTTAGTAAAAAGATCCGTTATTGTGTGTTTTTGGTGTACAAGTGTAGAAATCAACGTTTAAGTGTCCAGGTTATAGATACATTTTTCAGTTTAGTTACATAGCCAGGGAACACTAAAGACTTTTTTTGAAGTGTCTACTTAATTGCCAGTGACAATGCTGAACGCTAAATTATGCTCCCGTGGGTAAAAGGATGCCCAATTTGTTTTTTTGGGTGTACAAAAGTAAAAACAACGTTTTAATGTCCAGGTTATAAAAAAACTTATCAGTTTAGTTACATAGCCAGGGAACACTTAAGACCTTTTGAAGTGTCTCCTCAATTGCCAGTGACAATGCTGAACGCCAACTTAAGTTTCCTGTGGGTAAAAAGATCCGTTATTGTGTGTTTTTGGTGTACAAGTGTAGAAATCAACATTTTAATGTCCAGGTTATAGATAAATTTTTCAGTTTAGTTACGTAGCCAGGGAACACTCAGGACTTTTTGAAGTGTGTGCTTAATTGCCAGGGACAATGCTGAACGCAAATTTAAGTTTCCTGTGGGTAAAAAGATCCGTTATTGTGTTTTTGGTGTACAAATGTTGAAATCAACGTTTTAATGTCCAGGTTATAGATAAATTTGCAGTTTAGTTACGTAGCCAGGGAACACTCAAGACTTTTTGAAGTGTCTCCTTTATTGCCAGTGACAATGCTGAACGCAAATTTAAGTTTCCTGTGGGTAAAAAGATCCGTTATTGTGTTTTTGGTGTACAAATGTTGAAATCAACGTTTTAATGTCCAGGTTATAGATAAATTTTTCAGTTTCGTTACGTAGCCAGGGAACACTCAGGACTTTTTGAAGTGTGTGCTTAATTGCCAGGGACAATGCTCAACGCTAATATATGTTCCCGTGTGTACAAGGATGCCATATTTTTTTTTTTTTTTTGTGCACAAATGTAGATATCAACGTTTTAATGTCCAGGTTAGGAATCAACGTTTTGATGTCGAGGTTAAAGATAAACTTAACAGTTTAGTTACGTAGCCAGGTTACACTTAAGACGTTTTAAAGTGTCTACTTTATTGCAAGTGACAATGCTGAACGCGAATTTAAGTTTCCTGTGGGTAACAAGATCCGTTATTGGTGTTTTTGGTGAACAAGTGTAAAAATCAACGTTTTAATGTCCAGATTATAAATAAACTAAACAGATTAGCTATTTAGCCAGGGAAATCTTAGAACCTTGTGAAGTGTCTACTTTGTTGCCAGTGGCAATGCGGAACGTGAATTTAAGTTCCTGTGGGTAACAAGATCCGTTATTGTGTGTCTTTGGTGTACAAGTGTAGAAATCAACGTTTTTATGTCCAGGTTATAAATAAACTGAACAGATTAGTTATTTAGCCACGAAACACTTAAGACCTTTTAAAGTGTCTACTTTATTGCCAGTGACAATGCTTAACGCAAATTTAGGTTTCCTGTGGGTAAAAAGATCCGTTATTGTGTGTTTTTGGTGTACAAATGTAGAAGCAACGTTTTAATGTCCAGGTTAAAGATAAATTTTTCAGTTTCGTTACGTAGCCAGGGAACACTTAGGACTTTTCAAGTGTCTACTTAATTGCCAGTGACAATGCTGAAGGCCTTTTTATGTTCCTGTGGGTAAAAGGATGCCCAATTGGTTTTTTGGGTGTACAAATATAGTAATTGAACGTTTTAATGTCCAGTTTATAAATTAACTAGACAGATTAGTTACATAGCCAGGGAACACTTAGGACCTTTTAAAGTGTTTACTTTAATGCCGGTGACAATGCTGAACGCGAATTTAAGTTTCCTGTGGGTAACAAGATCCGTTATTGGTGTTTTTGGTGAACAAGTGTAAAAATCAACGTTTTAATGTCCAGGTTATAAATAAACTAAACAGATTAGTTATTTAGCCAAGGAAATCTTAGAACTTTGTGAAGTGTCTACTTTGTTGCCAGTGGCAATGCGGTTCGTGAATTTAAGTTCCTGTGGGTAACAAGATCCGTTATTGTGTGTGTTTGGTGTACAAAGGTAGAAATCAACGTTTTAGTGTCCAGGTTAAAGATAAACTTATCAGTTTAGCTACGTAGCCAGGGAACACTTAGGACTTTTCAAGTGTCTACTTTATTGCCAGTGACAATGCTAAACGCTTATTTATGTTCAAGTTGGTATAAGGATGCCCAATTGGTTTTTTGGGTGTACAAATGTAGAAATCAACGTCTTAATGTCCAGTTTGGAAATCAACGTTTTAATGTCCAGGCTATAGATAAACTTATGTTAGACCCAGCATGTAAGACCCAGCATGCAAGACCCTTTATTTAATACCCAGCAAATATGACCCTGCATGTAATACCTGCATATAAGACCCAGCATATAAGACCCAGCATGTAAGAGCTTGCATATAAGACTCAGCATTTAAGACCCAGCATATAACACCTTGCTTGTAAAAGCCTGCATATAAGACCCAGCATGCAAGACCCAGCATGCAAGAGCCAGCATATAAGAGCTTGCATATAAGACCCAGCATATTACACCCAGCATGCAAGAGCCTGCATATGAGACCCTACATGCAAGAGCATGCATATAAGACCCAGCATATCAGACCCAACATATAAGACCCAGCATATGAGAATCAGCATATAAGACCCAGCATATTACACCCAGCATATAAGACCCAGCATATCAAAGCCAGCATATCAGACCCAGCATATTATACCCAGCATATTAGACCCAGCATATAAGACCCAGCATATAAGAGCCAGCATGCAAGTGCCAGATAATAAGACCCAGCATTTAAGACCCAGCATGCAAGACCCAGCATATTTGACCCTGCATGTAAGAACCTGCATATAAGAGCCAGCATATAAGACCCAGCATATAAGACCCAGCATAAAAGACCCTGCATGTTAGAGCCTGAATATAAGACCCAGCATGCCAGTGCCAGCATATAAGACCCAGCATTTAAGCCTTCAGAACTTCCCAGGGACTGCTACCTTATCGTGGTGGGCAGGTTTGCGTGCTTTATTGATTCCGAAAGCTATGCCGGCGGAAGCGTATGCTTCTGGTAGGGCCACCCTAGCCGGACAGGTCGAGGAGGAGAAGTCAGACGAAATGCAGTCCACATCCTCCCCACTCCTTTTTCCTCCTTTTTCCCCTTTCCTCAAGCGCCCTCCTATTGCCCCCTTTCCTCCAAAGAGCCTCCCCAATTTCATCGTCATTATCACCCACTCATTGTCTCGATTAGCCTCGTTGCAGAAATATGAGACGTTAAACCCAAATAATCAATCAAATCAAGCCTTCAGAATAAAAGACCCTGCATGTAAGAGCCTGCATATAAGATCCTGCATATTAGACCCAGCATGCAAGAGCCAGCTTATAAGACTTAGCATATAAGACCCAGCATTTAAGACCCAGCATATAAGACCCAGCATGTAAGACCCAGCATATAAGACCCAGCATATAAGACGATGCATGTAAGACTAAGCGTGTAAGAGCCTGCATATACGACCCAGCATATACGACCCAGCATATCAGATCCATTGAGGCCCCCCACTGTCCCACTGAATATTTCTCCTCCCACTTGGCCCTGCTCTCCCTTACTGGACTCCCCGTATGACGACCCACGCGACGAACAATGGATCTGATTCAAGTGTGGCTTTTTTCTTCATCATCATCTTTCTCATTTTCATTATCACCCGCTCATCGTCTCGATTAGCCATTGTTGCACAAATATGAGACGTTAAGCCCCATTAATCAATTAATTCCAACCTACCAGGTTCTATATTGTTATTGTTTATTCTGTTCTCAGAGGTGATGCGAAACGAGGTGGACGTCATCACTGTCGCAAGCAAGGACCAGCTAAATGTTCATGCGGTCTGTCCCCGCCGCGACTACGACTGTCCCCTGGCGTGCGGCGGTTAAAGGGGCCAGCCCGAAGCGATGCTGGGCCACGCCCTCTCGGCCCACGCGGACCGGACGTGGCCCGACCTGCCACGCACATTTGTGCAGCGGCGCGGACTCTTGCTCACGGACGTGCTCGCGGCGCATGGCTGAGTGTTCACGCTACATCGCGGGTACGACGGGGATGGGACTACGTTCCGGGCGGCCGTCAGGTACATAGGCACCCCCGAGGACAGGCACGCGTTCAGGCTTGAACTCACGCTTCTCAGCGAAGATTTGAGCACTACTTACCGCAGAAACATGCGTTCTGATATCGAGAATGTTGAAGACATGTTTCGTTCATCCAACTGTGTAAGTGTCAAGCGGAATTGCTTGACATATTTCTCCAAAATGACGATCTTTCGTTTAGAGTTGCCATCGGGAAAGTTTGAACTAAAGGTTTCGACAACGGTAAAGAAACCTTTGTTTGTTTAGTTATAGCTTATATAGGCTTCTAGAGCTTAGTTGACTTGCTTCTCTTATTGTCTTTACACTCAACCGAATGGTATTCTTTTTCTACTTCTTTTTTAATTACAAGTTCACAAGGGTTATCATTTTTTTCTTCTTCATCATCGCTTATTAGAACGAAGTCTTCTGCTTTAAGATCATCGTGCTCATCTTGAACACCGTTTTGGCGTTCATCCTGAGTATGTTCTTCTTCTTTTTTTCCTTGTCACCATCCTTATGCTCATCACTATCACTGTCTTCTTCGCCGGCTAGGGATTCCTGATCGGTTTCGGATACCTCAGAATGATCGGAATTGTTATTTAGTGCCCGCTGCCATCGACTTTTGAATATCCTTAGGCAATGATCGTCCAGTGCAATCTTATCGGCATTAGCCAGTTTTTTTCCCTTTAGCATAGCGATAGCGTCCTCCACGGTTTTCGGAAACATCTTGCGACCGAAAAAGGTTAAGGGTTTCTCGAGCACCTTGGCCTTGGCCCGCGAACCTTCCATAACTCCTGTATGGGCGGCGCTTCCGCGGTAAATGGATGTGTGTCTTGTGGCGGTAGTGCGCAGCAGCCGTGGCCTTGGTATGGCCAAGTGTCGAGGCCACGTTTTCGAAGACTTCCTCTCCCTGTCCCAGATCTCCGATGGCAGTATCAACTGCCTTCCTGATGTCAGTGAGAGGGGCCACCTTATTCAGATATTGTTTGAAGAGTCTCTTCACCGTTTCACCAGCTTTTGAGCAGATCGATCCCTTGGAATTAAGTAGGAAAGTGGACTGTTTCATCCCGAAAACTTGCACACGAAAGTGCTAATACCTGTGGGTTTATAAAAAAGAAGATAACGTCAGTTCTAATACAGGAATCAAAACGGGAGCTCAACTAGTAATGAAAGTCAATGGTTACGCTTACACTTTAAGACATTCTATGTCACGTTTCCCACTAATCAGAATGTGGTGACGAAGGCCTGTACTCGTTCATTCTTGTGGCCCCTGACCGTGATGAGTAATTGATCTCCACCTTTATCTCTTTTAGTCGCAGTTTCGTACTCGGAACAGGTCATGTGGTAGGCCGTCTGTGGCCTTTGGGCACTTTTGGCCGTTAGAATGAAACACACGACCCTGGAAAAAAGCGGTCAAGACTGGTCACAAATATTGTAAAGAAACAATTGTGGTGTAATGTAATTATTAGCATTATAATATTATACTTGCGAGATTTCGTAGTGGGGGAGACCATTTGGACGTATCGGACACGTCATCCGTCATGACCTCCTTCAGAGTGTTCAAAGCCCTGTTCGTATCATATCTGTAGTTTCTGCATTCTTCTAGCTCAAGGGCCGTACCGGCGTCTAGGGATTTAACTTTGGCTTCCTTCTTGGCCTCCAGATCGCCACGTGCCTTTACTAGTAATAACTTTCGGAAACCGGCGACGCGGTCAACGATCATACTGGCAGTTTCGCGCTTGTTTGGATCATTAATGTAATTCTTCGTCATGTCAACCATGAATCGGACGAATATCTTAAGGTTAAATACGGAGCCGGCTGCCTGTGCCTCCTTGCCTTCATCAGGTTGAAAAAAAGAAATTAACTTGTTTGTCTGCGTCAGTACAGGAAGCCAATCTTCCATTGTTTGGGGCCAATGACCGATTTGGCTGACAGTGTTCAAATGGTCCGGCCTCATATGGTACAGTATTCTTCTGACCGTGTTGCTGCAAACAGAGTTAATGTTGCTGTCAGAACAAGCCTTAATGCAACAGATAAGGAGGTTGATTTGTTACTTAATAGTGAGGTTAGGTAATTATTGTTAACTTACACATATTGCTTTCTTGGCTTGGTAGTCCTGACGTTGACATTTAGATGTGACGTCCAATCATGCATGACTGGTAGGTCTTCAGGTACGAGTGGCAGTGCTAATGTCGAAATTTTAGCTTGACGTGTTGCTTGCCTGATGGCTGCGACATTTTCCATGGATGCATTCGCATTTCTTTCTTTAATTTCCTTTTCTAGCACTTTGGCCACATTCAACCTGTAGCTGTCGTCAGTTGGCAGCCGGTCCTTAGCTGACTGGCGCGTGGTGGTACTTTCTGGTCGAATTGGCTCCTCTTCCTCGCTATCGCTTTTGGTAGGAGATGACGGTTTACTCACGTCTTGATTCTGGTCCCCGTCTTCTTTGATGACTACAAGCGCCTCGTTGTCCAAATTGGATGGATACCTGGCAAATGGATTCAACATTGTCTCAGCCCAGGGCGGCGTAACGGCGACTTGTTTCCCGCAGGAACGTAGCAAGGCGACCACTGTAAACATAAGTATGTAAATATAGGTTGATCACTACCAGCAAGAGCAAAAACATGATATAAGTAAATGTCTAAACAATACTTACCTCGGTTAGTAATGCTTGGGTTGGCGATAAAGAAATCAACTCCCAAAAGTTGGGCCACAACAAATCAAGGCATCCTTGTCGTCTTGAATCGGAACCTTTGGAACATCATACGTGCCTCTTCCTTGGCTTTGAGCGGCGCTGCACCGTGTACCCTACTCAGGTGTCGGCTAAGATTTTGTGGGGACCTCCAGCACAGCTCGCAGTTTGGGTTTGTTCGCAAGTGTGTCTACCTGCCTGTGGCGGGAGTGGGTCTCCGAACCCTCTTCGGTCTCGGATTGTCCGAGGTTTCGGAACATTTGGCACGACCCGGAATAGTTACCGACCCGTGGCCAGTTCTGCTGCCGGCATCTAGTCGAGCCTCGTCCTCGAACAACTCGTCATCTGTACTGGTTGAGTCTTCGCCCAATTCACGGGATCTATCTTTATTTCTTTGATTGGGAATGTCCCTTTCCTGCAAGGAATTGTAGTCCGGATCTTTAAGTTCGATATTGACGAGGCGTTCCTTCCTTTTGGCCTCCTTCAGTTTCTTGTCACTTGCGGGTGGGAGGCTGACAATGCCAGATATGCCCCGAAACTTTGGCCGTTTCATGGCTATTGTCCTTGGTGTGTCCGGTTGGGGATGGTGGTCTTGGACTCGCTCTGGCTCCGTGTGGCCTTGAGTAGGTCTTATATCTGTGTATGTCGATGTTTCTGTCTTCTAGTACCTCGTCTGTGTTCGGTATGGTAGGTTCCTCGTCTACCTGGGAATTGGCAACCTGTGGTACACCTTTGTTTTGCTCCGACACCTTTGCCTGCGTGCCTGGATCTTGCGGTAACATGTCTTCATCGACAATTAACGGGCTATTTACAATTGTACTCCTTGTTTGAGGTTGTCCCAGTTCGTATTCATTCGAATCGGAATCGTCACACTTGTACTCCATAGCGAGACCCAGTAGACCACCATCCTTCTTCACAGAAGATCCACCACCTTCATCATCATTATCATCGTGCGGGGCGGGGCGCACCTAAATCCTTAAAATTCCCCTGTACTGCGTACCCCATTTTGAGAACCACTGCTCAAGGACAATTATCAATCTTTAATTAAAGTTTGTTACTTAATACTTATACTATCATAATATTTATAGAAATCCAAAAGGTCATTTATACATTTATTTGCATATAAGTATTGCAAATAAACTATGATACATAACTTGATTGCATTGTACGTATTGAGTTTTTATTATGTCATTGTTGTAATTGTATTATACAGTTTCACTTCTTTTATGTACTTATTATGTTTATAATAAGTAGGCCAATTGCTTTTCTCTCACCTGTCAGCACGCAGTTTGTAATGTTTTGTAAGCTCTTTACTTGCCAGATACGTGTGTCTGCTATATGTTTTACTTTTCATGTATGAGAATGATCAGTTAAGATTAATATTTATATTTATAGACATCCAAACGACATATATACATTTGTATATTGCAAATAGACAATGATACATAACTTGATTGTATTGTATTGTGTTTTTATTATGTCAATGTAATTGTATTATACAGTTTGACTTCATTTATGTACATATTATCTGTTTATAATAAGTAAGCTAATTGCTTTTCTCTCAGCGGTCAGCACGCAGTTTGTAACGTATTGTAAGCTCTTTACTTGCCATATACGTGTGTCTGCTATTAGTTTAGCTTATCATGTACGAGAATAATCAGTTAAGATTTGTTTTTAAATAAAATTCGATATTGCACTTATACATTTTAGTGTGGGAAAGCCTTCTTTGTTCCAGGACTGCCAACCATATGCATTACAAATCCCATCCCATACCATCTGATGGCCTTTGCCTCCCTCTTCAGACCCCAAAACTGTGACTTCACTCCTTGAATTAAAGCACATTTGTTTGCTGATTCCAGGCTAAATGTATAATTAGATGAAATAGTGGATGCTTTTATTGATTTGAAAATATTTGCCTTACATTGTAATCCATGTAGTAAACCCTACATGCATTTCAAGGCAAGGCAAATATTTATTGCACCTGAATATCCAGGAAAAATTACTGCACATTAATATGTAGCCTACCTACATTAGAATCAAAATCACATTGTGCTTGGAGTTTCCAAGTAGGCTAGTTGCATTACAATTAATGTACTAATGAACATTAAAATTAAAGTGTGATGCATTAGATACCATTCTGAGTGCATTAATTTTAATGCATATAGGTGTGGCAAATTTAGTGCACACTGTACTTGAGATTTCAAGTGGGTCCATTAAAATAAATGCACCGCTTTGGCTAAAATTCCAGACTAGGTGCACCTGCCCAGGGACTGCTACCTTATCGTGGTGGGCAGGTTTGCGTGCTTTGTTGATCCCGAGAGCTATGCCGGCGGAAGCGTATGCTTCTGGTAGGGCCACCCTAGCCGGACAGGTCGAGGAGGAGAAGTCAGACGAAGTGCAGTCCACACCCCAATCCCCTTTCCTCCCCTTTCTCCTTTCCTCACGCGCCCTCCTACTTGCCCCTTTCCTCCAAAGAGTCCCCAATTTCATCTTCATTATCACCCACTCATCGTCTTGATTAGCTTAGTTGCAAAAATATAAGACGTTAAGCCCAAATATCAATCAATCAACTAGGTGCATTAGAATTAATTTACTAGTGAGCATGAAAATTAAAGTGCGTCACATTAGATCCCATTCTGAGTGCATTTATTTTAATGCATATAGGTGCGGCAAATTTAGTGCACACTGTACTTGAGATTTCAAGTGGGTGCATTAGAATAATGCACTGCTTTGCTTAAATTCCAAGCACTTTGTGTTTGAGATTCCAACCAGATGAATTATAATTAGTGCACTAATGAACATTAAAATTAATGCCCGTGACATTAAATTTAATTCTTAGAGCATTAATTTTTATGTATAAAAGTGCATTAAAATTAATGTAAAATTTCTGGCAGTGATCGGGAGTTGGTTGTAGATGCGAGGACCAAGGAAATCGGCGTGCATTTGTCCAAGAGTACTATTCTTTTGGGGTAAAGCAAGGGATTTTGTAATATTTCTACACACATTATAATTATGGGTAATACAAGGACCTTTACTTGTATGTATGTTGAAGTTATTGAATACGTGAATTAGGATTACTTTAGTATATAATTTCCTGACGTCGAGGACTTAAGTTATGTTGAATAGAAGATAACTTAGAATTGTTTGCGATTTTTAGTATTGATTTTTTGTATAAAGTTTTTGTGTCACATTTAATAGTTTGAGATTGGTGTTATTTACTCCTCCCCAGCCTATTATACCATCAAGCGATTTGTATACTGTGAGTAGCAGAGTATTGCTTAGGATGTGACGCAGTCTGTTAAATATGATAAGCATGTGGTTTAATGTTTTTGCCATATCTGATAGGTTACTTTAAGGCAAAGTGTCAACTTAATCTATAGGACACACGTGGTAGGCTACATAGATACTTAACAACAATATTTAACTATAAATAACAACTATGTGTACTGTATACAATGGTAGGCAACATACATTTCTACTCCACAATAATATTTAACTATAAATAACAACTATGTGTACTGTATACAATGGTAGGCAACATACATTTCTACTCCACAACAATATTTAACTATTAATAACAACTATGTGTGCTGTATACAATGGTAGGCTACATACCTACTCTACAACAATATTTAACTATAAATAACAACTGTGTGTGCTGTATACAATGGTAGGCCTCATACATTTCTACTCCACAATAATATTTAACTATAAATAACAACTATGTGTACTGTATACAATGGTAGGCAACATACATTTCTACTCCACAACAATACTTAACTATTAATAACAACTATGTGTGCTGTATACAATGGTAGGCTACATACCTACTCTACAACAATATTTAACTATAAATAACAACTATGTGTGTTGTATACAATGGTAGGCTACATACCTACTCTACAACAATATTTAACTATAAATAACAACTGTGTGTGCTGTATACAATGGTAGGCTACATACCTACTCTACAACAACATTTAACTATAAATAACAACTATGTGTGCTGTATACAATGGTAGGCTACATACCTACTCTACAACAATATTTAACTATAAATAACAACTGTGTGTGTTGTATACAATGGTAGGCTACATACCTACTCTACAACAATATTTAACTATAAATAACAACTATGTGTGCTGTATACAATGGTAGGCTACATACCTACTCTACAACAATATTTAACTATAAATAACAACTATGTGTGCTGTATACAATGGTAGGCTACATACCTACTCTACAACAATATTTAACTATAAATAACAACTGTGTGTGCTGTATACAATGGTAGGCTACATACCTACTCTACAACAATATTTAACTATAAATAACAACTGTGTGTGCTGTATACAATTGTAGGCTACATACCTACTCTACAACAATATTTAACTATAAATAACAACTATGTGTGCTGTATACAATTGTAGGCTACATACCTACTCTACAACAACATTTAACTATAAATAACAACTATGTGTGCTGTATACAATGGTAGGCTACATACCTACTCTACAACAATATTTAACTATAAATAACAACTATGTGTGTTGTATACAATGGTAGGCTACATACCTACTCCACAATAATATTTAACTATAAATAACAACTATGTGTGCTGTATACAATGGTAGGCTACATACCTACTCTACAACAATATTTAACTGTGAATAACAACTATGGGTGCTGTATACAATTGTAGGCTACATACCTACTCTACAACAATATTTAACTGTGAATAACAACTATGTGTGTTGTATACAATGGTAGGCTACATACCTACTCTACAACAATATTTAACTGTGAATAACAACTATGTGTGCTGTATACAATGGTAGGCTACATACCTACTCTACAACAATATTTAACTATAAATAACAACTATGTGTGTTGTATACAATGGTTGGCTACATACCTACTCTACAACAATATTTAACTATAAATAACAACTATGTGTGCTGTATACAATGGTTGGCTACATACCTACTCTACAACAATATTTAACTATAAATAACAACTAAGTGTGCTGTATACAATGGTTGGCTACATACCTACTCTACAACAATATTTAACTATAAATAACAACTATGTGTGCTGTATACAATGGTAGGCTACATACCTACTCCACAACAATATTTAACTATAAATAACAACTATGTGTGCTGTATACAATGGTAGGCTACATACCTACTCCACAACAATATTTAACTATAAATAACAACTATGTGTGCTGTATACAATGGTAGGCTACATACCTACTCTACAACAATATTTAACTATAAATAACAACTATGGGTGCTGTATACAATGGTAGGCTACATACCTACTCTACAACAATATTTAACTATAAATAACATCTATGTTTGCTTTATACAATGGTAGGCTACATACCTAATCTACAACAATATTTAACTATAAATAACAACTATGTTTGTTGTATACAATGGTAGGCTACATACCTACTCCACAACAATATTTAACTATAAATAACAACTATGTGTGCTGTATACAATGGTAGGCTACATACCTACTCTACAACAATATTTAACTATAAATAACAACTATGTTTGCTTTATACAATGGTAGGCTACATACCTACTCTACAACAATATTTAACTATAAATAACAACTATGTGTGTTGTATACAATGGTAGGCTACATACCTACTCCACAACAATATTTAACTATAAATAACAACTATGTGTGCTGTATACAATGGTAGGCTACATACCTACTCTACAACAATATTTAACTATAAATAACAACTATGTTTGCTTTATACAATGGTAGGCTACATACCTACTCTACAACAATATTTAACTATAAATAACAACTATGTTTGCTTTATACAATGGTAGGCTACATACCTACTCTACAACAATATTTAACTATAAATAACAACTATGTTTGCTTTATACAATGGTAGGCTACATACCTACTCTACAACAATATTTAACTATAAATAACAACTATGTGTGCTGTGTACAATGGTAGGCTACATACCTACTCTACAACAATATTTAACTATAAATAACAACTATGTGTGCTGTGTACAATGGTAGGCTACATACCTACTCTACAACAATATTTAACTATAAATAACAACTATGTGTGCTGTGTACAATGGTAGGCTACATACCTACTCCACAACAATATTTAACTATAAATAACAACTATGTTTGCTGTGTACAATGGTAGGCTACATACCTACTCCACAACAATATTTAACTATAAATAACAACTATGTTTGCTGTGTACAATGGTAGGCTACATACCTACTCTACAACAATATTTAACTATAAATAACAACTATGTGTGCTGTGTACAATGGTAGGCTACATACCTACTCCACAACAATATTTAACTATAAATAACAACTATGTTTGCTTTATACAATGGTAGGCTACATACCTACTCTACAACAATATTTAACTATAAATAACAACTATGTTTGTTGTATACAATGGTAGGCTACATACCTACTCTACAACAATATTTAACTATAAATAACAACTATGTTTGCTTTATACAATGGTAGGCTACATACCTACTCTACAACAATATTTAACTATAAATAACAACTATGTGTGCTGTATACAATGGTAGGCTACATACCTACTCTACAACAATATTTAACTATAAATAACAACTATGTGTGTTGTATACAATGGTAGGCTACATACCTACTCTACAACAATATTTAACTATAAATAACAACTGTGTGTGCTGTATACAATGGTAGGCTACATACCTACTCTACAACAACATTTAACTATAAATAACAACTATGTGTGCTGTATACAATGGTAGGCTACATACCTACTCTACAACAATATTTAACTATAAATAACAACTGTGTGTGTTGTATACAATGGTAGGCTACATACCTACTCTACAACAATATTTAACTATAAATAACAACTATGTGTGCTGTATACAATGGTAGGCTACATACCTACTCTACAACAATATTTAACTATAAATAACAACTATGTGTGCTGTATACAATGGTAGGCTACATACCTACTCTACAACAATATTTAACTATAAATAACAACTGTGTGTGCTGTATACAATGGTAGGCTACATACCTACTCTACAACAATATTTAACTATAAATAACAACTGTGTGTGCTGTATACAATTGTAGGCTACATACCTACTCTACAACAATATTTAACTATAAATAACAACTATGTGTGCTGTATACAATTGTAGGCTACATACCTACTCTACAACAACATTTAACTATAAATAACAACTATGTGTGCTGTATACAATGGTAGGCTACATACCTACTCTACAACAATATTTAACTATAAATAACAACTATGTGTGTTGTATACAATGGTAGGCTACATACCTACTCCACAATAATATTTAACTATAAATAACAACTATGTGTGCTGTATACAATGGTAGGCTACATACCTACTCTACAACAATATTTAACTGTGAATAACAACTATGGGTGCTGTATACAATTGTAGGCTACATACCTACTCTACAACAATATTTAACTGTGAATAACAACTATGTGTGTTGTATACAATGGTAGGCTACATACCTACTCTACAACAATATTTAACTGTGAATAACAACTATGTGTGCTGTATACAATGGTAGGCTACATACCTACTCTACAACAATATTTAACTATAAATAACAACTATGTGTGTTGTATACAATGGTTGGCTACATACCTACTCTACAACAATATTTAACTATAAATAACAACTATGTGTGCTGAATACAATGGTTGGCTACATACCTACTCTACAACAATATTTAACTATAAATAACAACTAAGTGTGCTGTATACAATGGTTGGCTACATACCTACTCTACAACAATATTTAACTATAAATAACAACTATGTGTGCTGTATACAATGGTAGGCTACATACCTACTCCACAACAATATTTAACTATAAATAACAACTATGTGTGCTGTATACAATGGTAGGCTACATACCTACTCCACAACAATATTTAACTATAAATAACAACTATGTGTGCTGTATACAATGGTAGGCTACATACCTACTCTACAACAATATTTAACTATAAATAACAACTATGTGTGCTGTATACAATGGTAGGCTACATACCTACTCTACAACAATATTTAACTATAAATAACAACTATGTTTGCTTTATACAATGGTAGGCTACATACCTAATCTACAACAATATTTAACTATAAATAACAACTATGTTTGTTGTATACAATGGTAGGCTACATACCTACTCCACAACAATATTTAACTATAAATAACAACTATGTGTGCTGTATACAATGGTAGGCTACATACCTACTCTACAACAATATTTAACTATAAATAACAACTATGTTTGCTTTATACAATGGTAGGCTACATACCTACTCTACAACAATATTTAACTATAAATAACAACTATGTGTGTTGTATACAATGGTAGGCTACATACCTACTCCACAACAATATTTAACTATAAATAACAACTATGTGTGCTGTATACAATGGTAGGCTACATACCTACTCTACAACAATATTTAACTATAAATAACAACTATGTGTGCTGTATACAATGGTAGGCTACATACCTACTCTACAACAATATTTAACTATAAATAACAACTATGTTTGCTTTATACAATGGTAGGCTACATACCTACTCTACAACAATATTTAACTATAAATAACAACTATGTTTGCTTTATACAATGGTAGGCTACATACCTACTCTACAACAATATTTAACTATAAATAACAACTATGTTTGCTTTATACAATGGTAGGCTACATACCTACTCTACAACAATATTTAACTATAAATAACAACTATGTGTGCTGTGTACAATGGTAGGCTACATACCTACTCTACAACAATATTTAACTATAAATAACAACTATGTGTGCTGTGTACAATGGTAGGCTACATACCTACTCTACAACAATATTTAACTATAAATAACAACTATGTGTGCTGTGTACAATGGTAGGCTACATACCTACTCCACAACAATATTTAACTATAAATAACAACTATGTTTGCTGTGTACAATGGTAGGCTACATACCTACTCCACAACAATATTTAACTATAAATAACAACTATGTTTGCTGTGTACAATGGTAGGCTACATACCTACTCTACAACAATATTTAACTATAAATAACAACTATGTGTGCTGTGTACAATGGTAGGCTACATACCTACTCCACAACAATATTTAACTATAAATAACAACTATGTTTGCTTTATACAATGGTAGGCTACATACCTACTCTACAACAATATTTAACTATAAATAACAACTATGTTTGTTGTATACAATGGTAGGCTACATACCTACTCTACAACAATATTTAACTATAAATAACAACTATGTTTGCTTTATACAATGGTAGGCTACATACCTACTCTACAACAATATTTAACTATAAATAACAACTATGTGTGCTGTATACAATTGTAGGCGACATACCTACTCTACAACAATATTTAACTATAAATAACAACTATGTGTGCTGTGTACAATGGTAGGCTACATACCTACTCCACAACAATATTTAACTATAAATAACAACTATGTGTGCTGTATACAATGGTAGGCTACATACCTACTCCACAACAATATTTAACTATTAATAACAACTATGTGTGCTGTATACAATGGTAGGCTACATACCTGCTCCACAACAATATTTAACCATTAATAACAACTATGTGTGCTGTATACAATGGTAGGCTACATACCTACTCCACAACAATATTTAACCATTAATAACAACTATGTTTGCTGTATACAATGGTAGGCTACATACCTACTCCACAACAATATTTAACTATTAATAACAACTATGTGTGCTGTATACAATTGTAGGCTACATACCTACTCCACAACAATATTTAACTATTAATAACAACTATGTGTGCTGTATACAATGGTAGGCTACATACCTGCTCCACAACAATATTTAACCATTAATAACAACTATGTGTGCTGTATACAATGGTAGGCTACATACCTACTCCACAACAATATTTAACCATTAATAACAACTATGTTTGCTGTATACAATGGTAGGCTACATACCTACTCCACAACAATATTTAACCATTAATAACAACTATGTGTGCTGTATACAATGGTAGGCTACATACCTACTCCACAACAATATTTAACTATTAATAACAACTATGTGTGCTGTATACAATTGTAGGCTACATACCTACTCTACAACAATTATAACTATAAATAACAACTATGTGTGCTGTATACAATGGTAGGCTACATACCTGCTCTACAAGAATATTTAACCATTAATAACAACTATGTGTGCTGTATACAATGGTAGGCTACATACCTACTCTACAAGAATATTTAACCATTAATAACAACTATGTTTGCTGTATACAATGGTAGGCTACATACCTACTCCACAACAATTATAACTATAAATAACAACTATGTTTTCTGTATACAATGGTAGGCTACATACCTGCTCTACAAGAATATTTAACCATTAATAACAACTATGTTTGCTGTATACAATGGTAGGCTACATACCTACTCCACAACAATTATAACTATAAATAACAACTATGTGTGCTGTATACAATGGTAGGCTACATACCTACTCTACAACAATATTTAACTATAAATAACAACTATGTGTGCTGTATACAATGGTAGGCTACATACCTACTCCACAACAATATTTAACTATAAATAACAACTATGTGTGCTGTATACAATGGTAGGCTACATACCTACTCTACAACAATATTTAACTATAAATAACAACTATGTGTGCTGTATACAATGGTAGGCTACATACCTACTCTACAACAATATTTAACTATTAATAACAACTATGTGTGCTGTATACAATGGTAGGCTACATACCTACTCTACAACAATATTTAACTATAAATAACAACTATGTGTGCTGTATACAATGGTAGGCTACATACCTACTCTACAACAATATTTAACTATAAATAACAACTATGTGTGCTGTATACAATGGTAGGCTACATACCTACTCCACAACAATATTTAACTATAAATAACAACTATGTGTGCTGTATACAATGGTAGGCTACATACCTACTCCACAACAATATTTAACTATAAATAACAACTATGTGTGCTGTATACAATGGTAGGCTACATACCTACTCTACAACAATATTTAACTATAAATAACAACTATGTGTGCTGTATACAATGGTAGGCTACATACCTACTCCACAACAATATTTAACTATAAATAACAACTATGTGTGCTGTATACAATGGTAGGCTACATACCTACTCTACAACAATATTTAACTATAAATAACAACTATGTGTGCTGTATACAATGGTAGGCTACATACCTACTCCACAACAATATTTAACTATAAATAACAACTATGTGTGCTGTATACAATGGTAGGCTACATACCTACTCCACAACAATATTTAACTATAAATAACAACTATGTGTGCTGTATACAATGGTAGGCTACATACCTACTCTACAACAATATTTAACTATAAATAACAACTATGTGTGCTGTATACAATGGTAGGCTACATACCTACTCTACAACAATATTTAACTATTAATAACAACTATGTGTGCTGTATACAATGGTAGGCTACATACCTACTCCACAACAATATTTAACTATAAATAACAACTATGTGTGCTGTATACAATGGTAGGCTACATACCTACTCTACAACAATATTTAACTATTAATAACAACTATGTGTGCTGTATACAATGGTAGGCTACATACCTACTCTACAACAATATTTAACTATTAATAACAACTATGTGTGCTGTATACAATGGTAGGCTACATACCTACTCTACAACAATATTTAACTATTAATAACAACTATGTGTGCTGTATACAATGGTAGGCTACATACCTACTCTACAACAATATTTAACTATTAATAACAACTATGTGTGCTGTATACAATGGTAGGCTACATACCTACTCCACAACAATATTTAACTATTAATAACAACTATGTGTGCTGTATACAATGGTAGGCTACATACCTACTCTACAACAATATTTAACTATTAATAACAACTATGTGTGCTGTATACAATGGTAGGCTACATACCTACTCTACAACAATATTTAACTATTAATAACAACTATGTGTGCTGTATACAATGGTAGGCTACATACCTACTCTACAACAATATTTAACTATTAATAACAACTATGTGTGCTGTATACAATGGTAGGCTACATACCTACTCCACAACAATATTTAACTATTAATAACAACTATGTGTGCTGTATACAATGGTAGGCTACATACCTACTCTACAACAATATTTAACTATTAATAACAACTATGTGTGCTGTATACAATGGTAGGCTACATACCTACTCCACAACAATATTTAACTATAAATAACAACTATGTGTGCTGTATACAATGGTAGGCTACATACCTACTCTACAACAATATTTAACTATAAATAACAACTATGTGTGCTGTATACAATGGTAGGCTACATACCTACTCCACAACAATATTTAACTATAAATAACAACTATGTGTGCTGTATACAATGGTAGGCTACATACCTACTCCACAACAATATTTAACTATAAATAACAACTATGTGTGCTGTATACAATGGTAGGCTACATACCTACTCTACAACAATATTTAACTATAAACAACAACTATGTGTGCTGTATACAATGGTGGGCTACATACCTACTCTACAACAATATTTAACTATAAATAACAACTATGTGTGCTGTATACAATGGTGGGCTACATACCTACTCTACAACAATATTTAACTATAAACAACAACTATGTGTGCTGTATACAATGGTAGGCTACATACCTACTCTACAACAATATTTAACTATAAATAACAACTATGTGTGCTGTATACAATGGTAGGCTACATACCTACTCCACAACAATATTTAACTATAAATAACAACTATGTGTGCTGCATACAATGGTAGGCTACATACCTACTCTACAACAATATTTAACTATAAATAACAACTATGTGTGCTGTGTACAATGGTAGGCTACATACCTACTCTACAACAATATTTAACTATAAATAACAACTATGTGTGCTGTATACAATGGTAGGCTACATACCTACTCTACAACAATATTTAACTATAAATAACAACTATGTGTGCTGTATACAATGGTAGGCTACATACCTACTCTACAACAATATTTAACTATTAATAACAACTATGTGTGCTGTATACAATGGTAGGCTACATACCTACTCTACAACAATATTTAACTATAAACAACAACTATGTGTGCTGTATACAATGGTGGGCTACATACCTACTCTACAACAATATTTAACTATAAATAACAACTATGTGTGCTGTATACAATGGTGGGCTACATACCTACTCTACAACAATATTTAACTATAAACAACAACTATGTGTGCTGTATACAATGGTAGGCTACATACCTACTCTACAACAATATTTAACTATAAATAACAACTATGTGTGCTGTATACAATGGTAGGCTACATACCTACTCCACAACAATATTTAACTATAAATAACAACTATGTGTGCTGCATACAATGGTAGGCTACATACCTACTCTACAACAATATTTAACTATAAATAACAACTATGTGTGCTGTGTACAATGGTAGGCTACATACCTACTCCACAACAATATTTAACTATAAATAACAACTATGTGTGCTGTATACAATGGTAGGCTACATACCTACTCCACAACAATATTTAACTATAAATAACAACTATGTGTGCTGTATACAATGGTAGGCTACATACCTACTCTACAACATTTAACTATAAATAACAACTATGTGTGCTGTATACAATGGTAGGCTACATACCTACTCCACAACAATATTTAACTATAAATAACAACTATGTGTGCTGTATACAATGGTAGGCTACATACCTACTCCACAACAATATTTAACTATAAATAACAACTATGTGTGCTGTATACAATGGTAGGCTACATACCTACTCTACAACAATATTTAACTATTAATAACAACTATGTGTGCTGTATACAATGGTTGGCTACATACCTACTCTACAACAATATTTAACTATTAATAACAACTATGTGTGCTGTATACAATGGTAGGCTACATACCTACTCCACAACAATATTTAACTATAAATAACAACTATGTGTGCTGTGTACAATGGTAGGCTACATACCTACTCCACAACAATATTTAACTATAAATAACAACTATGTGTGCTGTATACAATGGTAGGCTACATACCTACTCCACAACAATATTTAACTATAAATAACAACTATGTGTGCTGTGTACAATGGTAGGCTACATACCTACTCCACAACAATATTTAACTATAAATAACAACTATGTGTGCTGTGTACAATGGTAGGCTACATACCTACTCCACAACAATATTTAACTATAAATAACAACTATGTGTGTTGTATACAATGGTAGGCTACATACCTACTCTACAACAATATTTAACTATAAATAACAACTATGTGTGCTGTGTACAATGGTAGGCTACATACCTACTCCACAACAATATTTAACTATAAATAACAACTATGTGTGCTGTGTACAATGGTAGGCTACATACCTACTCCACAACAATATTTAACTATTAATAACAACTATGTGTGCTGTATACAATGGTAGGCTACATACCTACTCTACAACAATATTTAACTATAAATAACAACTTTGTGTGCTGTATACAATGGTAGGCTACATACCTACTCTACAACAATATTTAACTATTAATAACAACTATGTGTGCTGTATACAATGGTAGGCTACATACCTACTCCACAACAATATTTAACTATAAATAACAACTATGTGTGCTGTGTACAATGGTAGGCTACATACCTACTCCACAACAATATTTAACTATAAATAACAACTATGTGTGCTGTATACAATGGTAGGCTACATACCTACTCCACAACAATATTTAACTATAAATAACAACTATGTGTGCTGTGTACAATGGTAGGCTACATACCTACTCCACAACAATATTTAACTATAAATAACAACTATGTGTGTTGTATACAATGGTAGGCTACATACCTACTCTACAACAATATTTAACTATAAATAACAACTATGTGTGCTGTGTACAATGGTAGGCTACATACCTACTCCACAACAATATTTAACTATAAATAACAACTATGTGTGCTGTATACAATGGTAGGCTACATACCTACTCCACAACAATATTTAACTATAAATAACAACTATGTGTGCTGTATACAATGGTGGGCTACATACCTACTCCACAACAATATTTAACTATAAATAACAACTATGTGTGCTGTATACAATGGTAGGCTACATACCTACTCTACAATAATATTTAACTATAAATAACAACTATGTGTGCTGTATACAATGGTAGGCTACATACCTACTCTACAACAATATTTAACTGTAAATAACAACTACGTTTGCTGTATACAAAGGTTGGCTACATACCTACTCTACAACAATATTCAAATATAAATAACAACTATATGGTTGTTTACTGAGTGAACATAATGAATGATAAAAAAATATATTAAAATATCTTAGTCGGTAATTTTGATTATAAAATTTATAATTATTAGTAATAGAAATTCAATAAAAATAACAACCATACTGGTTATTATATATTGATATTATATTTATCATTCAGTGTGTTGGCTGTTTAAATCACAGTGCTATGACACAGCTTTTCGATTTTAATTCAAGTATAGCATTCTTAAGATATAATTTTAAAAATTGAAATGTCTGCGATTTTATATTGAAAGTAAAATAAAACATGCATTAATTGTATTAATGTTGAATGTTGATATGTGTTTTCCCTCAGTTATTCACCAAAGTTGCCAGCGTCGCTGTCATGTTGTAAGCCCGGTCGATAACCTGAAACACAAAACAACAAAATAAAACTTGTTGTTTAAGTTTTAATAGGGAACACGCGTATGAATTTTGTAATCGATTTTTAAATACCTTGTTTCTCATGTGATAATTCTGTGTCTTTTAATTTTGAAAAACGGATCAGCCTGTGCCTCAAAATAATTGGTTTAGTAACGATAAATAAAAGGGCGCGAAAAACGAGCCGCCGCCATGTTGATGGGATTTGACGTCATGGTTTGTGTCTGTGTACGCTCACCGCCTCAGCGATTGGTCTGTTACTCCTCGTCTACTGAATCATGACGTCACAGCCACCTGTACGCGTTTCAGATCCCCGAGTAGAAACTTGAATAAATGCGACTACATTAAACGTATTTGAAAAAATCTTTTTTACTTAGAACTAGCATTAATACACTTTTTGTATCTGATACTATTAAGTGCTTGGTTAAACTTAACAAATCGTACGCGTGTTGCTTACTACATTTTATTCAAAACAGTTAACATACAATTTGTATAGGGACACTGAATAACGCCGAATGGAACAACGCTGAATCGATCGTGTGTACTGCACTTTCAAGTATAATCCTAACCCAAACAACCTGCCCATGGACTGCTACCTTATCGCGGTGGGCAGGTTTGCGTGCTTTAATGATTCCTGGAGCTATGCCGGCGGAAGCGTATGCTTCTGGTAGGGCCACCCTAGCCGGACAGGTCGAGGAGGAGAAGTCAGACGAAGTGCAGTCCACACCCCAATCCCCTTTCCTCCCCCTTCCCCTTTCCACCCCGCCCTCCTATTGGCCCCCTATTTCATCTTCATATATCACCCACTCATTGTCTCGATTAGCCTCGTTGCAAAACGATGAGACCTTAAGCCCAAATAATCAATCCTAGCCCAAACAAGTAAAACTTATAACCTGGAACAACGCCGAATTTTTTTCGACGTAGATCCGACGGAAAAACGCCGAATCTTTTACGACCTGCATCCTGCCCATGGACTGCTACCTTATCGTGGTGGGCATGGGTTTGCGTGCTTTGATGATTCCTGGAGCTATGCCGGCGGAAGCGTATGCTTCTGGTAGGGCCACCCTAGCCGGACTGGTCGAGGAGGAGAAGTCAGACGAAATGCAGTCCACAACCTCCCCCCTCCCTTTTCCTCCCCCTTCCAATTTTTCACCCCGCCGTCCTACTTGCCCCTTTCCTCCAAACAGCCCCCTATTGCATCTTCATCTATCACCCACTCATTGTCTCGATTAGCCTCGTTGCATAAATATGAGACGTTAAGCCCCATTAATCAATCAATCTTTATTTATGAATTGGCCACAAACAGCATTTTATGCCATTTTACAGTGAACAGTAAAATAAGTGTTGAATAACAACAATGCATGATTAAGGGGAGGAGAGGAAACCCGGTACTGGCACGTAGCCTAATCCTGTCAAAAAGTACCAAGGGGACCATCAGCTTTACGTCCCATCCGAAAGGACGGTGTAACTTCGACCAGTCATATAGGTTCCTCCACTAACCTGGACTGCCGAGCAGTTGACGAGAAGAACGAAGCTTTCGAACCCTCCAATCTGCTCTAACCAACGGTAACTAGTAAACTAGTAAAACAGAGGAGAGTGGTCACCAATCCACCTCTTGACCTAGCCTAAGGTTGCTTAACTACGGTGTTCGTATGGGAACCGGCGTAGCGACCGCAGCTAAACCGTTGGCTACTTACTTACTTACTTACTTACTTACTTACTTACTTACTTACTTACTTACTTACTTACTTACTTACTAGATACAATAGTTCAGCATTGAACTTTGCTGGAACGCTCTCCCGGGCTGGGCCCTTGAGCAGATGAGGGAATACAGAGGTAAAACCCATAAGCCCGAGGGCTGCGGTGATAATAAAAATTAGTGTGGGAATGAATGGGGGTTGAACCTGCTACAATGGAATCAGGGTAAAAAAACGAGACAACAAATGAATTGGTGCTCAGTAGGAGCGAGGGGGGCCTTCGCAGCGTAGGGCTGAACCATCCAGTGCCCAGTGCAGAGTCGAGTTAAGTATATGATTTGTTTATGGTTGCTACGGAGTTCAGTGGCGCCGGAACAGGGGGGGGCAGGGGGGCACTTGCCCCCTGGACTTCGAGAGGGGGGGAAATAATATCGATTTGCCCCCCCTAGAAGTAGAGAATTCTGCTAATATTCAGTGCTCAAAATTGTAAAATACTATTGTTTTATTAACATATATCTTATAACAGTCCTATGGAAGGAATATGGAGGAAGGAACCGTTTCCAATCTTAGGGATTCCTGTGTCAAGACTTGATAGAGAAATTCGATATCTTTTGATTCAAAGCCGAATTCAATAAGAAGAAGAAAATATAAGAATAATAAAGAACAAAGAATAAGAATAAGAAACCTACTCTATGACATTATACGATTGTTCACAGGCGGTTAAAACGTCACATGTGAAAAACAAAAAACGCTTCAGGCGAAAAGGCCTCCGGCGGCTGGTGCTTTCGCCCTAGACCCCTTTCTGGTTGGGATGTTCGATTTCCCCCCCCCCCCCCCCCCCCCCATGGTCAACTCTCGGATATGCCACTGTCTTCATGATGTGCCCCCCCTAGCAAGATTAACTTCCGGCGCTACTGATGGAGTTTGTTCTTCTTATGGAAAATAGCATGTAATAAAACAATTCCATAGCAACAAATCCTGTACTTTACATGTCATTCGACTCTGCATACGGCCTGGATTTGTAGTTTATTCGCCAACTCTCTATAAACACTACCTCGCCGAATAGTTCCAAGGACACAGGTTTAAATCCAGCCGGCTTAATGAGCAGTGGTTTGTTGGCCCGACTCATTACGATGAGCAGGGACCTCTTGAAACGCGGAGACGCCTCCAACCAATCAGAGAAGTACAACGACTCTCCCACGTTGTCCGCCTGGAAAGTCAAGTTTAATTAAATTAAATGTTATTTTAATTATTTTATTCAACTAAATGAGATATTTGTAATTTATTTTTGTATAATTGATGTTGGATTTGATGCTAGAAACAGGGTAAAGATTATATAAAAAACAATCTGAAAAAAGTGAGAAAAGAATGTTTATTTGATATCAAATAAACAGATTTTTTCAAATTTTTGTAGTTGAAAATATGTACAAAATTGTGTTAATTTTGTGTTTGCTTTATCCAGTTTCCTCGGTGTTCTAGCCCTAACCTTTATATTTTTTCAGAATTGATCAAGGACCGTCAGATAGAGCTATCACGGCCCTCTAAATCTTCAATGACAACAATGACCAACAATGAAAAATTTTATTTTTGACGGCTTGTTGTTTGTCAATCGGTTCAATTCATTTGTTTTATTGTTGTGTTTTGGTGTTGTTCGTACCCTATAGTATCATCGTTGAGTAAGTAATATAGGGTAGAGTCGCAACGCAATCGGCAGTTTGGCTACCGCCTTATGGTGCCCAACATACTTTAGCTTTAGTCGTGTAGTAGAAGTTCGCCAAGCGACGCGATGACGGAGTTTTCGGCTGTCTTCGTATATCTTCGGTGAAGTAGCCGACCAATCAGGCTCCGTCATCGCGTCGCTTGGTGAACTTCTACTACCCGACTAAAGTATGTTGGGCTAGGGCAGCATAAGGCGGTAGACAAACTGCCGATTGCGTTGCGTCTCTACCCTATGTTACTCACTCAACGATATCATGGCTTGCTGTTCTTCTCACCTCCTCGCACATCTTGTCAACCAATAAGCAGATCAGGTAGTACAGACAGATGACCTCACTCGACGACATCATCACCATTATCTCCTTGACAGTGAGAACTGTGTCCTGGAAACAACCACCCATTATCCAAGGTCCGTCGATCCCCTGGCGGAGGTTCGGTAAACCTCAAGTAAGGTCTTCTCATGGGCACGAAAATCGCCATTCTCGTGTCCACTACAAAAACTTGTTTATTACTTAAATCTACTAATTTATTATGTAAAAGTTGATGTCAGAATTCTGCACTTAAAACTGTAGATAGACTTCAAGGACAATTAAATTATTTCAATTAGATGTAATGCGGTCTTGAGCCAGAATTGCTTTTGACAGATCAATTCATTTGTTTTTCTAAATGATTGATTGATTGATAGATATTTGGGCTAACGTCTTATATTTTTGCAATTCTCTCTCATTTGAATAACATGTGATCTTTAACATAAGCCATGTTTACATGGAGGATTCAATACGGTATTGAGTACGATCCGGCTGTTCAATCCTCCATGTAAACACTTTAAACTCGGATTGGATCGGTTGAATCCAATCCCCTAAAAAGCTGGGATCGTATTGAGAGATTGTATTGAATCCGAGCATGTAAACGACTTTCTTTCTAGTATCGTATCGAATTCACCAAGGTTGTTGTTGTTGTACGTGTGTATTGTGACAGGTGACGGCGATCAGCTAGCAGTTTAAAGCTTCATACCGCGAACACAGACGTCAGACTGTGCGTCTTTACTTAAAAAAACGAGAAGTAATGTCTAAACGAAACGTGTGGTCGTGTGAAGAGGTAACGTGACAAAAAACAAAACAAAAGTAAGGTTATGGTACAACCGCCTACGTTACACCAACTAATGCTTCCACTTTCTGATAGCCAGATTAAAGATGGCAGTGGATAAGAAGTTCATAAAACTACCGCTAGGTTGCAATCGCCTGGTAATGAAAACGAACTGAGTGCGTGATAAATTCGGGTCATGTAAACGCATCAATCTGAATCCAATCCAATCCCAATCCAATATTAAATACGCCATGTAAACAGCTATTGTGGAAATGGGTCGGACCACCTGACTTGGGAGTTTGACGAGCCCCCGCCAGGGGATTTACGGACCTTGCCTATCGGAAACTTGCAACTGACGTCACAGCCGAACTACAACAATGTAACAAATGAATCGAACTGATGGACAAACAACGAGCTGTCAAAATAATAAAATTGCAACATTATGAAGAAAACGAGATATGGCGATAGTAACTGCTCACTAGTTAAAACGCTTAATGATGGGCAACCAAGTTGTGATGATTTATTAATTGATATTTGGGCTTAAGATTGATATTTGGGCTTAACGTCTTATATTTTTGCAACGAGGCTAATCGAGAAAATGAGTGGGTGAAATATGAAGATGAAATAGGGGACTGTTTGGAGGAAAGGGGCAAGTAGGAGGGTGGGGGGGGGGATAGGGGAAGGCTTGTTTATTGTAAAAAAAACCAGAGGTGTTGACTTCTCAGCAAATATAAGGTGGTCGTCGAGGGTCCGATAACACAGTGTATATTAACGAGAATCTCACACCATATTACAGTGGTCTCCTCGTAGCGGCGAAGCAGCGCGCTAGGGCAGCAGGATATAAGTTAGTGTGGTGGCGAAAAGACCGAATTTTTGTGCGCAAAGACGAACAAACACGTGGGATTAGCTCAAGTTGCTGTCCGAGAGATCTGGATAAGCTGAAATCACCTACGTCAGCTTTGATAGGGCTGATTGTGAGACGACCGGGCTATGGACAAGGTCACGTCATTAACATACGATTCTCTGAGCACGTGTAAAACAGTAAGTAATATTGACGACTGGTTTAATGGATTGGATAATTCTTCGTTTAAAATTTTGTCTTTTAACATTAGATCAATAAAAAACATTGGGATGAACTCAAAGTGATATTAGAAAAGGAAATAGGTATATTTTATGTGCTTGTTGTAAGTGAAGTGCGTAGTTTTAACTCAACGTTTTGTTTGGATGGCTATTATATATTATAAGTAAGACAAGGTTTGACAGCAGTGGAGGTGGCTTGGCATTGTTTATTAAAAAGGAAATCAGTTGCACCAATAAAGAGAATAATTTTACACATCTTGAATGAATTGCGTGTTCCCTGGATTTTCCGTCGGGTATGTCATTGTCAATGCTAGCAATATATATAGGCCACCGGCAAAGTCATCTCCAACTGCTGAGAAAACTCGCTTTGTCAATGAACTAGCTTCATACTATGACACACATAAGAACAAGAATGCTATACTGGTTGGGGATATAAATATTGATGTGTTGGATGTTTTTGATAAAAGTGTACAACTGTATGAGAATGAACTGTCTAGATATGGGTTTTTGAAATGTATTACGGAGGCAACTAGAGAGGAAATGTTATCAGGTAAGCTGACAAGGTCTTGCATTGATCACGCATTTGTTAGAGGTGATGTAAATAACGTGGATGCGGCAATATTCATCTCAAAAGTAAGCGACCACTACATGGCAATGTTAGCCTTGGACTATGGCACAGTTGATATGCAGCGTTCTAGGGAGACAAATAAGTTGTGTATGTAGATGAAAATAAATTGTACCAAACTTGGAAATCTGTTCAGTGGAGTGCCCTAGATGCTTACGATAACTGTTCCGATCTATACAATGCCATTGAAGAAATATTCAATAAAGCCTATACATCTAGTGCGTTCTTTAAACATTTCAAGGAAACTAATAGATCAAACAAAGAATGGATAACGGATGAGATACGTATATTAGTAAAACGTAGAGATAGTTCTTTTCCCAAATGGAAAAACTGTAAGCTTCTAAGCCCGTTAAATGAAATATAAAGATGTGAATATAAACAATTAAGGAACTTGGTCAATAATGAGATTAAAAAAACTAGAAACGAGTATTATCAGCGTAAGTTTGCATACTATAAAAATGACAAAAAAAACCTGGCAGACTATTAATAACTAGTTAGGGAAAACGCCTAAAGATTCTTTTGATGAAATTGTTGATAAATACCTGGGGAAAATACACACGCGGGAGAATATTGATGGGTTTGTTAATAGTTTTGTGGATGGAGTTGAAAACATACAGCATTCTTGTAGTAAAAAGGTGTGTCCACAAACCGACTATAGGTCGAAAGTTCAATCCTTTTTTATGCCAAAAGTATCTGCGAGGGAGGTTGCGGGAATCATTAATAGAATGGAGCGCAAACAACCAGGTATCGATGGCATACGAGTTGTTGATCTTCAAAATATATGTGAAGAGATAAGTCCCATTATTGCCAAATTTATAAATTTATCAGTTGAAGAAGGTATTGTACCAGAGAAATTAAAAATATCTATTTGAAGGTCTATATACAAGAAAGGTGATCATATGGATTATGGGAATTATCGACCAATAGCTTTGTTACCAGTTATAGAACAAATTTTAGAGCGATGTGTTTCAAATGCCCTTACAAAATATTTAGCAAAGTATAAAATTATAACACAACAACAATATGGATTTCAAGAAGGTAAAGGAACGTCAGATCTTTCATTGCAATTTTCAGACTTTGTTAATTCATTAGACGACAACATGCATGTTGTGGCCATGTTCATTGACTTCAGCAAAGCATTTGACACCCTCAACAATAAAATACTTTTAAGGAACCTGGAACAAGTTGGAATTAGAGGTCAATTGCTTAAATGGTTTGAGAGTTATTTGAGTAAAAGAGAAGTTGCGGTCAAAATTGGAAGTTCATTAAGTAAAAAATTAGCTGTCAAGTCCGGTGTGCCTCAAGGCTAAATATATTGGGACCAATTCCATACCTTATTTATGTAAATAATATTGTTAAGTACATGCGGAAGTGTAAAATTTACTTATATGCCGATGATACCACACTAATTGCCTTCCATAAGAACTTAAACATTGCTAATCATTATTTATAAACTGACTTTCATAATTTACTATTGTGGGTCCACGATAACGCTTTGGTTATAAACGTAGAAAAAAACTAAAATTGTGCATAGGGTCTATATATAACCCTTTAAACATAGATCGGTTAAGCACCGTGAGAATTATCTCTCATTCCTATGATTGCATGCATGGTGAAACTTGTACTTGTAATAATGCTATTGATTGCGTTGACAGCCACATGTATCTAGGATATTTTGTAATTGATAATCGGTTTAATTGGGTTCCGCACATCAATAAATTATGTAATAAATTAAGATCATGAATCAGTCAAATGTATTATATAAAAACCATGCTTCCTTCAGATACTCTTAAAACAGTTTACTTATCTCTAGCAGAATCAATATTAATGTATGGTATATTAGAATGGGATACGCCAAGATACCTCACAGTTAAGCCTTATCAGGCTGTGTGGGTTTCCACAAGTGAATAATCTTTTTTATGTGTGTGGTTCTGTATGTTGTAAATTTCAAATAAAAATAAAAAAATTAAAATTATTTTTGTCATAATCTCACCTGGCTCAAGAACAGAAAGGTCACACCATATATGTAGATGTTGAGGAGAAAGCCAACAATGAAGTAAATGTTAAATACCGACTTGTAGTCACCCACAGCTCTGTAAAAAAATTCAACATAAGTTAATTGGTAACACATAAAAATTGTTTAAATTGTATCAAATGTAAATCAAAATATTTCACCCTGTTAATAGAGAATTTATAGGCCTAGTATTTTTTCTTATGAATGGTCCTTTGTTCCAATAAAATCTGCCGTGGTTTTTTAATGTTCTAAAATATTACTTTTGTATGTGGTGATGTTGCTGGGCATCTTTCACACCTAATTTAGAACATCTGCTTAACGGAAAATACATTGATTGGAATAGAAACAACATTCATAACAAAGGATTCCATTCTCTTTAGGATGACATAATATTTGGATTTTCTTTTGGGACAATAGATGATTTTCAGAATTGATCTCGATAGGAAGCCGTGATTTGCTCTATCTAAGGGTCCTTGATAGTTATGTTAAGGTGCATTTCTCACTGTTGTTCATTGTCGTCATTTAGGATCTAGCGGGCCGTGATTAGCTCTATCTAAGGGTCCTAGATCAACTCTGAAAAAAGGTATATTTAAAACCATTTTTAAACTATTTTAAAAGACCGAAATCGGGAGTTCCGTAGGCTAGGTGGGCATACAACATAGCAGGGAAGGATACCTCGCCGTCAAAAACCGCTCAAAATTTCCATTTTTAAACTATATCCCAAGAATGGCTTCGATGATGATTGATTAATGGGCCTTAACGTCTCATATTTGTGCAACAATGGCTAATCGAGACGATGCGCGGGTTTCCCGTCTGGGCCCGGGGAAGAATAGGCCCAGAGTGACTCTGCTAGTCGTAAGAGGCGACTTAAGGAGACCCGTCTCGGCCCGGGGTAGAATAGGCCCAGAGTGACTCTGCTAGTCGTACGAGGCGACAAAAGGAGACCTTGTCCCTTCCCCCCCACTGTCCCACTGAATATTTCTCCTACCACTTGGCCCTGCCCTCCCTTGCTGGACTCCCGTATGACGACCCACGCGACGTACAATGGATCTGATTCGGATGTGGCTTTATTCCTCATAATCATCTTTCACATCTTCATTATCACCCGCTCATCGTCGCGATTAGCCATAGTTGCATGAATATGAGACGTTAAGCCCCATTAATCAATCAACGAAGAGCGGGTGATAATGAAGATGAGAAAGATGACGATGAAGACTAAAGCCACATCCGAATCAGATCCATTGTACGTCGCGTGGGTCGTCATATGGGAGTCCAACAAGGGAGGGCAGGGCCAAGTGGGAGAAGAAATATTCAGTGGGACAGTGGGGGGGAAAGGGACAGGGTCTCCTTTTGTCGCCTCTTACGACTAGCAGAGTCACTCTGGGCCAATTCTACCCCGGGCCGAGATGGGTCTCCTTTCGTCGCCTCTTACGACTAGCAAAGTCATTTTGGGCCTTTTTTCCCCGGCCCAGACGGGCTAAGAATGGCTTCGAAATAAAAAATCAGTATCAACAGTGCACTGTGGTTTGGTAAATAAATAAATAAAATGAATAGATGGATAGATAAATAGATAAATAGATGAATAGATAAATAGATAAATAGATGGATAAATAAATAAATAGATACATAAATACAAAAAATAAATACAAATAAAAATACATAATAAATATATTAGTATTTATAGAGTCTACCCAATCAGTAAGTAGTAAGTCCTACATACTGTATGCTCTTAATTGGGTCTCACTTTGTAATCAGAATTGTTTTTTTTTAATTTGTTATTATTAATTATCGATTTAATAATCAAAATAACTACGCAAATAGTTAAAATATTTTATTCAGTATGTAGGGCTTACCAAAACACAGTGCCCTGTTGTCTCAGATTTTCGATTTTTGTGTTTCAATCTTGAGATATAATTAAAAAATTAAAGTGTTCTGCGGTTTTTGAAGTAGAGATACCCTTCGCGAGCGTTCGACAGTAGGAGTTTAACAGATGTATTGGCCGTCTACTAATTACTCCAACTAATAGTAGGATATATATTAATATTTACCTACTTTGTAGAGGGATGTCATATCTATGCATGGTATTAAGTACATTTGTCACCAACCTATTCACAAATAATGCACCCATTTTTTAACAGATTCTTTGATTATTTCGCCGAACATTTTCGACAAAAGTAATTTATTTGCATAACTAACATGAGTTTATTATTTTTTAGCAGACTTGTCACAAATTTGCTTAATACCGTGCGCAGATATGACATCCCTCTGCAATAAGGTACATTTAAATATTAATCCGCATATTTGTTCAAGAGAAATGAATGACTAAAAACATCAAAACTACTTCCGAACGCTCTTAATATGCGAAAAGAACCTAGGCCTAATGAACAACAACTCACAGAAGTACTTCTTCGTAGTACTTAGTGAAACTCCCCAAGAGTACATTCATTTCGATGTCCAGTTCCTCACGGGTGTACAATCCGCGTCCTGCATATTGACCGCTATTCTCCTTCATACTCTTCACGATATCACTCCACTTCCCCCTTCCACCTCGTTTCCGTCCTTCATTCTGGGCCCGCAGAGACCCTCGAACTTCTAGGCTCTCAACCAGAGGTGTCATCAGTGCAAGATCTTCAACCCTCCTCTCATGATTATCCCCCTCCGTGATCAATCGTTGACGTTTCGACTCCTCGATCTTCCGATCGACCAGACGTTTCACAGCAATCTCGCGAATATTACGAAACTTATTCGTGACGACCTTGAAGATAACTCCCATATAGACCGAGACGGATATGAGGCTCGTGGTGCAGCTGTTCGTAACGATAGTGGTCATAATCAAAGACAGAGTGGTCGTGACCAGTGTGATCTCGTAGGCGGGGCTCTTGGTGACGTCATAGGGATACCAGCCACTGTGAACAACAAGCAAACACACGGACGGATCCAGCCAATGTAAAATACTCCTAAAGTTACCTCAACCTTACTAGACTCTTATAAAACGCAAAAGCCGAGTGCAACTGTACCATCTTAATTTCAGTACTTCTCTTGACATCCAAAAACGCCAGGTATCTGTTGATTTCGTTGAATCAGCGTCTAAGAAAAAAACAGGGCATGCGAGATCGGTAATGCAAATTGTTACGTTAGGATAGGGTACAGTTATTTATCAGTGAAAGATTTGATTGGAAGTTTGGAACAATGGCGTCCGTTTCAGACGATCGAGAAACTCGCGCGAGCGTCGAAAAGACTTGCACTTGATAGCGTGGAACTCGCCGGCAGACCGATACACGGGTGAGCCAGCTCGCGCGAGCTCCTCGCTACGAGTAGACTTGCACTTAGCATGGAACTTGCCGGCAGACCTATACACAGGCGAGCCAGCTCGCGCGAGCTCCTCGCTACCAGTAGACTTGCACTTGATAGCGTGGAACTCGCCGGCAGACCGATACACGGGCGAGCCAGCTCGCGCGAGCTCCTTGCTACGAGTAGACTTGCACTTGATAGCGTGGAACTCGCCGGCAGACCGATACACGGGCGAGCCAGCTCGCGCGAGCTCTTCGCTACGAGTAGACTTGCACTTGATAGCATGGAACTAGCCGGCAGACCGATACACGGGCGAGCCAGCTCGCGCGAGCTCCTCGCTACGAGTAGACTTGCACTTGATAGCATGGAACTCGCCGGCAGCCCGATACACGGGCGAGCCAGCTCGCGCGAGCTCCTCGCTACGAGTAGATTTGCCCTTGATAGCATGGAACTCGCCGGCAGACCGATACACGGGCGAGCCAGCTCGCGCGAGCTCCTCGCTACGAGTAGACTTGCACTTGATAGCATGGAACTCGCCAGCAGACCGATACACGGGCGAGCCAGCTCGCGCGAGCTCCTCGCTACGAGTAGATTTGCCCTTGATAGCATGGAACTCGCCGGCAGACCGATACACGGGCGAGCCAGCTCGCGCGAGCTCCTCGCTACGAGTAGACTTGCACTTGATAGCATGGAACTCGCCGGCAGACCGATACACGGGCCAGCCAGCTCGCGCGAGCTCCTCGCTACGAGTAGACTTGCACTTGATAGCGTGGAACTAGCCGGCAGACCGATACACGGGCCAGCCAGCTCGCGCGAGCTCCTCGCTACGAGTAGACTTGCACTTGATAGCATGGAACTAGCCGGCAGACCGATACACGGGTGAGCCAGCTCGCGTGAGCTTGATATATGTCTGTTCAACTTCCTTGCGAGTCAAGTTAGCGAGCCTCGATTCAACTCGTTGTTTTTTGTATTAAAGCTAGCGAAGCGTGCTTCTCCAATTAGAGCTTTATGCCACTTCGTTCTGTTTCTTTTTTTATATGTCTGTCGATAGCGGTCGAACGGAAAGTCCAATCAAGTTGAAATTTGGACCATCCTCAAGCCTCGATGTGGATTGAAGGTGTACAGTTTTGTGGCAAAATCGTTCGAAACGTTACAAGGTGCACCATAGTTACTAAAAAATATAGTTCTGAAACATAATGGAGGCAAAATGTGAGATAGCCATATAGTTACAAATATTTTTCCGGTCACGAATATGAAATGTTAATGCGAATATTGGACCATTCTCAAGCCTCGATGTGGATTGAAGGTGTACAGTTTTGTGGCAAAATCGTTTTGAAAAGTTACAAAGGTGCACCATAGTTACTATAAAAAATATTTTTCTGGAACATAATGGCGGCAAAATGTGAGATAGCCATATAGTTACAAGTATTTTTTCGGTCCCGTACATGTAATGTTATTGCGATCTGATAAATATTGACAAAGTTACACAAAAGTTACTCGAAAATATTTTCCTGAATTACAGCAAATACCTTACTAACTAGCTGCGCTAGAATACTGGGGCCGGATTCACAAGAGGTCTTAACTTAGGACCGGTCCTAAGTCCTGCTGTACCGTATGTGCTATTATAAATCCATGATAGGCCTACTACACGGCCCAATTGATAGCTACTTTCGTGGAAATCACAGTGAACTTAAAATATTGCAAGGCGGTGTTTTAAAGTTTAGTGTTTTGTTTTCTTATACCTCCACAATATAGGGCACTAGCAACACCAAAAGACAACAATGAAACAAATGAATTGAATCGATGGACAAACAACAAGCTGTCAAAAAATAATTTCGTCTGATTTTGGAAAACAAAACAAAAAACAAACAAATACACATACAAAACTTTCACTTAGTCGTTGTCTATCATTAAAAGCTTTAAATGGCGAGCAGTTACTATTGCTACACTTGTTTTTTTTTCTATGGTTGCAATTTTATTATTTTGACAGCTGATGGTTTGTCCATCAGTTCAATTCATTTGTTCCATTCTTGTCTTTCGGTGTTGCTAGTGCCCTATAAAAACAGAGAAATGTGTATGTCAAGGTAAGTAAACGATATTTATTTATGTTCACACTTCGAAGTCAACGAAGTATGGCCACCATCTTTGAAGAAAGATAAGACCAACTCAGACCGGGCCTAAATATTTGTCTCAAGTGTTTGTTATTTACTAGGGTTTCTTAGCAACGTCGAGTCGAGGCTATGTGTAGGTCCGTATCAGCCAATGGCGTAGTGGTCCTAAAGTTAGGCCAGGCCTAAGTTAAGACCTCTTGTGAATCCGGCCCCAGGACACTGCCGTGAAATAGTGGCGAAAAGCCAACACTAGCGCCACTACCGGAGCGGTTCGATCGAAATTGATTGCTTAGGTTCAAAGCAGTAGTAAATTAATGTGCTGGCCCCCCGCACGTGACTTTTTTCCCCGGTCTGTCGCTACAGTGTTTGGCGCCATGTCTTTGGCTACACGTGGGTATTTTTTTCGAGTCTGTGTGTCAACCCCTTTTCCACCCCCGACGTGTTTTATCTCGCCAAGTGTGCGTATTTGGCGCTCCGGTTTTGCGGGAAAAATTGTAACAAATTCAAATGTTTTTGGGGATTTTTTTCGATGCTTGTGATCCCAAGTCAATTGAATGGCGCATCTTTTGGTGTGCCCTACAAGAATATATATTGTCCCGTTCAAAAGTTACGGACACCCAAACACGAAAGTTTTACGAAAACTGAGACCGGAAACGGAGGCCGGATTTGGTACGTTTTTAACGCGTCACATTCAAACGGCCCTGCCCGTCGAACCAAACGAGATATAACGTTCGTTTTTGTTTCGTTACCAACGCTTACCATCTAGGTAACTGGGATTTGGAAATTTTTTGGATTTGTCTCGGAACTTTCGTCAATCAAATTGTGTACATTTGGTAAAGTGCGTTTTTAAAAAGCGCGTGTAACACTTTTTTTCCACATTTTTTGTTTGAAAACTTTCTCGACTTTTTCATTTTAAAAATAACCACTAATCTTGATTATTAATGAAGCGATTTTTGAGTTTCGTCCCGGATGCTTAGTTATGGGCACTTTTCTATTTTCTCTACACGGTTTCAGTTTTGATTTTTTTGCGTCAAGTTGGTACTTTCGAAATGGGTGTTTTTTCTTTTTCCCAATACTGAAAGCTCTATCGTACAGGGGCATGAAAAAACATTTTCAAAAAGTCACCCTTACACTGAATGACAGACGTTCGCGCAACGCATTTTTCACGGCGTTAAGAAAACACGCATACAAAAGTTTTCTTTTTGTATATTAAAAGTGTTATAAATACGTTATATAACAAATAATTGTGTTTAGTAATAATAAATGGACATTAGTCTATTTGAAAACGTTACTTTAAAAATTTAGACTTTACGGGTGTCCGAGTTATGGTGCTTTAACAGATTTCATCCGTCTCGTATTTTGGCCAGTATTTGTCTATGAGAATTTTTCAATGTATTAAAAAAGCATGTTGGAGTTTTTTTAAATTTTTTTCGACCACTTTTATGACATTTAAAGGCTATTGACAACATATTGAACGTACCCGGACCCGGACGTACCCGGCACGTACCGTCTTTGACATGATTGATCGACTCTGGATATTTGTGTAATTTTGTTTATTGATTTTCAGTTTTGAACGTCCCCCAAATGTCCCGTTTTGAACTCGGACAACCCGTTTTGGTATCATATGAAAGTGCGTTCTAATACCTTTCGGAACATGTGCAGTTTGTTGACGTCACACGTACCGGGACGTACCGGGAAGCTTTTGAACGTGCAAAATTCAACTTTTTTGTTTTTGACCGCCCAAAGTACGAATTTGTTGTGAATTTTTTCGGAATTTTTGTCGGAATTACTTTTCCCTATTTTTTATTAAATATTTTTAGTTTTTAATTTATCGAAAAAGCTCAAAACACGACGACGGGGGGTGCCGTGTATATCGATATAATATGAAGAAAATCAATTTCGACACTCACTTTTGTCATTGATGGCTTATTGTGGGCGACAAGTTTGACTTACAGACTTTGTGTTAACTTTTTTAGAAAGCGTGATTCAATATTAAATATTTGAGCTCTTTAATTCACCGAAAAAGCTCAACCCGGACTTTTTTTAGGCGCCCGTGTTTCACGATGCTTAACGAATAAATTGCCCAATGTTGTAGCATAGTATATAGAGTTCAAGTGTCCAGTGCATATGGGTCCGCGATTCAAATCCCACAATTTTCAAGTTTCTCTCTTTACTTAAGTATCCACGACAGTTTTACATGGTATAGGCCTATGTACTTTTTGTACTTTATTTTTTTTGTACTTTAATTTTTTATTTCTTTTTTCAAAATCACACAATTTTCAAGTTTCTTTCTTTACCTAAGTATCTACGACAGTTTTAAATGAAATGTACGCAGTCATACTCGAAAATTTTTCATCCACTTTAACATTTTTCAACATGACAATTTTTTTTTCGTAATTAATTTTTTTTTCTCTTTTCCACAATTTTCAAGTTTTCCAAAAAGTGACTGATAAAATAAGTTAATATGGCGGTAACCTATATTTGGCCCTGGGTAGAATAGGCCCAGAGTGACTCTGCTAGTCGTAAGAGCAGTCCCTGGGCAGGCACGCGGGTTGAGATTTTGTACAGAATATTAGAAAGGTGCAATTATGAGTGAAGCTTATGCTATTGAGAGGCATGTGGCCTTTATAATAATAAAGGGTTAATTCAAGTAGATACATTTTAAAGCCTGTATTGACAAATCCTCACAACCTCCCCCCCACCCCCCTCCTTTCACCGATAGCTTGTCCACATACCAGCAATAAATAATGAGTCGATGATCATTAAAGATAAGATAAAGATAAGATAAGTTTTTATTCAGTCTTTTTTTTTTTTTTTTTTTTTTTTTTTTTTTGTACATAAATAAGATAGTATTTAATATAATAATATTAAATTTGTTATAATTTGAGTATACATGTACTATATGTTTAAGTAATTAGTAAAGATAAAGTAAAGTAAAGTAATAATAAAGTAAAGATATTGACAGTATAAAGATCTGAAAACCCACATAGGTGCGTGTGCACGTGTGCGTGGGAAAGGAGGTAGTTTACAGTTTAATGAGGGAATGACGGGGGATATCGAGACTTGTGTTCTGTGTGATTACTGATTATGGTTGTTCTGATTTTAAAACTATTTATTATTTCTTTTTATAGGAATTTCTTAATTATGATGGTTTTGGTCCTAAATCTAATTCTTCTTTCTTTCTTGTTTTTTTTTTTTTTTTTTTTTTTTTTTTTTTTTTTTTTTTTTTTTTTTTTTCTGATTAGATGGCATTTTAAATTTTAAATTTTGCTAGTGAGTTAGTTTAATTAAGTTAGTGCAGAAATAGCAGTCTTTTGCTATTAGCCATTTGTGGAGATTTCTTTTAAATTTATTTAAGTTATTAGATGCTTTAATATAATCTGGTAGTGAGTTATAGACCCTGGGACCTAGGTAGCTATATTGCCTGAGTCCAAACGATGTATTTTTCCTGGGTAATATTAATTTGTTCTGTGTTGCCGATCTAGTCGTGTGTATATGTGATGTTATCGTGGATTTGTTTGTATTTTTATGTTGGTGAATCGATAGGAATTTAATGAAGATTTTTCTTATATCGTAAATTTGGCTGTTTTGGAAGGTATCTATTGTGGGGTACCGGGATGGTTTGTTAAGCATTATTTTTAATATCTTTTTTTGTAGAGTATGCAGTGGTTTTAGGTGAGTTTCAAGTGCATTTCCCCAGGCTAGTATTCCATACTGTAAGTATGATTGTACAAGGCTATAGTAGACAATTTTTAGAGAGTGAAAGCTAATTATGTTTCTGAGTCTATTGAATTTGTAGGCTATTTTTCTTATCTTTTTTATAGTTTCTTGGATGTGGGTTTTCCATTTAAGGGCACTATCAATTGTCATACCAAGATATTTGGTTGTTAAAACTGTTTTTAGTTCATAGCAGTTACAAATTGATTCTGTCTGTGAATTTACCTTAGTATTAGTATTGCAAGATGCATTGTGGATTTTGATCGGTCTTTGTTCATTGTGTTTTAGCGGGTAGAGAGAGAAAAATAAACAGACAGTTTTATCGAGATTAAGCGTTAATAGATTCTCTTGTAGTGATATTTTTATTTCTTTTAAGCCCGCTTCAATTTTTTCGTGAAGAGCTTCATGTGTGATATCGCTAAAGATTATTACAGTGTCATCTGCATATGTGATTATTTTTCCTCCCACTTTGAGATTGCATATATCGTTTATATATATTAGGAATAAGATTGGTCCTAATACTGTCCCTTGTGGGACCCCGCATTTTAGTGTTGTGGGATTACTAAGTTGGTTTCCGATAATAACTCTCTGTTTTCTATCTGTTAGGTAATTTTTTAATAAGTTTAAAGCAATTCCACGGATACCCATATCTTGTAATTTTTCAATTAATTTGTCATGGTGAACAGTATCGAAGGCCTTAGCAAGATCAAGGAAAACTGCTGCTGTTTTTATTGATTTGTCAAGATTATTTGAGACTTCGTTTGTTAGTTCTAATATTGCATCTTGTGTACTCAGATTATTTCTGAAGCCATATTGCGCTGGTGAGATCTGTTTGTGCTTTTCCAAGAAATTGACTAATCTATGTTTGATACATTTCTCAAATAATTTAGCAAAATGATTAAGTAGGGAGATTGGTCGGTAGTTTGTTGTTTTTAGCTTGTCGCTTCCTTTAAAAATGGGTTTGATAGTAGCTGTTTTTAGTGGATTCGGAAATATACCAGTAGTTAGACTAAGATTGAAAATGTGTGTAAGAGGCGTTATTATGTGAGTTTTTATTTTTTTTATGGTTTTGACATTTATTTGGTCAGGACCACAAGCTGAGTTTTCTCTCAGTTCAGAGATATATTTTATAATTTCCGAATTTTCGATAGGGTTGAAGAAAATTGATGGGATGTTTTTCTTATTATGCCTATTAATTTTAGGTACATTTGGTAAAGCGTTTATTGTTTGATCTTGCCTAGATTTGGCATTTAATTCCGGTCCTATATTTGTGAAGTAGTCTACAAATGCATTTGAAATAGTTTTTGGGTTTGCTGATTTTTTAGTGTGTAGTTCGTCAATATATATTTCTTTTATTTCTCCAAGATTTCGTGCTTTAGTCTGGGTAATTTCGTTTATTATTTTCCACATTTGTTTTGGGTTGTTATCCGAGTTATTAATTTTATCCTTATAGTACTGGTTGCGTGCTCTCTGTATAAGAGAGGTAAGTAAGTTTCTGAAGGCAATGTATCGTTTTTTGAAGATGAGATTCTCTGGTAAGTCATGTTCTAATCGGTGTTTTGCATCTATTTTGACCTGTCGGCTCATTGCGTCTCGTTTCCTAATTGATGTAATTATTCCATTGGTTATCCAAGGTTTAAGTTTCTTAAATTTACTTCTAGTGTTTTGTTTAATTGTGGTAGCATTTAAAATATGTTCGTTTAGTTGAAGTATGAAGTTATCTGTCGCAATTGAGGGGTTATCTTTGATGTTTAGTGTATCGTTCCATGTTTCTGTGTTTAAAGAGCCAATTAAGGAGTGGTAGTCTATTTTTTTCTCTGACCATTGTTCAATCACATCACCTGTCCCTGGTTGTTTTGTGTTCGGAGGTGCTTGCCAGGTAAAGGCTGTTAGATAGTGGTCCGTGATGGAGGTTTGAAGTATTGTGGGTAAATAGTTAAAATCGTTTTTAGAGTTTATGAAAATGTGATCAATGCAAGACGAGCTTCTAGGGGTTACTCTGGTAGGGATGTTTATGCAGGATGTAAAGCCTTGTAGGTAAAGAAGATCAAGATACTCACTCGCTATTTGCATGCAGGGATTATCTAGAATATTAATGTTAATGTCTCCAACTAAAAATTTGTGGTCAGTTGATCTTGGGTTCCATATGTGCTTGTTTAGTTCGAGTTGCGAGATGAAATTCATGGCCTGTCCACTTGGTGATCTGTAAATTGCTGTCACTGAATAGGTTTGCGAGTTCATTGTGAAGAGCAGTGTAGCACCATTGCCTTCCTTAATGTCTAGTGGAGTGATTGAGGTTATGTTCAGTCTTTGATTGTTTACAAAAATGGCAATGCCGTCGAATTTTGTTACTTTAGCATTAAAATAGTACGTGTCATAGCCAGGAATATTGAATTCGGTGGTTTCATACTTGAGGTGAGTCTCACTTAGCACTATTATATCGTATTTGGAGTCAAGTTCACTTAGAAGTATAAGTAGCTGGTTAAAGTGGTCGTCGTTGAGGCTTCTTATATTGAGGTGAAAAATTTTGAAGTTAGGGTTATTTCTGTAAAGGTGGTTGAGTTCTTGCACTGTTTTACAGTTGTGGGTGAATATATCTCGTTCTAACTCTTTGTTTATTTGTAAATCCATGATGTCGTTTGATGTGTTGATTCTTACAGGTGTAGTTCTAGGCCCTAGATCGGATGGTCTCTGACTCGCTGTCTAGGCCATTTGAGGGTCTAGGCCTGGGATCTATAGGCCTAGGCAGGATGGGTTTCGGTGGTTCTGTGGTGACTTTAGGGATATCACTAGATTTGTTGATGTGTATGATCCTCGAATTTTCGTCCTTTCGCAGTTTAACTTTCCCATTCTTCACCCAGGCAAATTTGTAACCATGTTTTTTCATGCTGCGTGCTAGCCAGAACAGGGATTTGTTTTCTGCCGTGAGGTTTTCATTTATATATATTTGTTTGAGTTGTTCTTTATATCCCAATTCCGAAGTGAATAGTTTCACCTTATTTTTTTTTGCCTGTAGGATGCATTCTCTATCGTTCCTTGAGTAGAACTTAGCAATTATTATTTCATGTTTGTCTCTTTGTCCTGAGGATTCTTGAGAGTTTCTAGTGGGCATCCGATGACAGTATTCAATGTTGTTGACGGTGATGTCAGCTCCAATTGCTCCACAGATGCTCTCGACGATTCTGTAGGGATTTTCATTTTGCGTAGTTGGTACGCCGTGGAATTCTAAATTATAGTTTTTAGAATACTGTTCCATCTGATTAACCCTGTGTTCCAGGTTGGTTACCTTACTTTCCAGACTAGCTTTTTCTTCTTTTAGTTTAGTTATTTCGTTTATAAGAGTAGAGATCTTACTTGTATCTTCTTTTACGCTGTCGTATTGTGTTGACATGAAGTCCATCGAGGCCTTCATTTCAGTCATTAGTTTAAACATTTCGTCCCACGAGATTTTGTTATGTTGTGTTGGTAGTTTGGAGTTGACCCTGGGTTCCTCTCGTGATCCGCTGCTACCTTCAGACCGGTCTTCCGCGATCGCGCACTTAGAACACTTCCAGTTGTCTTCTGGGTTATCCTTTAGGTTCTTAAACTCGTTGTGAGATACACCCGAGCATTTAAAATGGATCCAGTGCTTACCATACGAGCATAGGATTCGTTTTCCGCCCACGCTAATAGATTCTTTGCAGACACCGCACACACACAATTCTCGTCCACCCGCCATGTTGGAACGTATAAATTATGCTTTCGTGCAATACACTTAGTTTGTTGTGGTTTCTAGTTATCCTACGTATATGTCAGTCTTCTTAAAAAGTGGATAAATGAGAATGTTTGTTGTAATGTTCCAAATTAAAACGTAAATGCCGAGCTCGCGGACGCAAAGGTCAAACCATAATCTACTTCGCTGACTCTTATGGGAAGCGCCATAGTAAATTCATATTTGCCGCGCAGCCATCGAACCGCTCCGACAGAATGCGCTTCTTTCGCCGTTCGCCGCCTTCTTACATGCTAAACACCGCGATTGTCCTGTATTCTAGCGCAGCTGGTTACTAAGGTATTTGATTACAGTAACGGTAAAATGTGATGTGGCCATATTATAGTAAACTTTTGTCCGGTCACGAATATACTAATATAAACGCGATTGATACGTATTAGAGGCTGAACTTACATTTCTTTTGCCGTCAATAACTGTTAGTAACCGTGGCGGACCGTGTTGAAAACACTAGACAGAATGACAACAAAAATTCTTAGCAACGCACATTGCACTGCATTCAATAATTTCGGGAAGTATAATAGCTATGGGAATTAGAAAAATTTTTGCAATGCGCATTCTTGAATTGTTAATTGTTGTTTTTATTAGCTTTGAGAACTTTTGGCCAGAAAGTTCGTAGGTTTGGACGCGCTCGCTTATCAACGCGTCAAACAGAGCGTTTTCCTAGCATTTTCCTATAATTATTATCTATTATTAAGCGAGCATCTCCTGTCTTCATTAGACATGCCACTTAATTCTGTTTTTTTTTATGGCTGTTTATGTAACAATAAACGTACCTTATTAGTAGAATGCGATGAGGCAAACATTCTTTGAGAGTATTAAACGTTAAAGCAATGACAACGAGGGTGTCAGCGACGAGATGCAAGTACTTGGTAAAATAATGCGAGAACAAATGCGCTCGTTTCACCATATTCTTTTGTTCTTCATTATCCAAATGTTCTTCTTCGGTTAAATATTCAAGACGAACGAATAAATTGTAGATTTTTTCTTTTTGAAAGACTGTAGCACCCCAGCTGCTCGCGCCGACCAGTAACCAGATACCTATCGCGTATGCATTCTCGATGACATCACTTCTGCTACCCCAGTGAGTGTAGACCCCCATGGGGTGCACGATGACCGCGTAGACACACGCCAAGGAGAAGAGGATGTAGGGGTAGAGGTGGACGACGGAGCGAAGGGCGGAGTAGAGGCGGGGGTGGTTCAAGATGAGGGGTCGCAACAGGGCGGGGGAGTTGACGAGGTGGAAGTCTTGGCCGACGTCGGGGGCCTCGTGTAAGAGTCCTGCAACATAAGGAGGAACATTCAAATTCCCTCGTAGAATAATTTATTATTATTATTATCATTATTATTATTATTATTATTATTATTATTATTATTATTATTATTATTATTATTATTATTGTTATTATTATTATTATTATTATTATTATTAGTATTATTATTATTGTTGTGATTTTTTTATTATTATTGTTATTATTATTATTATTATTATTATTATTATTTTATTGTTGCAATACATACAAACTCGGTCAAAACTGGCATAAACATGTTGTACGGACACAAACGTCAAGTATTTCCATGTGTTTACCTTATTAAAATCTACCTAGAACTAATTAAATATATCATTGTCCACATTATTTTTTCCAAACCGAACTGTGGATGCTATGTACGGTCGTGGCCGATTTGTACTCATCCTAGCATTCGCTCTTTGTACGGCGGAAACCACGAAAACCACCATCAGGATGGAGAACTTCTTGAAGTCTTCAGCCTCGTTGCAAAAATATGAGACGTTAAGCCCAAATATCAATCACTTAGTTCAAACATTTTCGCACTATCCTACACGTGTTCAAAATTATTGCTTTTTGCATCTCGATGTATATGTTCGGTTGGAGACCAATTAGTTTAATACTGTCATGGAGTTTACGTGGAACAATACCATTTGCTGATATAATTAACGGTACGATAGTTACATTATTCTGCTTCCATAACCTTTTTGTTTCAAAAGATAACTCCTTATATCGGTTTATCTTTTCCCGCCAAGTTGTCTCTACATTGTGGCATAAAGGGACAGCAACATCAATTAAAATCGTTTCTTGTTTCTTCTTGTCAATAAATATAATATCCGGTCTATTGTGATGTATGGTTTGGTCCGTTATAACTGCCCGGTCGTAATATAATTTGTAGTCTTTACTATCTAATACCTTTTCAGGCTTGTATTTGTAATACGCAGTGGTTGTGTTTATAAGTTTATACTTTATGGCTAATTTTTTATGTATAATGTTTGCAACTTGGTTATGCCTATGAAGATAATCTGTTTGACACAGCATTTTGCACCCAGATACGATATGTTCAATTGTTTGGGGCCCGCACACGTCAATATATAGTACGCACGTCAATATAGAGCACGCACGTCAATATAGAGCACGCACGTCAATATAGAGCACGCACGTCAATATATAGTACGCACGTCAATATACAGTACGCACGTCAATATATAGTACGCACGTCAATATAGAGCACGCCTGTCAATATATAGTACGCACGTCAATATAGAGCACGCCTGTCAATATATAGTACGCACGTCAATATAGAGCACGCCTGTCAATATATAGTACGCACGTCAATATAGAGCACGCACGTCAATATAGAGCACGCACGTCAATATTGAGCACGCACGTCAATATAGAGCACGCACGTCAATATTGAGCACGCACGTCAATATAGAGCACGCCCGTCAATATATAGCGCGCACGTCAATATAGAGCACGCACGTCAATATAGAGCACGCACGTCAATATATAGTACGCACGTCAATATAGAGCACGCACGTTAATATACAGTACGCACGTCAATATATAGTACGCACGTCAATATATAGTACGCACGTCAATATAGAGTACGCACGTCAATATAGAGCACGCACGTCAATATAGAGCACGCTTTTAGGAAATGTTCAAAGAAAATGGTGCATGAACCTCAAGCATAGGCTATGCCAAGCTATATTATAGTTGTCCCAACGAAAGTATTCTGATGCTTACGACACAGCCGAGTCCAAGGTGACAACTTAATATTCCACCTCGCTACTACCTACCATCTTATCTAAACTAGTTCATTGGGGATAATTTAAGACCTTTCGTTGGTTACCTGTAACGATGGGTGTGGCCAAACCACCTGTGCACTCGACTAAGCCGAACCGTGCATATACGAATGTGTGAAAGAACGCCAGGTATATCTGTTGATTTTCTTTCAACTGGCGCGGTTGAAAGGGGCAGTAGACAATGACCTGAGATCGGTATGCGAATACTTTCGTGGGAACTAGTATATACCATTATATATACCATATACCATATAGTCCCGTCAAATTAACTTACAAGGTGTTGTTTTCACGGATTATGTAATAGTGAAGTGACGCATGTGACAACTACCAACCTAAATCTAGATGCATCTCGTTCTCATGCCTCGGGTATTGTGGTGATAATATCGCCAGCTTGTTGTCAGACGTGGTGGGGTCGCATTTGAATTGAATTGAATTGAAGGTTTTTATTGATATTTAACAAACACATGTTACAGCATGGATACTATACCATTCACGGTTGGTGCAGTCAATGCAGTGGACAATAACAATGCAGCTATCGGGCAATCTCGAGTTGCATACCGTTGAAATAGACCGTGTGGAGCGACCGTCTCTGTCAGAATTATAAGGAACACCTTGCTTCTTACGGCGTGGCCAGTATACAGGGGTTTGTATACTTATATACCAAACAAAAATGCAGAAAATTTGCAAAAAAGAGGCCAAGCCCAAAACGGAGAAGACAAACCGTTACAAACCAAAGAGGGCACACGTACAAAA
>OX246747.1:23251063-23505563 GCA_945910005.1 Isoperla grammatica
TGCACACACACATACATACATACATGCATACATACATACATACATACATACATGCATACATACATACATACATACATACATACATATACATAGACCGTAGTGACCTCGCAATCACAGCTGAGGAACAAATAGGCGATATTAATGTGCCTAGAAAAATGTGTTATCTGTGCTTTAACATTTTCGCATTTAATTTGCAAGAGGATAATATGCAATGCTAACTAAACGCATTTTATGGTACACAGTAAATACGTTTAAAAAAATTCAAAAAGTACAAAAATGTACTACTTCTACTACCACATTTTTTGTTTATGACTTACGTTCAAGTAATAAATGGGTACAGTTTTGTTTGTTTGTGCTTTGCTGTTCACTGCATATGATATAATATTATCAATCAATCTCTTAAGTGATCGAAATGGAATAATGTTATGTATTCAACGCATGTATCTATCATCTTTATCACTGGTGTGGGCGATGCGGTACAAGAAGTTACCTACCTTGCCAGTATAATAGTTTGTATTTGAAATCAAACATTCTTCTTTTGTATTCACGATTTTTCTTTCCATGTTCTTCTTCTTCAACTTCCACTATTACCGAAGTCCCACACGACGGCGGCATGGTTTGATTTTGATTGGGTTCTACCACCTATTCGAACAGATAGGTAATAGTTAGTGTTATATTAAACTTAAGTTCGTCTCTATCCTAGATGCACGCCGGTAAAGAGGTCTCCTTAAAGGGAGGCTTATTTCCCGCTCACTGTGCAAGGTAGTAAACGTCAAGCTTTTCACCAGAAAGGATGCATGCACAGTTTAAAAAAAATTACCGCCAGTGATTTCTATTCAAATAACAAAAAACACCCGCTTGACAATAGCGAAGACGGGGGCTCAGGATTCGATTCTTTTTCAAAGAATTGGCCATAATCTCTTGCTCAAGAAAAATGACCATCATAATGAAACTGCTATTTTACTAGTTTTCTTACAAGCCCATTATGAGAATCGCTAATCCTGAATATATTTTATGGTCGCAGGTCTATGTGGTTTAGAGCGGTCTTTACTGTGCTAGAAGGTCAAAGCTTTGCCCAAATAAAGGGGATGATTGACAGCATTTTAGTCTTCAATAATAAGAAACAGTTCCTTTTAGTTCGCCTTTTGCCAGCGTGCATTTTAAATTGGGATAGAGAGTAGAAAAACGCTCTGTGTGACGCTTTGTTCGAATGGTCATACGTATTTAAGTAGGACTATGAACGAATTGAACAAGCTAAGCTATATATCTGAAGAAACTGTGCCGAACATGTTTAATTAATTAAGAATCTTATGACAAATTAAATTTACACTAATTATTGTAATATAAGTCTTAATTTTACCACCGTCTACTTGCAGTTCACAATAATATTGTAAAAAAGAAACAAAAATAAATTCGCATTATTTTATAGAATCTACCCACTAGTAACAAGACTGATTTTCAATGGGGGACTTTAATATAAAGCGGCGACTCAACCAACCCCGTAGGGTCCGAACATGGTCGACGAGTGAGCGACGATAACCAATGAAAGATCTATATTTAAAAAAAAAAATTAACTGAACTTTAAACTTTCAAGAAAGAAACTTCACTATAAACTTGTGCGTCCTGTCAGCTACGCTGCTAGCCAACTGTGTGAATCTATGTCTAGATTGTGGAAGGCCCCACATTGTTTTATGACGTCAAAGCCCAGATGTTGGGGTCGGAATTACAGAGCAGACATCTTCCCATGGTCATCAGTAATTCACGTCAGTATATTGTCACAACACCAGTTTTATATATACACCTTATAATGTCTTCAGATATTCATGAAGCGTACATTGATTTGTCTTTCACATCATCATCATTTATTCATATAGAGCCCCGTCCGTGAAAGTGGGTATCATTTTATTTTATTTCGAAATTTCGTTTTAGAAAATCGACGTTTTCAGTGTTTAGCGATGTTGTTATTTTTAACTACTGTGTAGAATGATGCAATGTACGATACAATCTACGAACTACACGCGCTAGGCCTACTACACGCGCTAGGCCTACTACACGCGCTAGGCCCACTACACGCGCTAGGCCTACTATACGCGCTAGGCCTACTACACGCGCTAGGCCTACTACACGCGCTAGGCCTACTACACGCGCTAGGCCTACTACACGCGCTAGGCCTACTACACGCGCTAGGCGTACTACACGCGCTAGGCCTACTACACGCGCTAGGCCTACTACACGCGCTAGGCCTACTACACGCGCTAGGCCTACTACACGCGCTAGGCCTACTACACGCGCTAGGCCTACTACACGCGCTAGGCCTACTACACGCGCTAGGCCTACTACACGCGCTAGGCCTACTACACGCGCTAGGCCTACTACACGCGCTAGGCCCACTACACGCGCTAGGCCCACTACACGCGCTAGGCCCACTACACGCGCTAGGCCTACTACACGCGCTAGGTCTACTACACGCGCTAGGCCTACTACACGCGCTAGGCGTACTACACGCGCTAGGCCTACTACACGCGCTAGGCCTACTACACGCGCTAGGCCTACTACACGCGCTAGGCCTACTACACGCGCTAGGCCTACTACACGCGCTAGGCCTACTACACGCGCTAGGCCTACTACACGCGCTAGGCCTACTACACGCGCTAGGCCTACTACACGCGCTAGGCCTACTACACGCGCTAGGCCCACTACACGCGCTAGGCCCACTACACGCGCTAGGCCCACTACACGCGCTAGGCCTACTACACGCGCTAGGTCTACTACACGCGCTAGGCCTACTACACGCGCTAGGCCTACTACACGCGCTAGGCCTACAACACGCGCTAGGCCTACTACACGCGCTAGGCCTACTACACGCGCTAGGCCCACTACACGTGCTAGGCCCACTACACGCGCTAGGCCTACTACACGCGCTAGGCCTACTACACGCGCTAGGCCCACTACACGCGCTAGGCCTACTACACGCGCTAGGCCTACTACACGCGCTAGGCCTACTACACGCGCTAGGCCTCCTACACGCGCTAGGCCTACTACACGCGCTTGGCCTACTACACGCGCTAGGCCTACTACACGCGCTAGGCCTACTACACGCTAGGCCTACTACACGCTAGGTCTACTACACGCGCTAGGCCTACTACACGCGCTAGGCCTACTACACGCGCTAGGCCTACTACACGCGCTAGGCCTACTACACGCTAGGCCTACTACACGCTAGGCCTACTACACGCGCTGGGCCTACTACACGCGCTAGGCCTACTACACGCGCTAGGCCTACTACACGCGCTAGGCCTACTACACGCGCTAGGCCTACTACACGCGCTAGGCCTACTACACGCGCGCTAGGCCTACTACACGCGCTAGGCCTACTACACGCGCTAGGCCTACTACACGCGCTAGGCCTACTACACGCTAGGCCCACTACACGCGCTAGGCCTACTACACGCGCTAGGCCTTCTACACGCGCTAGGCCCACTACACGCGCTAGGCCTACTACACGCGCTAGGCCTACTACACGCGCTAGGCCTACTACACGCGCTAGGCCTACTACACGCGCTAGGTCTACTACACGCGCTAGGCCTACTACACGCGCTAGGCCTACTACACGCGCTAGGCCTACTACACGCGCTAGGTCTACTACACGCGCTAGGCCTACTACACGCGCTAGACCTACTACACGCGCTAGGCCTACTACACGCGCTAGGCCTACTACACGCGCTAGGCGTACTACACGCGCTAGGCCTACTACACGCGCTAGGCCTACTACACGTGCTAGGCCTACTACACGCGCTAGGCCTACTACACGCGCTAGGCCCACTACACGCGCTAGGCCTACTACACGCGCTAGGCCTACTACACGCGCTAGGCCTAATACACGCGCTGGGCCTACTACACGCGCTAGGCCTACTACACGCGCTAGGCCTACAACACGCGCTAGGCCTACTACACGCGCTAGGCCTACTACACGCGCTAGGCCTACTACACGCGCTAGGCCTACTACACGCGCTAGGCCTAATACACGCGCTGGGCCTACTACACGCGCTAGGCCTACTACACGCGCTAGGCCTACAACACGCGCTAGGCCTACTACACGCGCTAGGCCTACTACACGCGCTAGGCCTACTACACGCGCTAGGCCTACTACACGCGCTAGGCCTACTACACGCGCTAGGCCTACACACGCGCTAGGCCTACTACACGCGCTAGGCCTACTACACGCGCTAGGCCTACTACACGCGTTAGGGCTACTACACGCGCTAGACCTACTACACGCGCTAGGCCTACTACACGCGCTAGGCCTACTACACGCGCTAGGCCTACTACACACGCTAGGCCTACTACACGCGCTAGGCCTACTACACACGCTAGGCCTACTACACGCGCTGGGCCTACTACACGCGCTGGGCCTACTACACGCGCTAGGCCTACTACACGCGCTAAGCCTACTACACGCGCTAGGCCTACTACACGCGCTAGGCCTACTACACGCGCTAGGCCTACTACACGCGCTGGGCCTACTACACGCGCTAGGCCTACTACACACGCGCTAGGCCTACTACACGCGCTGGGCCTACTACACGCGCTAGGCCTACTACACGCGCTAGGCCTACTAAAGCAGTCCAGGTTAGTGGAGGAACCTGTATGACTGGTCAAAGTTCTGCCGCGTCGTTCTTTCAGGTGGGACATAAAGCCGATGGTCCCCGTGGTACATTTCGACAGGAGTAGGCTACGTGCCGGTCTCAGGCTTCCCCTCCTCATTATCATTCATCAATCATACGATAGTCTATCAAATTTGCACTATAGTTGGACCTCGGTCCTGTTGCAGATATAGAAAACATAACATGAAACACCGAAATGAATAAAATAGCAATTCCGACAACACAACAGCAACACAAACTCCTATAATATAAGAAAACATTAGCAATTTCAATATATATTTATTATAATACAACCATTGTTTGTATTCTAATTATTGTTAGATTTTATTGTGCAGATAGTTGAGAAGAAACACATAAATGATTAAGATACGTATGAAGTGCATTTATGATGACTATAGGGCACTAGCAACACAAAAAGACAACAATGAAACAAATGAATTGAATCGATGGACAAACAACAAGCTGTCAAAAAATAATTTCGTCTGATTTTGGAAAACAAAACAAAAACAAACAAATACACATACAAAACTTTCACTTAAACGTTGTCTATCATTAAAAGTTTAAAATGGCGAGCAGTTACTATTGCTACACTTGTTTTTATTTCTATGGTTGCAATTTTATTATTTTGACAGCTGATGGTTTGTCCATCAGTTCAATTCATTTGTTCCATTGTTGTCTTTCGGTGTTGCTAGTGCCCTTAATTCTTTCACACTTGTTTCTATCTTTCCGTCTTTTCGTCACTTCATCATCTATCTTTCTTTCTTACTATCTTTCCATCTATCTTTCTTTCTTTCCTTCTATCTTATCATCTATCTTTCTTTCCTCCTATCTTTTCATCTATCTTACTTTCTTTCTATCTTTCCATCTATCCATCTATCTTTCTTTCTTCATCCATCTTTCTATCCATCCATCCATCCATCCATCCATCTTTCTATACATCCATCCATCTTTATATCCGTCCATCCATCCATCTTTCTATTTATCCATCCATATTTCTGTCCGTCCATCCATCTTTCTATCCATCCATCCATCAATCCGTCCATCTTAATATGTTTCTATCCATCTCTATCTATCTTTCTATCCATCCATCCATCTCTATCTTTCTATCCATCCATCCCTATCGATCTCTCCATCTATCTATCTATCTATCTATCTTCTATCCATTTCAGTTTAGACGTGGACACCAGAGCGTGTGGGTCTGTTATTTGTTTAAACTTAGAGTGAAGTAGACATATCTATAAATGCGTACACTCATTACAAAATAACTTAAGTATTTTGTTTCTTTAAACGCGGAAATTCCTATAAATGCGTACACTCATTACAAAATAGCTTAAAGTCGTTCCATTGATCAAACTACCAGTTTCAAGGAATGATTTTAATATTTGTTTGTTATTATTATTATGTTAAATTACTATAAAATGTAACATATATTTAGTAATAAAGTAACAATACTATTTTAATATCCAGTATTTACACGAAAATGCAGTTATTTATAATGGCATGATTCTAGTCACTAGTTTGACTGCAGAATAGCCAATCCCTAGAAACGAAATTAGTTCATCAAAACTCCAAATAGTAGTCAACTTCTGATCTCGCTTTTGGCTTTAATTACACCACAACAAATTCACAAATTATAGACTTATATAATGGATACAAATCTAAATTGATTTAAAAAGCCAAGGAAACAAAAAACTCGTTTTTAATATTCGTCGACCAAGTATTGCCAACCTCCAATATACTTGGCAACGCTGCAAAGACATTGTTATTGTCAGATGGTGAAAATGACGTAAAAAAATACGGAATACGAAGCGGAGGACGTTTTATTACGATAAAAGAAAAAGATAGGATTGTATATTTTGTATCGTATCATGTTGTTTGTGCAATTGTTTACCTGACGAAGTGATTTCAAGTAACGTAAGTCCATCTAGGACATGTGGAGGCATGCAATGTGCGATTGTTTGCCTAACGATATTCATAGGTTGCACGTACGTCACATCTGTGCGCGTGGCGGCCACATTTGTGATCAAACTTTGATGTTGCCATGGAGAAACAATTGAAGGCTGTTGTGGTAGAACTAATAAATTCTTAGTTCTTTAAAATCCAGCCTGTTTTTGATATACAATTGGTATGTGTGGTAATTTACTATTTTTGTATTAATTATGTTTACTTTTTAAATTCTAAATTAGGCTTATTTATCAAATTTGAATAGGCTAGTATCTGCCAATGATCTAGGATTGGTCCTCATCAATTGTGTCGCAATCATGGCCGCTGTGACGTCACGTGGGAACTATGAATACTGTGCTGTTGCTACACGGGTGTGCTTCTGCTAGGCCAAGTCGTGCTAATATTTTTTTGAAATACAAATACGTAATTGGCCATAGTGTGATAGATTGTTTGTTTACTTTCATTTTCCTTGTTCCTTTCAATTATTGGCCTAGGCTACCTTCTTATTAGCAGAGGCTTAAAAATAACTAATTTTAATGACCATTATACTGCTTTCCACTTCAATTGAATTCTTTATTTACCAAATAGGCCCATGTTCTTGTATACCCTAGGCCTAGGCCTCTAGCTAGGCGACATATTGGAATTAATACCTGTGGCAATACAGAGCTATTATTAGGCTTATCCCTTATTGGTAAAACTGGTGCACAGCTGATCTGGGGTTCTACTCACTTTTTTCACTTTTTTTCGTTCAAAACCTCCAAAGTTGCGTTACTTATCATAGTTGTATTATGCAATGATTAATTAATAATCTTTTTAAGTGGGTTACAATATTGTTATTCATTTTAGACACTAATAGCACTTGTGGAAGTATTTTTCTTCCAAGATTAACGCCCTCTCCGCCCCATCGTCGTTGTAGTGCTGCCAATCTAGAAGGAAAGCAAGAAAATCACTGGATTACAATCGAATGTTGAAGAAGGGCTAATTTCTTTAAAATTAATTTACACCCAAATTATAAATTACTCCTTCAAATTTGAAGAAGGGGTAATTTATATTTAGTTTTAGTTTACAGAATACAGATGAAGGGTGTTGGAGATTTTTCATGGACTAACGTTGGTAGACGGCACTTATTGTTGCTCCGAACAGCTGTGCTCTCGCTCGTACGCCATATTACCATATTTAACGTGATTCACATGTCAAAACAATGTATTTTAAATATGGAAATTAACTATCAAAAAACGTATTTTTTTTTTTTTTTTTAGTGGAAGTTACAGATAAATAATCAGATAATGTGTATGTACTACGTACGTAATCTATCTCCCAAAGGAATACACAAAAAAAGTCAGTAGAAACCGAATCAGTCGTTCGGAAGAAATACACCCTTTTTTTAATTGTAAAGGTACTAAAGTTTGTACTTACCAGCTAAGATGGCGATCCATGTTTTATAACCGCAATATCTTCTTGATTATCCATGTTTTCGTTAAAGTCCGATTCACACAAAGTTATAAGGTATTGCAATAGCAATAAGAATAGGGTATAAGAAAGTGGTATAAGGTATAAGCTGAGGACGCCAAAGACTTTCCTGAAAAGATACCACATTTTTGTGTAGACTTCTTTGACTTGCTCTGGCGGCAGTTTGAGTAACTACAGCTGGCTGTCAATCAGCTGACTTCCCGCAGCTGTTATTTACGTTTTAAACCGGCATCGAATGTATTGACAATAATTAAAAATAATAGTTAAAAAGCCATCTTGGCACAAGAAGGAAAAAAAAAGTTAAAATAATAAGAAAAAGAATAATTATTATTATTCATTGTTGTTGTGTTGTTAGATCATTAATGACGGCGATGGGAGAAGATATTTTGCACGTAGTCACCGGATGCAAGGTCTTTTTGATGTGTACCGGTTGTATACGGTGAGTTTTTGTTTTGACTAATAATTTACAATGAAAACATCTGTTACATTGATTCAAGTTGCTAGCATCCCATTGGCGTGTTATAAGTGACGTTTCAACGCATGATTGGTCCGTCATAAGAAAGTTGAAATATCTGAACTCTCTTATACCAGTCTTATACCAATTGCTATTGCTATTGCAATGACACATTTGTGTGAACCCTTGTACGTAATCCCTATGGCCCAACTCTGCTTGTGACTATACCTATACCTTATACCATTCTTATAACGTTGTGTGAATCGGGCTTTAAGGTTTAAAACGTAAATATCAGCTACCGGAAGTCACTGACAGCCAGTGTAGTTACTCAAACTGCCGCCAGAGCCAGTCAAAGAAGTCTTTACAAAAATGTAGTATCTTTTCAGGAACATCTTTGGCGCCTGTACCGGAAGTCAGCTGATTGACAGCCAGTGTAGTTACTCAAACTGCCGCCAGAGCAAGTCAAAAGTCTTTGGTCGTCTTTAGCTTATACCTTATACCACTTTCTTATACCCTATTTTTATTGCTATTGCTATATTGCAGTACCTTGTGACTTTGTGTGCACCCCGCTTTACGTTGTTGTTTAATTCAAATTTCAAATTCTCCTTTTGTTAAACACTAAACGAATTTGCTAAATAACTCAAAGCGGTTATATGTTTGTACTAAGAAGTTTGTGTCTTTAAAGTAGTTCTATGCATCAATAAATAAATGCGTTCGTCATGTGCCTACGGTCGCAAAATAATATGTAAATGCGTGACAGGTTTTTTGGCCGATCTCTTAACTTAAGTCTCCTTCATGTAACTTGTGTGTGTTAAGGCTTTATAGCGCTAGTTGTTAGCGATGTCGTGTTAAGGCTTTATAGCGCTAGTTGTTAGCGATGTCGTGTCGTGTTAAGGCTTTATAGCGCTAGTTGTTAGCGATGTCGTGCCGTGTGAAGGCTTTATATCGCTAGTTGTTAGCGATGTCGTGTCGTGTGAAGGCTTTATAGCGCTAGTTGTTAGCGATGTTGTGTCGTGTGAAGGCTTTATAGCGCTAGTTGTTAGCGATGTCGTGTGAAGGCTTTAGCGCTCGTTGTTAGAGATGTCGTGTCGTGTTAAGGCTTTATAGCGCTAGTTGTTAGAGATGTCGTGTCGTGTTAAGGCTTTATAGCGCTAGTTGTTAGCGATGTCGTGCCGTGTGAAGGCTTTATATCGCTAGTTGTTAGCGATGTCGTGTCGTGTAAAGGCTTTATAGCGCTAGTTGTTAGCGATGTCGTGTGAAGGCTTTATAGCGCTAGTTGTTAGCGATGTCGTGTCGTGTGAAGGCTTTATAGCGCTAGTTGTTAGCGATGTCGTGTGAAGGCTTTATAGCGCTAGTTGTTAGCGATGTCGTGTGAAGGCTTTATAGCGCTAGTTGTTAGCGATGTCGTGTCGTGTGAAGGCTTTATAGCGCTAGTTGTTAGCGATGTCGTGTCGTGTGAAGGCTTTATAGCGCTAGTTGTTAGCGATGTCGTGTCGTGTGAAGGCTTTATAGCGCTAGTTGTTAGCGATGTCGTGTGAAGGCTTTAGCGCTAGTTGTTAGCGATGTCGTGTCGTGTAAAGGCTTTATAGCGCTAGTTGTTAGCGATGTCGTGTCGTGTGAAGGTCTTATAGCGCTAGTAGCTAGCGATGTCGTGTCGTGTGAAGGCTTTATAGCGCTAGTTGTTAGCGATGTCGTGTCGTGTGAAGGCTTTATAGCGCTAGTTGTTAGCGATGTCGTGTGAAGGCTTTATAGCGCTAGTTGTTAGCGATGTCGTGTCGTGTGAAGGCTTTATAGCGCTAGTTGTTAGCGATGTCGTGTGAAGGCTTTAGCGCTAGTTGTTAGCGATGTCGTGTCGTGTAAAGGCTTTATAGCGCTAGTTGTTAGCGATGTCGTGTCGTGTGAAGGTCTTATAGCGCTAGTTGCTAGCGATGTCGTGTCGTGTAAAGGCTTTATAGCGCTAGTCGTTAGCGATGTCGTGTCGTGTGAAGGCTTTATAGCGCTAGTCGTTAGCGATGTCGTGTCGTGTGAAGGTCTTATAGCGCTAGTTGCTAGCGATGTCGTGTCGTGTGAAGGCTTTATAGCGCTAGTTGTTAGCGATGTCGTGTAGTGTGAAGGCTTTATAGCTCTAGTTGTTAGCGATGTCGTGTCGTGTGAAGGCTTTATAGCGCTAGTTGTTAGCGATGTCGTGTCGTGTGAAGGCTTTATAGCGCTAGTTGTTAGCGATGTCGTGTCGTGTGAAGGTCTTATAGCGCTAGTTGTTAGCGATGTCGTGTCGTGTGAAGGCTTTAGCGCTAGTTGTTAGCGATGTCGTGTCGTGTAAAGGCTTTTTAGCGCTAGTTGTTAGCGATGTCGTGTCGTGTGAAGGTCTTATAGCGCTAGTTGCTAGCGATGTCGTGTCGTGTAAAGGCTTTATAGCGCTAGTCGTTAGCGATGTCGTGTCGTGTGAAGGCTTTATAGCGCTAGTTGTTAGCGATGTCGTGTCGTGTGAAGGCTTTATAGCGCTAGTCGTTAGCGATGTCGTGTCGTGTGAAGGTCTTATAGCGCTAGTCGTTAGCGATGTCGTGTCGTGTAAAGGCTTTATAGCGCTAGTTGTTAGCGATGTCGTGTCGTGTGAAGGCTTTATAGCGCTAGTTGTTAGCGATGTCGTGTCGTGTAAAGGTCTTATAGCGCTAGTTGCTAGCGATGTCGTGTCGTGTGAAGGCTTTATAGCGCTAGTTGTTAGCGATGTCGTGTAGTGTGAAGGCTTTATAGCTCTAGTTGTTAGCGATGTCGTGTCGTGTGAAGGCTTTATAGCGCTAGTTGTTAGCGATGTCGTGTCGTGTGAAGGCTTTATAGCGCTAGTTGTTAGCGATGTCGTGTCGTGTGAAGGTTTTATAGCGCTGGTTGTTAGCTATGTCGTGTCGTGTGAAGGCTTTATAGCGCTAGTTGTTAGCGATGTCGTGTGAAGGCTTTATAGCGCTAGTTGTTAGCTATGTCGTGTCGTGTGAAGGTTTTATAGCGCTGGTTGTTAGCTTTGTCGTGTCGTGTGAAGGCTTTATAGCGCTAGTTGTTAGCTATGTCGTGTCGTGTGAAGGCTTTATAGCGCTAGTTGTTAGCGATGTCGTGTCGTGTGAAGGCTTTATAGCGCTAGTTGTTAGCGATGTCGTGTCGTGTGAAGGCTTTATAGTGCTAGTTGTTAGCGATGTCGTGTCGTGTGAAGGCTTTATAGCGCTAGTTGTTAGCGATGTCGTGTCGTGTGAAGGCTTTATAGCGCTAGTTGTTAGCTATGTCGTGTCGTGTGAAGGCTTTATAGTGCTAGTTGTTAGCGATGTCGTGTCGTGTGAAGGCTTTATAGCGCTAGTTGTTAGCGATGTCGTGTCGTGTGAAGGCTTTATAGCGCTAGTTGTTAGCGATGTCGTGTCGTGTGTAGGCTTTATAGCGCTAGTTGTTAGCGATGTCGTGTCGTGTGAAGGCTTTATAGCGCTAGTTGTTAGCGATGTCGTGTCGTGTGAAGGCTTTATAGCGCTAGTTGTTAGCGATGTCGTGTCGTGTGAAGGCTTTATAGCGCTAGTTGTTAGCGATGTCGTGTCGTGTGAAGGCTTTATAGCGCTAGTTGTTAGCGATGTCGTGTCGTGTGAAGGCTTTATAGCGCTAGTTGTTAGCGATGTCGTGTCGTGTGTAGGCTTTATAGCGCTAGTTGTTAGCGATGTCGTGTCGTGTGAAGGCTTTATAGCGCTAGTTGTTAGCGATGTCGTGTCGTGTGAAGGCTTTATAGCGCTAGTTGTTAGCGATGTCGTGTGAAGGCTTTATAGCGCTAGTTGTTAGCGATGTCGTGTCGTGTGAAGGCTTTATAGCGCTAGTTGTTAGCGATGTCGTGTCGTGTGAAGGCTTTATAGCGCTAGTTGTTAGCGATGTCGTGTGAAGGCTTTATAGCGCTAGTTGTTAGCGATGTCGTGTCGTGTGAAGGCTTTATAGCGCTAGTTGTTAGCGATGTCGTGTCGTGTGAAGGCTTTATAGCGCTAGTTGCTAGCGATGTCGTGTCGTGTGAAGGCTTTATAGCGCTAGTTGTTAGCGATGTCGTGTCGTGTGAAGGCTTTATAGCGCTAGTTGTTAGCGATGTCGTGTCGTGTGAAGGCTTTATAGCGCTAGTTGCTAGCGATGTCGTGTCGTGTGAAGGCTTTATAGCGCTAGTTGTTAGCGATGTCGTGTGAAGGCTTTATAGCGCTAGTTGTTAGCGATGTCGTGTCGTGTGAAGGCTTTATAGCGCTAGTTGTTAGCGATGTCGTGTCGTGTGAAGGCTTTATAGCGCTAGTTGTTAGCGATGTCGTGTCGTGTGAAGGCTTTATAGCGCTAGTTGTTAGCGATGTCGTGTCGTGTGAAGGCTTTATAGCGCTAGTTGTTAGCGATGTCGTGTGAAGGCTTTATAGCGCTAGTTGTTAGCTATGTCGTGTCGTGTGAAGGCTTTATAGTGCTAGTTGTTAGCGATGTCGTGTCGTGTGAACGTATACATGCATTTCCGTATGTTCAACTACCAGACCTACCTGACTTTTCTCTCCACAAAACTTCTTCAAAATTCCCACCGGCATGTTGAATGTTTGTGATTTGTGTAAAATATTTCGTGTTGTTTATTTTAACATTGATCCCCACACTATGTCGACCCTAGCTATGTTCTTCGGTCTACGATTCAATTACTCACTATGACGACTAACGCACTGTTTTAATGGTACACCGATTAAATGATTCCCATATATCGACCGTGGCTGTGTTTTAATGACTATGACAACGATGATCTACATAATATGTCGACTTGGTCAATGTTTTAGGACACCGATTTTCGCTTTAATTTTACCGTTTTTTTAAATATACTTGTTATATACATCTTGGAGGCGCGAATAACCATTGCTGTTCTAAGCACCCTAAACACATAAATCAATCAATCAGTCAACTACCAGACCAGCCATAATCCTTCAAGTGTGTGAATCGGCCTTAACTCCCCTTTTAGTTTAGTGTATGTCTGTACTGTTGGGGGAAGGGACAGCCAGGCATCGTAGGAACCAGGGTATAATGAATTACATCAATTGGTTCAACAAAGGTTTAATGTCAAAGACAGGACAAACAACTTTGTTCAACACATTTTATATTTGCTGCCCCACAATATTATGTTACCAACACACCAACTATGAATTTATAAACATTTCCAACCTTATTGTTTAAACATAAAAATCTAATTATTCATTAGAAAACGAGCGTTTTCAACTAACAACTTGCCCGTCGTGGCCCAGGGTATAATAGACCCAGAGTGACTCTGCTAGTCGTAAGAGGTGACGAAAAGAGACCCAGTCCCTTACCCTCCACCCCCCACTGTCCCACTAAAGATTTCTCCTCCTGGCCTGCCCAGGGACTGCTACCTTAACGTGGTGGGCAGGTTTGCGTGCTTCGCTGATCCCGAGAGCTATGCCGGCGGAAGCGTATGCTTCTGGTAGGGCCACCCTAGCCGGACAGGTCGAGGAGAAGAAGTAAGACGAAGTGCAGTCCACAACGTCCCCACTCCCTTTTCCTCCCCCTTCCCCTATCCTCCCGCCCTCCTACTTGTCCCTTTCCTCCAAACACCCCCCTATTTCTTCATCTTCATATTTCACCCACTCATCGTCTCGATAAGCCAAGTTGCAAAAATATGAGACGTTAAGCCCAAAATTTGGGCCAAGTGGGAGAATTGATTGATAGATATTTAATATCTATCAATCAATTCTCCCACTTGGCCCTACCCTCCCATGCTAACTCCCCTTATGCCGACTCCCGCGATATAGATGGACCTGATTCGGAAGACGTCATATGACCTAAGCTGTCGAGTAGGCCTACTTCGTTAAACACCACCAATAATAATAATAATAATAATAATAATAATAATAATCAACTAACAACTAACTACATAAATAATCAATCACGTTGTATCAGAAATCTTTTTCTACCAGTTTTCTTGCGTTATTTGTTATTTTATCCCTGTCCGATGCACGCGCACCCGGGACACCCTGGGGGCCAACACCGCTCTGCGGGCAGTACCGGCCGCTCCACCAACAAGTCCACAAAGCGGCGACCCCTCATGGAGTCGGCGTCTTTCACCATGTCCCCCCAATTATCGTCGTCGGGGTCTCCGGCAGCCTCGCCCATGAGGAACACCGCCAGCATTGCAAGCACAGACCACAGCCACAGGGCGTTCATTGCTGCAACAACAACAACAACAACATGGAGCTATTGACGGGACAGAGCGCTGAGCCCTCTCTGCTATGGCGTCGGGGGCTCCGGCAGCCTCGCCCATGAGGAACACCGCCAGCATTGCAAGCACAGACCACAGCCACAGGGCGTTCATTGCTGCAACAACACACGTGATATTAACCGTCGCGTGGCTTGGCCCGGCGCGCCTAGGTTGATGCAGGACAGTCGTACAGGCGACCCAAGACTACCTTACACATGCTTTCCTCACAGGGGAGGCACTCGTAGCCAACCAGCGAACAGCCTGAGACAACCCCGCGCCAATACTGATGTCTGGTTGGCTACGAGTGCCTCGCCTGTGACGAAAGCACATGTAAGGTAGTCTTGGGTCGCCTTTACACTCCCCCACCTCGATGTAGTTGTTTTGTCTCTCGCTCCGAAGATGTCAGTGTTTCAAGATAGGTGTGTCGCGCACCCCATTTCTATTTCCCTTTTTGATCCTTCGTTACTTCGTGATACAACCTGCATCGTACAACAAGCAAGAAGCCGACCACACAGCCGTAAACCATAAGTCGACAATAATATCGCTCCCACCCTATAATATATATATATGTATACAGTCCAATTTCTCAGGCCACGACCAGTGCTTAATTTCTAAAATAATAAGTGGGTGGACGCTCGACGAACTTCCGCCTCGGAGGGAGGGGGGTGGGGTGTACATAAATACATACATACATACATACATGCATACATACATACATACATACATACATACATACATACATACATACATACATACATACATACATACATACATATATACATACATACATACATACATACGTACATACATACATACATACATACATACATACATACATACATACATACATACATACATACATACATACATACATACATACATACATACATACATACATACATACATACATACATACATACATACATACATACATACATACATACATACATACATACATACATACATACATACATACATTCATACATTCATACATACATTCATACATTCATACATACATACATACATACATACATACATACATACATACATACATACATACATACATACATTCATACATACTTACATTCATACATACATACATACATACATACATACATACATACATACATACATACATACATACATACATACATACATACATACATACATACATACATACATACATACATACATACATACATACATACATACATGCATACATACATACATACATACATACATACATACATACATACATACATACATACATACATACATACATACATACATATATACATACATACATACATACATACGTACATACATACATACATACATACATACATACATACATACATACATACATACATACATACATACATACATACATACATACATACATACATACATACATACATACATACATACATACATACATACATACATACATACATACATACATACATACATACATATATACATACATACATACGTACGTACGTACATACATACATACATACATACATACATACATACATACATACATACATACATACATACATACATACATACATACATACATACATACATACATACATACATACATACATACATACATACATACATACATACATACATACATACATACATACATACATACATACATACATACATACATACATACATACATACATACATACATACATACATACATACATACATACATACATACATACATACATACATACATACATTCATACATTCATACATACATACATACATACATACATACATACATACATACATACATACATACATACATACATACATACATACATACATACATACATACATACATACATACATACATACATACATACATACATACATACATACATACATACATACATACATTCATACATACTTACATTCATACATACATACATACATACATACATACATACATACATACATACATACATACATACATAACCAATGATGACACATTAACACATAAAAACAATACGAATTTACAATACTACTCTGACACATAAAATTAAAAAAATATTAAATAATTATATCAATTCAATATAAAAAATATTAAGGAGGGCTAAGGTGGATACAAAAAATACACCATCAAAATAATAAAATGGAATAAAATAATATTGAAATAGAGAAGCACTAACAGCCAATTGCATTGTGAAAACACATTTAGTATGTACTATTGGGCACTAGCAACACCAAAAGACAACAATGGAACAAATGAATTGAACTGATGGACACACAATCAGCTGTCAAAATAATAAAATTGCAACCATAGAAATAAAAACAAGTGTAGCAATAGTAACTGCTCGCCATTTAAAACTTTTAATGATAGACAGCGACTAAGTGAAAGTTTTGTATGTGCATTTGTTTGTTTTTTGTTTTGTTTTCCAAAACCAGAAAAAAGTATTTTTTGACAGCTTGTTTGTCCATCGATTCAATTAATTTGTTTCATTGTTGTCTTTTGGTGTTGCTAGTGCCCTATAGTAATCATATTGAATAAGAATTGTGTAAATGTAGGCTATTGTAACGGTCATAGGCCTGCTTTGGGTTTGGACATTGAGTTGTTTGACTTGGATAAGTGAGATGTACATCCGCCGGGCCATGTTGAAGAGCAGTGCAGTACCCAAGGTCTACTGGATTTACTCCTAGCGGAGTAATTGCGAAGCGCAAAGTAAGGTCATTGAATGAGATCCAAAATCGCCATTTTGGATCCAACTACAAAAATCGCATTATTATTTAAATAATCCTCACCAATAATGTGAATTTACGCGTAAAGTATTACAAAATATATATATATAGAATGTGAAGACAAAATCTCATTACCGATTGTTATTTTGTCTTTTTGGCCCATAATTTGTTTTGACAGATCAATTCATTTGTTTTTCTGAATGATTCTGCCATTTGAATAACATGGGATTTTTAACATTATGGAAATAGGTTAGATGACCTTACTTCGCGCGCGCTGCGCGCGCGCTACAAGCGATCTAGTGGACCTTGTGCAGTACCTAAGCAGTCATAGTGTGCAGTGATAATTAAATGAAACAACGTGCTTCGCAATTACTCCGCTAGGAGTAAATCCAGTAGACCTTGGAAACAACCACGACGTTCATGAAGGCGGTGCGGAAGTAACAATGAATTGAGGTTTTGTTTTAACTTTTGGAAACCCCTCTAATAAGTTGCAAGGAAGGAGGACGCCATTTTCTGGAATTCAGTCGAGATCGGCTGTTGGAGCTGTACAGACGTGTGTTTAACGTGTGGTACACAGACGAGGGACATGTGAACTGAAGACGAACTAAATTGAAAAGGTATGAGCGTGTGAAAGCTACGGACAATACAAGACGCAAGTTACAACAAGATGTACTAAACTAGGCCTAAAACGTAATCCAGGTTTGACTAATTACTTCTTAAATTCATTTATTGTGTTCCTCTTTTCTTGTAAAATTTAAGCCCCGTCTGGGCCCGGGAAAGAATAGGCCCAGGGTGACTCTGCCAGTCGTAAGAGGCGACAAAAGGAGACCCGTCTGAGCCCGGCTTGACCCCCAGCCAGATTGGGCGCGGTCAAACCCAGCCCGTCGGAGTTGGGGTGGAATAGGCCCAGAGTGACTCTGCTAGTCGTAAGAGGCGACGAAAGGAGACCCTGTCCCTTCCCCCCCCCCCCACTGTCCCACTGAATATTTCTCCTCCCACATGGCCCTGCCCTCCCTTGCTGGACTCCCCTTATGACGACTTCCGCGATATAGACGGACCTGATTCAGAAGACGTCATATGACCTAAGCTGTCGAGTACGTCGTTAAACACTACCAATCAATCATGTAAAATTCAACCATCATATTCAAATTCTGTCAATACACCACAATTATTCAATTACATTTCCTGTCTACTTTCTTTCTGAATTTAACTTATTCAAAACCATATTTTTATTTAAAAACGACTTCACTTCTGAGCGAGAGCCTCGAGAGAGATTTTCGTGTTTCATCTGAGCTAGGCCGAGGGATATCGTTATACACTATTCACCTGCTGATGTCGAGGATCGATGACGAATCCAATGAAGAAGTCTGGAAGATGTGAGAACTTGACTGTTCCAACCAGGGGTATTTATATGAGAGGTCTCAATTGTAATTCTGAACAATAACCCATCACATTCATGTTATGACCAAACTTAATTAGTTTTTATTTAATTAAGCATAACCAAATCATTGCTACACTTTTTAGTATCGAGGAATGCAAAACGTTCAATTCCATTGTTGTTTCTTATATCGTATAAAATATTGCAATGACATTGACACCAGTAGCCAAATTTAACCCTCCAAGGACAGAAAGTAATTTACAAACACCGTTGATTTGCGCAGTGCAGCAAATTAAAAACATGATGAGTTGAAATGAAACAATTGCGTTATGTAAGCCGTTTATTTGTTCAGTGGTGATTTATCTGGTCCCTGACGTCACGAAGCAACGTGGCGCCCATAGTTGGGACAAATCCGCTGACAATAACGCTTTCACGCGCTTAAAGGGGTTCTCACCCGCTACACCAAAAAAATATAACTAAGGCTGATTAGCTATGAAATTAGCGACCAAATGAAAAGAAATCGGGTTCACCATAACCCGGGAAAAAAATATCAAAGTTAGTGATTTTCGAGCTAGGTCCCATCGGCGAAAATCTCCCATAAGAAATAGCATTGGGACGACCTGTATGCCTTGGGACCTTGGAGGATTCTGCTCCAAAAAAAATGATGCAATACTTTTCGCTGCGTCTTTCTTTTCTGCGTATTTCGTATATTTTGGTTTTGTAATCGGAGCTTCCGTTCAGGTACAAAATAAAGATGTGTAATCGGGTGCTCCATTTCGTTTTGAGCGTTGCTGTGCGTTGCTGTGCACGTCGAGTCGGCGGGTGTCGACTGTCGAGTTGGTGTCAAATCAATCGCAATTACTCCGCTAGGAGTAAATCCAGTAGACCTTGGTGTCAAGTAAGCCAAGCGAGAGAGAGAGAGAGAGAGAGTGAGAGTAGTATTGCGAGGGGAAATAGTCAACGCATGCACAATGAACGCGGTCTGTATGCGGTGTCGAATGGAGTACACCAAGGCCGTCTATTTTTTTTTTAGATATATCGCTTCGAGTACACTCGCACCAAAAGCCGGCTGACACCAACAGTCGCCGCGGCAGTTAACCAGAAATTTCATTAATTAATAACAATTCACAGGTTTTAATACACGATGTGTAATGGTTCATTATCGATTGGAGTGGTGGAGTAGATCATATGGTAAAAAATAAATCTAGCGGGTGAGAACCCCTTTAATGTACGACACTTATCTCGTTCTAGCTGTTATGATATTCATTTTCAGGTATAACCTACCCGTCTGGGCCCGGGGAAGAATAGGCCCAGAGTGACTCTGCTAGTCGTAAGAGGCGTCTAAAGGAGACCCTGTCCCTTCCTTCCCCACTGTCCCACTGAATATTTCTCCTCCCACTGGCTCTGCCCTCCCTTGCTGGACTCCCGTATGACGACCCACGCGACGTACAATGGATCTGATTCGGATGTGGCTTTATTCTTCATCATCATCTTCATCATCACTCGCTTATTGTCTCGATTAGCCATAGTTCCATAAATATGAGACGTTAAGCCCCATTAATCAATCAATCAGCCTGCCTAGGGACTGCTACCTTATCGTGGTGGGCAGGTTTGTGTGCTTTGTTGATCCCGAGAGCTATGCCGGCGGAAGTGTATGCTTCTGGAGCCCGATTCTCTAAATCTGTGGTACATTTCTCACCGGTTTCTGTCGTTACGGAAGGCGAATGGATGGCTGTGATTGGGTCACAGCCTTCTCATAACGACCAAAACCGGTGATCACCTTATCGTTGACCATAGAGAATCAAGGCCCTGGTAGGGCCACCCTAGCCGGACTGGTCGAGGAGGAGAAGTCAGACGAAGTGCAGTCCACACTCCAATCCCCTTTCCTCCCCTTTCCCCTTTCCTCACGCTCCCTCCTACTTGCTCCTTTCCTCCAAACAGCCCCATATTTCATCTTCATATATCACCCACTCATTGTCTCGATTAGCCTCGTTGCAAAAATATGAGACGTTAAGCCCAAATATCAATCATCAATCAATCAGGTATAATCTATAGGAAAGCATATATTTAGTTCACATACCAGTGGTCAATATAAAGGTTATTTTAAAATTTCGCGCATCAAGTGGATAACATGAGCCAGGTGTATTTTGTTTTTTCAACTTTAATTGTTGAAAAACTAATGATCGGATTTTGTCGAGAGTTTCTTAAGAATGTGGGTGTAGCGGTTGGGTCTTAAAAGTAGCGGTTTTGACCGTGAACTAAGCACCTTGCATATTAGTGCATGCTGTGAATTTCGTTCTGGGCATTTTCTATCTTGAAAGTTTATTCGCATGTTGTCTCACATTATTGGTACGTTTTCTTAAGAAACTCTCATCCAAATCTGATCATTAGTTTTTCACCAGTTGAAGTTAAAAAACAAAACTCAACTTGCTCATTTTATCCTCTTCGGTTATAAAGCCGCGTTCACACAAATGACTATTGACTATTGACTATTGACTATTGATTAAGCGAATTAAACCATATGCGTATAGGCCGGACGCCGTAACAAAGAAGGTTGTGTCGTCACAACTAATTACTCTGGCCGGCGTAGTGATATGTGGACGTTTACGCAGTGCTCATCCGCGCACTACCTGTCAGAGAGAAAATACACTGATTGGCAAGGCGGTGTTAGAAAATACTAGCTTTGGTAGGCCGTGACTTAAAAATACTACCATCAAGAAAGCTTTGACTTCTGTGTGTTGCTAGGATACTTGATGTATTTCTTTGTCATTTGATGTTCTGTTGTCCTATTGCCGTTTCGTGTTTGACAGGAGTTGAGTTCACGTGGGGGAAACATGGCGGCGTTTTACGCCCGTGTTCGGTTGATTTACCCTGTAATATCATTTATGAAAATTTATTACCGATATCAAGAAACATTGACACTGAAAACATTACTCGGGATCTTTCAGAGTGGTCATATTGTTAGATAGCGAGAACCTACCGTGACATCCATCCAATTCCGTCGGCTCGGCCTCGAACCCACGGACTCCCAAGTCGACGGACCCGTAGAAATACTGGGGCGTAGCTCTAGGGGTGGTTCTCACATCATAGGGATCGGGACATACCAATTCAGGCAGTTTAGGTCTTAGATTGACAAGACTTTGGTTCAAACAATAGAGGAACCGCAATTTATTAGAATACACATTTATCCTACGTGGCTGAGTTATGGCGAATCTGTCTATGGGCATTCGAGGTCTGATGGACTTAACTTTCCTATCTAGAGGGTAGCTGTAGTAACCCCTATACCTTGGCTTCCCGGTGGCTGACTCCAATCCCGTGTTGTGGTTTGGCTCCGTCGTCCAGGTCCACGATCGGCCTCCATGTCCTTCCCTCTGGGTCTTTCGTCGTTCTTTCCACCGTTCCACCTTGGCACAGGTCTACCTTCTCTTCCGTTCCATGATTGAATGCCCCGAATTACACACGTGCTCCCTCGCACCTAGACTTTCCTACGTCATACCCCAGTCACCCCCTCTCTGCCCTACGCTGGCTGTCCCCAGTCATAAACTACCAATTAAACTACTCGGTTCGACCCCCTCCCGTGGCAATCACGAAAGAGTGGGACCAGGGCTCACTGACGAAGTCAACGAACCAGCCCCCTCCTGAACCGAGCAGTCAGCAAAGTTGCTGCACAAACAGGAAATTATAAACGAGCAAGACTGACGAAATAGCCGAGCGCAGCGCATACCTTACGGTGACGACAGCTGTGAGCGAACACAGGTGTCACCGTAAGGTATCCATAAATCACGCAATTAAATAAAACTAAGTAAAAATGAAATAATGAACAAGTATTAATTTTTATCTCACAATATGCGTTCCCTGTGCCTTTAGGGTACGACAATATGCAGACAGACAAAGCAATTGACAAAGGTAGGTCGTCCGTAGCTGTTCCTTCTTCATATCTTCATGCCTAGCATGATGGGACGGAACTACTTTAAATTTTCCCAAACATAAGTAAGCAATTGTTAATTTATAAGTGAATATAATAAATTAGATAATAAGAAACTAAAGTTTATTCCTGCATAATTAAACTGCAAACACATACCAAGAGGGAGAAAAATAGCATTTAATCCAGGGCCCATGTCCACCAACCTATGAAATAACAATACATGTTTACTTCTGGTAAGGCAATGAGTAGTAGTCTACATTTAAGTTTGTATTACAAGGTGTGAGGTTACTTGCTATTACATCATCCGTGACGACAACACCTTCTTTGTTACGGCGTCCGGCCTATATACGTGCTGACGTTCACACAACTTTACTTTTGACGTTTGATTATTGACTATTGACTAACGAATTGAAAATATCTCAAAGTCATAGTCACAACCAATCAGAACGTTCGCGTACAGCCAATGAATGTGGAGCAACGGAAGTCAATACCACTACTCAATTACTGTCAAGTGTATATTTGTTTTTGACTATTTCCGGCGAATATTATTTATTTATTATTTTTATGAAGCTGTCAAACAATAAAATATTCTTATTTTGAAAACAAATCTTCAAAACAAACAAGAAACATACAAAACCTTCACAACTTGGTTGCCCATCATTAAACGTTTTAACTGGTGAACAGTTACTATCGCCATACCTCGTTTTCTTCATAATGTTGCAATTTTATTATTTTGACAGCTCGTTGTTTGTCAATCAGTTCGATTCATTTGTTCTAGGTGGCAGATCATACGTGTCAAAGAACTTAGTTGTGTAGTGTTCATATCTTTCTTTGGGTAGTCAATTGTCAATAGTCAATAGTCAATAGTCAATAATCAATAGTCATTTATGTGAATGCGGCTTGACATACTCACTACTTACACGTGATGAATTTACATGTATACTAGCTGAGAGTGACACACCGCAGCGTGAAACAGTGGGCTGCCCTCGTTACCCCCCCCCCCCCCCCTTCTACACCAAAATTAGGGGTGGTGACTGGCGGTGTCTTGTCAGTGAATGCTTTAGACACTCACTGGTGCTTTTTGAAAAAAGAAACTAATATTCTATGTAATATTCTGTTCCGTATGTAAATGCGGCAATTCTCTGACTTCCATACAAAAGCTTTTTTAAAACTTGCGCCTTTCTTGCACGTGACAGCAAACCGAATGTGGCCTATATGTTACCCAAGTGGTATGTCAAATAACGTGAAGTTTAAAAACATCTGAGAAGCAAACTATTTGCCAAATTTGAGACGAGTGCAATCACTTTTAAGTAACCATTTTGACACTTACGCCCCCCCCCCCCCCCCCCCCTAAAAAAGGTAACGCGCACATAGAATTTAAGAGGACTTGAGTTTGTGGATAAGCAGCCTCGTTAGAACCTGTGTGCAAATTTTCATCTCTACTTTATTTTTTCAAGGTAGGATTCTCATTATTGTCATTTTTCACCCTTTACACCCCTAAAAATGGTGATGCGCACATGGGATTTAACGGGACTTGAGTGTGTTGATAAGCAACCTTGTTAGAACCTATGTACAAATTTTCAGCTCTACTTTAATTTTTTCAAGGTTTGACCCAAATTCAATCTATAATTCCTATGCTATTATCTTTCCTTGCTTGGCTCTTCTAAAGTCGGGCTCACACAAAATGACTAAGGACTCAAGACTAACAATCAGTGACCTTCACTTGTACCTTAGTCTTATATACACTTAAGGTAATTTCAAACTAAGTTTGGCAAGTGCGTCTTCACGTTACTGAAAATGTGCAGTATGCAAGGCAGTGGACCGGAGGTTTAGTCCTATACAAGGCAGTGAAAAAGAACCGCCCACGCAAACATTTGCAAACATGACATTTTATGGTTTTAGCTGGTTAGAGTAGTGCTTTCATAGTCGGAGCCTAAACGAAATTATCGAGTACGATGAACCTGAAAAGATATGAGTAATTACATTAATTACTTACAATGTGTGGCGTAGGCCTAGCCTCGATAACGTGGTTTGTAAACTAGGGGCCTGCTCTCATAATAGGGGGTAATCACACATAAACTAATGCTAGGCCTATATATTCACAATGAATAACGTGTAGCTAGGCCAAGCCTTGGCTATTCCAGGTATTTGGCCTAGCCTATGTTTGTTAAAACTGATCTTGACCAGGCCTACCGGTAAGCATGAAAGTTTTGTTGGGATTGGGCTTGGGCCATATCATTGGGTTTAAACTATAACTAGGCCTAGAGCAGATAGCCTAGCTCTAGCTAGGTCCAGAGCACTTTTGTTGGGATTGGCCTCCTAGGGCCTAGGCCTCGGGACTGGGCTTCTTGAATTTTGGTACTGGACCATATCGTTATTACAGCCTTAATTTACTCTTTATCGACATTTTTTCGCGTGAGGCCACTTAAGACTTGGTCAGTTTGGAATTTTAAAGATGCAATGAAACTTAGAAATGTAATGAAACTTGGAATCACCTCTGCCTGCCTACCAGTAAGTTACAAACACAAACCTAATCTCAAAGAAAAGCAATATTGGCGGGACATACATTATTTTGCGCGGACAAACCAGGAGAAGGCTGTGTGCAAGGCTGTGACAGACTTAAGAGCCCCCTCCATGGTGATCTAAGACCACTGCCAACTAAGTCACTTGCGACGTCGTCTTCACGTGATCTAAGTCTTTTCAAATCTAAGATCGGTGACTTAAGTATAAAGTGAAGACCGGGTATAACCACTGCCAACTAAGTCACTCGCGACGTCGTCTTCACGTGATCTAAGTCTTTTCAAATCTAAGATCGGTGACTTAAAAGTATAAAGTGAAGACCGGGTATAAGCATTAAAACTCCGCCCCCCATATCTTGCAAAGAAATACATGACGACTTTGAAAGATGACAGTCTTCGAGTGCTTTGACAAGTGAGTAGCGCACTCTTCCCGTAATAATTAGTACTAGGGCGGGCGTGGGCGTGTAAAACAAAAACGGTTCCGTGTTGTCCCGAAGGTGTCAGCTGTTATTATATTTGCTGAAAATGGATGAAGATATGAATGATATCGCCCTCGTGGCAGTAATAAATATCAATATGATGACGTTGATTCTAGGTAAGAGTACAGTAGGCCTACATAATGTAATTCATATACATAATAATACCAGTTTCAGTTCAGTTTCAGTACCATCTTGTTTAGCAATCTCTGCTACTTGAAAGCACATTGCCAACCTCAAATAGGTTAGGTGTAGGTGCCTAGACCATAGGCAAAGGAGAGCGGCCAAGAGGTGATATTAGGTCAGGCCTGTCAATAGGACCAGGCATCAACGCGGAAACTTTTTTTACATTCATCATCATCATCATCTATCTGTTGCTACGTCCAACTCTGCATGGGGTCGGCATTGAAGATAAGCTCTCCATCTTCTTCTATCCTGCCACCACTCTTCCCCCTCAACTACATTCCAGTCCCCTCCTCGCATTCCCACATCCTTCCTCACTTTGTCGTGCCATCTTTGTCGTGGTCTTCCTCTCGTTCTTCTACCTGAAATCTCCAGTTCTAGCATTCTCCTCGGCAATCTTTCTCTTTCCATCCTCTTGACATGTCCGAACCATTTCAGTCTTCTCTCTCCAATACGCTCCAATAAATTCCTTACGCCTTGTTGGTTCCTTATGTCGTCATTCCTTATCCTGCCCCATCTAGTCTTCCCCACAATACTTCTCAAAAACTTCATGTCTGCAGCTTGAACCAGGCTCTATTCTGTTGTTTTCATCGTCCAAGTTTCTGCTGCGTATGTTAGTATTGGGACGAAGTAGGTTTGATATATGGCCAGCTTACAGTTCTTTGGCACCTCTCTGTTCCATACTAGATCTCTAATGGACCGGAACAACCGTATAAGAGGAGGAATTTTAGGTTTTAACCCGGACAAAATTAGGAGAAACCTGATTTTTTCAGGGTCGCTTACAAATTTTATTTTATATAACATACTTCGGGTCCGCCAAAATCCGCCTTGTGCGTTAGCCGCCATCTTGGAAAATGTCGGCGATAACAGTATTCCATTAAATCACTTGTTGTGAGTGCTCTATGTAACATAAAATTACGTGAGTGGTGTCAAATGAAAGATAATATTATGATCAATAACAATAAAGTATGGAATTTCAGTTATTTATCATATTACAATAGAAGGAAGTAATTAAGTGATCCACCGCATAAGTGGATATTTGTATTTTGATGATTTGCGATAAAAGTAATAACGTATTCATAACTTGTGTTCATACAAAACATATAGCTTATTCTGTCTAGAACACACGTACCGAGTCTTATTTTCATAACTTTAAAAATGTTTGAGATACGAGCTATTGTATATCTGCATGTGTCGTGGCCGCCATCGCCCCGGACAGAGCAAAACTCATTACCTTAGCCCATCGGTCAGTAAAAACACATTAAAAGAAACTTGTTTTTTACATGATGACTAAAGAGTTTAATTAAGCTTCACTTAGACCAAAGTCACATACGTGCTTTAGTCGCCATTTTGAAAAATGGCGACGGTTACAGTTTTGTCTTCAAACATGCTTTGTGAAGGCTACATAGAACATAAAATAACATAAATAATCTTAATTGAAAGATATGTTTGGGAACTTCTATAAACAGAGGAAAAATTGTAAGTAATAAGATGAGCGTAGCGAATGTATCAATCAATTCAAATGGTTCATTCTCTCCATGCGCGAATTGTGTTCGTCACACACCGGTCAAACGGTTCGACGGATTTGACCAAAATTTTAAACCAACACTCTTTAATACTCAAATTGACGATGTCAAGATGAACATTAAAATCCGTCAAGATGACAACCTACAAAAAAATAAATTACCGAAAACATTTAAGTTTTAATTTCTGCACGGTAGGTGACCATACAATAGTTAAAATTGGGAGTTCTGTACGGTAGGTGACCATACAATAGTTAAAATTGGGAGTTCTGCACGGTAGGTGACCATACAATTGCTAAAATTGGGAGCTCTGCACGGTAGGTGACCATACAATAGTTAAAATTGGGAGTTCCGCACGGTAGGTGACCATACAATACTCCGGACTACCGATCAAGAGTGTTTTCGTCACTATTTATCACAGTCGCAGATCTTCTATTATATCAAACGACCAACTATGTCATTCCCCCCCCCCCCCCTTCTCCCCTGTCTCACTTAAGATTCCGTCTTCTGCAATTTGCCCTTCTTCTGCTGGACTCTCCTTATGACGACCCCCATGATGATAAACAGTCAAATGCGATAGAGCAACTCTTGTCTGTTATCCATCACCATCACTATTTGATGATAACGGTATGATAAGTAGAACGAAACATTTTGAACAGGCTATTGCATCAATCAACGGTTACTTGCACCCACGAACTGAGATATGCAAAGAGTACCAACATAATAGTTGGGGGGGGGGGGGTCCTTCTCCATCGCGTACATGGCCTCGACCACCTCACACGAAATTGTCTTTGGAGATTCGCTCATGCATTGCATATTACTAGGCGTACTAAGCTTACGTCAGCGGCCGCATTCCTGGGAATTGGCAGAATAAAGCCCGGCTTATTTAAAAGTTTTCCAATCGGTTAATGTTTCAAGATATAAACATTGTCAATGCAAAAACTGCTGCATGCACTCTAATAGTGGAGACAACATTAAACTTGGCAGACAGTGGTCCCCCAGTTGCAGAAGTTGGTAATGATACAGATTACTAGTTATCTTAATTGGTCAAAATTCTCAAGACGTTGTCATTTTAATGGTATCGCCAGGATCTGCCAACACAGTCAATAAAGGAAATAATATTTCTCGGTTTCAGAGCAAGCTAGCAGAAATTAAAAAATTGCAGTGGGCTGTTTATGTACTGACATGATGTGAGTGACGCGTCTAGTGCTTGTTTTAAAGAAGGAAATAAAACGGGTCTTAATAATCATCATTAACAATCGTGAACTTCCCCATCCTTTCACGATGACTAAAGACAATCCACAACAAGTAAACGGTGTAGGAGGAACTGGCTCTTTATGGAGCTAAAATACATCATTGGATGGAGAGCGATTCTATTCATTCAACAAAATACTGCTACTCCACAGTGTTGGAGCAATGTTCGATTTGTATAATTGGACACCTAAACAAGTGAGAGTGATAGACAACATTTACTATGTGAATAATTATAAGTGCGGCAGTGTTTGGGAACATTGCCGTAAATATTAACTAAAAATGCGCTTACAAAATGACGGTAACAGTTACAACGTTAAACTAACTTTCGCCAAGACAATGGCAATACCTTTGTTGTGGATATAAATAATTATAAAACCTTGTTATTATTTGGCATTTAGTGACCTACGTGACAGCTTAGGCCACATGGCGTCTTCCGAATCAGATCCATTTTTCTTATATCGTGGGGGTCGTCATAAGGAGAGTCCAGAAGCTAGGAAGGGCAGGGCAAATTGCAGAAGAAGGAATCTTAAGTGGGACAGGGGTGAAGGGAGGGGGGGGGAGAACAGGGTCTCATTTTTCAGACTTACCATGGGCCCATTCTAACACGAGCTCAAAACATTACTTAAATCCGTCCGTAAGTTTCAATTAACAGAAATTAAAACTTAAATGTTTTCGGTAATTTATTTTTTTGTAGGTTGTCATCTTGACGGATTTTTCTGTTCATCTTGACATCGTCAATTTGAGTATTAAAGAGTGTCGGTTTAAAATTTTGGTCAAATCCGTCAAACCGTTTGACCGGTGTGCGACGAACAAAACTCACGCATTTAGAGAATGAACCATTTGAATTGATTGATACATTCGCTACGCTCATCTAATTACTTACAATTTTTCCCCTGTTTACAGAACTTACTAATCATATCTTTCAATTAATATTCTTCATGTTATGTTATGTTATATGTAGCCTTCACAAAGCATGTTTGAAGACAAAACTGTAACCGTCGCCATTTTTCAAAATGGCGACTAAAGCACGTATGTGACTTTGGTCTAAGTGAAGCTCAATTACATTCTTTCGTCATCATGTAAAAAATAAGTTTCTTTTGATGTGTTTTTACTGACCGATGGGCTAAGGTAATGAGTTTTGCTCTGTCCGGGGCGATGGCGGCCACGACACTTGCAGATATACAATAGCTCGTATCTCAAACATTTTTAAAGTTTTGTAAATAAGACTTGGCACGTGTGTTCTAGACAGAATAAGCTTTATGTTTTGTATGAACACAAGTTATGGATACGTTATTACTTTTATCGCAAATCATCAAAATACAAATATCCACTTATGCGGTGGATCACTTAATTACTTCTTTCTATTGTAATATGATAAATAACTTAAATTCCATACATTATTATTATTGATCATAATATTTTCTTTCATTTGACACCACTCACGTAATTGTATGTTACATAGAGCACTCACAACAAGTGATTTAGTGTAATACCGTAATCGCCGACATTTTTCAAGATGGCGGCTAACGCACAAGGCGGATTTTGGCGGACCCAAAGTATGTTATACAAAATGATATTGATAAGCGACCCTGAAAAAATCAGCTTTCTCCTAATTTTGTCCGGGTCGGTATAGGAAATTGGGCTAAAGTAACCCCACTATATAGACTGCTGCATCCTTCTTCCTATCTCTTGTTGTATCTTCCCATCCCTCGCTACCACACCCATTATTTCAAGAAATGAAATTAAATTACCCTGAACAATTTTTCGTACCTATACACACGGATGACGCCACTACAGTTAATTAATTATTAATTGTTTGCATAGCCTAGTTTTATATAAGGTCCTCCTTTGTAAATCAGTTTTTATAACTGAATAGGATAGACATTAAATAAATAAATAAGTTAAGTACCATACTTCGATTAATACGGCCATTGATTAGGGAAAAGAAGCCATCGTGCAGTAGACCCTGAGGAGCGTCTAGCTTTAACGCTAAAGTAAGTGAAAATATTTTCACTGTATAGGATTAGACCTATGCCTACAAGAAAGCTACGATTACCTATAATATTCAAACCCTACTTCGCTATTCTGAAATTACATAAGTTTTTTGTTTCAGATACCTGTCACAAGGAAATTCGATGCAATGTCTTATGTGGGAATCTTGTTTGGGCAAGTCTACTATTTCCAACATAATAAAAGAAACTTGCAATGCAATATGGACGGCACAATGCCTACTTATTTGGCACCTCCTACCAAAGAACAGTTTGTTCAAATTGTGGAAACTGTCCGAACTGTTTAGGAGCCATAGATGGAAAACACATTTTAATACTATGTCCACAATTGGGTGGAACGCAATATTTCTGTTACAAAAAGCAGCATAGCATTATACTAATGGCTGCTTGTGACAGTAATTGCCGATTCACATTTGTGGATATTGGAAGTAACGGGTCACAGGGCGATTCAAGTATTTTTATAGAATCGGCTTTTGGACAAGCTATTTTGCAGGATTTATCAGATGTACCAGACCCTTCAATGTTGCCAAATTCGCTGGCAGAAATACCATACCACTTTTTGGGTGATGAGGCGTTTCCCCTCCGTGCCAACATGATGCGGCCCTACCCAGGCCGATTCTTGTCAGATACCAAACGTATTTTCAATTGCCGTCTGTCTCAAGCTAGACCTACAATTGAAAATGCGTTTGGTATCCTGACCTCTAGATGGAGAATCTTTCGTAGATCAATCATTGCCAGTGTCGATACTGTTGACGCTATTGTGAAAGATACAGTTTGACTTCACAACTTTATAAAATCCGAAGAAGAATTAGTTCCCCAAAACAACCACATATATTTCCCCCCTCATTATCAGGATATAACATAAATTTAGTTCCTGGTCCATGGAGGCAGCAAGGCGAAGCTCGCTGTCTTACAACTTCAGGCAGGATTGCATCCAACAATCCACAAGTCAAGGCCTCCAATATACGCGACACGCTTGCAAACCATCTCATGTCGACAGATGGAGAAGTAGAATGCAGGTGCTAACATGGAATAGGATTAGATGGAAACTAGAATTGTTAAATTGTTTTCAATGTGTCTCACCAAGTGCTGTAAACAATGATACCATTGCGATGTAAATGTAAACAATAGTTAATAATTGTTAATAGAATATGTTTCAGACTTCAAAATAATTAAAAAAATTACCATATTATTCAAATTATTATTATTATTTGCATAGACAATAACACAATTCAAATTACAAATACATACATGTACATGTTAATGTCTGCCTAAATAAAAAAATACATTATTGATTGATATTTGATATACGTTTACTCAGCCTGCCCAGGGACTGCTACCTTACCGTGGTGGGCAGGTTTGTGCGCTTTGTTGATCCCGAGAGCTATGCCGGCAGAAGCGTATGCTTCTGGTAGGGCCACCCTAGTCGGACTGGTCGAGGAGAAGTCAGACGAAGTGCAGTACACACCCCAATCCCCTTTCCCATTTCCTTCCCGCCCTCCTACTTGCCCCTTTCCTCCAAACAGCCCCGAATTTCATCTTCATATTTCACCCACTCATCGTCTCGATTAGCCAAGTTGCAAAAATATGAGACGTTAAGCCCAAATATCTATCTATCTACGTTTACTCAGCGAGGCCCTAGACATTGTCATCTTCGTTATCCCCGATGTAGGAGTTGATGAGACGAATAACGTCATGCTGGCATTCCAGCTTCCGTTGGAGCGGCTTGACGTTATGGAACAGTTGACATAAGTTATTTGAGAAGAGTGTTTGTCCGCAGAATCTGCGGGGATAGTTTGGGATTGGGTCTTACTAAGGATTTCTTTGACTGCATTGTTGTTCTCGGAGATTTGTTTTCTCAGGAACGTCTCCAATGATTCCACCTTCTGCTTTTTCTCGACATGAAAGACATCTGGCGAACTCATTCGACACGTTGGAAGGGATTTAGATGTTGATAGACGGGAATGTAATGTTGATGGACGGCAATGTAATGTTGATGGACGGCAATGTAATGTTGATGGACGGGAATGTAATGTTGATGGACGGGAATGTAATGTTGATGGACGGGAATGTAATGTTGATGGACGGGAATGTAATGTTGATGGACTAAAATTTATTGTTGCTGAACGGGATTTTAATGATGCTGGATGGAAACTAGATGATAATGTTGAGGGCGAACAAGATGGAATGGGATTGGCGCCAATTGAAGATGCACCGGCACCACCCATAGTAAGACTAGGCATGCGCGTTTAATTGTACAATCGAGTTTTGCTGGGTACCTGGACACGTGGGAATCGAAGGAAACGAATTGGCCTATCAGGCTGCAAAGGCAGCCTGTCAACATCGCCATGTTGACTTCGTTATTGTCCCTGTTCCAGATGTCTATACTACGTAATAATTAATTTTATTGTTGTTTTCCTGTCCCATGGAAGGACAGGATGGCCAGTGTAGGGTTATCTACACGCGTGGATTATTTGCTCCAATCATTCGAGTCTCCAATTATTAGATTATTATTATTAGACTTCAAAGGGAGGGTATAGCGACGACGCTACCGGGGGAGGGGGTGACCTGGCTCCCCCGGTGCAGACCCAGATAGTTGCATTATCTTCTGGGTTATCGCGACGACGCTACCGGGGGAGGGGGTGACCTGGCTCCCCCGGTGCAGACCCAGATAGTTGCATTCTCTCGCCGGGTTATCGCGACGATGCCACTGGGGGAGAGAGGTGACCTGCTCCTCCGGTGCAGACCCAGATAGTTGCATTCTCTGCCGGGTTATCGCGACGATGCCACTGGGGGAGGGAGGCGACATGGCTCCCCCGTTGCAGACCCAGATAGTTGCATTCTCTCGCCGGGTTATCGCGACGATGCCACTGGGGGAGGGGGTGACCTGGCTCCCCCGGTGCAGACCCAGATAGTTGCATTCTCTCGCCGGGTTATCGCGACGATGCCACTGGGGGAGGGAGGCGACATGGCTCCCCCGTTGCAGACCCAGATAGTTGCATTCTCTCGCCGGGTTATCGCGACGATGCCAATGGGGGAGGGGGTGACCTGGCTCCCCCGGTGCAGACCCAGATAGTTGCATTATCTTCTGGGTTATCGCGACGACGCCACTGGGGGAGGGGGTGACCTGGCTCCCCCGGTGCAGACCCAGATAGTTGCATTCTCTCGGCGGGTTATCGCGACGACGTACCGGGGGAGGGATGACCTGGCTCCCCCGTTGTAGACCCAGATAGTTGCATTCTCTCGCCGGGCTATCGCGATGACGTACCGGGGGAGGGGGTGACCTTGCTCCCCCGGTGCAGACCCAGATAGTTGCATTCTCTCGCCGGGTTATCGCGACGACGCTACTGGGGGAGGGGGTGACCTTGCTCCCCCGGTGCAGACCCAGATAGTTGCATTCTCTCGCCGGGTTATCGCGACGACGCTACCGGGGGAGGGAGGTGACATGGCTCCCCCGTTGTAGACCCAGATAGTTGCATTCTCTCGCCGGGTTATCGCGACGACGCTACCGGGGGAGGGGGTGACCTGGCTCCCCCGGTGCAGACCCAGATAGTTGCAATCTCTCGCCGGGTTATCGCGACGACGCTACTGGGGGAGGGGGTGACCTGGCTCCTCCGGTGTAGACCCAGATAGTTGCATTCTCTCGCCGGGTTATCGCGACGACGCTACCGGGGGAGGGAGGTGACATGGCTCCCCCGTTGTAGACCCAGATAGTTGCATTCTCTCGCCGGGTTATCGCGACGACGCTACTGGGGGAGGGGGTGACCTTGCTCCCCCGGTGCAGACCCAGATAGTTGCATTCTCTCGCCGGGTTATCGCGACGATGCCACTAGGGAAGGGGTGACCTGGCTCCCCCGGTGCAGACCCAGATGTTTGCATTCTCACGCCGGGTTATCGCGACGACGCTACCGGGGGAGGGGGTGACCTGGCTCCCCCGGTGCAGACCCAGATAGTTGCATTCTCTCGCCGGGTTATCGCGACGACGCCACTGGGGGAGGGGGTGACCTGGCTCCCCCGGTGCAGACCCAGATAGTTGCATTCTCTCGGCGGGTTATCGCGACGACGCTACCGGGGGAGGGGGTGACCTGGCTCCCCCGGTGCAGACCCAGATAATTGCATTCTCTCGCCGGGTTATCGCGACGATGCCACTGGGGGAGGGGGTGACCTGGCTCCCCCGGTGCAGACCCAGATAGTTGCATTCTCTCGCCGGGTTATCGCGAAGACGCTACCGGAGGAGGGGGTGACCTGGCTCCCCCGTTGTAGACCCAGATAGTTGCATTCTCTCGCCGGGTTATCGCGACGACGCTACTGGGGGAGGGGGTGACCTTGCTCCCCCGGTGCAGACCCAGATAGTTGCATTCTCTCGCCGGGTTATCGCGACGACGCTACTGGGGGAGGGGGTGACCTTGCTCCCCCGGTGCAGACCCAGATAGTTGCATTCTCTCGCCGGGTTATCGCGACGACGCCACTGGGGGAGGGGGTGACTTGGCTCCTCCGGTGCAGACCCAGATAGTTGCATTCTCTCGCTGGGTTATCGCGACGACGCCACTGGGGGAGGGGGTGACTTGGCTCCTCCGGTGCAGACCCAGATAGTTGCATTCTCTCGCCGGGTTATCGCGACGACGTACCGGGGGAGGGGGTGACCTGGCTCCCCCGTTGCAGACCCAGATAGTTGCATTCTCTCGGCGGGTTATCGCGACGACGCCAATGGGGGAGGGGGTGACCTGGCTCCTCCGGTGCAGACCCAGATAGTTGCATTCTCTCGCCGGGTTATCGCGACGACGTACCGGAGGAGGGGGTGACCTGGCTCCCCCGGTGCAGACCCAGATAGTTGCATTCTCTCGCCGGGTTATCGCGACGACGCTACTGGGGGAGGGGGTGACCTTGCTCCCCCGGTGCAGACCCAGATAGTTGCATTCTCTCGCCGGGTTATCGCGACGACGCTACCGGGGGAGGGAGGTGACATGGCTCCCCCGTTGTAGACCCAGATAGTTGCATTCTCTCGCCGGGTTATCGCGACGACGCTACCGGGGGAGGGGGTGACCTGGCTCCCCCGGTGCAGACCCAGATAGTTGCATTTTCTCGCCGGGTTATCGCGACGACGCTACTGGGGGAGGGGGTGACCTGGCTCCTCCAGTGTAGACCCAGATAGTTGCATTCTCTCGCCGGGTTATCGCGACGACGCTACCGGGGGAGGGAGGTGACATGGCTCCCCCGGTGCAGACCCAGATAGTTGCATTCTCTCGCCGGGTTATCGCGACGATGCCACTGGGGGAGGGAGGTGACCTGGCTCCCCCGGTGCAGACCCAGATAGTTGCATTCTCTCGCCGGGTTATCGCGACGATGCCACCGGGGGAGGGAGGTGACCTGGCTCCCCCGGTGCAGACCCAGATAGTTGCATTCTCTCGCCGGGTTATCGAGACGACGCTACTGGGGGAGGGGGTGACCTGGCTCCCCCGGTGCAGACCCAGATAGTTGCATTCTCTCGCCGGGTTATCGCGACGATGCCACTGGGGGAGGGGGTGACCTGGCTCCCCCGGTGCAGACCCAGATAGTTGCATTCTCTCGCCGGGTTATCGAGACGACGCTACCGGGGGAGGGAGGTGACCTGGCTCCTCCGGTGAAGACCCAGATAGTTGCATTCTCTGCCGGGTTATCGCGACGATGCCACTGGGGGAGGGGGTGACCTGGCTCCCCCGGTGCAGACCCAGATAGTTGCATTCTCTGCCGGGTTATCGCGACGACGCTACCGGGGTAGGGAAGGCGACCTGGCTCCTCCGGTGAAGACCCAGATAGTTGCATTCTCTCGCCGGGTTATCGCGACGATGCCACTGGGGGAGGGAAGGTGACGGCGTAGGCTGGGTCTCCCCCGTTGCAGAGCCAAATAGTTCCATTCTCTGCCGCTCGGATCATCGACAACATCCCAGCCGCGACGTTGTCAGGGCTGAAACAGGCGGCATCCCTCGTTAGTACGAACTCGTTTAACACGAACTACTTAATTTATCTTTTTATTAATAATAATAATAATTATAATGATAATACCATTTGTTTATGTATATCTTCTTTGTCAAGGCGCCCACCCGGTGAAAGATAAGTTTCAATCCCAGTCAGGGTTGGGTTTTTATTGTTCGGATTTCACACCAAATCATTACACGAGAGAGTTGCTTCAATAACTATACCTTTTCTTTGAATTGTTCGTAATACTTGGCAATATTGCTGTTATTCTACTAATATAATTATGAATATGAATATCATTTTTTGTTAAAATATTTTATATTTAATTTATTTTTGTAAGTAACCTTCCAAAAATGGTACAGTCACTTCCGATAAAAAGTGTGTTAAAAATATAGATTCCCAAAACCTTCTAGCCTACGTCTTATACTGCTTCAACTCAACTTTCCCCTTCTTTCTTCTTTCTCTCTTCTCATTCATGTCGGCCCTCTTTGCAAACGGCATTCCCCCCCCCCCACACCCAACCACACACAGGTATATTTGCTTGGTCTTATGATGAACCGGCGATGTGTGATGAACCTTATCAGCCCACGTTGTCTTATCTAGCTGTCGAGCAGGTTCAAAGCCCGTCTGGGCCCGGGGAAGACTAGGCCCAGAGTGACTCTGCTAGTCGTAAGAGGCGACAAAAGGACACCCTGCCCCTCCCCCCCCCCCCACTGTCCCACCCACTTGGCCCTACCCTCCCTTGCTGGACTCCCGTATGACGACCCACGCGACGTACAATGGATCTGATTCGGATGTGGCTTTATTCTTTATTATTCTTCATCATCATCTTTCTCATCTTCATTATCACCCGCTCATCGTCTCGATTGGCCATAGTTGCGAAAATATGAGATGTTAAGCCCCATTAATCAATCAATCAATCAATCAATCAATCATGAGCAGGTTCAAGAAAACAAGTAAGTACTCTGAACCAAACATGTTCTCACGTCTGTGTTGGAGCCGAAGCCAGGGTTGCGGAGACCTGCGTGGCTACGTCATCGGCGCCGCTAGTAATGTCGTTGAAGAGGCGAGTCTCAGTGACTCCCGGGCAGATGGCGACGACCCGGACCCCCGTCCTGTCCAGCTGGTAGGGGAGCTGGAACAAGCACACGCACTATACACACGCACTATACACACGCACTATACACACGCACTACTAGACAGACGGAGTCTCGGTGACTCCCGGGCAGATGGCGACGACGCGGACCCCCGTCCTCTCCAGGTGGTTGGGGAGCTGGAACAAGACACGCACTACTAGACACGCACACGCGTTGAAGAGGCGAGTCTCGGTGACTCCCGGGCAGATAGCGACGACGCGGACCCCCGTCCTCTCCAGGTGGTAGGGGAGCTGGAACACGCACACGCACTATACACACGCACTACTAGACACACGCACTATACACACGCACTACTAGACAGACGGAGTCTCGGTGACTCCCGGGCAGATGGCGACGACGCGGACCCCCGTCCTCTCCAGGTGGTTGGGGAGCTGGAACACGCACACGCACTATACACACGTACACGCACTACTAGACAGACGGAGTCTCGGTGACTCCCGGGCAGATGGCGACGACGCGGACCCCCGTCCTCTCCAGGTGGTTGGGGAGCTGGAACACGCACACGCACTATACACACGTACACGCACTACTAGACAGACGGAGTCTCGGTGACTCCCGGGCAGATGGCGACGACGCGGACCCCCGTCCTCTCCAGGTGGTTGGGGAGCTGGAACACGCACACGCACTATACACACGTACACGCACTACTAGACAGACGGAGTCTCGGTGACTCCCGGGCAGATGGCGACGACGCGGACCCCCGTCCTCTCCAGGTGGTAGGGGAGCTGGAACACGCACACGCACTATACACACGAACACGCACTACTAGACAGACGGAGTCTCGGTGACTCCCGGGCAGATGGCGACGACGCGGACCCCCGTCCTCTCCAGGTGGTTGGGGAGCTGGAACAAGCACACGCACTATACACACGCACTACTAGACACACGCACTATACACACGCACTACTAGACAGACGGAGTCTCGGTGACTCCCGGGCAGATGGCGACGACGCGGACCCCCGTCCTCTCCAGGTGGTAGGGGAGCTGGAACACGCACACGCACTATACACACGAACACGCACTACTAGACAGACGGAGTCTCGGTGACTCCCGGGCAGATGGCGACGACGCGGACCCCCGTCCTCTCCAGGTGGTAGGGGAGCTGGAACACGCACACGCACTATACACACGCACTACTAGACACACGCACTATACACACGCACTACTAGACATACGGAGTCTCGGTGACTCCCGGGCAGATGGCGACGACGCGGACCCCCGTCCTGTCCAGGTGGTAGAGGAGCTGGAACAAGACACGCACTACTAGACAGACGCACTACTATAGTTCGTTTATTTCGCTATTGGATGGCCCGAGGGCATAAGCTTGGGTAGCGTTTGCACCAACCTCTGACCAAAGTACGAGTATCCCCACTCTCGCCTCGATACGTAACTACCTTCGGTCGGCGAGCCTTGCATTATCTCACAATCGTGATGACGGTCGATGCTTGAGTAGAGGAAGGAATGTCAGGGTTTGGCCAAACGATCAAACTTTCAGACCTCGGTTGTCTCTGTGTTGTCAACTGGGGTTTGTATGGACTATAGACAAACGTACACCCACTACTAGACACACGCACTACTAGACACACGCACTACTAGACACACGCACTACTAGACACACGCACTACTAGACACACGCACTACTAGACACACGCCCTTCTTGGGTCTTTGTTGTCTTGAAATAATAAACCGCCAAAATACTAGGCCTCGTGCCTCATATTTGATTTATGAATATTCTTCACAAATCGTCGTGTCCAAGGAATGTTATGGCGCGTCTCCATGTCCTTATGTTGGACATCTGACGTTGGCAAACCGTAACCCGTATAATGTTCGACGAACGTCGAGGGGGCGATGCCAGTGATGGTTGTAAATGGCTACAATTGGCCAACTTCCGACGTTAGCGGGAACGCACTTACGCGCTCGGTTAGGTGATATAATATTACTCAATCTGAAAAAATTGCGTACTTGTTAGTAGATAGATGGATAGATATTTGAGCTTAACGTCTTAAACTTTTGCAACTTGGCTAATCAAGACGATGAGTGGGTGATAATGAAGATGAAATTTGGGTTCTTTGGAGGATGACCAAGTAGGATGGCGCGTGAGAAAAGGGGATTGGGGTGTGAACTGCACTTCGTCTTACTTCTCCTCGACCTGTCCGGTGACCCGTCTCGGCTCGGGGTAGAATAGGCCCAGAGTGACTCTGCTAGTCGTAAGAGGCGACGAAAGGAGACCCTGTCCCTTTCCCCTCCACTATCCCATTGAATATTTCTCCTCCCACTTGGCCCTGCCCACCCTTGCTGGACTCCCGTATGTCGACCCTCGCGACGTACAATGGATCTGATTCGGATGTGGCTTTATTCTTCATCATCATCTTTCTCATCTTCATTATCACCCACTCATCGTCTCGATTAGCGTCGTTGCAAAAATATGAGACGTTAAGCCTAAATATCAATCAATCGAACTGACCGGCTAGGGTGGCCCTACCAGAAGCATACGCTTCCGCCGGCATAGCTCTCGGGATCAACAAAGCACGCAAACCTGCCCACCACGATAAGTTGCCAGTTCCTGGGCAGGCGTACTTGTTCGTGAATTTACCATCGAACCATAATAGAATCATCTTTTCGAGTTTCGAAAATTTTATTTTGTCGTGCGTGCCTAGAAGTAAGTGACGCTCTTACCCCATACGAGCGCGTGAGGCCAACGACAGCAAACTTGGTAGCGCAGTAGACCGGCATCGAGGCGACAGGCGTGAAGCCGGCCACAGAAGCCGTGTTGAGCAGGATCCCACCACTGCCACCATAGTTCCTGCCCATGTATCTGAATGCCAGCTGCGTGCCGATAACAACCGCGTTCTGAAAACATTGGTCCGTGATACAGCAAGCCGTGTTGAGCTGTATCTGCCACCATAGTTCCTGCCCATGTATCTGAAGGCCAGCTCCGTGCCGATAACAACCGCGTTCTGAAAACATTGGCCCGTGATACAGCAAGCCGTGTTGAGCTGTATCTGCCACCATAGTTCCTGCCCATGTATCTGAAGGCCAGCTCCGTGCCGATAACAACCGCGTTCTGAAAACATTGGTCCGCGATACAGCAAGCCGTGTTGAGCTGTATCTGCCACCATAGTTCCTGCCCATGTATCTGAAGGCCAGCTCCGTGCCGATAACAACCGCGTTCTGAAAACATTGGTCCGTGTTACAGCAAGCCGTGTTGAGCTGTATCTGCCACCATAGTTCCTGCCCGTGTATCTGAGGGCCAGCTCCGTGCCGATAACAACCGCGTTCTGAAAACATCGGTCCGTGATGCAGCAAGCCGTGTTGAGCTGTATCCGCCACCATAGTTCCTGCCCGTGTATCTGAAGGCCAGCTCCGTGCCGATAACAACCGCGTTCTGAAAACATCGGTCCGTGATGCAGCAAGCCGTGTTGAGCTGTATCCGCCACCATAGTTCCTGCCTGTGTATCTCAAGGCCAGCTCCGTGCCGATAACAACCGCGTTCTGAAAACATTGGTCCGTGATACAGCAAGCCGTGTGTAGCAGTATCCGCCACCATAGTTCCTGCCCATGTATCTGAAGGCCAGCTCCGTGCCGATAACAACCGCGTTCTGAAAACATTGGTCCGTGATGCAGCAAGCCGTGTTGAGCTGTATCTGCCACCATAGTTCCTGCCTGTGTATCTCAAGGCCAGCTCCGTGCCGATAACAACCGCGTTCTGAAAACATTGGTCCGTGTTACAGCAAGCCGTGTTGAGCTGTATCTGCCACCATAGTTCCTGCCCATGTATCTCAAGGCCAGCTCCGTGCCGATAACAACCGCGTTCTGAAAACATTGGTCCGTGATGCAGCAAGCCGTGTTGAGCTGTATCTGCCACCATAGTTCCTGCCCGTGTATCTCAAGGCCAGCTCCGTGCCGATAACAACCGCGTTCTGAAAACATTGGTCCGTGTTACAGCAAGCCGTGTTGAGCTGTATCCGCCACCATAGTTCCTGCCCATGTATCTGAAGGCCAGCTCCGTGCCGATAACAACCGCGTTCTAAAAACATTGGTCCGTGTTACAGCAAGCCGTGTTGAGCTGTATCTGCCACCATAGTTCCTGCCCGTGTATCTGAAGGCCAGCTCCGTGCCGATAACAACCGCGTTCTGAAAACATTGGTCCGTGTTACAGCAAGCCGTGTTGAGCTGTATCTGCCACCATAGTTCCTGCCCATGTATCTGAATGCCAGCTGCGTGCCGATAACAACCGCGTTCTGAAAACATTGGTCCGTGTTACAGCAAGCCGTGTTGAGCTGTATCCCGTTGCCGTCTCCATAGTCCCTGCTCATGTATTTGAACTAATCTCTATCAATCTCATCTCTAAGCGTTTCGTTTCTACTATGAGCGGACAGGCTTTACTCGTTCCAGTATCGGAGGAGTAAGTAAGAGTAAGGGCCGGTCTTCCAATCTCCTAATAAGAAAGTTATTTGTAGCAATTAAGCTATTTGGAGGATTTCAAGGTGTTTGATTGGTGGTTGCCATGGAGAAAACAAGCTATTCGACGAATAAGTAGTTATTGGGACATTGTAAAGGCTGGTCCACACAGATTTTTTAAGCATAAGATTTAAGGTTTTAAGACGTTGTTGCCAAGAACAACAATGAAAACAATCTCTTAAAACTAAAACTGTGTGTGAACGCCAGTACGTGTTTCCTATGATCCAACTTTACGACTACGCGTTAAACCTTAAATCTTATGCTTACAAAATCTGTGTGGACCAGCCCTTAGACTTGACCTAAGATACTGTGAGCGGTTTAACATAACCGCTAGTAGCGTATGAGTCATAACCATAGAGATAGTAATGGGTGGAGTGAGTGTTCGGACCTTTCCGTGCAGCCAACCTCGGCCGAATACCTGGAACTCGAGGGGGGCACTGATCATGCGCATTACGTAGCGAACCGCGTGGCGGTAAGGTTTGAGCTCGTGTTCCGAGCTTAGCTGTACGTCAAGACTCGGGGAAAAACGTTTCATCGATGAGTTTTTTTATAAATACAATAATCCTTGGTATTTTGCACTTGCTATAATTCCCAAGAACTGATAGAAAAGAACAAATGAATTATTTAATAGATAAATAAATAAATAAACATTAAATAAATACGAAATAGTGATCACCAAAACCCAATCAAATATCAAGTTCAAAACAGATTTACGACTTGCATGAACCATTGTTAATTGCTAAAAGCATAAACCTAAACGTAAACTTACATTCACAGAAAACTTGAAATTGATAGATTTCTCATTATCCACACTCAGGAAGGTACACTTTTTTTAAAGATTCGTCAATACTCATGTGCTATACAGTTTAAGAAATAAATTGCCATTGCGTTACTTCTAAATAGCTCAAATAAATAACGGTAGTGTGATGTGTTTTCTACACGTTCTTATTATATCTTTTCCCGAGTCTTGTCGTACATTGTGCGCGTACAGTTGTCTTACGGCCACGCGGTACACTACGCAATGCGCATGCTCAGTGCCCCCCTCGAGTTCCGAGAAATGTTCCCCTACTCCTCGCTGCTTGGCTGCAAAGGTTAACCCGGCAGGTATAGGCGCGCACTCAGTCCACTTCTAATATGTCTATGGTCATAACCTACACTTTCCACACAAAGTGGATCCATAATAAGGAGAAAGTTTATTCCTTCTGACTTTGAATGACAAAAATGAATATCTGTGACGGATTTATGTACTTACAAGGTTGATGGCAATCATTTGCTCCCAGTTCTTATGGCCGATAATGCCGGCATTGTTGAGAACTATGTCCAAAGTCTTGAAGTTCAGAATGGTCAACTTGAACGCATCTGAAAGAAAGTAAAATACAGTGATTATAAAGTTGTATGTCATCTAGCTTGCCGGTCGAGGTGGGTCCCTCCTCGTGGTGACCGGTGCCTGCAAAGAGGGCTCTCGTGCACATCTTTAATCATCACTTTCTTCATTTTGCCTTCATCATCCTTTCTCTTCCTACTTTCATCACCTTCTTCTTCATCCGTGCCGGCCCTCTTTGTGATCCAAACGCCCACTAGTCCCCCCCCCCCCTCGAAATGGTTTTGTACGGCTTGTTCCCCTGATGACGACCCTAGCAATGATTAGGTTATGATTCGACTCTCTGATTGATTTGACAGCACTTGGGCTTGGGCACAGATTGCGTCGGTTGTATGCCCAGTGCAGGAGGTCCCTCTAGGCACCGTCCCAGGGCCGGGGGCCAACTGTACTGTTAGAAGGCTGATTGCGTCTGTGTCCCATCCGGACGTGAAATTAGCACTTTCCTACATACCTCCCGATGCACGCAGAAATCGTTAACTGGCTCTACTTCATGAATGGTGTATGTTGTCATGTCTAGCTGCCCCATGAAATAGACCCTGTTGCGTTTACAAGGCCCTATGTGGTAGAACCAACACGGGTTAGTTGAGTCTGTCATTCCGGGAAACCTTTGTAGGTTGTCCCCAATTCACCATGGCTTCGAGCACAAACCACGCCCCTGGGAACCCCCCTCCCCCTTCAATATCATACACCCACGCTAATAAAAGCAACAAACGTCCCAGATCATTGTTTGACACCCCCATCACGCTAGAAACTGTACTCAAATCATTCCCAACTACTGAAACTCAGCCTCGATTTTTTGTTATCCAACGAGAGGACGAAAAATCCTTTCTTACTGAGTCGCCCTTCGTTATTGTAAAAGCTCTCCAATGCATTGCAGGCACCGTGAAAAATGCCAGAAAACTACGTAATGGCACCATTCTAGTGGAAACGAATTCTGATAAACAATCCGAACTATTATCCAAGGCAACGTCATTTGGCAACCGTTACAACATCTCGGTTAAGCCTCACACCAGTTTAAACACATCTAAGGGAGTTATAAGATGTCCCGATTTATTGTACGCAAGCGAGGAAGAGATAAAAGAAGAACTTGCCTCCCAAGGTGTGATTGATTTGTACCGTATTAAATCACGCATTGATGGTCAACTTAAGCCAACGGCAACAATTATTCTCACCTTCAGAACCCCCAAACTCCCGAACAAGATAGTTGCTGGTTTCCACATCCTGGACGTGAAAACGTACGTACCTAATCCCATGAGATGTTTCACCTGCCAAAGATTTGGTCATACAAAAAACCATTGTAAGAACGCGCCTACTTGCCGGGTTTGTGGTCTTGATTACCATGAAGACACTGCCTGCACATCCCCAACCAAATGCGTTAATTGCCAAGGTCCCCACATTGCCTCCTCCCGAGATTGCCCGAAGTGGATCGAGGAGAGGAAAATCCAAGAAATTATGGCCCTGGAACGTGTCCCAATCAATGAAGCAAAACGTAGGTACAACGTCATGAAGCCACCCACAAACCTTCCTTTTTCATTTGCACATGTTGTCGCCAGCCAACATGTAGAATCAGCGGCTCGCAATGTAATCAAAGATGACGAAAATACCCAACTTAAGGAGACCATCAAGACGTTGCTTGAGGTCCAAAAACAACTGCAACAACAACTTGCTGAACAAGCCGAGCAAATGAAAGAACAGCGTGATCAAATCCAGGAATTGATATCGATCATCAAACAAAAAGAAACGCCTGATTTGACAAAAGAGACTGTTAAAGGAAACCACGAACAAAGTAAACCTGCACCAGAGTATACCAAACCAAACCCCGAACAGAATACCAAAGGCAATTCAAAATCTAGGCGTCTGAAAAGGACCCCACAAGCTCCTATTAACGGATCATTTTGGCAGAAGGTAGGCGGTAGTCCATACGCTTCATCACTGGAAGATGACTTGATCAGTGATGAGCTGATGGACCAAGACCCCGCGTCACTAGCTTCATCTCAGTTTTTTAAGAAAGGAACCTACAAAAAGAAATCCTAAAAAACTTGACGAAAGATCGAAGTTTTAGTAAAGTTTTAACATGGATGTTTTACTGCAGTGGAACGTAAGAGGTTATTTTACGCGGTCCGAAGAGATCAAGCTTTTAACCTCCAAGGAAAACCCCACTATTTTATGTCTGCAGGAAACCCATTTTAAAACTACCGACAACCCAAGGCTACGTGGCTATACATTTTACAGATTTGATGACGACTCGGGAGAACGGGCTCAGGGAGGAGTTGCTACTATCATCCACGACAGCATCTATGTAGAACACTTGCCTCTTACAACACCTTTGCAGGCGGTAGCTGTCAGAGTAGCTTTTCCCAGCCCAGTTACTCTATGCAACATTTATCTTCCACCCACGACTGTGATATCTAAAACTCTAGTCACAAATCTTTTAAATCAACTACCACGTCCTTTTATTATTCTTGGAGATTTTAATGCACACAATATTTTATGGGGAAGCACAACATGCAATCCAAGGGGTGTTTTAATAGAAGAGATTTTAATATCTCACAACTTGATTCTCCTTAATAATGGAAAACCAACGCATTTTAGCACTGCCAATGGGTCTTCCTCATCAATAGATCTGACCATTTGTTCACCATCCGTTGCACTGGACGTCGAATGGGACGTCTTGCCGGATCTCTGTGGAAGCGACCATTTCCCAATTATGACCAGTTTATTACACCAGATTGAAGTCAGGCAGAGAGCTCCGAAGTGGGACTTGAAACGAGCTAACTGGGACATGTTTAAGAAACTGGCTGTTTTTAACGAAACCCCATTCATCAACATACAGGACCATGTGGATCATGTCACAAACACCATCATCTCCGCCGCCAGATCCACCATTTCACAAACATCAATTCACCCGCTGCGACTTCCAGTTCCATGGTGGAACAACGAATGCAAAGAAGCTATTAAAAGTCGACGCAAAGCCTTAAAAAGGTTCAATACATGCCCAACCGAAGAGAACCTTGCCGCATTTAGGAAAATGCGGAGTAAAGCCAGGTTCGTTATAAGACAATCCAAAAGGCAATCTTGGCACACATATGTGTCTTCAATCACCCACCATACACCCTCCTCAAGAGTTTGGGACAAAATTAGAAAAATATCTGGCAAGCACACCTTTTTAAGCCCTTCTGGCGTCAAGGTCAATAACCAAATCGTCACTAGTCAGATCGACATCGGTAATGCATTCGGTCAGCATTACGCACAAGTCTCCAGTTCATCGCACTACACAACAAAATTCATCGAACATAAATCAAAGGAGGAAAGGAAGACGTTAAACTTCTCCTCCAATAACGAAGAACAGTACAACCTCCCCTTCTCAGATCACGAATATTTCTTGATATTAAAAGATCTGAAAAACAACGCCCCCGGTCCTGATTTTATTCATAACGAAATGCTCAAACACCTCTCGTGTTCATCACATCAGTATATCCTAAATATGTTTAATCGGATGTGGCTTGAGGATGTATTTCCTGAATCCTGGCAGGAAGCCATAACTGTACCCATTCTAAAACCAGGTAAACCCAAAGAAGAACTCTCAAGTTATAGGCCGATATCATTAACAAGTTGTCTGTGCAAATTATTTGAAAGGATGATAAATAGAAGATTGATGTGGTTCCTAGAGAGCAAAAACCTCATTGCACCCGAACAATCTGGTTTCCGACGAGGGCGGTCTGTTTTGGACCATCTAGCCCGGCTAGAGAATTACATTCAAAACGCATTTTTATTAAAACAACACGTGGTGGCGATCTTTTTCGATTTAGATAAAGCATACGACACCACGTGGCGACATGGTATTTTAAAAACTCTACATGACTGGGGAATAAGGGGCCATTTGCCCAATTTTATCACAAATTTTTTATCCAACAGACAATTCAGAGTCCGAATCGGCAACTTTTTATCCGGACAATTTTATCAAGAAAACGGTGTTCCCCAGGGATCGGTTTTAAGTGTGATATTATTTACAATATCAATCAACAGCATTGTTTCCTACGTTAAAAAACCAGTCAAGTGCTCACTGTTTGTCGATGATTTCGCAATATTTTTTAAAGCCGCCTTTTTAAGTTCGATAGAGCGTCAACTTCAGATGAACATCAGAAGACTAGAAAAATGGGCTGACGAAACAGGCTATAAATTCTCGGTTTTAAAAACAACATGTATTCACTTTAGTCGTCGTCGTGGAATCTGCTCACATCCAAATCTAAAGATGGGAGGTCAAGACCTATTGTTTTCAGAAGTTGCTCGCTTCCTGGGAATGCTTTTTGACACAAAACTTAATTGGAAACCACATCTACAACAACTAAAATCCAAATGCTCAAAGTCTCTTAATATCCTACGAATACTAAGCAATACAACATGGGGGGCAGACCGCACCGTCATGCTCCGGTTATACCGTTCCCTTATTAGGTCAAAACTCGATTTTGCTAGTTTTATATATGCTTCAGCAAGACGCTCATATCTCAAAACCTTGGATACAATACACCACACAGGGATCAGACTGTCAACGGGTGCTTTTAGAACCAGCCCCATCCCCAGTCTGTATTGTGAGTCCGGAGAACCGTCGCTGTCGTCCAGGAGAGACTATCTACTACTTAGCTATGTCGCCTCATTGGCGGGGTCACCTAAGAACCCTGCCTACGACATAATATTAAATCCACCATACCAAGACCGTTACGCCATTAGACAGAAGACCACTCGACCAGCAGGTATTCGATCCCTCGAACTAATGAAATGTCTAGATATTACCCCACCTCTTGTTTTTACCAATTCTTTTGCCGCTGTCCCGCCATGGACGATCAGTATGCCCAAATGCATTACTCAAATGTCAGCATACAAGATAAGCACTACATCCTGCTTGCAATATCAAGCAATGTTTAATCAAATTCGTTCCCTATACTCCGATCACGAATGCATTTTTACAGATGGGTCGAGAATCGAGGACTCGGTCGGCTGCGCTTTTATTACTGACAATGAAAAGTTTTTATTCCACCTAGACTCACTTTTTAGCATTTTTAACGCGGAACTCTTCGCAATCATGCAAAGTCTTTTATATGCCGTTCGAAGCAAGACATCAAAGTTTTTAATATGCACCGACTCTCTAAGCTCTCTTCAGGCACTTTTAGAAGTATATGCTAGGCACCCATTGATTGTTAAAATTCAAACAATTTTATCGAAACTTTTAGCCAAACGTAAGTCCATAGTTTTTTGTTGGGTTCCTGGTCATGCAGGCATTCTTGGTAACGAGGTGGCAGATCGATGTGCTAAAGAAGCCTGTACCACTGACAGCAACGACTGTCAATTAGTTATAACTGCGGACCTGAAAGCGTCCTTTAAATTTAAATCAAAGAAGCTATGGCATAACGAGTGGCAGAGCATACGAAATAACAAACTAAGAGAAATAAAAGACTCTGTAACTCCATGGCTATCCTCCCGGCGCTCGTGTCGCCGCGAGGAAGTTGTTTTAACTCGCATCCGAATCGGTCACACCTATTTTACTCAGAGCTATCTTCTAAAAAGTGAACCCCAACCAGTGTGTGATGCTTGTAATGTTACATTGACTGTCAAACACATCATTTTAGATTGTGCAAAGTATTTAGCCGAACGACAAAGATATAAGATAAAATCCACATTAATAGAAAACCTGTCAGATAAAACTGACGCAACCGACAACGTTTTAAAGTTCCTTAAATCAATTAACCTCATAACCAAGATTTAAATAGGAAAAATAGGCACTGATAACCCAGATGTTTTGTGCCTTTAAACCACAAATAATAATAATAATAATAATCATCTAGCTTGAGAAAACTGCCGATTTCAGTCGGTTAAAACTAGTTTAAAATATGCTTAAGTTGTCCTTAATGTAAATCCAAATATGTCATATTGTAAAGAATTTAGTGCTCTTTCTAATGAATGCTTCTTTGTTCCAATCAATGTACCCGTTTTTTAGATGCTCTTAATTACTTTTTGAAATGTGATGCTGCTGGACACCTTTCACACCTAATTAAGAACATGCAAAACGGAAAAATGTAGGCCTATTGGCGTACAAAACCACTCGTAAATAAATAAAATAAATAAATAAATTCACATTTAGAGTCTACCCACTCAGTAACTAAACTGATTTGCAGTGAGGGACTTTAATTTAAAGTGACTAAACCAACCCTGTAGGCTTCGAACACCATCGACAAGTGAGCGATAACCAATCAAAGATCGATATTTCAAATATGAAACATATGAATCAGTGATTGGACAGTGCGAACACCTGCGGACAGATGCCAGAATCAACAAGGCCGATTCAGAACAACTTTGAATTCATTGAGTGCTTCGTTGCTAGGACGGCTCCAAAGTCACCGAATACTTATTCCAAGAAGTAATGGAATTGAATCCACTTTAGAAGTTAAAAAACTTCTGCCTGAAACGGGATTTGAACCCGGGACCTTCTGCATTGGAAGCAGGGATGCTAACCACTGGACCAACGAACCACCTGGAAGGAACATTAAGTTTTCTATAAGATGACACATTTTGATTTTCTTCTGGGACAACTTAAAACCACTAGCCCATTCATCCATCCCATTCACTCATGCTACAACTGTTATACTTGAACGAGTTGATGTGTTCAGTCCCGCTCACCTCCTGCCGTTTTCATTTCCATTCCGTTCATTCACCTTCCAGGACTGCTACCTTATCGTGGTGGGCCGGTGTCACAGAACAACTCTTCCAGGTCCACCTTTACCCCTCGTTAGTAGTGGACCAGCACACGTCTACTTCTAAGTAATCGTGTACTAGGACCTTATTACCCTATAGTACAAAACCACTAGCGGAATATTACTATACGTAGTGCAACCTTATCTATCTTTAAGAACAGACCTGCCCAGGAGCTGCTACCTTATCGTGGTGGGCAGGTTTGAGTGCTTCGATGATTCCTGGAGCTATGCCGGCGAAAGCGTATGCTTCTGGTAGGGCCACCCTAGGCCCTACTGGTCGAGGAGGAGAAGTCAGACGAAGTGCAGTCTACACCCCAATCCCCTATCCTCCCCTTTTCTCACGCGCTCTCCTACTTGCCCCTTTCCTCCAAAGAGCCCCCAATTTCATCTTCATTATCACCCACTCACCGTCTTGATTAGCCAAGTTGCAAAAATATAAGACGTTAAGCCCTAATAATCAATCAATTACCCACAACCACTGATTCTAGTTTCAAACTTCTGACTTTAGAGCACTTCAGCATGTGGCGCGTATTTCCGTATTTTTTCATCCCGAGCAGCCAACAAGGCATCATTGTGATTCTGTAACGTCCACAATACAAGCTTTCTTGTTACAGCGTTCGTAATAACAAGGTCAGGTCGTTCCATCAGATCACAATTTTGAATCTTTTTATTGACTCGGATATTATTAGCCCGATCCTTTGGAATAGCCTTGACCAGTCTGTCAAGCACACTGTTATGCCTCCTAGTCCATGCGGCAGTGTGGTACTTACACGAGTTGAGGACATGTGGTAGCGTTTCAAGTCCATAGTCACACCTACGACAGTTTTTGGGTGCGTTTCCATATCTCCGAGTACCATTCAGCCCCACCGTATTTAGACGTGCTTTTGAAACAAACCGCCAGTCACAAAACCGTGTGAAGCGTCCAGTAGCCATGAAATGGTTACTAACCGGAGACTGACATGAATGCCTGAACACTTTTCTTTGGTCAGGTTTTTGAAGCAGATTTAATTTGTAACTATGGCGGAGTCCATTCCGTAATTGGCTAGATAGGCAGATATCCACGAGCCTTGGGTGGTATTATATGTCTATGAGGGTTTCTATTTGGCATATCGATTCTTATGGCTATCTCATCCTTTGCCTCACTGTACCCCCACTGACCCCCTTTACGTGCTTGAAGTCTTCTAGTAGCACTGCGTGCTCTTGTCCAAAAGGAACTGAAGTTTACTTACACTACTACTTCACTAGTAGTACTTCACTACTAATTCGCTAGTATATAACTACATACAAATAACTGAAACTATAAACACTGCGTAATATTTACTATTGATTTACTTTTATTTCCTTTTTAGAGATAAAAAAACACTGACCTACTTCCTTCTCTTTCAACGATACAATTCTAATTACACCGCCTTCTCACTATTTCCATTCCTTTAACTTGTTCTAAATACTCCACGGTCTTCTTGATGCTTTATACAATTCTAATTACACCGCCTTCTTACTATTTCCATTCCTATAACTACAATACTAATCTTAACTATTAATAACTAATAAAGTGTAAGCAGGCACACCGTGTGTGCTTTTACCATCACGATTGTTCGGAACATCCTATTGTATATTAATTATATTAGGTAGGTCTCCTCCTACTTGCCCCTTTCCTCCAAACAGCCCCCTATTCATATTTCACCCACTCATCGTCTCGATTAGCCTAGTTGCAAAAATATGAGACGTTAAGCCCAAAATATCAATCAATCAATATAGGTTGGTTCGTGTGTGCAGGACCCCTGATTTACATACGACTCTTGTCGCGCCTCGCCTCGACATAATTATAGCCATATTTAACCACAATAAATACGCTATTATAAATTATGAATCTTTAATAGGCACCGTGTTTGGCCACTGAGCGCGCTAGTGAGATCGATTGAAGCGCTCATGTGTCAGACTGGCGCACCTCGGCTATGAAAACATTGCACCGTCGCAATGGAAAACCACGCGGGAGGTACGAAGTGTATCGTCTTTAAATACGGATTTAATAAAATAAATCCAGGCTACGAGGCAAAGCAATCTTTTATTGAATGGCAAGGATTCTTTAAATTTGACCATGTTTTTGATTTAACGGAAACTCGAGATGGTGTGGTTAATTTTATAACGTCGAAAGTGGTCAGGCAGACGTCAGTGAGTTTGACGCCCTATGATGTTAAAATTGAAGTAAGTATTGTATATTTTATTTTATGTGTTGTGGTTTATACCTAGTAGGACTCTTTTAAGTACGCAATTGAAAGTTAGGTATACTAAAAGAAAAATCATTGTTGCATTCAGTGGGCAGACCGGGCCCAGCATAGGCCTAGCGTTGCTAGCATATGGGTAGGCCTAGGCTAGGCTCGTAAACTTGTAAAAGTGAGCGCCTATCGATGTATTTTGGTACCGATTTGTGCAGCCAACAATACAACAACCCTTGTTGCCACTTCTTGCTGCCCTTTCAGCCATAACTAATAATGTATCATACAATTACGCAACAATTATTGGAAGAAACAATCTCAATTACATGTAAACGCCATTTATTGACAGCTGGTAGGCCGAGGCGTGATCTTGTTTTGTTTCTTTCCACCCCGAGCTGCAAAGTTCTGCCACTGCACGCGCTGTATGTACTAACGCACGGTGCCTATAGTTCAAAACTAACACTGCATGGACATTTCCAAAACAAAAGACTAACAATCACAACAATAAACAGTTGCTAGGCAACCATCTGCTCCATCCACCGCCACCTCAGCCTCCCTGTCTCCTTGTCAAGGTCAGTTGTATTTGAGAGGCCGTGATCACTGTGAATGGATCAGCAGTGCGATTCTGAATGGCCGTGATCACTTTAACGCAGCTTTCTTGTCGTTACGGTAGGCGGAAACGTAACGACGCGATTCCCGATCTATTCGTAACGACAGGCGTCGATACAGCTGTTGATAAACTATCACGGACCTAGCCCCTGCCGTTAGCAATGCGTTAAACAAACATGGCCGACTTTCGAATGTCCACTTCAGTTATATTACCTGATTTATTAAAAGATTTCGGTAAGTAAACGATACAACTGTTACATATTTGGATTTCTAAATTAATTTTAATATGAAGAAACATCATCAATTGCATGGCGAGATGGAAACCGTATGTTAAGGGGTAACATAACCTTACTTGTGAAACTTTGACTTCAAACTGGCTGCGCGCATTCCACTGCGATTCTGAATGGGCGACGTTAAGTTAACGCGAACGACACTCGTCGGTAGACTTATCACGCGGTAAGTTAACGCGCGATTCCGAACAACAATTTCGTAACGTGCGGTAAACGTATCGAAAAGAGGTAGCCGTTGCAGCAGAGCAGCGCCTGTTATTTATTAGTTTGTTTATGTTTTCGAGATGGCTGTGCATATTATAGAAAGTTAACCAATGAAAACGCGTGAACAAATGCAATCAATTTCAAATCAAGCTGCCAAAAACCAACACAATTCTAAACAAATCTACTCTCAGCTATCTCAAAGGGATTACAAGTACTCATTAAATTCCTTCCATGCAGTCACAAATACTGCCTGCCCTAGTCGTCCTCATTATTTAACTATTCAAGCACCCCGAAGGATTGTGCAACATTTGCCATCATCGTTAAGTTCGTAATAGTTCGATCTCAAGGCCTAGGCCCAGGGCTAGCCTAGGCAATGAATGAATGCGCGCAGCCAGTTTGAAGTCAAAGTTTCCCAAGTAAGGTTATGTTACCCCTATACATACGGTTTCCATCTCGCCATGCAATTGATGATGTTTCTTCATATTGAAATAATTTAGAACTCCAAATATGTAACAGTTGTATCGTTTACTTACCGAATTCTTTTAATAAATCAAGTAATATAACTGAAGTGGACATTCGAAAGTCGGCCATGTTTGTTTAACGCATTGCTAACGGCAGGGGTTAGGTCCGTGATAAGTCTACCGACAGCTGTATCGACGCCTGTCGTTACAATTAGATCGGGAATCGCGTCGTTACGTTCCCGCCTACCGTAACGACAAGAAAGCTGCGTTAAAGTGATCACGGCCATTCAGAATCGCACTGCTGGTAGGCTCACCCTAGTCGGCCGGACAGGGCGAAGGGGAGATGCCAGACGAAATGCAGTCCACATCCTTCCCTTTTCCTCCCGGTTCCCTTTTATACCCACCCTCCTACTTGCCCCTTTCCTCCGAACATCTTTATATTTTTCCACTCACCATCTCGATTAGCCAAAGTTGCACAAATATGGGACATAAAACCCAGATAAAGTCGCCGTACAACAACTTCGGTAATGCTTTCGTCATCAATCAATGACGTGTTTACGGTCTCGGCCAACCCGAACAGGTATTTGAATTAGACACGGCCGCTGGTTGGCTGCCGCTCACCCACCCGTGACGGAAGCATTACCGAAGATGTTGTACGACGAATTCTAAATATCATCATCATTCATGCCTTCATTCATTCATTCATTCATTCATTCATTTATTCATTCATTCATTTATTCATTCATTCTAGGAGAAGAAGAAGTATGTTTACAATTGGTCACCTACCTTCGAACTGTGTCGCGTCAGTGACGTCTACCTTAATGAACACGGCTCTGTTGGGCCCGAACTCGCTCATAAGTTCCTTGGTCACCGCTTGCCCGTTGACCTCGTCCACGTCACACACAGCCACCTGGGGGGAGAACAGGGAACTATAGACCTGCAGTGGAATCAGCGTTGGGAAACAAAGTGGATGAATGGAGCCTCGATTTGTTGTTCCCTCTCGGCCCATGCTCTTTCCACTCCACTCAAACGGCATCTAGAAAACATTCGCCCTCACCATTGTAACATTTCAGTGCTCTGTAATCGACCGCACTTCGACTTCGGTAGGCGTATATTTTTGAGAATTCTGTAAACTTTCTTTTTATGGCCGCTTCTAGCGGGTACAATAGGGTCCGATTGCATTCATCTACTGTGGCTCTCAAGGCTGATTGAAATTTAGGTACTTCCTATCTGCCAATCACTAACCTCAAAGAAGGCGATGGTGTAGATAATCGATGTCAATCATCCCGATTATCTCCCGTCTGGGCCCGGGGTAGAATAGGCCCAGAGTGACTCTGCTAGTCGTAAAAGGCGACGAAAGGAGACCCGTCTCGGCCCGGGTCAGAATAGGCCCAGAGTGACTCTGCTAGTCGTAAGAGGCGACGGAAGGAGACCCTGTCCCTTTCCCCCTCACTGTCCCATTGAATATTTCTCCTCCCACTTGGCCCTGCCCCTCCCTTGCTGGACTCCCGTATGACGACCCACGCGACGTACAATGGGTCTGATTCGGATGTGGCTTTATTCTTCATCGTCATCTTTCTCATTTTCATTATCACCCGCTCATCGTCTCGATTGGCCATTGTTGCACAAATATGAGACGAAATCAATCAATCATCCCGATTATTCAAGAAAGCGCTCACCTTCTCGGCCGGTACCGACAGCTACAAACCCACGGACAAATAACTTGACCTGTACGGATACAGCTAACCCTGTATATAGGGGAAAGTCCCAGCTTTTTGTAACCGTGTGTTACCGCAACGACTGTTGGAGCTTTTAGACATGACACATGTACAACCTTCCACAAAAACGGCGACGGTTAAGAAGCCCTTTCAGGTAAGTGATTAACACGGTGGTTGTGGTACTTAGGTTGGAACCAGTTATAGGGTACACTGAGATACATTTATAAGATGGAGAAAGAATAGACTGTATTAGTGATTACGTCAGATTAAATGGCGGACGAGCTATCTGACTCCAAACAACTTTCCTGAAACGTTGTTATTATTTAAAGTGGTAATTGTATCATTACAATACTTGACTTATCAGTTTAATAAACTTATTTTTCACTAGAAATATCTGAATGGGTAACCCTCGCTACATTGTTTGCAAAAACAAAACTATAAGTCAATTGCCAATTGGCATGAATGTTTGGAGTCACAAATACGGTTCGTCATTGGTTGACAGGTGAAACGTAATGTCACACTAATATACTCTATTGCGATAACAACAAATAGGTTGTATAAGGTATTTGATATAAACATTATTTACAGTCACACACGTAGCCTGCTTACCTGAGCTCCGTTGCGCAGTAGCTGCCTCACACAGGCTAGGCCGATGCCGCTCGCTCCTCCAGTTACGAGTAGGGTTGCCATACGTCCCGAAAAATCGGGATTGTCCCGATTTTGAACTCTGTATTTTTCGTGTCCCGAAAATTCGGGATTGTCCCGATTTCCAAATCTTAGCCCTACTTATACTCGTAGTTGTTTCATAAACGTTGTTTTTGAAAGAATGGCGGTTGAAATGTGCCGGGTCGCTGCTCAGCTCAGGTCTATTGGCTGTCCAATGCACAATGCTGCGTTGTTTTTCGTGGCTGGCTCACTGGGCAGCGCGTCGCAGCGAGCACATGTGCGGTTCGGCCGGCCAGTCGGCCTCCGCGGGAGGCCAAATAGGGATTGGTTGCCCAGCTCACATACTACATAATACCATTCAAACTGCTGCCGACCGCCTAACAATTGATGTTGAGTGCATGGTTGTGAAGATTTTTAATTATTTTTCAATTTATACTGTGAGAGTAAATGAGTTAATGAGCTTTTGTGAATTTGTTAATGTAACATTTCAAGATCTCTTAAACCACTCTAAAACCAGATGGCTAAGTTTACTTCCAGCAGTAGAGAGATTAATATCTTTGTTTGATGCCTTAAAATCGTATTTTCTGTTGCAAGATAAATGTCCCAAGGTAATCAAATCGTTCTTTGAACACCCTCTTGGAAAAGCATATCTCTTATTTGTCCAATCACAAATGAAAATATTTCAGGCATCGATTTTAAAGATCGAAGCTGCTGACATTTCAATAATCGAAGTGTCAAACATATTAAATGACACCCTGCAAAAAATGAATGACAGAAGAGATATTTCGTTTAAAACTATTGCTGTACAAAATGATATTACTGCATCTGATTTAGACAATTCAGACAGAGCTTTACAGACGTTTTACAATGATGTTGATGAGTTATACTTAGCTTCTACACAGTATCTTGCTAAATGGCTTAAATCTTTCGATGATGTGTCTGTGTTTTCACCAATGACATTAATAACTGTACCAAAATGGGAGGAATTTGAAGCAATTTGTTCATTTCTTTCGGGTAGGCAAATTCTAATTGATGACAATATCTTATTCGATCAATTCTCTGCATTGAAAAACTTTGTTGCAATGAGGTTGTCAGATAATAGGGATGAATGGCATAAACAACCAAGTCAAATGAAATGGAAATCTTCTTTCCAAAACATCCTAAGCACAGAACAGTCCAGTGAGTTACTGAAAATTTCACAATTTTACTTTTCTATTCCCGGCCACAATGCTAATGTGGAAAGAATATTTTCACTGATGAACTGTCAATGGACAGATGAAAGAAACAGGCTTCTCATTAGTTCTGTGAGGTCAATCCTCCTTGTTCAATATAACTTTAAGGATGTAAATTGCACATAGTTTTACGATTATGTGAGGAGTAATTCTAAGTTGTTGGCTGGAATACATTCTACACAAAAATATGACTGGGCTAAGAAAAAATGTGATGAAGCTAATCAGCTTGAAGACAGGCCTACGGAAACTGAATAAATAAATAACAATCTGGAACACTGTAGTTTGAATTGAACTTCATGGTAGCTCCAGTTCCTAGTACCCAACCCAACATTGCCTTAATTTTATGACTATCACGTCCACCATGGAAAATAACGTAATGGGTCGGGGTCAGAGCGTCGAAACACCATATCGTCGAAACGCCACTCGGTATAAAACCTTTGCTTCGATTTTATAAGTGTCAAAAGTGTGCTCCATTCAGTATAAAAATATATTTTACTGAAATTTTTTCTATGTCCACGAAATGTTGTGTGCGGCGTTGCGTAGAAACGCCATAAGACCTAAAAACTTTTCCTCAAACGACTAAGTATTTTTAAAAATTAAAGTCCTGCGATTCGACATGAGGGTCATAACGTATAATTTTCCACCAAATATTTTAAAGTCCATTTTCCCTATTAAAACGTGTCACTTTTTATACTGAATGACCCTCTCCTCTCTGAAACTTTATTTTGACAGGACAAACACTTTTATATCGAATGGTATGTCGCGACGGGCCATTCGGTATAAAGTTTTAGACCGAATGACCCATCGCGACGGGTCATTCGGTATAAACTCGAGAACTTTGCTCTGGGTGTGGAAGCAGTTTTAGGTCGAGTGACCCGTCGCGACGGGCCATTCAGTATAAAACTTTATAAAGTTTTAGGTCGAATGACCCATCGCGACGGGCCATTCGGTATAAACTCGAGAACTTTGCTCTGGGTGTGGAAGCAGTTTTAGGTCGAGTGACCCGTCGCGACGGGCCATTCAGTATAAAACTTTATAAAGTTTTAGGTCGAATGACCCATCGCGACGGGCCATTCGGTATAAAACTTTATAAAGTTTTAGGTCGAATGACCCATCGCGACGGGCCATTCAGTATAAAACTTAATAAAGTTTTAGGTCGAGTGACCCGTCGCGACGGGCCATTCAGTATAAAACTTAAACAAATTTTAGGTCGAATGACCCGTCGCGACGGGCCATTCAGTATAAAACTTAAACAAATTTTAGGTCGAATGACCCGTCGCGACGGGCCATTCAGTATAAAACTTTAAAACGTTTTAGGTCGAATGACCCGTCGCGACGGGCCATTCAGTATAAAACTTTATCAAGTTTTAGGTCGAGTGACCCGTCGCGACGGGCCATTCAGTATAAAACTTTATAAAGTTTTAGGTCGAATGACCCATCGCGACGGGCCATTCAGTATAAAACTTTATTAAGTTTTAGGTCGAATGACCCGTCGCGACGGGCCATTCAGTATAAAACTTAATAAAGTTTTAGGTCGAATGACCCGTCGCGACGGGCCATTCAGTATAAAACTTAATAAAGTTTTAGACCGAGTGACCCGTCGCGGCGGGCCATTCATGCAGTATTGACCCATTGAGTGGCGTTTCGACGCAGGTTGGGCCTTTAAGACAATTGGTACATTTATGTAGCCATATTTTTCAGTATTTTATTATTGTATTGGATTTTTTGCATTTTTGGCATTTATCGGTACATTCATTTGCATTATGTTATTTCTTATTGATTGTGTCAACTGTCAACAATTCATTTCCAGGAAGAAACAACCCAACAATATCACCCACCTCCTTGCGAGTACAAATTAAACGATGCGAGTTGTTAACTTGTGGATTTGTGGAGGGTTCATATTATAATACGTTTTTTTTCCACAATTTCTTGTATTTTTTGCATTAATTATTTGAAATTTTGTATTTTGTAGCTTTAATTATTAGAAAATTAGCGTATTTTTCGCAAAATGTGAAAAATATGTTTTTAACCCTCTCGAACACGAATTATGAAGAGGAAAAAATTAAATTAAAAAAAACACACATTTGTGAATATTTTTTTTTTTTATAAATATACAAAAAATTTTTTTTTTTTTATTTCAATATTTCTGCACAAAAAATGATGGCCACAAATGTGTACAGTGTGTTGTAATGAAACACATTTTAACAAATTAATATTTTGAAATTTATTTATATTTTGAATTTTTTTCATTTTAGAGTACGAATTATAACTTAATATTAAAAAGGCAAGTTTATTCAATAAAAAATGAGTAATGAGTAATTATGTAATGTTATGTTATGTAAAAAAAAGAAGTAATGAGTAAAAAAAAGGGGGGGGGGGCGCTTAAAATGTTAAACATTTGCCCCCCCCACACACACACCGTCTCATGTAACTGTAACTGGGCCTAAGGGTGTATTGCATTGAGTTATGTGTGATATTACAAATAAAAACCAACAATTACATAGAAAATCATAAGATAACAGCCTACTTTGTACATGACAGTTAGGGCCCAGGTTGAACTTACTCAGACACACAGTACACAAATGTGTACGTGTATATTTGATACGATCTTCATGCATGAAAGTTATCGAATTAAATTTATATTACTGTGATATGTTAATACAACCAATAATATATATTAAACTCATTATTTATCTTCCAAACTTGTCATCAACCATTTATAAATGCCAAGAAACAAATGCAATGTGTTGTTCTTCTTTATACACATAACGGGATTACTTGACTTCACAACACTGCAGCGTAACTGCATAGTGGCGCTATCTCTCGGTGGCAGCGTGAACTACTAGGTGTCCACGAGTGTGGCCAGTGTGGTTTTAGAGAGTAAATATTATAAAACGTATTTTCATTAATTATTATTTATATGTACACATTTGTTGCCGCCATGTTCGAGAGGGTTAAGGTTGGAAATGGTCACAAACAAAGAATTCGGGTCCAAATATATGGCAGATTGTTAATAATGGAGTATTTTGCAAGTTTTTCATGTGGTCATTCAGCCAATGGAGACGGTTTATGTGGGCTGCAGATCCTGGCAGCGGGCAGTTTAAAACACGTGTTTAGGAAATTCAAGGCGCAAACATCCCGTAAACGCAAATGGGACATAATAATTTGTAAAAATGTCTGGATTTTGGAGAAATTAACACGTATTTCGCTAAATAGCAATTATTCGCTCTAAAAGACATATTTCGCATTAATTCCCGAAATAGAAAATCACTTTAAGGCTTCCAAATACTACAATACATAAAGAAATATGACAAAAAACCATGTTTTTAAGAGGTTCTAAATTGTTTCGCATATTTTCTCGTTAATGCGAAAATAACGTATCTCTATATATGTATATATATATATAAATGAACTTTTTTTTAGCCATTGTTCAAACATCACATTCAAAGTGCACAGTTTCTTCTACTAGTCGCCATTTTAAGCTCCGATTAACGGCTAATCGTCGCATCTCGGCATTAAAATAGAACACTCATTCAAAAGAGGCCCAACATTTAAAGTGCATCTAAAATTGTGACCAAGCCCATTACTATGTTTACAATATATATTTTATGAAATAAACAAACATATAAAATGTTTATATTACATAATAATTGATAAATATATTATTAACAATTACAAAATTTAATACATTTTTTGAATATTTCGAGGAAGAGAAAAACAAAATGAACATATTTAATTTATAATAAAAAGTTTGGCCCATGAATTTGCATTATTCAATTTCCTTTTCGAAGTCCTGAATTATTTCTTGAATTACCTAAATTGATTACAGTTTAATAACTTGATGGTTATTTGCTAAATTAGAAATGGTGTGTTCATTTTGTTATTCCTACATCGAAATGTTTCAATAAATTTATTTTATTTTGTAATTGTCATTATTATATTTATTTATCAATTATTATTTAATACAAACATATTTTATATGTTTGTTTATTTAATTAATGTATTGCTACTAATATATTATTGTAAACACAATATGGACTTGTCCAATAATTTTTTGCTAGGCTGAGATCAAGTTGACCTTGTTCTGAAAGTAAAAGAAACGTGTGGACTTTGAACTTTTGTATATATAGTTCAAAGTTAAACTCGTCTTCATTGATACTACGGATACTATATACTAAGCTTGAAAAAATGTATTGGTTATAGTTCGTGCTGTACGAATTCATTCATAGTTAGTAACCAACACATTTTGTTCTTTGGAAGCAGTGGCGTGCAGACAATGTATAAGGTGCTCCACTTTAAAGTTGAGGGGTATACCCACCCCTTGCTAGCAAGGGGTGGGGGGTGGTGGACTGGTGGTGGTTGTGTATGAAAGAAAATTTGTGAATATATCTCGCTGAGTAAAACTGGACAGGATATTTTATTGTTACCTAATCCGGTATATCGACTATTGAATGTGGGTACTACATTCCCTACTAAATTTATAGGTGGTTTCTGGCCCGATTTCATAACAATAAATAAATAAATAAATTAATTAATTTTTAGAGTCTACCCACTCAGTCGTTGGGACTACGGGGCTCTAATGTGCAGTTCAAGTATGGCTGGATATCTCCGTCCGTTTGTTTGACTGGACAGAAGAGAGACTGACCGTCGATTGTCATTTTTTTCAAGTGTTGAAGATGTCTAGTAAGTGTCCTTTGACATGTATTGCGTGTGGAAAACCAAGAGGAGGATTAAATTTTACTAATTGGACGCGACACTGATCAAAACAAGGGTCGTATGCAGAGTCAAGTGTCAAGTTAAGTACAGGATTTGTTGCTATGGCTATTTTCGCGTTTAAACGTTTAAACGTAGCACCCCTCCTGTTCACAAAATGATAACAAAAAATGAGTTGTATAATGTTCGCGAAAAAAATCTTCAACGAAATCACATGGGCGATTTATTATATTCATTGTTGATTATATTCTCCCACCTTTGTCTCCAACTGTCAACAGTGAATTTTGACACCCCACTCCACACACTAAGCTATGCCTCGTTGGCTCGTCGAAGAGCTGTGACATCGAAAAAATAAGCGAGTTTGGGTTTTGAGTGGGGGAGGCGGGGGAGGGGTCAGGCGGGGTATGAGACGCGGTTGAACGTGTATGAGTATTTTTATTTTTTACACGTAAATTTTCGCTTGGGCGTTTACACGTTTAAACGTTTACACGACTCAGCCCTACATAATAGGCTCTTTTTGACTTCAAAAGTGTGTTCCGTATTGTCATGCTTGCATATACCCTTATCACGTCAAAATAGTCGAAGCGACTTCATTCTTTTTTGTCATCTTTAAAATAAAGAACTTATAATAATAATATACATGATTGTTATGATTGCTCAGCGAAATCAAATGAACATAAAATCATCTGCGCACAATGTAATATAAATTAGCGGATGTTGCTACACATGTCAACCTGTCAACCTCCCGCAGAGATAATAATGAAACCCTTCCACGCACGTGGCCGGAGCCGGTAAGAAAGTCAGGGCTGGCCACGGTAGGAAAGCTCTTTTCAGGGGCGGACTGGCCCACCGGGCAACCGAGAAAGTGCCCGTTGGCCTGGCCCGTTTGCTCACCAAAATGGCCTGATGCTCAAGCAATTGGGCCACCGAAATAGACATGCTTTACTGTAAGTCGGCTCCGGTATAAAATGATAGGCAATATGCATGATACAGGCCAGGCGCCTATTATAGGCGCCTGGCCTGTATCATATATATGCGCTGTGTATGCACTCCTCAGCTGTATGAAAAAGGCACCTCAAATAATTTAACATCAATAGATATAGGTGACCGTGAAGGTGATAGTGATTGTGACAAATTGGAAGCTGTGCCGATTGTTATCAAATCGTGCAAGGGATGGGCGTGATTTTGTTTTTGCACTACAAAAACCACAGTATTTCGGTACTGCATTCATTCCGTTATGTTTTTCTGAAACGCTCAGAACGCACTCTAACCCGATTTTTAAAAAATGTTCCTGCGGCGCTATGATTGGGAGGCTCTGCCCCCCCAAACCCCCCGTGCTGTTCTTTGCCTGGAAAGATGTGCCCCTCCAACTTGAGTTTAAAATATGGCAACCCTACCCAAAAACAATTATAATTATTTATGCTTATGGCTTTATGAATAGACTAGATAAAATAACCGACGAGGTATCAATGATGAGTGAACTGGTAAAAATGCAATATAAATTACTAGAATACTATGTATGTCCGCCTCCGACTACGCCATGTAGCAGCATTTCAATGAGTGACAATGCATCTATATTCTGTATACATATATTCAAATGTGTAAGTGATCCCCCCCCCCCCCCACCGCCACCACTGGCGAAATCAATTATTGGCCTGACTGGTGGTAGTTTTTCCCGGCCTGCTTTTTAGCGCCAGTCCGCCCCTGTCTCTTTTCATGGTCTAGACTCTAGAGTTAGGGTCGCACCGACTTGACTGTCATTGCTAATCAATTTCAAATTCTATGAACATTGACAAATAATAATTGATACCGTGCCTTTAGATGTTCACAAGTATTAGTAATAAAGTATTAATAATATTAATACGTACCATATTAAATTAACATTGAACCGAATCCTCAATCTGTATTTAAGTTTGTGTGGTATTTATAAATGCTGGAAAATAATGATTGGGTATACTAGAAACGATGTAAATGAAATAAATTACATAATTATGGATAATCCTCTATTACTAACTATTATTTTATAGGCTATATGACCACTTTTAACCAAACTGAAACTAGCAACTAATAGCCGACAGCAACATAACACTTACCCTACGTAGGGCGAATCGCAAAGCTCCATTTTGACTATAGTTCTTCGACGTGGACTAAGGACGTGAGTTCGCCGGTTCGAATCCCGCATAATTCGTTTTTGTAATAGCCTTTCATCCACGTGTCTAATAAAGCATGCTTGAGACGTAAAGCAGCAATAGGTGAGATTTCATTAGGTACAGGTATTTCGTGTCATTATTTCCCTTCTCTTACATATGACGCATACTAAAGCGATCGGGCTCGACCGGGCTTTTCACGTTTTCTCACATTGAGGTCAGTGGCGGTATTTCTGCACTGCTATCATGTAACTTTGGCAGATAACGTTCAATAGCGATGAAAATTGTACGTTCGAAAGATCGTAGCTCTTGAGTGCAATGATCATCCCGGGGACGACGATTAGCCAAAGTTGCAAAAATGTGGGATGTAAAACCCAAATATCATCACCATTATCATGACTATCGTGCGCGCTCTCGATCGCGGGCACCCAGCCATTAGAGCTTTCGATACCAACAAATGGCGGACACGCCGGTGTTTATACGTATTTATTTCACAAAACTAAAGTAGGACAGACTATAGCTTTAGACTTTAGACCTTCCTCTAGAACACAGAGGAATATTACAATAAATACGTGCTGTGAGTAGTTACTCTGTGGATCTACCCCATGGTCTAGCGATATCCTCCCTTGCCTCACAGGAATATTATTGTATCATGGATCAACCCAGTAAAAGCTTGGTTCACAACGAATGATTAAGATGAGTGATTAAGGTTGAATGTTTAAGAATAGTTTGTGACATATCGAGCGGTCATTGGATGTTACTAAGACGTATCGACTTGTTACTAAGAAGTGTTTTATTTTTTAGTCCCTATTTTTATTCCTTAGACATTGTGATTAGCATTGAATGCGAGCAAGCTCGAAAACTCGCAACAGATGCAATAATCGACGAACTCGCCAGGAAAAACAGCAGGAGGAATAATTGTTTTTTATAATGTAAGTGAAAAGAAACCAAAATAATGCATTTTCTAAAAACAGTGTAATTTTTATGACTTTTTGCAATTTGTCATGAGGTTTTTTGGGGGTGGGGGCCCCACACATTAATCTTGCGGGGGGGGGGGGTTCTGAGACTTTGCGCTACGCCACTGCTACAATCCCTGGACAACCGACCCCCCCCCCCCCTTCCGCCAACCACACAATCGTAGTCTGTACAATTAAAAGGCGCTTTCCAGGAAAACGAGAATGGGTCAGTTCTCTCATGCGGTTCCCGGAAGGTAACCTTGGCAAAATGTTGACGTTCATTATTTTCTACAAGGAACAAAAGGGCTCTATAATTACCCTTCCTTTCATAGTGAATGGTTGCCAAGACTGGTTGTCATACCCATGTCACCAACAGGGTGGCGACATCTTTATATTCCAAATATTTGTGTATGTGTTTCTAGGCTAATCGTAGCATATCGGCTATGGTGCGAAGTATTTGCTTTTTACTTGTGACGAATCTTATGTTAGTCGAAAAGAGGCCCGATAATTACCGACTGATAAGATCTTCCTTGTCACTTTTCTATTTGTATGTAAATGCTCGTAAATTGTTAGAGGAAATCTATTTTATTTTATTTTTGTAATAGTATTGAAAATTGTGTTTTTAGTCTGTGGAAATTGATTAAAGGCCCTCGAAACCCTCACATTTCGTTTAAAACGTGTAATTGGATGCCTAATCTGTAACGGTTAGTGCATGTGTCAAGTTGCCTAGTGGATTCGAACCCTAGATATCCAAGACCGAATGTTTCGCCCCAGGCGTTGTGACGTCTACCAAACGTCCCGCTACTCGCTGTATATTATGGGTACGTTCCGAAACTAGCTGAATATGCCATTTCCGTGCTGAAGCCGTTCCGTAACCTGTTGGATATCATTGGCTGAGCGTTCCGTAACTTCCCGCGCCAGCATATTTAGCATCATGAAAACGCCAGACGGTTCGATCGAGGGCATCGCCAGCATTCACAAATCATGGCGGCGTTTTCAAAATGCAATTATTTAAAAGCTCGTCAAATTGTCAGGAATTATATCATTTGACCGTTATTTATACCACGCATTGCAGGATTTTATTAGCTTTCATTTCGTATTTGTTATTATTGGAAAACGATTAGAATATTGTTTTGTTAATTTCATTACAAATTTTTAGCGCGCATTTTCTCCATCTTTTCGCTTGTAGGCATTCCGAAACACTTGCCAAAATGTGACGCTGGGACGTGCTAGCTGATGCTGGAACCACATCGTTTTCAGGAGGTTTCGGAATGTACCCTATATGGAGCTTCTTCTTTGTTTCGCCGCCCGCGCCCACCTAATTCACTTGAGGACAAATCAAACATACCACTGAATTCTACTTACTTCGATCTACACGGTGCATGTTTAAACAACCTTCTACCATTAATGCAACTTATTCTATAAAAATATGTTAAACATGAAGCAATTACCACAGAATATAGATGGAAACACAACCAATTTCAAGCTAATGTAATGAGGAGGTAGCTTTAAAAATCAGATTTCCAACCAGCCTATGATGTTAAATGAAGTGTTTAGATATTACAAGCAGAAAACCAGCAATAAATTGATGGAAATTTAGCCGATTATCGTATGTATATAACAACGCGTGTTGTCCATTCACACGTCTGACCCAACACCTAGCGGGAATATTTCCATAACTCTGCCACCAATGTACGGATGAGCATTTTAGCCGACAAATGTCAATAACATTAGCCTCATTTGTACATTGATGGGAGAGTTATAAATATATTCCGGCTAGGTGTTCGGTCAGAGGTGATTGCATCCATAAATTTCCGCATCTTAAGAGAACACTTCTCCATATTATTATCAATGAAATAGAAATAGATTTATTTGTTCTAATAATATTATAGTTTAGTAAATTTACAAACATTTACATGCAGAATAGCAAAGTGAAAAGAAAATATTATCAGTGACCACGCCAATTAATGTTAGAAATAAAAAATGTCATGCTTCGTAAGTCATAACATAAACAGTATAAAGCTGAAAATGTAGTCTGATTTTAATATGTATTACTCAATGGAGAAATATAACACTTGACATTTTAGCGATTCTAGTTGTCATTCTTTTTTAATTCATTTTCACAAGATGAAAATGAATATGTGTTGAACTTAATATTTTAATATATAATCTGATCTAATTATAAAAATATAGAATATTTTCACGTGGCAATACAGAAGACACTAGAAACTCAGTAAAAAGTTACGTTGCAACGGTTGCATCAGGATCTGAATCAGTCTCATCGATGTTTTGTTTGCATATTTTCAGTGGGGGTAGCCCCAACAATACAACAACCCTATTACTCCGATTCACTAGGAGACATTACTCCAAGTCCAGTGATGACAAACTGCAGCTGCAAATACGTGATTGCAAAAGCATTATTTATTTTATTGTTTATATTTATTCTCAACTTACTTATGTAATTGCTTAAACTTTTATTCATCAATCTTTTTTCAAGAAATAGTAATAGATTTGGGGGATGAAAAAAATTGTATACGATTTTCAAATACTGCCGTACTGAAAAGAACTATTTTGTAATAGATCTAGTACAACTATACTGCACTTGCCACCTCTGCTGACTCAGTTGCAAGAGTTAGTTTTCAGTGGTGAACATTTATACTATTTGTTGTATGGTTCGTTGCTATTTATTTATTTATTTTTATTTATTTATTGAGGGTTTCTTTCAAGCATACCATTACATAGATTTGTTTAAATAATACATTGAATGCTTAATGCCCTGACGACTCCAAAGTCAACGCTTACATCACAAGTTAAAAATACCCAGCCCGAGTCTGGATTCGAACCATGCACCTCCTGCATTGGAAGCAGGAATAAGCGGATGTAGCCCTAAGCACAAATTCGCCTTTCCTAAAAATAATTTGTGCATTCCTATCCAAAACCGCCGCTGACCATGTAGCCACGCCCTCAACCTTTCGTCCACTCTCCGCCCGCATAGGCTGCCCCTGACAAGAAACATACCTCAATGCACAACGACCTAAAGGGTTGTCTACCTGCAAGGGGTACCAAACACCGCTTAGTTTTGACTGGTGGCGCATTCTGACCAAGGTACTACGAACTCGACCGTCGAGCAACCTTTCCGAGAGCGGGGCGCATGAAATATGTTCTTGTTGTAAAGTTTTGTTTCATTAATAAAGATTTCAGCATTTTGTTGGTGTGGTCGAAGCGTGTTCGGTACAAAGTCGGTACGATTTATCATGTTTGATATTTACGGTTACACCTTGCCATGGATTGGAATATCACCGGTGCTATTCCGGGCACCGGTAATCCAGACTGAAAGATTTGACCTAAAAGCGAACACATAGATGGGTAAGGGAATAACAGTGGCAGGAAGTATAATAAATATGAAATAAAAACTCTAATCTTTGCACATTTTTATTTGGTTGTTGTTGATTGTTGTTATTTGAAACAAGGGCGAACAAGGGCGTTTGCGACACATGTATCTTTATCTCTTACATTGAACATTGACGATAGCTTTGAGAACTTTTCGCCAGAAAGTTCGTGTACATGGACGCGCTGGCTTATCAACACGTCACACACAGCGTTTTCCTAGTCTTATTATTATTATATTTCTTTCTATTGTTCAATAAAATATTGATTGTCCATATAAATTATAGCTTGGATTTTTCGTTCTATAGTTACTTCACTACAATTCAGCAATACACATTTAATTTTTACCTACAATACTTATCGGATCTCGTTGAAATTAATGTATTCGTGACATATAAGAATGTTCATATTTGTTCAAAAAACAACGATCAACAACAACCAAAACAAAAATCTGCAAAGATTAGTTTTTATTGTCATAGTTATTATACTCCCTGCCATTGTTCAATAAAAGATTGATTGTTCATGACCGATTTTTCCACAAAACTAATGACGTTCAATCCACATCGAGGCTTGTGGATGGTCCAAATTTCAACTTCATGGGACTTTTCGATCGACCGCTACCGCGAGACAAAAAAAAAACGAGTGCCATAAAAGTCAAATGGAGACGCTCGCTTCGCTCGCTTAACTAATTTAGAATTGAAAAAGTAAACATAAGTAATAAAAAACTAAAAAATTACCCCGCACACCAATTTTATTTAAAAAAGATAAGGCTAACTTTCAAACAAATAAGAACTTATATGTTCTACCACGACAGCCTTCAATTATTTTCTCCATGGCAACGTCAAAGTTTGATCACAAATGAGGCCGCCACGCGCAAATTGTGACGTACGTGTTACCTGTGAATTATTATATTCTCATTATATTAACATTTATTGACATTAAAAAATAGAAAGGTATACTGCGGGCAGAGAAGGCTCAGTGCGGGGCACACGAGGCTCCAATAGGCATCTAGAACCCTTAGACAGAGTTAATAACGATCTTCTATCTCAATGAAACAATGCACAACAATGAACACTAGTTATCTACCACTTTGGGTGCTGGACGTTCTTTGGCAGGTCCATCCCCTGGTGCTGGGCGTTTTTGTGCCAATGTTGTCTAAGGACGTGTGGGAGGTATCTATGTGGAAGTTACATCATAAACAAGCTTAATTCTTGCTCTTCAATACATTTATTATTTATTTTGTTTATGTTTTCATATGAATAATAAGTTATAATCTAATGGTTAAGTATCCATTTTGGATTATAGAAAAATTAAAAAAATATTTCCCACAAAAAAATGTTTTCTCATTTTTTATTTATTTTTATTTATTTATTTGGAAGCTAGAACGTTTGTCTACTCTGTAATAATAATACTCTGAATACAAATAAGCTAAATATCAAAACGCCTACTAGAAGTCACTCTTACTGTTCATGCAAACATCAGGAATATTTTAGGTGCCAATCGAAAATAATAGCGGCTACCTATGCCATCTAGCGGGAAACAACAGTACCAATGGTACGCCGCCCGCACACTAATGTTATGTCCAGGGTCATTTTTAATTGTTGTGTATTGTTGTCACCGAAGATTTGGATGATCGTGGTTAACTCAGTCTAAGGATTCTAGATCAATTCTTATGAAAACCGTCTATTCGGGAAGTCGCCGGTTGAATACCGGCCACGGGCAGTCCTGACAAGGTTTTCCCGACGTTTTCCTCAGTCACTTAGCCGAATGCTGCAATCGAGACATACAAACATAACAGCCCTTGGACATTTCTTCGCAATAAATAACGTACTACCCAGTTGGTCACACACGGTACGTTCCCGTCCACTCTGTGCAAATTCTAAAAGTTTCAAAACTACCGCCACGACCAGTACACAACCTTCCAAAAACCTAACGGAAAGTACAGCTTATCATCACTATAATTGTGCAAGTCTTTATTTTCACAGAGCTTTGTTTACGTTGCCATGGTTAATTTACAAGTGTGTAATCTTTGTACCTCTATTAGTTAACGGATATTCGTGACCGGACGGAAATTGGCTATCTCACATTTTCCCGCCAGTTTGTTTTTGAAAAAAAAAAAACTTTTACTAACGTTAATGTAACTTTGTAACTTATTGACCAATTTTTCCACAAAACTAATGGCGTTTAATCCACACCGAGAATTGTGGATGGTCCAAATTTCAACTTGATCGGTACTCCGTTCGACAGCTATCGCGAGATATAAAAGTTTTAATATTTTTTTTTTTAAATAATATAATAATGGTCTAAAAAATAATATAATAGTATAAAAAATACATATTAAATTAATCGATTAATTACATAAATTAAAAGTAGTAATAATAATAATATTATTACTAATAGCAGTTGTTATTGTTATTACGAACTGTGACATTATGAATTATTGTTATTATTGCAAATATGAATATTAATAATAATGATTATACAATAATAATAATAATAATAATAATAATAATAAAAATATAATAATATAATAATAACAATTATTATTATTATTATTATTATTATTATTATTAATATTAAATATTATTATTATTATTATTATTATTATTATTATTATTATTATTATTATTATTATTATTATTATTATTATTATTATTATTATTATTCTTTGTTGTTTAACGACGTCGACCTACTCGACAACTATGATCCTATGACGTCGGGGGGTGTTTGGAGGAAACGGACAAGTAGGACTTAAAAAAAGGGGAGGAAATGGGAAAAGGGAGAACGCGGACTGCCTTTCGTCTGGCTTCCCCACGGCTATAGGGTGGACCCACCGAACGGGCCACCGAACATACGCTTCCGTCGCCATAGCTCTCGGTTCGCTCTAAAACTTTATACTGAATGGCCCGTCGCGACCGGTCACTCGACCTAAAACTTTAAAAAGTTTTATACTGAATGGCCCGTCGCGACGGGTCATTCGACCTAAAACTTTATAAAGTTTTATACTGAATGGCCCGTCGCGACGGGTCATTCGACCTAAAACTTTATTAAGTTTTATACTGAATGGCCCGTCGCGATGGGTCATTCGACCTAAAACTTTATAAAGTTTTATACTGAATGGCCCGTCGCGACGGGTCATTCGATATAAAAGGTTATAAGTGTGGTAAGATTTTAAAGTTTTAAATGAAAAGTGTAATTATAGGGGTTGCTAATGTGCAAGAAGCGGCGTAAGGTATAAAACGAGAGCGGCGTTAGATATAAATTTCCGACGTGATGTACCGTTGCGTATAAACGCCATTCGGTATAAATATTTAGGTCGAACGGTACGTGCAGTACGGGCCGCAGCGTATAAAATCCTGTATTTATACCGAATGACCCATACTGGAGGGTTCATAACGTATAAAACCCTGTTTTAGGTCTTGTGACCCATACGGGATGTACCACTCGGTATAAAATTTTAGGTCGAATGGCGTTTCGACGCTATGGCGCATCGTGCACAGATTTTATACCGAGTGACCCATCGCGTTTTTATACCGAATGGCGTTTCGACGCTACGGTGTTTCGACGCTCTGACCCCGACCCTAACGTAATGCTTAATAATCAACGCCCTTCGACCCCCCCCCCCCCCCCCCCCCACCCCTCAGACCCCCTGTACTACTTGTACCATTGACCACTGTGAACCTCTGTGCATGTGCATATACAGTGCATTTGTCCCGAATTTCAATCCAGGTAATATGGCAACCCTAGTTACGAGAGCCGTCTTATCTCCATGTTGAGCCACGTCTGTCTGTCTGTGTGTCTATTGCTGTAACAGTCTCACTACACACATAGCCTGCTTACCTGAGCTCCGTTGCGCAGTAGCTGCCTCACACAAGCTAGGCCGATGCCGCTCAATCCTCCAGTTACGAGAGCCGTCTTATCTCCATGTTGAGCCACGTCTGTGTGTGTGTCTATTGCTGTAACAGTCTCACTACACACATAGCCTGCTTACCTGAGCTCCGTTGCGCAGTAGCTGCCTCACACAAGCTAGGCCGATGCCGCTCAATCCTCCAGTTACGAGAGCCGTCTTATCTCCATGTTGAGCCACGTCTGTCTGTCTGTCTATTGCTGTAACAGTCTCACTACACACATAGCCTGCTTACCTGAGCTCCGTTGCGCAGTAGCTGCCTCACACAGGCTAGGCCGATGCCGCTCGCTCCTCCAGTTACGAGAGCCGTCTTATCTCCATGTTGAGCCACGTCTGTGTGTGTGTCTATTGCTGTAACAGTCTCACTACACACATAGCCTGCTTACCTGAGCTCCGTTGCGCAGTAGCTGCCTCACACAGGCTAGGCCGATGCTGCTCGCTCCTCCAGTTACGAGAGCCGTCTTATCTCCATGTTGAGCCACGTCTGTGTGTGTGTCTATTGCTGTAACAGTCTCACTACACACATAGCCTGCTTACCTGAGCTCCGTTGCGCAGTAGCTGCCTCACACTGGCTAGGCCGATGCCGCTCGCTCCTCCAGTTACGAGAGCCGTGTTATCTCCATGTTGAGCCACGTCTGTCTGTCTGTCTATTGCTGTAACAGTCTCACTACACACATAGCCTGCTTACCTGAGCTCCGTTGCGCAGTAGCTGCCTCACACAGGCTAGGCCGATGCCGCTCGCTCCTCCAGTTACGAGAGCCGTCTTATCTCCATGTTGAGCCACGTCTGTGTGTGTGTCTATTGCTGTAACAGTCTCACTACACACATAGCCTGCTTACCTGAGCTCCGTTGCGCAGTAGCTGCCTCACACAGGCTAGGCCGATGCTGCTCGCTCCTCCAGTTACGAGAGCCGTCTTATCTCCATGTTGAGCCACGTACTCTGTCTGTGTGTCCATTGCTGTAACAGTCTCACTACACACATAGCCTGCTTACCTGAGCTCCGTTGCGCAGTAGCTGCCTCACACAGGCTAGGCCGATGCCGCTCGCTCCTCCAGTTACGAGAGCCGTCTTATCTCCATGTTGAGCCACGTCTGTCTGTCAGTGTGTCTATTGCTGTAACAGTCTCACTACACACATAGCCTGCTTACCTGAGCTCCGTTGCGCAGTAGCTGCCTCACACAGGCTAGGCCGATGCCGCTCGCTCCTCCAGTTACGAGAGCCGTCTTATCTCCATGTTGAGCCACGTCTGTGTGTGTGTCTATTGCTGTAACAGTCTCACTACACACATAGCCTGCTTACCTGAGCTCCGTTGCGCAGTAGCTGCCTCACACTGGCTAGGCCGATGCCGCTCGCTCCTCCAGTTACGAGAGCCGTGTTATCTCCATGTTGAGCCACGTCTGTGTGTGTGTCTATTGCTGTAACAGTCTCACTACACACATAGCCTGCTTACCTGAGCTCCGTTGCGCAGTAGCTGCCTCACACAGGCTAGGCCGATGCCGCTCGCTCCTCCAGTTACGAGAGCCGTCTTCCCCTGTATCTCCATGTTGAGCCACAGCTGTCTGTGTGTCAATTGCTGTAACAGTCTCACTACACACATAGCCTGCTTACCTGAGCTCCGTTGCGCAGTAGCTGCCTCACACAGGCTAGGCCGATGCTGCTCGCTCCTCCAGTTACGAGAGCCGTCTTATCTCCATGTTGAGCCACGTCTGTGTGTGTGTCTATTGCTGTAACAGTCTCACTACACACATAGCCTGCTTACCTGAGCTCCGTTGCGCAGTAGCTGCCTCACACAGGCTAGGCCGATGCCGCTCGCTCCTCCAGTTACGAGAGCCGTCTTATCTCCATGTTGAGCCACGTCTGTGTGTGTGTCTATTGCTGTAACAGTCTCACTACACACATAGCCTGCTTACCTGAGCTCCGTTGCGCAGTAGCTGCCTCACACAGGCTAGGCCGATGCCGCTCGCTCCTCCAGTTACGAGAGCCGTCTTCCCCTGTATCTCCATGTTGAGCCACAGCTGTCTGTGTGTCAATTGCTGTAACAGTCTCACTACACACATAGCCTGCTTACCTGAGCTCCGTTGCGCAGTAGCTGCCTCACACAGGCTAGGCCGATGCCGCTCGCTCCTCCAGTTACGAGAGCCGTCTTATCTCCATGTTGAGCCACGTCTGTGTGTGTGTCTATTGCTGTAACAGTCTCACTACACACATAGCCTGCTTACCTGAGCTCCGTTGCGCAGTAGCTGCCTCACACAGGCTAGGCCGATGCCGCTCGCTCCTCCAGTTACGAGAGCCGTCTTCCCCTGTATCTCCATGTTGAGCCACAGCTGTCTGTGTGTCAATTGCTGTAACAGTCTCACTACACACATAGCCTGCTTACCTGAGCTCCGTTGCGCAGTAGCTGCCTCACACAGGCTAGGCCGATGCTGCTCGCTCCTCCAGTTACGAGAGCCGTCTTATCTCCATGTTGAGCCACGTCTGTCCGTGTGTCTATTGCTGTAACAGTCTCACTACACACATAGCCTGCTTACCTGAGCTCCGTTGCGCAGTAGCTGTCTCACACAGGCTAGGCCGATGCCGCTCGCTCCTCCAGTTACGAGAGCCGTCTTATCTCCATGTTGAGCCACGTCTGTCCGTGTGTCTATTGCTGTAACAGTCTCACTACACACATAGCCTGCTTACCTGAGCTCCGTTGCGCAGTAGCTGCCTCACACAGGCTAGGCCGATGATGCTCGCTCCTCCAGTTACGAGAGCCGTCTTATCTCCATGTTGAGCCACGTCTGTGTGTGTGTCTATTGCTGTAACAGTCTCACTACACACATAGCCTGCTTACCTGAGCTCCGTTGCGCAGTAGCTGCCTCACACAGGCTAGGCCGATGCCGCTCGCTCCTCCAGTTACGAGAGCCGTCTTATCTCCATGTTGAGCCACGTCTGTCTATTGCTGTAACAGTCTCACTACACACATAGCCTGCTTACCTGAGCTCCGTTGCGCAGTAGCTGCCTCACACAGGCTAGGCCGATGCTGCTCGCTCCTCCAGTTACGAGAGCCGTCTTATCTCCATGTTGAGCCACGTCTGTGTGTGTGTCTATTGCTGTAACAGTCTCACTACACACATAGCCTGCTTACCTGAGCTCCGTTGCGCAGTAGCTGCCTCACACAGGCTAGGCCGATGCCGCTCGCTCCTCCAGTTACGAGAGCCGTCTTATCTCCATGTTGAGCCACGTCTGTGTGTGTGTCTATTGCTGTAACAGTCTCACTACACACATAGCCTGCTTACCTGAGCTCCGTTGCGCAGTAGCTGCCTGACACAGGCTAGACCGATGCCGCTCGCTCCTCCAGTTACGAGAGCCGTCTTATCTCCATGTTGAGCCACGTCTGTCTGTCTGTGTGTCTATTGCTGTAACAGTCTCACTACACACATAGCCTGCTTACCTGAGCTCCGTTGCGCAGTAGCTGCCTCACACAGGCTAGGCCGATGCCGCTCGCTCCTCCAGTTACGAGAGCCGTCTTATCTCCATGTTGAGCCACGTCTGTGTGTCTGTCTATTGCTGTAACAGTCTCACTACACACATAGCCTGCTTACCTGAGCTCCGTTGCGCAGTAGCTGCCTCACACAGGCTAGGCCGATGCCGCTCGCTCCTCCAGTTACGAGAGCCGTCTTATCTCCATGTTGAGCCGCGTCTGTCTGTCTGTGTGTCTATTGCTGTAACAGTCTCACTACACACATAGCCTGCTTACCTGAGCTCCGTTGCGCAGTAGCTGCCTCACACAGGCTAGGCCGATGCCGCTCGCTCCTCCAGTTACGAGAGCCGTCTTATCTCCATGTTGAGCCACGTCTGTCTATTGCTGTAACAGTCTCACTACACACATAGCCTGCTTACCTGAGCTCCGTTGCGCAGTAGCTGCCTCACACAGGCTAGGCCGATGCCGCTTGCTCCTCCAGTTACGAGAGCCGTCTTATCTCCATGTTGAGCCACGTCTGTCTATTGCTGTAACAGTCTCACTACACACATAGCCTGCTTACCTGAGCTCCGTTGCGCAGTAGCTGCCTCACACAGGCTAGGCCGATGCCGCTCGCTCCTCCAGTTACGAGAGCCGTCTTATCTCCATGTTGAGCCACGTCTGTGTGTCTATTGCTGTAACAGTCTCACTACACACATAGCCTGCTTACCTGAGCTCCGTTGCGCAGTAGCTGTCTCACACAGGCTAGGCCGATGCTGCTCGCTCCTCCAGTTACGAGAGCTGTCTTATCTCCATGTTGAGCCACGTCTCTCTGTGTGTCTATTGCTGTAACAGTCTCACTACACACATAGCCTGCTTACCTGAGCTCCGTTGCGCAGTAGCTGCCTCACACAGGCTAGGCCGATGCCGCTCGCTCCTCCAGTTACGAGAGCTGTCTTATCTCCATGTTGAGCCACGTCTCTCTGTGTGTCTATTGCTGTAACAGTCTCACTACACACATAGCCTGCTTACCTGAGCTCCGTTGCGCAGTAGCTGCCTCACACAGGCTAGGCCGATGCCGCTCGCTCCTCCAGTTACGAGAGCCGTCTTATCTCCATGTTGAGCCACGTCTGTCTATTGCTGTAACAGTCTCACTACACACATAGCATGCTTACCTGAGCTCCGTTGCGCAGTAGCTGCCTCACACAGGCTAGGCCGATGCCGCTCGCTCCTCCAGTTACGAGAGCCGTCTTATCTCCATGTTGAGCCACGTCTGTCTATTGCTGTAACAGTCTCACTACACACATAGCATGCTTACCTGAGCTCCGTTGCGCAGTAGCTGCCTCACACAGGCTAGGCCGATGATGCTCGCTCCTCCAGTTACGAGAGCCGTCTTATCTCCATGTTGAGCCACGTCTCTCTGTGTGTCTATTGCTGTAACAGTCTCACTACACACATAGCCTGCTTACCTGAGCTCCGTTGCGCAGTAGCTGCCTCACACAGGCTAGGCCGATGCCGCTCGCTCCTCCAGTTACGAGAGCCGTCTTATCTCCATGTTGAGCCACGTCTGTCTGTCTGTGTGTCTATTGCTGTAACAGTCTCACTACACACATAGCCTGCTTACCTGAGCTCCGTTGCGCAGTAGCTGCCTCACACAGGCTAGGCCGATGCCGCTCGCTCCTCCAGTTACGAGAGCCGTCTTGTCTCAATGTTGAGCCACGTCTGTGTGTGTCTATTGCTGTAACAGTCTTACTACACACATAGCCTGCTTACCTGAGCTCCGTTGCGCAGTAGCTGCCTCACACTGGCTAGGCCGATGCCGCTCGCTCCTCCAGTTACGAGAGCCGTCTTATCTCCATGTTGAGCCACGTCTGTGTGTGTGTCTATTGCTGTAACAGTCTCACTACACACATAGCCTGCTTACCTGAGCTCCGTTGCGCAGTAGCTGCCTCACACTGGCTAGGCCGATGCCGCTCGCTCCTCCAGTTACGAGAGCCGTCTTCCCCTGTATCTCCATGTCTGTCTGTGTGTCTATTGCGGTGTTGTTGTCTGAAATACAGGTTGTCATGTTGGTTGGTTGGTACATGTTGTCTGAAATACAGGTGACACGGTACAGACTTGTCCCACACGGCTTGGGTGTTCTAAAAAGTCATATGTGCACCAAGTCGAGGGAAACCACTCAGATGAGTAGGTATCAGTTTTCTAATTTATTCGACATTTTAAACGACGGTCTGGTGTTGGTCTTGGAGGGGAGGACAGAGGTTGTTACCACGCCGAGGGTGAGAACTTCCACTTCAAGGCTAAGTGCCAGGCTAGTCCATTTTAGGCCACTACACCCCCTAGTTAGGGTAAACTTAATTCAAAATCTTCCATGACGTAACAATATTTGAGCCTTCTGATTGGTCGCCCTATTAACACTGGGGCAAGTTTGTATCCGGAGTCCTGAGGGACTGGACAGATTAATATCAGCTTCAAGCCGGGGAGGTTGTGCAGAGAAAAAAGAGTGCGAGTGTTGAGGTGTGAGTGTGAAATAATCGTCATCATCATCATAATAAGATTAATTAATAAGTACACATAAACAATTCAGATAAACAAAACAAACAGTAAACATAAACCAACGTAACAAAGAACGAGACAAAACGCATCAAAGAACAATAAAACAACAAGACAACACCACAACTACAACACCATAGACTGTAATCATCCGACCATTCCACAACAGCTGTCCGGCTACTTCAACTATCTTCATCTCATCTTCCGTACCACAACAATCATCGTCATCCTCGATCGTCTCATCAAGCCATCTTAATTACTCGACCCGTCTGGGCCCAAGGGAAGAATAGGCCCAGAGTGACTCTGCTAGTCGTAAGAGGCGACGAAAGGAGACCCGTCTCGGCCCGGGGTAGAATAGGCCCAAAGTGACTCTGCTAGTTGTAAGAGGCGACAAAAAGATACCCTGTCCCTTTCCCTCCCACTGTCCCACTGAATATTTCTCCTCCCACTTGGCCCTGCCCTCCCTTGCTGGACTCCCGTATGACGACCCACGCGACGTACAATGGATCTGATTCGGATGTGGCTTTATTCTTCATCATCATGTTTTCATCTTCATTATCACCCGCTCATCGTCTCGATTAGCCATTGTTGCAAAAATATGAGACGTTAAGCCCCATTAATCATCATCATCATCTTCATTACTCCAGCCAGCAACCGGTATCGTTATTGCTTTTCTACCATACTATGGCCATAGGGAGGTAGTATAGTAACTAACGATATTTCTTCCAGATTTTTGTTCTTCATTCATTCATTTTGTTTAATTATGTATTTCATTTTCATTTTTTGTGTATCCTTGTGTGTGTCATCTGTGTCATTAATTAAACACTAGGAAAACGCTCCGCGTTGACAGATGAGCGAGATTTTTAATGTATCAAATCAAATAAATCATATGCATATCATATTACTCTTTTAAAAAAAAAAAAAACCTTTATAATAAACATATGATTTTTTTACAAGATGGCGGATCAAGTAACAACCTTATAACTTAAGTATATTATTTCTTGATATGTTGCTAATAAATGCACGAAATATTATTTAAATCCGTTCAGAAGTTTTCTTTAAAGAAATTAAAACCTTCAAGTTGATGGATTTCCGCATAATTTCATTCGACCGTGGTCTACTCAATGGGCTCTAATTCATAAACTATTAAACCTATCAGTGTATCGAAAACTCCATAATGTAGATACAGACTATATCTAAAATGTAATATTAATTAATCATACAATAACCCGCTTTTAAATCATAATAAAGGCTTTTTTATTTGTCGACCAAGTTCTTTGTTAACATTTGCATGTTTGCCGTGAAGGTCATTAAATATAACACGTCATTGTAGCCATTCTATGATTGATATCAAAATTCCAAATACTTAGTAAGAAAGGTCTGACTGCGTAAGCCATTTCGGTAGCATACTATGTGCATCTGACTTCAATGGTCCGCAAATGCGAATCATATCGGTGGAACACTGTAAACACGAAGAAAATTACTGCTTTAAATAAACAATGTTTGTTTATAACATGGCGGTTAAAGCTACAATTTTGAAACTGTTGTCGAGTGTTAGTATTATCAATGTAGACTTACATTTAAAAAATTATTTATATCGGTGTGTAAGTTTTAATATAATTAAATAAATAACAAAACATGTGTTTCAGTTGTTAATTTTTTGTAGGTTGGCATCTTACGTCATTGTAGCCATTCTATTACAGCTATTGAGATTCCAAATAATAATGAGAAAGGTATGATTGCGTACGGTATTTTTGTGTTTACTTTGTGCATCTAACTGCAATAGTTCGCAAATGCGAATCATATCGCTGGAACACTGTAAAAATGAAGAAATTATTGTAGTAAATAAACAATATTTTTTTATAACATGGCGGATGAACTTACAATTTTGAAACTTTTGTCAAATGTTGGTACCGTTGATGTCAATCTACAAGTGAAACATTATTTAAATCCGTTAGTAAGTTTTCATTTAATTAAATAAATAAACAAATTTTATTTTTCAGTTATTAATTTTTTGTAGGTTGGCATCTTGACGAATTTTGCTGGTTATGTTAACAGCATCGAGTTTAGTGGTCACAAACGTTGCCCAAAATTTTTAGCCAAATACGTCAAGCCGTTTGACCTGTGCGCGACGAACAAAATTTAGCGCACATACATACATACATACAGACATACATGCATACATACATACGTACACACAGACAAAGCGCCGATCGAGTTGTATGGAAAGATTCACTCCGCTTCGCTACGCTCATCTAACTAGGAAAACGCTCCGCGTTGACAGATGAGCGACTATTTCAATGTATCAAATCAAATACATCATTTGCATAACATATTACTCTAAAAAAAAAAAAAAAATACCTTTATAATAAACATAATTTTTTTACAAGATGGCGGATCAAGTTATGACCTTATCACTTAAGTATATTATTTCTCGATATGTTGCTAATAAATGCACGAAATATTATTTAAATCTGTTAAGAAGTTATCTTTAAAGAAATTAAAACCTTCAAGTTGATATATTTCCGCATAATTTCATTCGACCGTGGTCTACTCAATAGGCTCTTATTCATAAACTATTACACCTATCAGTGTATGGAAAGTTCCATAATGTAGATACAGACTATATCTAAAATTAAATTTGAATTTATCATACAATAACCCGCTTTTAAATCATAATAAAAGCTTATTAATTTGTTGACCAGGTTCGTTGTTAACATTTGCATGTTTGCCGTGAAGGTCATTAAATATAACACGTCATTGTAGCCATTCTATGTTAGCTATCAAAAATCCAAATACATAGTGAGAAAGGTCTGACTGCGTTAGCCATTTCGGCAGCATACTATGTGCATCTAGCTTCAATGGTCCGCAAATGCGAATCATATCGGTGGAACACTGTAAAAACGAAGAAAATTACTTCCGTAAATATACAATATTTGTTTATAACATGGCGGTTGAAGCTACAATTTTGAAACTGTTGTTGTGTGTTGGTATTATGGATGTTGACTCACATATAAAACATTATTCATATCGGTGCGTATGTTTTAATTTAATTAAATAAATAACAAAACATGTGTTTCAGTTGTTAATTTTTTGTAGGTTGGCATCTTACGTCATTGTAGCCATTCTATGACAGCTATCGAAATTCCAAATAATATTGCATAGGTATTGTTACGTACGCTATGTTTGGTGTATACTTTGTGCATCTAACTGCAATAGTCCGCAAATGCGAATCATATCGGTGGAACACTGTAAAAATGAAGAAATTATTACCGTAAATAAACAATATTTTTTTATAACATGGCGGATAAACGTACAATTTTGAAATTGTTGTCAATTGTTGGTACTGTTGATAAAAACCTACATGAGAAACATTATCTAAATCCGTTTGTAAGTTTTCATTTAATTAAATAAATAAACAGATTTTATTTTTCAGTAATTAATTTTTTGTAGGTTGGCGTCTTAACGAATTTTGCTGTTTATGTTAACAGCATCGAGTTTAGTGGTCGCAAACGTTGCCCGAAAATTTCAGTCAAATCCGTCAAGCCGTTTGACCTGTGCGCGACGAACAAAATTTAGCGCACATACAGACATACATACATACATACATACATACAGACATACATACATACACACAGACAAAGCGCCGATCGAGTTGTATGGAAAGATTCACTTCGCTTCGCTACGCTCATCTAACTAGGAAAACGCTCCGCGTTGACAGATGAGCGAGATTTTTCAATGTATCAAATCAAATAAATCATTTGCGTAATATCATATTACTCTTAAAAAAAAAATTTTTCTTTATAATAAACATATGATTTTTTTACAAGATGGCGGATCAAGTTACAACCTTATAACTTAAGTTTATTATTTCTTGATATGTTGCTAATAAATGCACGAAATATTATTTAAATCGGTTAAGAAGTTTTCTTTAAAGAAATTAAAACCTTCCAGTTGATGGATTTCCGCATAATTTCATTCGACCGTGGTCTACTCAAAAGGCTCTAATTCATAAACTATTAAATCTATCAGTGTATAGAAAGTTTCATAATGTAGATACAGACTATATCTAAAATGTAATACTGTTAAATCATACATTGACCCGCTTTTAAATCATAATAAAAGCTTTTTAATTTGACGACCAAGTTCGTTGTTTACATTTGCATGTTTGCCGTGAAGGTCATAAAACATAACACGTCATTGTAGCCATTCTATGATAGCTATCAAAATTCCAAATACATAGTGAGAAAGGTCTGACTGCGTAAGCCATATCGGCAGCATACTATGTGCATCTAACTTTAACGGTCCGCAAATGCGAAGCATATCGGTGGAACACTGTAAAAATGAAGAAAATTACTGCCGTAAATAAACAATATTTGTTTATAACATGGCGGTTAAAGCTACAATTTTGAAACTGTTGTCAAGTGTTGGTACTATTGATGTGGAGCTACATAAAAAAAATCATTAATATCAGTGTGTAAGTTTTAATTAAAATGAATAAATAACAAAACATATGTTTCAGTTGTTAATTTTTTGTAGGTTGGCATCTTACGTCATTGTAGCCATTCTATGACAGCTATCGAAATTCCAAATAATAGTGCAGAGGTATTGTTACGTACGCTATTTTTGGTGTATACTATGTGCATCTTACTGCAAAGATCCGCAAATGCGAACGATATCGGTGGAACACTGTAAAAATGAAGAAATTATTGTTGTAAATAAACAATATTTTTTTATGACATGACGGGTAAACTTACAATTTTGAAACTATTGTCAAGTGTTTAGACTATTGATGTTAACCTACAAGTGAAACAAAATTAAAATCCGTGTGTTAGTTTTAATTTAATTAAATAAATAAACAAATTTTGTTTTTCAGTAATTATTTTTTTGTAGGTTGGCATCTAGACGAATTTTGCTGGTTATGTTAACAGCATCGAGTTTAGTAGTTACAAATGTTGACCGAAATTTTCAGCCAAATACGTCAAGCCGTTTGACCTGTGCGCGACGAACAAAATTTAGCGCACATACATACATACACACACACATACACACAGACAAAGCGCCGATCGAGTTGTATGGAGAGATTCACTCCGCTTCGCTACGCTCATCTAATTAAGATTTATATTTTATACTTTTATTTTATTTTTTTATTTCTCCATTATCCTACAACCATCTTCTAAATTAAGCAACATCAGTAATCAATAATCATGTGTTTTTTTGTGCTCTACAACCCCTACTGTTGAGCTAGCTGAGGGTTTGTTTTGGTTTTCATAATTCTTCATTTTTCAATTCCCAATTTATCCGTACTGTCTCACAGGTTGTCGTGTTGGTTGGATCTCCGATTAACAGAAAATCGCCGGGTTAAAGTTTGGTAAATCAGGCCCTTAAAGCTGTAGGGCCTATGTCATGCTACTCTGCGCATTTCTGTCGGTTTAATAGCTGTACAATGCTTTACATTTCACACAGTAAAACAAAATATGTCTTGGAATAGAGAAGCCTGCCCAGGGACTGCTACCTTATCGCGGTGGGCAGGTTTGCGTGCTTTGTTGATCCCGAGAGCTATGCCGGCGGAAGCGTATGCTTCTGGTAGGGCCACCCTAGCCGGACTGGTCGAGGAGGAGAAGTCAGACGAAGTGCAGTCCACAACCTCCCCACTCTCTTTTCCTCCCCTTCCTTTTTTCCACCCCACCCTCCTACTTGACCCTTTCCTCCTAACACCCCCCTATTGCATCATCATCCATCACCCACTCATTATCTTGATTAGCCTCGTTGCAAAAATATAAGACGTTAAGCCCAAATATCAATCTATCAATCTCTTGGAATAGAGAAATTAGGCCTAGAGCTCTTTCTCATGAAGCTCTCTCGTATCAAATTGATTATTTCCGTTTTCCACCTTAGTGGAAAACTTCCACTGAAGTGTAATGTGTAATGCTTGTGTAATGACTAATTACATATCAGGTGTTATGCTGGGTACCTCGATATACAACCTTAAGAGCGAAGGATACCTCTACATCAAAAACCGCAGAAAAGTTTCATTTTTTAATCACATTTCAAGATTGAAACACAAAATCGAAAATCTGAGTAATCATAACACTGTGGTTTGTTAAGCCCTACAGACTGAATGATAAATGTATCTAACATTATAACCAGTATGACTGTGAAACTTATTTCATTAGTAATGTAATTAAATAAAAAAAATACCGTCATACTGATTATAATGTTAGATACATTTATCATCATGTCTGTAGGGCTTATCAAACCACAGTGTTATCATTACTCAGATTTTCGATTTTGTGTTTCAATCTTGAGATATAATTAAAAAGAAAATTGTCTGCGGTTTTTGACGTAGAGGTATCCTTCGCTCTTAACGCTTTGAGGGGCACGGTTTTTTAGTTTTCTAAAATACGCACAACATACCCGTTAAGCTTTAAAATTGAAACCATGACTTCTGAAACTTATGTTAGGATTTTCGTAATTTTGATTGTACCGGTACCGTTTATTTTGCTAGATATTCGCCGCTTCATTTAAAACCCTAAATTCGCCCCAAAATACACATTTGTGATAGGCAATTTTTATTGTAGTTAATGGGCATACTTTATTCTAGGAGGTGAAGAATGTTCAGTTCATTAGCTGTCTTGGTACTTGTGTTATGATTTTTTTCATTTTCCTTTCATTTTGTACCGGTAGATGAGAAAAATCATAATACAAATACCAAGGCAGATAATGAACTGAAAATTTCCACCTCCTAGAGCAAAGTATGTACATTTACTACAGTAAAAATTGTCCATCACAAATGTGTATTTTTAAGCGAATTTAGGTTTAAATAAAGCGGCGTACATCTAGCAATATCTACAGTACCAGTACTTTAAAAATTACGAAAAACATAATGTAAGTTTCAGAAGTCATGGTTTCAATTTCAAAGCTTAATTAACATGGGCATGTTGTACATATTTTACAAAACTGAAAAACGAAAAACGTGCCCGCACAGCCTTAAACCTTACGTCGTATATGTGTAAGGGCTGGTCCACACAGATTTTTAAGACATACGATTTAAGGTTAAACGCGTAGTCGTAAAGTTGGATCATAGGAAACACGTACTGGCGTTCACACAAAGTTTTACGTTGTTTTCATTGTTGTTTTTAAAACAACGTCTTAAAACCTTATGCATTATGTCTTAAAAATCTGTGTGGACCAGCCTTGAATATATAACAATAAATTCACATTTAGAGTCTACCCACTCAGTAACTAAACTGATTTGCAGTGGGGGACTTTAATTTAAAGCGACTAAACCAACCCTGTAGGCTTCCAACACCATCGACGAGTGAGCGATAACCAATCAAAGATCGATATTTCAAATACGAAACATGTAAATCAGTGGTTGGACAGTGCGAACACCTGCGGACAAATGTCAGAATCAACAAGGCCGATTCAGAACAACTTTGAATTTATTGAAAGCTTCGTTGCTAGAACGGCTCCAAAGTCACCGTTTACTTATTCCTAAGCCATGAAGTAATGTAATTGTAATTGTAATTGAAGTAATGTAATTGAAAAGTTAAAAAACTTCTGCCTGAAGCGGGAATTGAACCCGGGACCTTCTGCATTGGAAGCAGGGATGCTAGCCACTGGACCAACGAGCCACCCAAACTGTGTGAGTGTCCTTACCGTGCTAACGAGTTCCCCGTTGAAACCGAGTTGGACCGTGGTAGAATGTTCCGGTACCTCGATCACCGGCCAGAGTTCTGTTACCCGTCTAGCAATGAAACATGTTTATCTGTTCCGCTGATAACGGAGGCTGTTTGCATTCAACAAATAGATCTGTTATATCTCAGAGAATGTTGTCTCGCATTCTCACAAACCGTCTTGTAATGTGACATCGAGCAGATAAGGAGTGACAGGTGTGTTTGTTGAGTTGTTTTACACTAAATCATTTAACTAGACCACGCCACACGCGCTCTCGCGTGTGCGTGTACATGCGTGTGTATATGCTTGTATGCGTGTATATATATATATGTGTGTGTGTGTGTGTGTATATAGGTGTGTATATGCGTGTATATATGTATGTGTGTGTATGCGTGTATATATGTATGTGTGTATATACGTGTACATATGTGTGCGTATGTATATGCGTGTGTATATATGTGTGTGTATACGTGTATATATGTGTGTGTGTATATGCGTGTGTATGCGTGTATATATATGTGTGTGTATATGCGTGTGTATGCGTGTATATATATGTGTGTATATGCGTGTATTTATGTATGTGTGTATGTACGTGTGTATATGTAGGATGTGTGTATATTAGTGTATATGTATATGAGTGTATATTTGTATATATGTATATACGTGTATATATGTATATGTGTGTATATTAGTGTATATGTATATGTGTGTATATGAGTGTATATATGTATATGAGTGTATATTTGTATGTATATGCGTGTGTATGCGTGTATATATATGTGTGTGTATATGCGTGTGTATGCGTGTATATATATGTGTGTATATGCGTGTATTTATGTATGTGTGTATGTACGTGTGTATATGTAGGATGTGTGTATATTAGTGTATATGTATATGAGTGTATATTTGTATGTATGTATATACGTGTATATATGTATATGTGTGTATATTAGTGTATATGTGTATGTGTGTATATGAGTGTATATATGTATATGAGTGTATATTTGTATGTATGTATATACGTGTATATATGTATATGTGTGTATATTAGTGTACATGTATGTGTGTGTATATGTATATGTGTGTATATTAGTGTACATGTATATGTGTGTGTATTAGTGTATATGTATATGTGTGTATATGAGTGTATATATGTATGTGTGTATATTAGTGTACATGTATGTGTGTGTATATGTATATGTGTTTATGAGTGTATATATGTATGTGTGTGTATATGAGTGTATATATGTATGTGTGTATATACGTGTGTATATGAGTGTATATATGTATGTGTGTGTTTATGTATATGTGTGTATATGCGTGTGTATATGTGTGTATATTAGTGTATGTGTATATGAGTGTATATATGTATGTGTGTGTATATGTATATGTGTATATGAGTGTATATATGTATGTGTGTGTATATGAGTGTATATATGTATGTGTGTGTATGTGTGTGTATATGTATATGTGTATATGAGTGTATATATGTATGTGTGTGTATATGAGTGTATATATGTATGTGTGTGTTTATGTATATGTGTGTATATGCGTGTGTATATGTGTGTATATTAGTGTATGTGTATATGAGTGTATATATGTATGTGTGTGTATATGTATATGTGTGTATATGAGTGTATATATGTATGTGTGTGTGTATGTATATGCGTGTGTATGCGTGTATATATATATGCGTGTGTATATGCGTGTATATTTGTATGTGTGTATATACGTGTGTATATGAGTGTATATATGTATGTGTGTGTATATGTATATGTGTGTATATGAGTGTATATATGTATGTGTGTGTATATGTATATGCGTGTGTATGCGTGTATATATATATGCGTGTGTATATGCGTGTATATTTGTATGTGTGTATATACGTGTGTATATGAGTGTATATATGTATGTGTGTGTATGTATATGTGTGTATATGAGTGTATATATGTATGTGTGTGTATATGTATATGCGTGTGTATGCGTGTATATATATATGCGTGTGTATATGCGTGTATATTTGTATGTGTGTATATACGTGTGTATATGAGTGTATATATGTATGTGTGTGTATATGTATATGTGTGTATATGAGTGTATATATGTATTGTATTGTATTGTATTCTTTATTAGTTTAGTTTGGAGCTCTTTCACTCAGTTACAAAACATTTGACATACATTTCTCACTAAATAAGTATAAAGTAATTATTAGAACCATTGATTAAGGAAGGGAGAAGCCCTTTTACAATCAATGTTTACAATCATAATAATAACAATAATTTTTATTTTTTATGTTACTTAAATACTACTAAATTTGTTTTTTATAATCATATCTCTAAATGTATTACAGTTTTTTGGCATGGGATTTAACATTACGTCTTCTTGAAGACCATTCCACTGTTTAATAGCAGATCCCAGAAAAGAATGTTTACCCACATCTGTGTGGTATCTTCTTACAAACAGCTTTTCAGTGTGATCGTTTTTCCCCTTGAATGTGGCTTTCTCTACCTTACTGTTAATTTCTCTCCATGCCGAATGTCCTGAGATGGTTTTATACAATGCACATAATCTAGTAATTTCTCTTCGCTCTTCTAGAGATCGCCACCCCAGTTCCTCTATCATCTCTGTAGGGCTATGACGCCTACCATATTTACATAGAACTCTTCTTGCAGCTTTTCTTTGCACATTTTCTATCTTGTCCCTCTGAGTTGTAGTATGCGGAGCCCATACTGAACTTGCATACTCAAGAGTTGGCCTCACTATTTCTTTATATGCCTTTTCTCGCACCTTGTTACTTGTGCCTCTTAAGTTACGCATAACAAAATTGAGTGCTCTATATCCCTTTGCTACTACCTCAGCTACATGATCACCCCAAGATAGTTTTGAATCTAAAGTTAATCCCAAATATTTTCCGGTGTCTTGGTACTCAAGGCTAGTCCCATTTATTACATATTTGAATTGAATAAGTGTTATGTTTGAGTGTAAATTTCATCAATTGGCTCTTAGCTGCATTTAGACCCATTTCATTTTTCCTAACCCACTCAAGAATCATATCTATAGCTCTTTGGAACAGAAGGCAATCATTAATATTAAGAATTGTCATATAAATTATGCAGTCGTCGGCAAATAACCTTATTTTTATTTTTATATCAAGGCCATCTCCAATATCATTAATAAAAATAATGAATAATAATGGCCCTAGGACACTGCCTTGTGGAACTCCGGATGAAACATTCACTTCCTCTGAGAATTTATCCCCAACCTTGACCATTTGGATACGACCAGTTAACCACTCATCTATCCATTTAATGACTCTTTCATCAATATTTAATTTGTTAACTTTATCCATGAGAATATGATGAGGTACCATATCGAATGCCTTTGAGAAATCAAGCATTAATGCATCTACTTCCCCCTTTTTATCAACTACCTCTGCAAGGTCTTGAATTAAGCTAACTAATTGAGACTCACAAGAGTAGCCTTGTCTAAAACCATGCTGAGTTTTCATCAGCCCATCAGTTTCCTTAAGACAATGTCTAGTGTATTTTGCTACTAAGGTTTCAAATATCTTACAAATACTGCTTGTCATGCTGATTGGCCTATAGTTAGCAGGGGTATGCTTGTTTCCGCCTTTTGGTACGGGCATTACCCAGGCAGTTTTCCAGTCTAATGGTACTTGGGTGTTGTTAATAGAAATTTGGAACAGAAACTGTAAATACGGGGTAATTGAGTGTGCTGCAATTTTGAGGAAATCGTTTGTTATTCCGTCTAGGCCTGCTGCTTTCTTACTTTTTAATACCTGTATTACATCACCTATGCTCTTCTGACTAAATGTAAACCTACTATTTTTTTCATCACACTTCAAAATACCGTTTCTGTCATAAATTTCCTTCTCACCAAAAATGCTTGCATAGTGTTTATTCAGAGCATTAGCTTTGTCCTTGTCCTCCGTAATAACCCTATCTTCGAAATGGATTTCCGGGATTTTTTCTCTACTTTCCCTCTTATTCCGGATGTGTTTGTAAAATCTCTCGCATGTGTTCTTCCCTCCATTTCTGTCTAGCAAACTTTCCATATATCTATTGTGTGCTTCTGTTTTTAGGTTTAGAAGTTCTGTATTTGTTTCTTTAAATTTAATACTATTATAATTCCTATCCTTATACAATTTGCTACATTTTCTCTTCAGTCTTTTTATCTCTTTTGTGTAATAAACCGGATCTTGGTTATTCGTATAACGTTTCTTTGGTACAAACTGCTCCTGAGCTTTTCTCACGATTTCCTTGAATGAGCACCAGAAATCTTCTATATTGACTGCTGCTGTATGTGTGTGTATATGTATATGCGTGTGTATGCGTGTATATATATATGCGTGTGTATATGCGTGTATATTTGTATGTGTGTATATACGTGTGTATATGAGTGTATATATGTATGTGTGTGTATATGTATATGTGTGTATATGAGTGTATATATGTATGTGTGTGTATATGTATATGCGTGTGTATATGTGCGTATATGCTTGTATATGCTGGTGTCTCGTCTCTGCGTACCTTGCGCGCGCATCCGCGTGTTGTCATTCTGTCACTGCCATTTAAAAAGAAGACATGTGAGGACAACACGCCCAGCGAGATTCGAGGCCCCAGGACAAGAAGCATGGCTAGTGCTAAAACGCTTCAGGCTTGACGAAACCCAGAAAATGGTGAACAATAACATTACTTATGTCCGCGAAAATTTTAAAATTAACACACATATATATATATATATATATATGATTTTTTTAGATTTTGTTGGTAGCAATATGTAAAGTGAGGCCAAATTTTATTTATAATGATAATTCAACGTTTCATAACCAGAAGCAAATTCAAAGAGCTTGCTAGAGCTACCCAGTGATGTATCGCTGTGGCAGTGTTTTCCATTTTATATGCAAGTGTTTTTTGGCTGTTGTGGTTTTTTATTTATTTGTTTTTTATAATTGTACGTCTTGAAAAAGACGACGCTAGAGTCGTTGAAACGTTGAATTATCGTTATAAATAAAATTCGGATTGGTTTAACCGAAAAATGTATCCTCACTTTATATATATATATATATATATATATATATATATATATATGTATCTCATTTCTTTTTGTTGGTTGCAAAATGTTAAGTACGAAATCGCTGACATTTATTTTGTGAAAATAAACGTTAGATTGGTTTTAACGTTAAAATGTTTTCGTACTATATACATGTATGTACATATGTGTGTATATATATATATGTGTGTATTTATATGTATATGTGCGTACTTTAGTAATGTTCAGAACAATATGTGTGTGTATTTGGAGGAAGGCCACCATAAGTGGTATCGGCAAATTGTTGATTTTGGACAACCCTGTTCATAATAATACCAACATGTAAATAATGATTGTTTGTACGTAGTGGTTGAAGTTCGGAAGTGCAAACACGATTATCTTAAAGGATTACCCACTTTACAAAACATATACAATTATATTTATATTTATATGATGAACACCCCTACAATGGTAACGCCCCAGATACCAACTAACAATCAAGTAAACAATGTTAACTCATAGGTGTTTCTTTAAGAAATCAAGTAGTCACATTAGTTGGAGGTGCCACTTTACGGACTAACCATAGTGAATGGTATATCTAAAGTAGTGGCAATATATCTATATGTTGGACAACCCTTCATTATTGACGTTAGTTTATTTTATTGTTAGTTAGAAAAATTATATGTATTGATTTTTGCAATTTCAACAGACATAATTTCCAGAAACGTGACCAAACATTGAGATCTTAGCAGTAAAATAACCACAACTTTGGACATCACTGGAGGCCAAACGCCCCAGCTGTCACGTGGCAAACAAGTGGATTATTGTTCCTAGTTTTTTTCTCTACAAAACTTGCCCAGGGACTGCTACCTTATCGTGGTGGGCAGGTTTGCGTGCTTTGTTGATCCCGAGAGCTATGCCGGCGGAAGCGTATGCTTCTGGTAGGGCCACCCTAGCCGGACTGGTCGAGGAGGAGAAGTCAGGCGAAGTGCAGTCCACACCCCAATCCCCTTTCCCCTTTCCTCACGCGCCCTCCTACTTGCCCCTTTCCTCCAAACAGCCCCCTATTTCATCTTCATTATCACCCACTCATCGTCTTGATTAGCCAAGTTGCAAAAATATAAGACGTTAAGCCCAAACATCAATCAGTCATTTTCTCTACAAAACTGATACAGAGAGAGTTTTGCCTGTGTGGGGGGGAGGGGGGGTTAAGAGCCACCTATCACACTAAGAGCCCTCACAGAGTCCCCATTCTTTAGAGTCCAGAGTCTCGGTACCTCATTCATAGTCGGCCCCTACACCTAGGGGCACCCATTGTTGCTATGGATTTGTTTCGTTGATGGGAAGTAACATGCAAACAACTGTTACCTTGGTAGCAACGGGTGCCCCTAGGTGTAGGGGCCGACTGTGAACTGCATATTCATCAAGACGCACCACAAGCATCATCAATAGACCGGACAAGACTTCAACCCGGACGTCGCATCGCGGACCCGGAGGAACCACAGACACGTAACTACTGGCTCAAGCTGCTACCGGTACTCAACATGTTCAGGAACTGTATATCCATCAAGACGCACCTCAAGACAGTCTGCATCATCAATAGACCGGACAAGACTTCAACCCGGACGTCGCATCGTGGACCCTGAGGAACCACAGACACGTAACTACTGGCTCAAGCTGCTACCGGTACTCAACATGTTCAGGAACTGTATATCCATCAAGACGCACCTCAAGACAGTCTGCATCATCAATAGACCGGACAAGACTTCAACCCGGACGTCGCATCGTGGACCCTGAGGAACCACAGACACGTAACTACTGGCTCAAGCTGCTACCGGTACTCAACATGTTCAGGAACTGTATATCCATCAAGACGCACCTCAAGACAGTCTGCATCATCAATAGACCGGACAAGACTTCAACCCGGACGTCGCATCGTGGACCCTGAGGAACCACAGACACGTGACTACTGGCTCAAGCTGCTACCGGTACTCAACATGTTCATCAAGACGCATCACAAGACAGTCTGCATCATCAATAGACCGGACAAGACTTCAACCCGGACGTCGCATCGCGGACCCGGAGGAACCACAGACACGTAACTACTGGCTCAAGCTGCTACCGGTACTCAACATGTTCAGGAACTGTATATCCATCAAGACGCACCTCAAGACAGTCTGCATCATCAATAGACCGGACAAGACTTCAACCCGGACGTCGCATCGTGGACCCTGAGGAACCACAGACACGTGACTACTGGCTCAAGCTGCTACCGGTACTCAACATGTTCAGGAACTGTATATCCATCAAGACGCATCACAAGACAGTCTGCATCATCAATAGACCGGACAAGACTTCAACCCGGACGTCGCATCGCGGACCAGGAGGAACCACAGACACGTAACTACTGGCTCAAGCTGCTACCGGTACTCAACATGTTCAGGAACTGTATATCCATCAAGACGCATCACAAGACAGTCTGCATCATCAATAGACCGGACAAGACTTCAACCCGGACGTCGCATCGCGGACCAGGAGGAACCACAGACACGTAACTACTGGCTCAAGCTGCTACCGGTACTCAACATGTTCAGGAACTGTATATCCATCAAGACGCACCTCAAGACAGTCTGCATCATCAATAGACCGGACAAGACTTCAACCCGGACGTCGCATCGCGGACCAGGAGGAACCACAGACACGTAACTACTGGCTCAAGCTGCTACCGGTACTCAACATGTTCAGGAACTGTATATCCATCAAGACGCATCACAAGACAGTCTGCATCATCAATAGACCGGACAAGACTTCAACCCGGACGTCGCATCGCGGACCAGGAGGAACCACAGACACGTAACTACTGGCTCAAGCTGCTACCGGTACTCAACATGTTCAGGAACTGTATATCCATCAAGACGCATCACAAGACAGTCTGCATCATCAATAGACCGGACAAGACTTCAACCCGGACGTCGCATCGCGGACCAGGAGGAACCACAGACACGTAACTACTGGCTCAAGCTGCTACCGGTACTCAACAATAACATGCTTGTGCGTGTGTCGAATGTCCGCACAATCTTAAGTATTGTTCAAAGGCCTTAACAATTGAACAGGGAAACCATAACATTTCACTAATAGTTCATTTATTCATATTGATTTGATTTTGACGATGCTAATATAATCGACCAGATGTCATATTTTATTGATGATTTGATTTGATATATATGAATTGATTTGATTTTATTGTTTTTATTTTGCATTGATAATTTTAATTTGGTTTGAATTGATGTGATGATTTCATTTGAATAACTGATTTTGATTTGATTATTTATCCTAAGTTAACATATTAATTGTAATGTACAATGATTTTACAATATATTTTGATTAATTTTTTAAGATTTAATTGTTGTTAATAACTGTCCCTAACGATCTCTTGTTTGACTTCATCAAATTTCCTGTATTCTTCAGTGAGTTGGCCAAGTAACACAGCTAAAAAGGTGGATTAGTTACACATATGTAACAGTTATAACAAGGAGAGATGCCGGAGGTCCTGGGGTCAAGGCGCCCACCCGGCAAGTTGGAGCCCTGGGTGTGATTCCCAGGTGGGGTTCTTTGTCATTTACTGGATTTCACAACAATTGTTTGTATTTATTTTTCTCATTTGTTTTATATGTATTTATTATTTCAATGAAACTGCAGATATGGAATGAATGTTTGTACTTTTTTATTTTGTATTGCTGAAACAAGGAAAACATGACAATCATAATAAAATACAACACAGCCAACGGCTTCTTATCAATAATAACCTATTAATAACAAAATAGTATAAAGTGTCATCTAAATAAGTTGTGACAACTATACATGAATGTAGTTTGCAATATTAATGATGATATGATTAATATTTAATATGGTTTCGATGTTTGCCACGGATGACTAAATAACATTGTTGAAGAACATATAAAGACAAATATAGTAATTCAAAAACAATCATTGTTTTAAATGTTGTTTTGATATATGATTTCGAAATACTAAAGATAAATTACATTGTGTATTGTTTTACAAAATAATGTAAACCATTATACTAATAGAAGCCTACAAAACCACAAGTGAAAACAATATTATTCAATAAAAGCATGGACATTTATAATGTTAAATTTGATAATGTTTTCAAATGTGTATCTTTGTCACATTATCTACAAAACCTGATCATAAATCAAATTCGACTGTTTCATACACATTGTGTGTTTCTACAAAGCCCACTCAGTTTGTGTAAGCGTCTTTATTTATGTCAGCTTTATTTAAACATCTTATTGGACAATAGAGGACACATTAATTGTCTTGCACCATAAAACACATCAAGACTAAATAAAAAATATATATCTTGATTTTCTAAGACCCGTGTTATAAATAATAAATACAGTTATACAAACTTACTCATCAACGTTTATCCATACTTGTGTTGTTGTAAATACATGTTACAATTCCTTCCTCGTCGTCTAACATGAACATGAAACGTATTGCTTACCTTTCAGTTCAGTTTCAGTTTTATTTGCATCGTTGTATACTTGGCCCAAGATCACCTTACACATGTTTTCGTCACAGGGGAGGCACTCGTAGCCAACCAGCGAACCGCCCGAGACAATAGCGCGCACATACAGATCGCTGATTGGCTACGAACCCGTCGCCTGTGACGAAAGCATGTGTAAGGTAGTCTTGGGACAACTATAGGTTAAATGTAACATTGGAAAAAAAGTCGGTGAGTTTACTAAAAACTAATTATTTTAGGCTATTACATAGGCACTAATTATTCTAGTCTATTTTAATATTACAAAGGTAAATGTGTGTAGCATTTACTATTCACTATTCACAACTACCTTTATAGGCTACAATGTACATACTTTTTGCATATGTTTTAATAATTTCTTTCACAAAAAAGGTTTTTCATTGCAAAAGTAAAAATTTCAATATGCATTTTTACTTAGTTATAGGCAACATTTTCATCTCTTCACATTATAGAAACAGTTTTCAATCAGAAAGGTTTTAATTTCTTGCAGTTGTTTGTCTGTATTTGGTAATTTTTTGTGTTTAGGGTGTAGCCTATTATATAAAGTTATGCCCATGTTTACTATTGTTGTGTATTGTTGCCTACCTAAACTGGCCACGCCGTATCTTGCAGGGTTGTAATAGTGAAGTGACGTATGTGAATGTGACAAATAACACGCTAAGACCCGGTGTTATGAACAGCTAAAAGGAATGTAATAATAGCTAATATAAGCTATAAGTGACCGGTATAACAACGGATGATTAACAACGATGCATGTTACAATGAGGAAGGGAGGAAGGTAAGCCTGGTACCGGCACGTAGCCTACTCCTGTCGAAAAGTGTCAAGGGGACCGTCGGCTTTACGTCCCATCTGGAAAGCCGGGTAACTTTGACCAGTCATACAGGTTCCTCCACAAACCGGGACTGCCGAGCAGTTGACAAGAAGAACGAAGCTGTTACACAAGCTTTCGTACCCTCAAATCTACTCTAACCAACAGTAACTAGTGTTTCGGAGGAGAGCGGTCACCCATCCTCCTCCTGACCTAGCCCGAGGTTGCTTAACTACGGTGTTCGTATGGGAACCGGCTAAGCGACCGCGGCTAAACCGTTGGCTCTTAAGTGTTATAATAATTAAATATGCACTGTTGATCATGTAATACAATACTTAAAACACGTAATAAGAGACATTTTGATAGAATACAATGAGTGATCGAAGTTCTTAAAATATGACGATTTTTCCTTTTTAGGAGGTAATTCTGACAGATCACTTCATTAGTTTCCTTTCACGTTCCTCCCATTTGAATAATATTTGATGTCCAACAATGTGGAACAGACTGCGACGACCTAGCTTGCGAGTTCGACGAGCCTCCGCTAGGCGGAGATCAAGTAGACCTTGCCAGTCCCAGGGTGTAGCTTCTATATGGTTTATCCGTGGTGAGTGGTCTGCAGGGTCCGCATAGCGTCTATGTCTGGTATGGTGACCTCGTACGCTGGCTTGCCCAGTCTACACACCCAGATACTTCCACTGTTGGCCACCCTGAGTAGCAGCAGCACTATCCGTGATGAGTGGTCTGCAGGGTCCGCATAGCATCTATGTCTGGTATGGTGACCTCGTACGCTGGCTTGCCCAGTCTACACACCCAGATACTACCACTGTTGGCCACCCTGAGTAGCAGCAGCACTATCCGTGATGAGTGGTCTGCAGGGTCCGCATAGCATCTATGTCTGGTATGGTGACCTCGTACGCTGGCTTGCCCAGTCTACACACCCAGATACTTCCACTGTTGGCCACCCTGAGTAGCAGCAGCACTATCCGTGATGAGTGGTCTGCAGGGTCCGCATAGCATCTATGTCTGGTATGGTGACCTCGTACGCTGGCTTGCCCAGTCTACACACCCAGATACTACCACTGTTGGCCACCCTGAGTAGCAGCAGCACTATCCGTGATGAGTGGTCTGCAGGGTCCGCATAGCGTCTATGTCTGGTATGGTGACCTCGTACGCTGGCTTGCCCAGTCTACACACCCAGATACTACCACTGTTGGCCACCCTGAGTAGCAGCAGCACTATCCGTGATGAGTGGTCTGCAGGGTCCGCATAGCGTCTATGTCTGGTATGGTGACCTCGTACGCTGGCTTGCCCAGTCTACACACCCAGATACTACCACTGTTGGCCACCCTGAGTAGCAGCAGCACTATCCGTGATGAGTGGTCTGCAGGGTCCGCATAGCGTCTATGTCTGGTATGGTGACCTCGTACGCTGGCTTGCCCAGTCTACACACCCAGATACTACCACTGTTGGCCACCCTGAGTAGCAGCAGCACTATCCGTGATGAGTGGTCTGCAGGGTCCGCATAGCATCTATGTCTGGTATGGTGACCTCGTACGCTGGCTTGTCCAGTCTACACACCCAGATACTACCACTGTTGGCCACCCTGAGTAGCAGCAGCACTCCTGCCGCCACGTTGTCAGCCCTGTAACAACAACAACCACGTTAAAGATGTCCCAACGTAAGTAGCCTTAAGCTTACTCTGCGTGCCAACCTAAGAAGCACCCTGTCAACCACTAACCTCAAAGGGAGGCGATGGTATTGTGGAGGTCATAAATGTCAATCATCCCCATTATTCAGCAAAGCACTCACCTTCTCAGCCGGTATCGACAGCTGAATGTGAAGAATTCGACTCGACTACGGACGGGTATCGCTCCCTGTATATAGGGGAAGGTCCCCTTTTTGTATAACTGTGTGTCCACCCCGTTGACTGCCGCTTGAGATTTTAGACAAGATTGACATTTACAACTGTCAACAAAGGAGGCGACGGCTAAGTCGCCCTTTGTGTGAAGTGATTGGCAGGGGGCTTATTAGGTTGGCACGCAACGTAGGTATAGTAGTCCCAACGAAAGCATTCACATACCGATCTCAGGTCATTGTCCACTAGGTACCCCTTCCAACCGCGCCAATTGAACAGATACCTGGCGTTTTTTCACACATTCGTAATGCATGGTTCGGCTTAGTTGAGTGCACAGGCGGTTTGGCCACACACCCACCGTTACAGGTAACCAATGGAAGGTTTTAAATTATCCCCAATGAACCTGTTTAGATTAGATGGCAGGAATTAGCGAAGTAGACAATTAAGTTGTCACCTTGGACTCGGCTGTGTCGTAAGCATCAGAATACTTTCGCTGGGGCAACTTTTATAGCAGAGTTCAATAGTTTCCAACATCTGCTTGATCATTTGCGATCGTGTATGGTATACCTGGAAGTTCTCAACACAAGGGGCGTGGCTTATGAGGCTGGTGCACTCACTAAGTTGCAGCGGATTTCCGCCTTTACGAATGTGAGACAGAACGCCGCTAACTGTTGATTTGCGTGTAAACAGCCTGCATGGAAAGGAGATATACAGCCGTCGGTGTAAGAAGCAAGGTGCTGACGTCACGGATTATGTAATAGTGAAGTGACGCCCCCACTGAGGTGTCTATTGTGACCGACCCGAGTCTGCCCCCAATAAGGGTCTAGACTCACTGGCAGTCGACAGCTCAGCCCATGAGCCATTCAACTCTTCTCTTTTGTCTTGCGGTCCATTGCACAAGACTGAATTCCAAAAATAGCCATGTGCCCGTGTTTTATTTCGGACAAACATTGAATATGCACCAATCAAAGAAAGATACAACAGTGAAGTTCCCTAGCAACACATTGTTTGTACGCCTGTGATATCACAGCCCCCTCAATTGAGGGATGTGCTATATAATAGAACACTAACATAGATAGCGCTGCTAAGCAACCTCCTTTTAGCGCCATTGATGATTCAATTCAATTTCAATTCAATTTTATTCAATTACCACATATTACAAATCAATATGAATTACAATACATTTGTTTTTACGTTGATCAATACCTACTGACAGAAGTTAGTCTTGTGAGTCAGTAACAATGAAAAAATGAATGAACAAAAACAACAATGAAAATTAACAGCTAATTCAGTCATAATATAAGTTTATTTACTTGCCACCAGAATGCATCTAGTCTATTTTTAATGTTCTGTACATTTTATTTCTTAACACTTTTTTCGTAAATCGTATTAAATTTTTTGCTATATTTTCTTGGTTAAATATTGATCAGGAGATTTTTTTTAGTTTGTGTCCTATGATGAAAACAATCGATTCAATTTGGTGATTGGAATCAGTTGTTTTCATCGTAGGACAAAACTTCAAAAAGTCTCATGATCAACATTTAGCCACGAACAACATGCAGCCAGAAAATTAGTACGATTTACGAAAAACATGTTCGGAAATAAAATGTATTCTATTAATCGCAAAACAAAAGAAAAAGGTTGGGACATATTCGAGTCGGTCACAAAAGACACCTCAACCATTGGGTTTAAAATATACCCAATGCCTCAGCGGGGTCGCTCTATTCATTCAACATCCATCTCAATGCTGTGTCACATGCTTCACTTCACTGATATACTGCTATCGGCGTAAGACACAAGGTGTTGTCACGGATTATGTAATAAACGATGCCAGGTATCAAGCCATTTCCCCTCCACCTTACCACCTCCACCCGGTACCGGCTGAGCGCCCGCGAGAATGGAATGCAGGGAGGGTTGCAGTAGCAATCTTTGGATATAGTTAAATGTTACAATTTCTCAATAACTTTCAGATATAGGGAATAATCACGAAAAATTGGTATAAAATTAACTTTAAATTTAAAAAAAAAAACTTGCATATTAACGATTTTGTCTTAGTCTGATAACTATAATTATAATTTTTGTATAATTAAATTTTATTATTATTTATTATCATTTATTATTTTATATAAATTATTATTTTATATAAATTATTATTTATATTATTATTATATTATGAAATTGACGATTTTTAAGCTATTTTTAATATTCAAAGTTAATTTTATACCAATTGTTCTGATTATTCCATATATCTGTAAAGTATTTGAGAAATTGGATACATTTAACTACATCCAAAAGATTGCTACTTTTAACAATGACACCTGGCTGCAGTCTACCGCAATCCTTCTTTCTCGCGAGCGCTCAACTGGTACCGAGTGGAGGTGGAGGGGAAATGGCTTGATACCTGGCATCGTTTATGATCCAGGCCATTTACATAAAAATTGGACCAAACCTCGGACAAATTGCAACATTAGTGTTTTTGGTATCATTTTCTTCAGAAAAACATCCTTTTTATCATACTCAAAATCCGCAAAAATCCGACGACTAGGATTTTTTATATGGAGCTTTAATTAAAATTATAATTATAATTAGACTTCAAAATTTTAAATGTACCCAAACTAGTCGAGTTTGGATTCAAATGAATGCTTATAAGTGCATGTTGACATTTACAATAATCAATGACTTCCTTTTATCACACAGGGGTCACTAGAGGTCAACAATGAGTCACAAATTATTAATGAGATGTTACTAAAATTATATTTTAAATAATTAAATTGATATAACGGCATATCAATTTTCAAATATGTATTTATCTGAATATCATCGATATCGACAGATTGCGGACAGGAGTGTCGAGATGCAAAGAAAACATGAGGAAATGGGGATTTCTGGAGGATCACGAACCATGTGAATGCGGACAGATTCAGGATCCCCAGCACCTGCTAGTCTGCCCAAATCTAGAGCAGACTTGTACAATAGAGGATCTAATCTTAGCAAATGACAAAGCCATAAAAGTGGCGGATTTTTGGAAATTAGTTGTCTAGAACGGTGTTCCGGACAGGGAAACGAACGATCGATGATTCTCTTCTTTCACGATAAGTACTCCTCTTATGACCAAAACGTGTATAGACCACATCAATATCAATATTTTAGAGTATGTATTAATTCATAAAGCTATTTTCCAGAGTAGTTAGATGAATTATAATTTGAAACTACAACGATCTCTTATCAAGTTACGTGTTCATATCGCTGTCACTGTGGTTAACAGAGAATAATGTGAATTGGTATAGCTCTTTCCATTGCATTCCTTGCAGGCAGACGAGCAATTCATTCCCTACTGACAGCTCTTTTTTGAGTCTGGCAATCAGTTTTACAACACCGTACAACTTTCATAAGATCATCTGTGGTTGGTGCTAAAAATCGCAATGGTGTTCTATTTGCAAAGATATTCAATATAACAGCCCACCAGACAATCAACCCACAGTTTAGATAGCATGGAGGTTGACGATCGTAGATCTCAACGAGCTGGGTGTAATATTCGAAGGATTTTTGGAATGAGCTGCGTCTGTTGTAGATACAAAAGGTTATTGCAAAATTTTCAGAACCTTTACAAAATCAACGGACTTGTAACTTGTTATTCTATCTTTGCAAACAAATGGACGTAAAGCCCAAACATCAATGAATAGTGCCAATTCATGGGCATGGTAAACAACGAAAAAGTTTTTTAAATCTGAACAGATGGAAACCAGTGCAATCTGTTTCAGAAATGTTACCTTATCTTGAAGGCACGCTTACACGAGATGGGCGCGATTATATCTAAAAGCGATTAACAAACTCAAAAAGGATCATCCTGATAGATGCCAAGTCTTTAAGGATGACTCGCATGTGATCCAAATATCTGATCGATACTGCGCCGGTCGCTCAGTTGATCTTATAAGTGATGTACAGAGTTTTAATTTAGAGAAGGTCGAGGTATGACTTCAACATCAACAATCAAACTTCATCAATCAGTTTGAGTCTCTCTCACCAGTGCCAAATGCTGATGATATTTGGGTTTTACGTCCCATATTTTTGCAACTTGGCTAATCGAGACGATAAGTGGGTGAAATATGAAGAGGAAGATGTGGAGGAAAGGGGCAGTAGGAGGGCGATGAGAAAAAGGGAGGGTGTGGACTACATTTCGTCTGGCTTCTCCTCCTCGATCTGTTCGGCTAGGGTGGTCCTACCAGAAGCATATGCTTCCGCCGGTATAGGTCTCGCGATTAACAAAGCACACACATCTGCCTGCCACGATAAAGTAACAGTCCCTGTGTAGGTAATGCCTAGATGCACCGATGTAAACAGAGATATGCAAGAAACCACTCGGATATCATATAAGACAAGTGAGCAACACATTGACTCATCGAATGAGAGACAAGAAAGAGACGAAAAGATAATAACAATTCTTTGTTTCTTTAATCACATGGATCCATTCAAAGATACTTATCCCTATGAAGCTTAAAAACGGGCCAAGTAGCAGATGTTAGTGTCAACGTGGACGAAAGTAACAGTGTTCGTACACGGTTGTCCATACTTGATTAATTCATGACAGGAGAAAATGTGTCAGAGGTCACTTTTAAAACAAAATACTTTTTTGGATATGGTTCGCATGAAGATCGGTGACGACGTAATCTAAATTGATCCTCGGGTTTTGTTTCAAAGGTTTATTAGCAGCCAAAGCTGAAGAAGATGGAATTTAATCTGTTTTATGTATAAGCTATGTAGCCAACCCTACGGGGGGGGGGGGGGGGGGGGGAAGAAGGCAGTGGTAAGCATGCATGGCGGAAATAATACTGAAAACCTTGAAAATCTCCGCTACCGATGGTTTACGGGAAAGACTGCGTCAGGAACACGTTTGTTAGGGCTGAACCGCGTCGTAAGCATGTACAATCAAATAAATGCAAGGAAAGGAGTAGACCTGAATCCTGTTCAATATATATGGGTTATAAAGAAGGGAAAATTATACTTGTGTGATTAGCACCAGCTCCAGATAATGCCCGGTGGTACACAAACCTGTCAAATATTGTAACTTTATTAATTGATATTTTAATGTTGTCATGCACAGTTTATTGTGGGGAATAAAAATATCTATCTATCTGCTTTCGTGTAAGGAGGGAATCATAAATAACACGGACAAAAACTTTTTTTTTAATTGATACGCCGTAACCCTAATTTAACAATTTAAAATGTATTCCTAGTAGGATCTTATTAATAATTTGTAACTTTTAAATGACCTCTTGTGACCCCTGTATGATAAAATGAAGTCGATTATCATCATAAATGCCAACCTGCAGCAATAAGCATTCATTTGAATCCAAACTCGACTAGTTTGGGTACATTTAAAATTTTGAAGTGTAATTATAATTTTAATTTTAATTAAAGCTCCATAAAAAAAATTCTAGTCGTCGGATTTATGCGGATTTTGACTATGTTAAAGAGGATGTTTTTCTGAAGAAAATGATACCAAAAACACTAATGTTGCAATTTGTCCGAGGTCAAATCCAAAATGGCCTGGATCATTATTACATAATCCGTGATGACAACACCTTGTATCTTACGCCGATAGCTCTAAATGAAACTTGTTATGTTGGGACTAGTATACCGTGACCGTAGGTTACTTCAGCACAGATATACTCGCAGACGTCAGCAGATATAACCAGGCGCAAATATCATCGTACTCTATATGGATTCTTATACAAAAACGCGATTTTGGAAAGTGCAAATTAAACTAAGAAATCCCTCATCTTTCAGTAAAATATAAACGTAACATAAAAGACGAACATTACAACTCATTCGAGCCTAAAATGAGAATGTAAAAAAGTGGTTCCGGCCAGGTTCGAACTGGCGACCTTCTGCGTGTAAAGCAGACGTGATAACCGCTACACTACGGGACCGATGATACTAAAAGCGGCGATGAGCCACAAGAGCCAGCCAAGGTCAGGCGATCCCCTGGAGCCTCATGGCAGTAGTAAATATTAACAACAACATGTGACAGTTGTATCATCATTGTTCACCTGATACAAAAGCAAACTCCGCGAAAAATCACCTTTTCAATATCTTGTAGCGTAAATTAGACGAACAAAAGGTAGCTTTACGTTAAAAACTGCACAGAATCGTAAGTTTAAAATTAAATCTCAAGAATGGAGCTCGAGATCGTGAATCAACCGCGCACTGAGGTTTGGTCAGCCCTACAGACCGAATGCTCTAAATGCATCTCACATTATAATCAGTATGGTTTTTGTTGGTAATTACTTTATTACTAATTAGCGATTATGGAATTATTAGTTAAAATAACTTCGCTATTGATTATAATCTTTCATTCAATCTGTAGGGCTCACCAAACTGCAGTCCGCTGGAATTCAGATTTTCGAATCCATTCTTGAGATGTAATTTTAAAATTAAAATTGGTTGCGATTTTTGTCGTAAAGCTACCATTTGTTCTGAATCGGCCTTGTTGATTCTGGCATTTGTCCGCAGGTGTTCGCAAATCACTGATTCATATGTTTCGTAGTTGAAATATAAATCTTTGATTGGTTATCGCTCACTCGTCGATGGTGTTTGGAGCCTACAGGGTTAGTTTAGTTGCTTTAAATTTAAGTCCCCCACTGCAAATCAGTTTAGTTACTGAGTGGGTAGACTCTAAATGTGAATTTATTTATTTATTTATGAGTAAAGAGCTGGGCCCCCATCACCCCCTTGTCCCGTGTGATCGCCCTCTTACTTCTGTGTGCTGATGGCTCCGAGCTGAGAGGTCAGGTGCTGCATGACGTCATCCTCCGCTCTCATGTTGAGGATGTCAGAGACCATCGGCGACTCCGTGAGGCCGGGGCACATGGCGACGACGCGGACCCCCGTCCTGGCCGTGTGGTAGGGGAGCTGTAACACGCACACGCACTACTAGACACGCATTACTAGGCACACGCACACGCACTTTTTTTTTTTTTTCATTCAATCCACATCTACATCTGACGCCACCTAGACACACGCACACGCGACATGGACTTACCCCGTAGGAGCGCGTCAGTCCCACCACTGCATGCTTGGTGGCGCTGTAAACAGCCATGGCGGACGAGGGGTACAGCCCGGCCACTGAAGCTGTGTTGCAGAGCACCCCACCCGCCCCTCCATGGTGCTTGCCCATGTATTTGAAGGCCAACTCTGTGCCGATAACAACAGCGTTCTGAAAATATAGCACCGCTTTTATCAGATATGTAAGAGCTGTCTGAAAACCACTCTTGGCGTCCGGCGTGCAGTACTTTCGTACTTCTCAAACTACATGCACAAAAATCCACATATTTCTGTTCTGTTTGGACCAAACATAGAGAACTAAATAGTCGTTTTACGTATATAGCGATTTTGTTAGATTAATGCACAGATTACTTTTTTGGGGGGATTCTAAACTTCCCTTAAATTCTTTGTTTTTAGTAAATCTTTATAAATTGTTTGTGTACGAACTACATTTAAACGCAACAAAAACTCAACGTACGTATAAGTATAGTGAAATTGTTAATACGGGCACAAAATATAAGCGTGATCAAGCTAATATTGTAGAAATTAGATGAGTAGTAGGAATGCTCTGCAAATCACACATTAGCTCTGGTTGCTAATTATCATAATTTTGGTAGGAATACCCGTTCTAGGGTGCACACCAGCTTTACCTGATGTGCCCCTCTTTAGGTGACTAACTAGGTTATTATTAGGGTGTTTGGATAGTTGGCAAGGAATGTCCGAGGGCTGATAGTATGACTCAATCGCAGCATTCGCTTTTACGACTGAGGAAAACCTCGGAAAAAAACTTCAGTCAGGACTGCCGGTGGCCGGAATCGAACCGGCGACCTCCCGAATTAGAGTCTAGCGTCTTACCGCTGAGCCACCTCTATCGGTCTGGTTGCTATGATGGTGTTCGCTCAACTCGGACTTGCTTGTTTTGGAAACGAGCCACATAAACATTATGATAAAACTCATCTCAAAGTGTCAAGCAATGCGCTGTCGGCATGAAGTTGCCCCAACGTCTCCTGCTTTAGTCGCATGCTTTCGAAATAACTTATGTCTTGTCTACACTTACACTTTAAAACAATCTTTAAAGTGAGAAGCACTTTAAGTCTGGGTGTAGACGCTCAAAAAGCAACTTGAAGTCCCACTCATTTTAAATCATCCCACGACCCCATTTTAAAGTGAGGTACTGTGTTCATCACAATCGATTTACGGTATCTCGATTCTGAAATTGCTGGACGACTAGTATTTTAAGGTTATGTCCACAGTTCGTGACATTACTTTAGCACGACAGTAGCCACTCTGTAATTTTAAATATGTCTCAAAGTTGTGTAGGCCTAGAAGATAAGAAGAAAAGGCGAAATTTCTGTTAATTCCCTGCGGTGATAATGTTAAGTGTAGATGCATGGTAACTTTAAATTAGTCATTTAAAATGGGAGTGACTTCAAGTAAACTTAAGTGTAGACATGGCATTAGTTCAATAGTTTGATTGATCATTTGGTAGTTGTTGTAGAAAATGCCCTATCACACTTTCCAAGTGCTTTGAAATCCTCCAACTGGTTTTGTCTTCAAGTGCTTGCAAAGCACTTGGTCAACAATGCATCTAATTAATTAGTTTATTAGTTTGTTTATTTTGATTCTCCCTAGTTACCATTTTGTTCTCCTTAGTTACCAACATGTGCCAGATGCACAGTCGAATAAGTAAAGGATTTGTTTATGGTTGCTATGGAGTTTGTTAGCACGTTGGCCCTAATATACTTGTCGTACAACAACTTCGGCAATGCTTCCGTCACGGGTGGGTGAGCGGCAGCCAACCAGCGACCGTGGCTAATTCAAATAACTGCTCGGGTTGGCCGAGACCGTAAACACGTCATTGATTGATGACGAAAGCATTACCGAAGTTATTGTAAGACGACTCTAGAACGATTCCATAACAACAAATCCTGTACTTAATTGACAGCTGTTGTCTGTGCTAAATATGTTCCATACTTCTAATGAAGTTAGATGCACTTGATATTTTATTAAAAGCCTTTGCAGTTATTATTCCATGTGTTCGAAGATTCAAAGACGAATGCGACAATCAGGTCATATTTGACGCCGGGGGTCATTGGAGGAAAAGTAGGAGTATTCAAATTAAATTAAATGTTTAGGGGCATGAAAGGGAAAGAGGAGGACTTCGTTCCGTCGCCTCTTACGACTAGCATAGTCAATCTGGGCTAAATTTTACCCCAGGCCCAGCCGGAACCGAATTCCATTGTACCAACTTAAAAGTCCACCTCTCTAGTTCCTACCATCTATTTGAAATAGATCAATAAGGGATAATTTATGCCCTTGGGTTGGGTACCTGCAATATTGTTTAACACAGTGGGCGTGACCAAGGCCTGCTGGATCTCCGCCTAGCGGAGGCTCGTCGATCTCCCAAGCTCGACGAGCCTCCGCTAGGCGGAGATCAAGTTAACAGACATACATTCATACTAGTTTCATACACTCACATACCTAACCATTATAAGACCGGGCATTAATCTACTTCATAGTTCATACTAGTTTCATACACTCACATACTTACTTAACCATTTTAAGACCTTGCTTTAATCTACTTCATGGTTCATACTAGCTTCATACTCACATACCTCACCACCATAATACTGGCATTAATTTACTTCATAGTTCATACTAGTTTCATACACACATACCTTACCACTATAAGACCGGGCATAATCTACTTCATAGTTCATACTTGTTTCATACACTCACATACTTAACCACTATAAGAGCGGGCATCATAGGTCATACTAGTTTCGACTCACGAAGTTGACTGCGATCGTTCTCTCCCAGTTGACGAGGTCGCAGACTCCAGCGTTGTTGAGGACGATGTCGAGGCTGTTGAAAGTAGATATCGCCATCTTGAAGGCATCTGCAACACACCACACGCCATTGCTGTGACAAGTGTGCGTGACAGTGTAAAGTCTGTCCGCTCATAGTAGAGACGAAAGGTTTAGAGCTAATGCCCCATGTTTGTGTATTGAACCATTATAATCGGCTTGTAAACCAAGATATTAGACCTGTCCAGGGACTGCTCTGCTACCTTATCGCGGTGGGCAGGTTTGCGTGCTTTGTTGATCCCGAGAGCTATGCCGGCGGAAGCGTATGCTTCTGGTAGGGCCACCCTAGCCGGACTGGTCGAGGAGGAGTGCAGTCCACACCCCAATCCCCCTTCCTCCCCTTTCTCCTTTCCTCACGCGCCGCCCCTTTTCTCCAAAGAGCCCCCAATTTCATCTTCATTATCACCCACTCATTGTCTTGGTTAGCCAAGTTGCAGAAATACAGTGGCGTATACACTGGGGGACAAAACCCCCCCCTTTTGCAAAGGAAACATGGAAAATGACCGTTTACATTTCAATAGACAGTATTTCAATAGAGAGTATCAAAAGACAGTATTTCAATAGACAGTTAGATGTTTTACTTTATAATTACTATTGTATATTGTTGTAATTATTAAAAGCAAAAGCAATTCGAAAAATGTGCAAATTATTGATTGAGGTTCCTTTTATTAGCGGTGCTAAGGAAAAAATGTGTTGCCAGAAACTGAGAAATCATGTTTCAGTTGGCCGCTGTAAAACGCACAGATTTGCACTAAAATTACCTTGACGAGGATTTTTTTCGGGCAAGCCCCCCCCCCCCCCCTCCCCCTCCCCGGAACCCCAATTATGTTTCGGCTCCACTCTCTATAATATGGGTTGAAAACCCCCCCCCTTTCCCAATTCCTGGATACGCCACTGCAGAAATATAAGACGTTAGCCCAAAAATCAATCAATCAAGATATTAGAAAAACACGGATGCCAATTTTATAATAACGGAAGTCGAAAGAGCTAATGGCCCATGTTTGTGTATTGAACCATTATAATCGGCTTGTAAACCAAGATTTACTAGAAAAACACGGATGCCAATTTTATAATAACTGAAGTCGATAGAATGTCACCATTTGAAAGAAAAAGAATTGCAATGAAATGACAACAGCGCGCTACCTGTTGGCCCTTTAAACCCTATTTCACGGTCTATTAGACAAACATTGGTCATTAGCTCTAAACGTTTTGTTTCTAATATGAGCGGACAGGCTAGTAAGGCCTACCCACAAATTTATTGTCGATATAGGGATCGCAATCCGGAAATCGTGAAAGAGTTAAATTATAGATGGTTATTATGGTGCTATTCTCAACTAAATCGTAATGTCGTAAAGATTTGTATAATGGGAAAATGTACGATTGCGATTCTGATCCCGATTCCGATCACGATACTGACAGTCGTGATTGGGGCTTTACGGTTGCCAACTTAACATAAATGGAATTCAGGACGGAGTAGAGGGAGGCAAGACGTTTTTTTTATTTTTCAGTTCCTTATATTCTATTTTGGTCATCAAAAATCGCTCTAAAATTTTGGGGGTTACGAATAACGCGGGCTCCAGTTGCAAATCTAAATTTTCAAAATTTTAGAGCGTTTTTTGATAACCAAAATAGGATATAATGAACTGAAAAAAAATGCCTCGACTCCCTCTCCTACGTTCTGAATTCCATTTCTGTCAAGTTAGGGGTATACATAGGGGGCATCTATACAACCACCTAAAACTGTTCTGGCATGAGGGCCTTGACTATCTCAGACATTGCAATTTTATTTGGAATAGTTGAGAAGGAATTCTGATGACTGTTAGGACTACACTCCTAGCAACGAATCACTCAATAAATTCAAAGTTGTTCTTAATTGGCCTTGTTGATTATGACATTTGTCCGCAGGTGTTCGCACCGTCCAATCACTGATACATATGTTTTGTATTTGAAATAAAGATCTTTGATTGGTTATCGCTCACTCGTAGATGGTGTTCGGAGCCTACAGGATTGGTTCAGTCGCTTTAAATTAAAGTCCTCCACTGAAAATCAGTCTTGTTACTGAGTGGGTTGACTCTAAATGTGAATTTATTTATTTATTTTTATTAACTCTTATCTCAGCATTCGCCTTGTGACTGAGGAAACCTCGGGAAAACCTTCAGTCAGGATTGCCGGTAGCCGGTATCGTACCGGCGACCTCCCAGTTAGAGCCTCGTGTGCTACGCATTGAGCAAACCGCCCAAAATTAATATTTTTTTATATTATATAATGAGAACGCTTTTAAATAATGAAACGGTGATTCTGGTCCTGTCATTGGTTTTGTATCACCTTTACAATGGGTTTAAAAACATTCACAGTTTGTTATCGTTACGATTGTTATTTTATTTATAATTTAACAATTAATAATAACCGACAAAATAAAAAAAACGATTGCAAAAAAATATTTTTTTTTTTTACTTTTAAAACCCATTGTGTAGCTGATACAAAATCAAAGGCAGGATCAGAATCACTTTTTCAATATTTGGAAGCGTTCTCATGATATAATAAAATACATTAATTGAGCGCGATTTTAATACCCAGTCCCGTTAGATTAAAGTTACCTTCGAATTCGTTGGCGTTGGTGACGTCTGTCTTGATGAATATGGCCCTGTTTGGCCCGAACTCTGTGGCCAGTTCTTGTAGTGTGGAGGCGCCCTTGGCCACGTCAACATCGCAGATAGCGACCTGGTGGGACACAGACGAACCATTGGCTGATGTTTCCATTGATTAATTATTGGTAGAGATATGCCTACGTCTTTTCAGCATTAATCTTCTCTACGTTTACCGTTAATTATTTTAAATTTTGCATTTTGTTCCATATTTATTAAGCGAACATGGCACTTCGTTCTGTTTTTTTTTTTTTTTTTATGTCTGTCGATAGCGGTCGAACGGAAAGTCCGATCAACTTGAAATTTGGACCATCCACAAGCCTCGATGTGGAATGAAGATTTATAGTTTTGAGGCAAAATCGTTCGAAAAGTTAGAAAGTTACACCATAGTTACTGCAAAACAAAATTCTGAAACAAAATGGCGGCAAAATGTGAGATAGCTTTTGATAATTTTATGGCGATCTGATAAATATTGGCAAAGTTACACAAAAGTTAGACGAAAATATATTTCTGAAACACAGTAACAGCAAAAGTGAGGTGGCTATCTTATAGTAAATTTTTGTCCGGTCACGAATAAAATAATGTAAATGCAATCTGATACGTATTAGAGGCAGATTTAACATTTCAAATGCTGTCAATAACTGTTAGTATCGGTGGCGGACCGCGGCGAAAACACTAGACAGAATGACAACGAAAATTCTTAGCAACGCACATCGCACTGCATTCAACAATATCCGGAAGTATAAAAGCTATGGAAATTAGAAAAAAATTTGTAATGCGCATTCTTGAATTGTTGTAAATTGTAGTTTTTATTAGCTTGGAGATCTTTTCGCCAGAACGTTCGTAGATTTGGACGCGCTCGCTTATCAACGCGTCAAACAGAGCGTTTTCCTAGTTATAATAAATATTTAATGATTACCACGATATGTTATCACTTACCTGAGCTCCATTGCGCAGTAGCTCCCTGACACAGGCTAGGCCGATGCCGCTCGCTCCTCCAGTTACGAGAGCCGTCTTCCCCTGTATCTCCATGCTAGCCTGATGTTCCGGGGAGTGGCCTATGTGTTAATGTCGAGGGGTGTTGATTCCAAGGTCATCTGCAATATATAGAACGATACACATTAGACAGGGGTGCGAACAAATACTGTCTGTATTAGGCTCTTTCTAGCGGCCTGGATACCAACTAGGCGAATGATCGACGCGAAGAAGTTCATTCGCTGCATCTAAAGTCGCAAAATGATGTTACAGACTGGCTGCGATGTAGCGGCGATCTAGCGGCTTGACTTGGAACTTTATTTGTGAATACTTATGTCGCCATGCGCTCAATGTTAAACGGGCCCAGTTTCCTATATTAAGAGACAGCGCCTATTATAGTTGGTCCACAGCAACTTTGGGGCTGGGGACGTCACAGATGAGTGAGGGTCGGCCAACCAAATGTGAGTATTGGTGAAAGCCGCCCGCTGATTGGCTCCGACACGCCCATCTGTGACGTCACAGATGAGTGAGGCTTGGCCAACCAAATGTGAGTATTGGTGAAAGCCGCCCGCTGATTGGCTCCGACACGCCCATCTGTGACGTCACAGATGAGTGAGGCTTGGCCAACCAAATGTGAGTATTGGTGAAAGCCACCCGCTGATTGGCTCCGACACGCCCATCTGTGACGTCACAGATGAGTGAGGCTTGGCCAACCAAATGTGAGTATTGGTGAAAGCCGCCCGCTGATTGGCTCCGACACGCCCATCTGTGACGTCACAGATGAGTGAGGCTTGGCCAACCAAATGTGAGTATTGGTGAAAGCCGCCCGCTGATTGGCTCCGACACGCCCATCTGTGACGTCACAGATGAGTGAGGCTTGGCCAACCAAATGTGAGTATTGGTGAAAGCCGCCCGCTGATTGGCTCCGACACGCCCATCTGTGACGTCCTCAGCACCATAGTTGCTGTGGAGCGACTTTAACAGTATTTGGTGCCAATACTTGCGTTGGGACAAGTATACGAATCTAGTTCCTACCATCTACTTGAAGCAGTGTTAGGAATAATGTACGCCCTTGGGTTGGATATTTGGATACTCCTAACACAGCGAACGAGACTAAAGGTCAGATGCACAGACGTTTTATGAGATTTGTTTGTAGTTGCTTTGGAGTTTTTTCTTATGGAAAATAGCGTGTAATAAAACAATTCCATAGCAAGAAAAAATCCTGTACTTAACTTGTCAGTTATCTGTGCATATGACCCTAAGGTTGGAATTCATAGTCGGCCCTTACACCTAGGGGCACCCATTGTTGCTATGGATTTGTTTTGTTTATGGAAAATAACATGCAAACAATTGTTACCTTGGTAACAATGGGCGCCCCTAGGTGTAGGGGCCGACTATGAATTCCAACCTAAGGGTTAAATGTATAGTCGTTCCTCACGTGCTCCTCAACTAAGGCCTTCCTCAGACTCACCCAATCACATAGCAACATTGCCATGTGGACTGCTGTGTAATTGATGGTTGGGCGAGTCTGAGGAAAGGCTGAGTTGAGGAGCTCGTGAGGAACGACTATGCATTTGACCCTGAGGCTTGTACACTCTACTAAGCGGAACACCGCCTTTACGAATTTGTGAAAGAATGCCAGGAATCTGTTAATTTCGTTGAAACATCGTGCATTAAAGGAGCGGTAGATAAGGGTCTGAGATCGGTATGAGACTAGGTGAAGCCTGTCCGCTCATAGTAGAAACGAAACGTTTAGAGCTAATGACCAATGTTTGTCTAATAGACCGTGAAATAGGGTTTAAAGGGCCAACAGGTAGCGCGCTGTTGTCATTTCATTGCAATTCGTTTCCTTTCAAAGGCTGACATTCTTTCGACTTCCGATTGGCAACCGTGTTTTTTAAGCGAGCGAAGCGAGCGTCTTTACGAGACTCTTATGGCACTTCGTTCTGTTTTTTTTTTTTTTTTTCGTACGAGACTCTTATGGCACTTCATTCTGTTTTTGTTTTGTTTTGTTTTTATGTCTGTCGATAGCGGTCGAACAAAAAGTCCCATCAACTTGAAATTTGGACCATCCACAAGCCTCGATGTGGATTGAAGGTGTATAGTTTTGAGGCAAAATCGTTCGAAAAGTTACAAAGTTACACTCAATAACTGTTAGTAACTGTGGCGGACCGCCGCGAAAACACTAGACAGAATGACAACGAAAATTCTTAGCAACGCAAATTGCACTGCATTCAACAATATCGGGAGGTATAATAGCTATGGAAATATGTTTGTAATGCGCATTCTTGAATTGTTGTTAATTTTTGTTTTTATTAGCTTTGAGATCTTTTCGCCAGAACGTTCGTAGATATGGACGCGCTCGCTTATCAACGCGTCAAACAGAGCGTTCTCCTAGTTCTAGTAAACCTTGGTATTCAATGCCCAAACGTGGACCATTAGCTCTAAACGTTTCGTTTCTACCATGAGCGGACAGACTTTACGTTGGGATTACTGTACTCCCTCGTCCCTCTATAGGTTGTATTCACATATATCCACACCCTGTACCCCTCCGACAAAACCTAAGCACAAATACCCCGTCCCGCGTCTACTAGTGTCTACCTTACTACTGCTCCCACCTTGACTCCTTTTCTGTACCATCTATGTTCATTATATTTTCATTTGTTACGAAGCTCGTATGTCTATCGACACTTTTCAATACTTGTAATTTATTTAGGTAATTTTGTTTCAATGTGCCGTTCAATTTGTATGTAATCGTAATTTCTGTATCAGACTAAAGAAAACAATGGCCTTAAATAAAAAATATTCACATAATGCGCATGGCGGCCATACCGGGTGCCACAATGACATGTGATGTCGTGATGTTACGTACAAGTTATAGATGGCGTTTGGTGCAAATGGTTTGCTATTATTACTTGAAAGCAACATAAATAAACTCTTTTGTCTCGATTACACTTTTATTAATTTACAATGGCATAGATTAATAATAATAATTTTTGTAATCTTTATCGGGGGATAAAGGTGTTAAAACTCTCTTATTTTGTAGTAAGCTTTATCAGCTTTCATTGACAGCTAAAATGTCGCCTCTATTAAGACCAAAGTGGCGTCACGTGAATACTCCTTACACGACACCGTAACTTATGTGTTTTATGTCGCCTGGCCTGGTAAATTTAGTGTTTAAGAGCAAAGGATACCTCTACGTAAAAAAACGCAGACAATCTTCATTTGTTAATTATATCTCAGGAACGCCACACGAAATCGAAAATCTGAATCAACAGCGAACTGTGCTTTGGTAAGCTCTACATACTGAATGCTCTAAAATGTGTCTTACATTATAATCAGTATTGTTTTTATTTCTAATTAACTTTATTGCTAATTATCGATTTAATAATCAAAATAACTACGCTTATGGTTATAATATTACATTCAGTCTGTGGGGCTCTGGGGGTTACTCCTGATTTTCAATTTCCAAGTCCATTCTTGAGATATAATTAAGAAATGAAAATGTTGTGCAGTTTTTGACGTAGAGGTATCCTTCGCTCTTAATAACCACATTTATAACTTTCGTAGGAATACCCGTTATAGGGTGCACACCAGCTTTACCTGATGTGCCCTCCTCAGGTGACTAACTAGGTATATTAGGGTGTTGGGAAGGAATGTCCGAAGGCTGTTAGTAGGACTCAATCCCTTTACGACTGAGGAAAACCTCCAGTCTGGACTGCCGGTGGCCGGAATCGAACCGGCGACCTCCCGAATGAGAGTCTCGCGTCTTACCGCTGAGCCACCTCTATTGGTTAATTACCACATGTTGTCGTTACGCAACCTGGACGACAGTTCCGCACGGAAGCTTGACCCGAATCACTCCGGGCCCGCTCGGTATTAGAGGGCCACAAAAACACGTCACACGTAATCGACCGTGTTTACAACATAATCGATAATCTACGAGGAACGTTGGACCAGATTTATTCGAGGTGTGTGTAAGTGTTTTTTAAAGGAGCCATCGAGACCACTTTTTCGTCGTTGTCAAATAAAATGTACAGAATAAATGTGCAACACAAGAAATATTGAACCAGATTAAGCTAGGTGTAAGCAAGATTTTTTTAGGGAGGGGGGCTGGGGGGGGGGGATGAATTGATACATTTTTTTACGATGTCAAATAAAATCTCCTGCCCAGGGACTGCTACCTTATCGTGGTGGGCAGGTTTGCGTGCTTTTTTGATCCCGAGAGCTATGCCGGCGGAAGCGTATGCTTCTGGTAGGGCCACCCTAGACGGACAGGTCGAGGAGGAGAAATCTGACGAAATGCAGTCCACATCGTCCCCACTCCCTTTGCCTCCCCCTTCCCCTTTCCACTCCGCCCTCCTACTTGCCCCTTTCCTCCAAACAGCCCCCTATTTCATCTTCATATATCACCCACTCGTTGTCTCGATTAGCCTCGTTGCAAAAATGAGACGTTAAACCCAAATATCAATCAATCAAGAAATATTGGACCAGATTAATTTAAGCTAGGTTTAAGTAAGATTTTTTTAGGGAGTGGCGGGAGGGGGGGTGGGGGGGAGAGAATTGATACATTTTTTTTTTACGATGTCAAATAAAATTCAAAAATTAATTTTGCTACACAAGAAAATATATTGGTCGAGTTGATGCACGCAGGGGCGATGGTTAAAAGGGGGCGGGGCGTCGAGACAATTGTATTTGTTGTCGTGTGAACGCCGTCATCATGGTTTAGTCACTTTTAGCATTGTTTAATATTACACACAATGTTTTTCACTATATCATGAGAACCCTTCGAAATACTGAAAAAGTGATTCTGGTCCTGTCTTTGGTTTTGTATCAGCTACACAATGGGTTTAAAAACATTCACAGTTTGTTATAGTTACGATTGTTATTTTATTTTTAATTTAATAATTAATAATTACCAAAATTAATAAGACGTATGAATATTATGACGCAGTTCTCGGTTACAATGGTTGGTTGCTATTGAAGTCATAGACAAATTACTATAATGTAAAAACCCCTAATAGCTAGCTTAGGCTCTTTGGGGGCTAGTCTCCATGCTGTAACATGTATTAGTTAAATGTCAATAAGAAACCTTTAACCTTCAAAAAAGGTCTGCATGTCCCGTGTTATTCTTTCGTCCCGTCTATGTCGTCATGACACTGCCAGTAGGTTATGGATGTGTTGACAGATTGTGTCCAGCACGCAGCACGCACGTAATACGCTAATTGGCTTCCGCGTCCACTAATTAACGTTGCAGCTAACGTGTACGTTGTACGTTCCACCGCCGGCCAAGCGACTTCTCAATCAACTCGTTGACTTTCACCCGTCGGAAATGACATTCAGTCGCATCGCCAAAACCAGTTATTTGGTACTTCTATGTCGACCCTGGCCATGTTACTGTGACTATGATTCCTCGTCGATCTTAACTATGTTCTAAATGCCAATAATTATTCTGCTCCCCTTATGTCGTCCTTGGCAATGCTTGCAATGGTAATGACTCTTTTGGCTCTGCTATATCGTTCTTGGCACTGTTTAACTGATCTCGATTCATCTGTTTTCTCTATGTTGACCTTGGCAATGATTTCAATGGACATGATTTGTTTTACGTATGGAATTCATTAAAACTAGGAAACGCTCTGTTTAACGTGTTGATAAGCGAGCGCGTCCATATCTACGAACGTTCTGGCGAAAAGATCTCATAGTTAATAAAAACAACAATTAACAACAATTCAAGAATGCGCATTACAAAATTTTTCTAATTTCCATAGCTATTATACTTCCCGATATTGTTGAATGCAGTGCAATGTGCGTTGCTAAGAATTTTCGTTGTCATTCTGTCTATTGTTTTCGCCGCGGTCCGCCACCGTTACTGACAGTTATTGACAGCATTTGCATTGGCGGCGCTACGGGGGTGCATGGGGGGGCAATTGCCCCCCCAAAAAATGGCCTGCCCCCCCGCTTGCCCCCCCACTTGTAGTGAACTGTTCTGAATTAATGTGTAAATCAATTGCATTTAATAATACATTGGTTCATAAATTGGTTAAAAGGTGTTCAAGAAATATTTGCATAAGAAGTTCCGCAGGCCGTGTATGTTCATTGTTTTAATCATAGGGTAAACTTGGTGTATGTGGATGTTTGCAAAGGAAACTATTCTGTTTCCCGATTTATAGCGCAATTGCAAAGACTCTACGTTTTCGTATCTCGGTCAACAGTACACCCTGTATTTGTTGCATTGCAAAAGGAGGGGGGCAGTCGAGTGGTTGAATTGAAGCACCTATCAGAAACACGTTGGGTTTGCCAGATAGCTGCGTGTGTGTGATGCAGTCAAATCAACGTTTTCTGTGCTGATTTTACTTCTCCATCGTATTTCAGTAGAATCAAGCACAATGAAAGGTAATGAAGCGCGGGGTATTTTGGAGCAAATTGACTTTGAATTTCTTTTGTGCTTGCACTTGTTCAGTGACGTTCTTCGAGACTTAAAATTAGTTTCCGACTACCTTCAAAAGTCAGACTGTGATATGGCACATGCTTGTGTTCTTGTCGATTTATTGGTGGACACATTCGAACAAATGAGATTGGAACCTGGGAAGTTCAATGCATTGATGACAAACGTAAAACTAATTGCCGAGGAAAACTCCATTGAACTCTCTAAGAATCGCAACTCTCGAATGCGCAAGCTTCCCAAAAGATTTGCCAGCTTCGCCACCGAACTGCAAACTAGTGAAAGTGAGATACTTCGTAGTGATGACGACTTCAGGATTAAAATATTTAATCCTGTTCTCGATCATATGATCACCGAGTTAAAAAAGGAGGTTCACTAGCAACAGTGGCGTGTTGAACGGGATAAGTGCAATGAATCCTACATGTGTCAATTTCCTAAAATTCAATAAGTTAAAACCATTAGCCGACCATTACCGCTGTGATATGGAGAGTATTGAGGCTGAAGTAAAATTATTCCCGCTTGTGTTAAAAAGAATAGAAAAAGAGACCAATGCCAAAGTTGATTCGACAATCAAATTGGCAACTGTGCTAAACAAATATAAAATGTCATTCAATGAACTTCACAAACTGGTGGTGATAGCAATTACCATTCCGCCTTCCAGCGCAGGGTGTGAGAGATCTTTTTCAAGTTTGCGCCAAATAAAATCGTATCTACGAAACAATATGGGCAACACTCGTCTCGCTAATTCGGCTGTGTTAGGTATTGAAAAATCACTCGCAAAATCTTTAGATTTAAATCAAGTAGTGGATCGATTTGCAGTTTCCCACAATAACAGACGAATACAGCTAGTGTAGGACTCCGTCATCAATCAATACATCAATCAGCTCGTCTGCGTATCATTTGGGATTTTTGATGAGTGAATAATCAATTATTTAATGTGGTTTCTAATTTATAATTTAATTTTTCTTTTTTTTTAATTTGTCCCCCTGTCACAATCCCAGTGTTTATGCGATCTTTGGAGAGGGGGGAGGGGGGGGGTGGCAACGGATAAGAAGATAAGGGGATTACATTTTTTCTTGCCCCCTCAACATATTGCGTTGCCCCTGCTCTGCCCCCCCATTGATCTTTTTCTGGCGCCGCCACTGAGCATTTGAAATGTTTTTTCTGCCTCTAATACGTATCAGATTGCGTTTACATTAGTATATTTGTGACCGGACAAAAATTTACTATAAGATAGCCACCTCACATTTTGCTGTAACTGTGTTTCAGAAATATATTTTCGTGTAACTTTTGTGTAACTTTGCCAATATTTATCAGATCGCCATAAAATGAACATATTCGTTACCGAAAAAAGCTTAAAAAAAATATGGTTATCTAACATTTTGCCGCCATTTTGTTTCAGACAAATTTGTGCAGTAACTATGGTGTAACTTTTTAACTTTTCGAACGATTTTGCCTCAAAACTATACACCTTCAATCCACATCGTGCTTGTGGATGGTCCAAATTTAAAGTTGATCGGACTTTCCGTTCGACCGCTATCGACAGACATAAAAAAAAAAAAAACAGTACAAAGTGCCTAAGAGTCTAGTGGAAACGCTCGCTTCGCTCGCTTAATTATCTTGGTGGCGCGAGTGATCTTCGTTGTCGAAGCGCCTTTTAACACTACCAATAATATGTCGACACGATTATGATGATGTTAATTGAGATTTATGCATCTTCCTTCTATACAACGATGCTATTGAGCCGGCGTAGTTGATGGCCGTGGTCGATCATACGTTGGTCTAGCTCAGCGGTTCTTAAATAGTTCGGATTAATAGTCTACCCACTCAGTAACAAGACTGATTTGCAGTGGGGGACTCCGAACACCATCGACGAGTGAGCGATAACCAATCAAAGATCGATATTTCAAATATGAAACATATGAATCAGTGATTGGACAGTGCGAACACCTGCGGACAGATGCCAGAATCAACAAGGCCGATTAAGAACAACTTTGAATTTATTGAGTGCTTCGTTGCTAGGACGGCTCCGAAATGACCGTTTACTTATTCCTAAGCCAAGAAGTGATGGAATTGAATCCATATTAGAAGTTATAAAAAACTTTGACCTGAAGTGGAACTTGAACCCAGGACCTTCTGCATTGGAAGCAGGGATGCTGACCACTGGACCAACAAGCCTGGGGTTCGCGAGCGGTCCGCGGACGGTTAAATAAAAATAAAATAAATTCATATTTAGAGTCTACCAACTCAGAAACAAGACTTTCAGTGGGGGACTTAAATTTAAAGTGACTAAATCAACCCTGTATAGGTTACAAAGAATTTCTTCCTTTTGCGTTTGTAGCTTTTTAATTTTGTTTAGAAACACGCTCTTGCTAGGTAAGCCATTTCGAGACAAATCATACAGTTTTTAAAGACAAATCTGAAGATTTCTTTCATCGAAGATTATAGGACCTGAAAAACTAGGAAAAGGTGGTGAAAACGGCTGGTGTACCGCCAACCAAAGAGCGTTAGAGGCGTCATACAAATATATTTTTTCGTTGTTTTAAATCGTTTTGCCCTTTTGTGGAACATGAGGGTCCGTGTTAAAAAAATAATTGTGTAGGGGTCCGCGGAGTGAAAAAAGTTAACCGTTGGTCTAGTAAACCGCGGTCTCTGCGTTCCAGGTTCGAATCCTGGCTTGGGCAAGGATGTCATGTGGCGTTTTTTCATCATCAAAATCACCCACTCATCGTCTCGATTAGCCTCGTTGCAAAAATATAGGACGTAAAACCCAAATTTAAAAATTTAAAACCCAAACGATCAATAATAATATTAATAATAATCTAGATAGCATCGTAGATGCTTTCTAGAAGATGAGTGGGTGATATATGAAGATGAAAAAGGTCCACATGACAGTAGGCCTACTTGTTCTTGGAGCTAGAAATTATCAAGATCTGCAGATACTCTCAAAAAAAGGATGCAACAATTATTTTTATTAAGAATAATCACAAAAATGAGAAATTAACTGTTATTTTGAAATTTAATGTTTTAAAAGTCGGTATTAGATTTGTAATGAAGTAAGGAATTGATTATTCCATAAACTACGCCTAATTATTCTTTGGTGTCACTACTTAGGATGCAGTGTTCTTCCTTTGTAGACTCTGTTTACACGGGTATGTTGTTATTTGTTACTTTGACATCACGCATGGTTAAGTTCAAAGGTAAATAAGGGATAACGTGAATTATGGGTCGGTATAATTATTCATATAGTTATTCATTTGTCTTACTTTTACTTCATCTAATCTTACTTCAAATGTTGCTTGGCAATCTCTCGTATTTATGTAATGAATTTTAAGAACAATTTATTTTCAAATTAACCAAAACAGATGTTCGTTTATGAAAGATTGTTTTCTATTTTATTGAAGCTCAAATATTATTTTGTTTATTGTGATGATATCATAACTTGATTCGCTCTTTGTATTCTGGCCATTTTTAATGTGATACCGTACTATAATGAATTTTACTTTTCATTATTGGTATTTTTATTTTTTAATGAGATAGTAATGTGCTTTACCTTCGATTACTAATTGTTGTTATTGTTTAATGTTATGTGTACACTGTAATGTATGTAGTTTAATTATTGAACAACGATAAGAATACATGATTGTAATCTTGCTATTCGAGACGATGAGCGGTGAAAGATGAAGATGAAGACCCATGCCTTGTTCGGGATTCGAACCCCCACTTAGGACCCGCGCCCCAACCGTAGAGTGCGAACGCTCAGTTGTGACTTGTTTCTACATAATGATATTGTTTATATAATCAGAGATGTAACAATACTATATTTAGGCTGAGCTACTATTTTTAAGATTATATTTTTTTATTATTTAGTTCATGAAATGATTAAATTTATCAAACCGTCCTTTGAACTACTTCAGGCTAGAACAAGCAAACTAGATAATTAATAAGGCTAGGTTCAAGTACTTCTAATCAGTGACACTGAATTGTAATCAATTATCATCCCAGTATTATCTTATTTGTTTCGAGTGTTTGTAGTGTCTGTCGAGTTTGAACGTTAAACTACGCTCGGTTAAAGGCTGATCTACACAGATTTTGAAGACATAATGCATAAGGTTTTAAGACGTTGTTTTAAAAACAACAATGAACAACAATGAAGACAACGTCTTAAAACTAAAACTTTGTGTGAACGCCAGTACGTGTTTCCTATGATCCAACTTTACGACTACGCGTTAAACCTTAAATCGTAATGTCTTAAAAATCTGTGTGGACCAGCCTTAACATAAAATAAAAAATGCAACATATTTGTAATTATAAGTCATCTCGTTTAGTTATAAAATTGTTTTTGAAAGGATTTTTAAAATATATTGCTGCATTTCGTTTAATATGCTACAACAACTCAAAACACATATTATAAAAATGTAGCAATAAAGAAACCAAAATTCAGTAAAATCGAAAAGCTAAATCAACTTAATGGCTGAAATGAATATTTGTGTATCGGAGATGTAACTATGTATAAAAACAATAAAAATCTAGCAGTACAGAGGGCATGAGTTCACAAAAAAATTAAAATTTCTTACAACTTAAACTCTAAACTTCTTAATCGAGCGAAGCGAGCGTCTCCATTAGACTTTTGTGGCACTCGTTCCGTTTGTTTGTTTTTTTGTTTTTATGTCTATCGATAGAGGTCGAACGGAAAATCCATCAAGTTGAAATTTGAACCATCCACAAGCCTTGATGTAGATTGAAGGTGTATAGTTTTGTGGCAAAATCGTTCAAATAGTTACAAAGTTACACCATAGTTACTAAAAAAAGTTTTTCTGAAACAAAGTGTAAAGCGGCTATATTATAGTAAATGTGTGTCCGGTCACGAATATACTAAATTTAAATGCGATCGGATACGTATTAGAGGCAGAAATTACATGTCTATTGCTGACAATAACTGTTAGTAATGGTGGCGGACCGTGTTGAAAACATGACGACGAAATGACAACGAAAATTCTTAGCAACGCACATTGCACGACATTCAGCAATGTCGAAGTATAATAGCTATGGAAATAAGATACATGTTTCCAATAATTGTTGTTAATTTGTTTTTATTAGCTTTGAGAACTTTCACAGGTATGGACGCGCTCGCTTATCAACGCGTCACACTGAGCGTTTTCCAGTTAAATAATTCGAAATTCACAGTATAAAGCCATCTGCGGTGGCTCATGCGGGGTTGGAGCACAGGTCCTACGTATGCGACCTTGGGACGTGGGTTCGAATCCCGCAAAGAGCATCGCGTATCCATCTCTCAGCCCTCATTGTCTCGCATAGCATTATTGAAACAATAGAGATGTAAAGCAACAATAATAATCATAGTCATTAATCCCAGCATTCTCATTGTGACTGAGTAAACCTTCTGTTAGGATTGCCGGTAACGGGTATCGAAATGGTGATCTCCCGAATTAGAGCCTCGTGTGCTTACACTATTAAAATACACATATAAAAAATAAAACCAACAAATAATAAAATTTGAAATATAAAATTTAAAAAGAAATTTAAAAAAATCAAAATAAAATAAAACATTAATCCAACACAATCTAAATAAATAATACAGTAAAACCGTATTTAGAGTCTAACCACATTAGTGGCGTATCCAAGATAGGGTAAGGGGAAACAACCCCCTCATCCCCCCCCCCCCTTTCGCAAATGAAAAATGGAAAGTGACCGTCTAGCTTTCAATAAAGACAGTGTTTTTGTATTAAATACCGAAGACATTAGTTGTTGTTAAAAATACTCACATCGAAACGCAAGGAACTTAGTAGTTTTGTTTCAGTTGGCCGCTGTGAAACCCACAGATTTGCACCAAAATTACCTCGACAAGAATTTTTCCGCTTATCTTTCGGTTCAGCTCTCTATAATGTGTCGAACCCCCCCCCCCCCCCTCTTTCCCAATTCCTGGATACGCCACTGACTCACTCAGTAATACATCAGTATATAACTGATTTTCGGTGAGGGACTTCAATTTAAAGCGCCTATAAACCAATGCTGTAGCCTCCAAACACCCCTGACGAGTGAGCGATAACCAATCAAAGATCAAAATTTGAAATACGTAATATGGGAGTCAGTGGTTGGACAGTGTGAACACCGGCGGACAAATGTCAGAATCAACAAGGTTGATTCAGAACAACTTGGGATTTATAAGTGCTATGTTGCTAAGCATTGCATTCGCTTTGCTCACTGAGTTTTATGAAAGGTGGGTTTTGCTTTAATAAATAAATACAAACATAAAAAATGAAAAATAGAAAAAATGAAATAATAATAATAATAATAATAATAATAATAATAATAATAATAATAATAATAATAATAATAATAATAATAATAATAATAATGTGGACAATGATATATTAAGTAGTATAGCCAAATGTGGGCATTTGAGAAGCAGAAGAAGAAGAAGAAGAAGAAGAAGAAGAAGAAGAAGAAGAAGAAGAAGAAGAAGAAGAAGAAGATATATTAAGTAGTTCTAAGTAGATTTTAATAAGGTAAACACATGGAAATACTTGACATTTGTGTCCGTACAACATGTTTATGCCGGTTTTGACCGAGTTTGTATGTATTGCAACAATAAGATAATAATAATAATAATAGTAATAATAATAATAATAATAATAATAATAATAATAATAATAATAATAATAATAATAATAATAATAATAATAATAATAATAATAATAATAATAATAATAATAATAATAATAATAATAATAATAATAATAATAATAATAATAATAATAATAATAATAACAATAATAATAATAATAATAATTCAGATGGGTATTTATTAGAGGAACACCGTTAGTGGATTAGTTGTGAAATCCAAAAATTAAAAACCAAACACGACTGCGAATCGAACCCAGGTCTCCCACTTGCCGGGTGGGCGCCTTGACCCCTAGACCGCCGGGACTGACAATATGATTTTTAGTTTCTAGATTAAACAATAATCATATTATAGTATAGGCTACTCACGCAGTGTATATAGTATATAGTATTCCTGACACAGTAGTAAGCATGCAGCACTCTCGCCTAAAGACAGTCACCAAATGCCCGGTGCACAAGTACTGGGCTGGATATATCTCAGGTGTTACATAAGCACGTTAATCACCCGGTCTTGTTTTAGTGGACGTTCATCGAGACCTGATATTTGGATCGAAACACGTAACATGCAGTCTTACACGTGACGTCACAATGTTGTGTTTATCAGCTGTAAGACGAGGTCGACGGTTCGACTCCGGCCCTGCCCAGGGACTGCTGCCTTATCGTAGTGGGCAGGTTTGCGTGCTTTGTTGATTAATAAATAAAATAAATAAATTCACATTTAGAGTCTACCCACTCAGTAACTAAACTGATTTGCAGTGGGGGACTTTAATTTAAAGCGACTAAACCAACCCTGTAGGCTTCGAACACTATCGACGAGTGAGCGATAACCAACCAAAGATCGATATTTCAAATACGAAACACATGAATCAGTGATTGGACAGTGCAAACACCTGCGGACAAATGTCATAATGAACAAGGCCGATTCAGAACAACTATGAATTTATTGAGTGCTTCGTTGCTAGGACGGCTCCAAAGTCACCGTTTATATATCCCGAGAGCTAAGCCGGCGGAAGCGTATGCTTCTGGTGGTAGGGCCACCCTAGCCGGACAGGTCGAGGAGGAGAAGTCAGACGAAGTGCAGTCCACACCCCAATCCCCTTTCCTCCCCTTTCCTCACGCGTCCTCCTACTTGCCCCTTTCCTCCAAAGAGCCCCCAATTTCATCTTCATTATCACCCACTCATCGTCATGATTAGCCAAGTTGCAAAAGTATAAGCCGAAATATCAATCAATCTTCGACTCCGGCCACCGGCAGTCCTGACTGAAAGCTTTCTCCGAGGTTTTCCTCAGTCGTAAAGACGAATGCTGGGATTCAGTTCTACTGTCAGCTCTCGGACATTCATTCCCAGCGATCCAAACACCCTAACATACCTAGTTAGTCACCTGAGGAGGGGCACATCAGGTAAATCTGGTAATAAATAACTGGTTACTCTTGTCCCGGGTTCAAATCCCACTTCAGGTAAAAGTTTTTTAACTTTTAATACGGATTCAATTCCATCACTTCTTGGCTTAGGAATAAGTAAACGGTGACTTTGTTGACTGGCATATGTCCGCAGTTGTTCGCCTGTCCAATCAGTCACTGATTCATGTGTTTGTTATTTGAAATAAAGATCTTTGATTGGTTATCGTTCACTCTTCGATGGTGTTCGGAGCCTACAGGGTTGGTTTAGTTGCTTTAAATTAAAGTCCCACACTGAAAATTTGTGTTGTTACTGAGTGGGTAGAATATTAATACAAATCTATAATTTTTTTATTTTAACAAACATAGATTAATAAGAAGTAAATACTGGATTTAAACAAAATTTCAAATATTTCGGTTGTCATTTTGGAAAGCAATGAATAATTAATATTTTAATTGGCTTCAAAAATAATAACTGTTATAATTGCAATATATATATATTGCTTTTTTTTATTAATTCTGTAAGTCAGTTCTTATGTAACTAAATGTTAGTTAGTAACTTGTTTTTTAATAATGTGTAGCGTTCTCAGGGTACGTTCCGAAACTAACTGAATATGCCATTTCCGTGCTGAGGCCATTCCGTAACCAGCTGTACATCATGGGCTGAGCGTTCCGTAACTTCCTGCGCCAGCGTATTCAGCATCATGAAAACGCCAGCCGGTTCGATCGAGGGCATCTGCCAGCACTCACAAATCATGGCGGCGTTCTCAAAATGAGATTATCGTCAAATTGTCAGGAATTATATAATGTCACCGTTATTTACACCATGCTTTTCGGGATTTTATGATCTTTCATCTCGTACTCGTTATTATTGGAAAACGATTAAAATATTGGCTTTTTTAAATTTAATTACAAATTTTTAACGCGCATTTCCTCCATCTTTTCGCTTGTAGGCGTTCCGCAACACTTGATAAAATGTGACGCTAGGACGAGATAGCTGATGCTAGAACCCCATCATTTACAGGAGGTTTCGGAATGTACCCTCAAGACAATACTACAACGCTATCATTGGACGTGATTTTAACAGTGAAACTATTTACCCCCCCCCCCCCCTGTTAAAGTATCATGCATTTTTAATTGAAAATACGCCTTTTATAAGTACTTTATAACTTATTTAACATAACTATTGCTTTTCTATAGTTAAATAATAATTTACTAGCAGGCCTATGAATTTTTAAAAGTTCTCGCCTGTACACAAAAACGTTCTCGCATTGAGTGTATTAGTGTAGGGTAGAGTCCCAGCGGCCAATGGCGACTGTATCGCCCGTGTACGCTAGTAGTACTGGCGGGAGCCGCTAGGTTCCGCCACACGTACCCACTGATTAGGCCGCGCTGATGTGGCGGCACCTAGCGGCTCCCCCCAGTACTACTAGCGTACACGGGCGATTTATGGGTAGACAGTCGCCAATGACAGCTGGGACTCTACCCATACTAATACACTCTATGGTTAACCTGCTGGAAACCGCTCTTGCTTCTAGCGGAAACCAAAAGACAATCTTTTATTGATAACATTATCAGTGCTTATCTTCTTTCCAATCAGTTAATCCTGTAGGCAAATGTATTTCATTTAAATGCATGCGCACACGCACATACATATTTGAGGATGAACACCTACTCATTTTTTGTTTGTTATTCAGATCCAGTTCATAACCGGGGCATAACTAACAGCCTTACATTACCAGAGAGTAAAAACTCACGCCTGGAATATTATACAAATAAAATACGTATTTTAAATGTGAAAAAAGTAAAGCGGAAATGGTTCATAGCAATTAAAAACTTGCCCATAGTAAACATACTACTTCCGGTGTAGAAGGTTCACGTCCTAACACTGAAGATACGTACAAGTGACATGAATACCGATAGAGTAAAACCATAGGGTGTATTCACATAATGCGCATGGCGGCCATACCGGGTGCCACAATGTCATGTGATTGGTAGTTCATTGTTACAATAGGGTGTATTCACATAATGCGCATGGCGGCCATACCGGGTGCCACAATGTCATGTGATAGGTAGTTCATTGTTACAATAGGGTGTATTCACATAATGCGCATGGCGGCCATATCGGGTGCCACAATGTCATGTGATTGGTAGTTGATTGTTACAATAGGGTGTATTCACATAATGCGCATGGCGGCCATACCGGGTGCCACAATGTCATGTGATTGGTAGTTCATTGTAACAATAGGTGTATTCACATAATGCGCATGGCGGCCATACCGGGTGCCACAATGTCATGTGATTGGTAGTACATTGTTACAATAGGGTGTATTCACATAATGCGCATGGCGGCCATATCGGGTGCCACAATGTCATGTGATTGGTAGTTCATTGTTACAATAGGGTGTATTCACATAATGCGCATGGCGGCCATACCGGGTGCCACAATGTCATGTGATTGGTAGTTGATTGTTACAATAGGGTGTATTCACATAATGCGCATGGCGGCCATACCGGGTGCCACAATGTCATGTGATTGGTAGTTCATTGTTACAATAGGGTGTATTCACATACCGGGTGCCACAATGTCATGTGATTGGTAGTTGATTGTTACAATAGCGTGTATTCACATAATGCGCATGGCGGCCATACCGGGTGCCACAATGTCATGGGATTGGTAGTTCATTGTTACAATAGGGTGTATTCACATAATGCGCATGGCGGCCATACCGGGTGCCACAATGTCATGTGATTGGTAGTTCTCAACTGGCGTTAGGTTGAAGTTCAACTGTTCTCCAATTTAGGTCCTGTCCAGGGACTGCTACCTTATCGTGGTGGGTAGGTTTGCGTGCTTTGTTGATCCCGAGAGCTATGCCGGCGGAAGCGTATGCTTCTGGTAGGGCCATCCTAGCCGGACAGGTCGAAGAGAAGTCAGTCGAAATGCAGTCCAAAACCTCCCCCCTCCCTTTTCCTCCCCCTTCTCCGTTCCTCCCCGCCCTCCTACTTGCCCCTTTCCACCAAACAGCCCGCTGTCTCATCTTCATTTCATCTATCGCGGACTCATTGTCTCGATTAGCCACGTTGCAAAAATATGAGACGTAAGCCGAACAAAACCGTTTAAAAAACATACACAGTTTACACTGGAAAATGTAAATAAATTTAATTTAATTTATTTACAAATTATTAAAAGCAAGAATTTTAAAATTGTAATCGTACAATGTGCAATGTACACCCTGTAAATGTAATAAATCAGCTTGTCAAATTGTGTTGGTAAAATGTGATCCCGTTAAAACATCAACTAGGGTAATAGTTACTTCCTGTTCCCTCAGCTCCATATCCGGTAGGATATCGTCATATGGTCAGTACACATGCTACAGTGAACCTTGGGGCTTTGCCGGCCGATAATAACAACCAGATAAAACATTTGGGTGTACAATAATACATTCATGTCAAGTTATATTAGTTTATTACTATTTAATTTCGATTTGTGAGAGATGTTGATACATCTGGCTTTGAGTCCAAGAGATGTGGGAAAGAAATAGGTAAATAAATAAACAAGTAACTAATTAAGTAATTAAATAAGTAAATATAGGAATAAATTCGTATTTATTGTCCTCGAAACCTCGTAACAACACTGTCAGGATTGCCGGTGATTGGTATCGAATCGCCGACCTCCCGAATAAAAATCTCGCGTTCTACTGCTGAGTCACCTCTATATGAATGAACGTGCTTGAATACAAAGGTGTGAAACAGGTTTCGGGGTTTAGCTCCCAGCTTTTGTGGGTATTATAGTCACTAGTTTACTTATGTCTTGTCACTTGCATGTAATTAAAATAACTATGTAACAATACTGAATGTAAGAATAAAAAAAAGGTGTGTCACAAGGTTAGGTGATGTCTCCCACACTGTTCGATCCTTCCCGTCTCAGCAGCCCATATCTCAAAGAATTGGCAAACCTCATCTATAATTATTATTAATGGTGGTGTTTAACGACGTACTCGAAAGCTCAGGTCATATGACGTCTTCCGAATCAGGTCCATCTATATCGCGGGAGTCGTCATAAGGGGAGTCCAGCAAGGGAGGGCAGGGCCATGTGGGAGGAGAAATCTTCATTGGGACAGTGGGGGGGGGGGGGGGGGGGGAAAGGGACAGGGTATGTTTTCGTCGCCTCTTACGACTAGCAGAGCCTGCCCAGGGACTGCTACCTTATCGTGGTGGGCAGGTTTGCGTGCTTTGTTGATCCCGAGAGCTATGCCGGCGGAAGCGTATGCTTCTGGTAGGGCCACCCAAGCCGGACTGGTCGAGGAGGAGAAGTCAGACGAAGTGCAGTCCACACCCCAATCCCTTTTCCTCCCCTTTCCCCTTTCCTCACGCTCCCTCCTACTTGCCCCTTTCCTCCAAACAGCCCCCTATTTCATCTTCATATATCACCCACTCATTGTCTCGATTAGCCTTGTTGCAAAAATATGAGTCGTTAAACCCAAATATCAATCAATCAACGACTAGCAGAGTCACTCTCTAGGCCTATTCCCCGGGCCCAGACTGGTCTTATCTATAAATAAACTACTATTTATTATAAATATTTGACATGTCCTACTTGACAGCTAGATCATAATATGACGTCGGCTTAATTAGATAAGGCCTATCACACATTAGGTAGGTAGTCATTAGGGGAGTTTGTCAGTGTTTTGATCGTAAATAGGGCTGACATGAATGACAGCGAGAAGGGACGAATAAGGGTAAAGCGAGGAACAGCGCGATGATGAGATAGTGACAGTCAAAGAGATGCACGAGAGCCCTCTGTGCGGTCACCAGTCACCTCGCCCGGCTCAGTCACGACCACGGATAGAGGTGACTAAGAGGAGAGCGCGATGATGAGATAGTGACAGTCAAAGAGATGCACGAGAGCCCTCTGTGCGGTCACCAGTCACCTCGCCCGGCTCAGTCACGACCACGGATAGAGGTGACTAAGAGGAGAGCGCGATGATGAGATAGTGACAGTCAAAGAGATGCACGAGAGCCCTCTGTGCGGTCACCAGTCACCTCACCCGGCTCAGTCACGACCACGGATAGAGGTGATTAAGAGGAGAGCGCGATGATGAGATAGTGACAGTCAAAGAGATGCACGAGAGCCCTCTGTGCGGTCACCAGTCACCTCACCCGGCTCAGTCACGACCACGGATAGAGGTGACTAAGAGGAGAGCGCGATGATGAGATAGTGACAGTCAAAGAGATGCACGAGAGCCCTCTGTGCGGTCACCAGTCACCTCGCCCGGCTCAGTCACGACCACGGATAGAGGTGACTAAGAGGAGAGCGCGATGATGAGATAGTGACAGTCAAAGAGATGCACGAGAGCCCTCTGTGCGGTCACCAGTCACCTCGCCCGGCTCAGTCACGACCACGGATAGAGGTGACTAAGAGGAGAGCGCGATGATGAGATAGTGACAGTCAAAGAGATGCACGAGAGCCCTCTGTGCGGTCACCAGTCACCTCGCCCGGCTCAGTCACGACCACGGATAGAGGTGACTAAGAGGAGAGCGCGATGATGAGATAGTTACAGTCAAAGAGATGCACGAGAGCCCTCTGTGCGGTCACCAGTCACCTCACCCGGCTCAGTCACGACCACGGATAGAGGTGACTAAGAGGAGAGCGCGATGATGAGATAGTGACAGTCAAAGAGATGCACGAGAGCCCTCTGTGCGGTCACCAGTCACCTCGCCCGGCTCAGTCACGACCACGGATAGAGGTGACTAAGAGGAGAGCGCGATGATGAGATAGTGACAGTCAAAGAGATGCACGAGAGCCCTCTGTGCGGTCACCAGTCACCTCGCCCGGCTCAGTCACGACCACGGATAGAGGTGACTAAGAGGAGAGCGCGATGATGAGATAGTGACAGTCAAAGAGATGCACGAGAGCCCTCTGTGCGGTCACCAGTCACCTCGCCCGGCTCAGTCACGACCACGGATAGAGGTGACTAAGAGGAGAGCGCGATGATGAGATAGTGACAGTCAAAGAGATGCACGAGAGCCCTCTGTGCGGTCACCAGTCACCTCGCCCGGCTCAGTCACGACCACGGATAGAGGTGACTTAAAGGAGAGCGCGATGATGAGATTGTGACAGTTAAAGAGATGCATGAGAGCCCTCTGTGCGGTCACCAGTCACCTCGCCCGGCTCAGTCACGACCACGGATAGAGGTGACTAAGAGGAGAGCGCGATGATGAGATAGTGACAGTCAAAGAGATGCACGAGAGCCCTCTGTGCGGTCACCAGTCACCTCGCCCGGCTCAGTCACGACCACGGATAGAGGTGACTAAGAGGAGAGCGCGATGATGAGATAGTGACAGTCAAAGAGATGCACGAGAGCCCTCTGTGCGGTCACCAGTCACCTCGCCCGGCTCAGTCACGACCACGGATAGAGGTGACTTAAAGGAGAGCGCGATGATGAGATTGTGACAGTTAAAGAGATGCATGAGAGCCCTCTGTGCGGTCACCAGTCACCTCGCCCGGCTCAGTCACGACCACGGATAGAGGTGACTAAGAGGAGAGCGCGATGATGAGATAGTGACAGTCAAAGAGATGCACGAGAGCCCTCTGTGCGGTCACCAGTCACCTCGCCCGGCTCAGTCACGACCACGGATAGAGGTGACTAAGAGGAGAGCGCGATGATGAGATAGTGACAGTCAAAGAGATGCACGAGAGCCCTCTGTGCGGTCACCAGTCACCTCGCCCGGCTCAGTCACGACCACGGATAGAGGTGACTAAGAGGAGAGCGCGATGATGAGATTGTGACAGTCAAAGAGATGCACGAGAGCCCTCTGTGCGGTCACCAGTCACCTCGCCCGGCTCAGTCACGACCACGGATAGAGGTGACTAAGAGGAGAGCGCGATGATGAGATTGTGACAGTTAAAGAGATGCATGAGAGCCCTCTGTGCGGTCACCAGTCACCTCGTCCGGCTCAGTCACGACCACGGATAGAGGTGACTAAGAGGAGAGCGCGATGATGAGATAGTGACAGTCAAAGAGATGCATGAGAGCCCTCTGTGCGGTCACCAGTCACCTCGCCCGGCTCAGTCACGACCACGGATAGAGGTGACTAAGAGGAGAGCGCGATGATGAGATTGTGACAGTTAAAGAGATGCATGAGAGCCCTCTGTGCGGTCACCAGTCACCTCGTCCGGCTCAGTCACGACCACGGATAGAGGTGACTAAGAGGAGAGCGCGATGATGAGATAGTGACAGTCAAAGAGATGCACGAGAGCCCTCTGTGCGGTCACCAGTCACCTCGCCCGGCTCAGTCACGACCACGGATAGACAAGACTAAGCCGTAACATGTGTCCTGCCCAGGGACTGCTACCTTATCGTGGTGGGCAGGTTTGCGTGCTTTGTTGATCCCGAGAGCTATGCCGGCGGAAGCGTATGCTTCTGGTAGGGCCACCCAAGCCGGACAGGTCGAGGAGAAGAAGTCAGACGAAAGACAGTCCAAGTCCTCCCCCCCCCCCCCCTACTGTACCACTGAAGATTTCTACTCCCACTTGGCCCTGCCCTCCCTTGCTGGACTTCCCTTATGACGACCCACGCGATGTGTAATGTCTCTGATTCGGACATGCTATTTATTTCATTTTCATATTTTACCCACTCATAGCAAAGTTGCACAATAACGGGACGTAAAACCGAAATATCAATCAATCAATCAATCAATCAATCAATCAGTCGTAACATGCGATGGTGTAGTTCGGGAGGTCGCCGTTTCGATTCCGGCCACCGCCAGTCAATTAACTGAAGCTCTTTTCCTCGAATACGGACCCTAGTTAGTCACCAGGGCCCTCTTCAAATATGTCTCGTCTACAATTGCCCCGCCTTAAGGGGTGAATGGGTATTAAAACCGCCCAAAATCATTGTTTTTCATTATATCATGAGAACGCTTCCAAATATTGAAAAAGTAATTCAGATCCTGTCTTTGGTTTTGTATCAGCTAAACAAAAACACTTGAAATTTAAAAACATTCACAGTTTATCATTACGATTGTAATTTTATTTGTAATTTAATAATTACCAAAAAATGAAATAACGATCGCAAAAATTTTGTTTTTACTTTTTTAACCCATTGTGTAGCTTATACAAAACCAAAGGCAGGACCAGAATCATTTTTTCTATATTTGGAAGGGTTCTCATGGTATAATAAAACATTGATTTTGGGCGGTTTTAATACCCATTCCCGTTACTTCGCCTGGCCTCCCCTATGCTGTTAACCTGTGCTTGGTGACGTTGCACCGTGCGGTACCTTCCCTTAACCCGGCCTACCCCGGGGTAGCTGGGGCCCATGAGTCGGGGTCCTGAAGAGGGGCACTTCAGGCTGGTGCGCACCCTATAACAGGTATTTCCAAAAACATTATTTGTTATTCCTGTAGTATGACCCCGACAGAAGGCCCAGTAGGTGGCTCGTTTGTCCAGTGGTTAGTATCCCTGCTTCCAACGCAGAAGGTCCCGGGTTCAAATCCCCCTTCAGGCAGAAGTTTTTTAATTTCTAATAAGGATTAAGTTCCATAACTTCTTGTCTTAGAATAAGTAAACGGTGACTTTAGAGCCGTCCTAGCAACGAGGCACTCAATAAATTCAAAATTGTTCTGAATCGGTCTCGTTGATTCTGACATTGTCCGCAGGTGTTCGCACTATCCAATCACTGAGTCATGTTTCGTATTTGAAATATCGATCTTTGATTGGTTATCGCTCACTCGTCGATGGTGTTCGGATCCTACAAGGTAGGTTTAGTCGCTTTAAATTTAAGTCCCCCACTGAAAATCAGTTTCGTTACTGCGTGGGTAGACTCTAAGGGTGCGTTTATTTATTTTTTTCATTCTTATTTACAGTACACACCAAGGCTACAACTGCGTGGAACGAGTTCCTGCCGTCAACCTGATGTTATTAATGGCTGCCCAACACGGCAGCGTAATCCGGCCGAGGTACTTCACGTAGAATAATGGTTCAAAACGGATAATTGTATATGAGCAAATAAAACGACCACAAATACGTTATCCGTCAATTAATTGTCCATGAAGCTCGACTGATATACGTGGCCGAAGGTCCGAGTCTACATTTCTGTTCTTCTCTCTGACGTCGACACGACTGGTGAAACTCATCGCTGTGGTTCCGTCATGGGGAGGGAGATCTATTGGTTGGGAGTGTTCAGTCTTCTTGCAATAATTGTACAGGTATTTATGCGGTTTGTCATGGGTTTATCGGTCTGCCGGCAATTTCCACGCTATCAAGTGTGCAAGTCTACTCGTAACGAGGAGCTCGTGCGAGCCAACTATAGCAGGTTTTCTATCGTGTAACGCGGCGGTTAGAAGCCCATTGCAGCGGCAACCTGCAATTGGCATCCACGACACTAACGCTGTATCTGAGTCTAGTAAAAGATATACTATAATAGTCGTACTTCAACTTCGGTAATGCTTCCTTCACGGGTGGGTGAGTGGCAGCCGACCAACCAGCGGCCGTGGCTAATTCAAATACTGCTTGGGTTGGCCGAGACCTTAAACACGGCTTTGATTGATGACGAAATCATTGCCGAAGTTGTTGTACGACGACTTGACTACTATTCTAATGTCTTTGGCCACGACACTAGCGCTGTGTTCGAGGGTAGAGAAAAGATATAGGCACTTCTATTCCAATGTGTTACCCGTCTCGGCCCGGGGTAGAATAGGTCCAGAGTGACTCTGCTAGTCGTAAGAGGCGACAAAAGGAGACCCTGTTCCTTTCCCTCCCACTGTCCCACTGAATATTACTCCTCCCACTTGGCCCTGCCCTCCCTTGCTGGACTCCCGTATGACGACCCACGCGACGTACAATGGATTTGATTCTTATGTGGCTTTATTCTTCATCATCTACTTTCTCATCTTCATTATCACCCGCTCATCGTCTCGATTAGCCATTGTTGCAAAAATATGAGACCCCATTAATTAATCAATGAATCTATTCCTAATGTCTATGCTCGTCACAGATGGCGCGCTCACAGGACGTGTTCTGTCCGCGCCTATCAACAGCGGAGGTCGATGTCACGTGTGATAAGGCGGGTGTGGCGGTGCCCTGTGATAAGGCGCCCGTGGATGCTAAGGCGCGCATGATGTGGAAGCCGGCGGTCATCAGCCCCAACAAGAACATCAACCGTCTGGTCTGTAAGGCGCCCGGGGTCTGGGAGAAGCGGCCGCCCAGTAAGGGGACCAGCGGGGCCGGCGCTCCCAAGCCGGTCAACGGTAAGCTCTCTTGTCCCAGGTCCATCTTAGCAGGGAAGGATACCTTCAAATAAAGTTATTTGATATACTTCGCGCCAATTTAGTAGAGCGCTCTCTCGAGCTCTATTGTACAAGCATTATACGCATCTTTAAACTCCACTTTAAGGTGGACAAAAGGCCGCAATTGCAACCGCAGGTAGAATGTTGCACTACGCGTCTGCACAGAGAAAAATATCGACCTCACAGGTATGGCCATTGGCCATATGTTTTCATCACAGGTAGTAACATTACCAGCACGTTCTTCGAAGCACTGAAGCGCACTGGAGGGTGTCATTGGTAATGAGAGGTTTTATTATTCATTGACAGGTACAAGTTGTCGCATAACAGTTCAACCAAATACAAAGAAATAGCCCGCGCTCTTCTAACTTGGAGCGAACTATACCTCTACGTGAGAAACCGCAGAAATGTTTCATTTTTAAATTATATCAACAGCGCACTGTGGTTTGGTAGGCCCTACATTCTGAATACTTTAACGGTGTGTTAGCCAAGTTGCAAAAATATAAGACGTAAAGCCCAATTATCTATCTATCTAACATTATAATCAGTAAGGTTTTTATTTGGTTTTGATTTATTTTTAATTTAAGTACCAATAAACGATTTAGTAATCAAAATAACTACGCTAAAGAATATAACTTTCATACAGTCTGCAGGGGTTACTAAAACACAGTGCGCGGTTGACTCAGGTTTTCACTTTCAAGTAGCTTTCTTGAGACATAATTATAAAACGAAAATATTCTGCCATTTTTGAGGTAGAGGTACCCTTCGCTTTTAACATTTCATTTTCTACAAGCTGTATAAGCAAGGCGTCGGCTGCAAGGTAGCTGAGGCTGCCTGCCAGGGTCTAAGCTTGTATAGTCATTGAGTGCGGCTTGTCTGTTGCAGCCCCGCCTGGCTATGTTAACCTGAAGGGGGGGTACTACAAGCTTGTCAAACCAGGCACCGGCTGCAAGATAGCTGAGGCTGCCTGCCAGGGTCTAAGCTTGTAGTCATTGAGTGAGGCTTGTCTGTTTCAGCCCCTCCTGGCTATGTTAACCTAAAGGGAGGGTACTACAAGCTTGTGAAGCCAGGCACCGGCTGCAAGATAGCTGAGGCTGCCTGCCAGGGTCTAAGCTTGTAGTCATTGAGTGAGGCTTGTCTGTTTCAGCCCCGCCTGGCTATGTGAACCTGAAGGGAGGGTACTACAAGCTTGTAAAGCCAGGCACCGGCTGCAAGATAGCTGAGGCTGCCTGCCAGGGTCTAAGCTTGTAGTCATTGAGTGAGGCTTGTCTGTTTCAGCCCCGCCTGGCTATGTGAACCTGAAGGGAGGGTACTACAAGCTTGTGAAGCCAGGCACCGGCTGCAAGATAGCTGAGGCTGCCTGCCAGGGTCTAAGCTTGTAGTCATTGAGTGAGGCTTGTCTGTTTCAGCCCCGCCTGGCTATGTGAACCTGAAGGGAGGGTACTACAAGCTTGTGAAGCCAGGCACCGGCTGCAAGATAGCTGAGGCTGCCTGCCAGGGTCTAAGCTTGTAGTCATTGAGTGAGGCTTGTCTGTTTCAGCCCCGCCTGGCTATGTGAACCTGAAGGGAGGGTACTACAAGCTTGTAAAGCCAGGCACCGGCTGCAAGATAGCTGAGGCTGCCTGCCAGGGAGAAGGATCTAAGCTTCTGGTCATCGAGACCTCGTCCGAGCTGAAGACTATTAAGGAATATGTGAAGGCAGAGAATGCGGATGGTACAGTGAAGGGAATCTATATCGGAGTCACAACTACTGATTTCAAAACGTACACCACAGTGCTTGGTAAGTATCTACCAGTAACTACTAAGTAATATATTTTTTTTTAGAAATCTTTTATTTGAACAGTTATGATTAATGAATGATAACAAAATTCCTAAGTGGGAAAATATAAACATAGCAACGTTTTGAAAATTTAATTGTGATTGTATTGTACGTAATGCGTTTTTTTTTTCTTTATCGAAGTTTTTTATATGAGAATACACACATACAAATATACTATGAAAACATAATTCCTGTGTTAAAATATAAAAACAATTTCAACTTTTAATTTAATAACTTAATATACTTAGTTTATTAACTTCATTTTTTTAACTTTTTTTTTATTTTAACATTTTTTTTTTAAGCTCTCACAATAGACAGAAATTTGAACTGGAACAATTTATTTCCAGTTATCCAATTATTCATATTATTTCCAATTATTCCAATTCATTTCAGGCTGTATCAAAAGTAAATAAGTTCAACCAAATATTGAAACATTTTCAAAATGTGATATATTAAAAAATGCTGCATTTATTTGACATACCTGGCCAGTGACTGCTACTTTATCGTAGTGGGAAAGTTTGCGGGGTTTGGTGATCCCGAGAGCTATGCCGGCGGAAGCGTATGCTTCTGGTAGGGCCACCCTAGCCGGACAGGTCGAGGAGGAGAAGCCAGAAGAAGTGCAGTCCACATCCTCCCCACTCTCTTTTCCATTACCCTTTCCTCCCCTCCCTCCTACTACTTGCCTCTTCCTCCAAGCTGCCCCCTATTTCATCTTCACATTTCACCCCCTCATTGTCTCTCGATTAGCCACGTTGCAAAAATATGAGACGTTAAGCCCAAATATCAATCTATCAATCAATTATATAAATAATTGGATATATTTGTGACCCGTGTGGGCCCAGAGTGACTCTTCTAGTCGTTGGAGGTGACGAAAGGAGACCCTTTCCCTTCCCCCCTCTGTCCCACATAAGATTTCTCTTCCCACTTGGCCCTGCCCTCCCTTGCTGGACTCCCCTTATTACGACCCCCCCCCCCCCCCGAAAGCGACGTGCAATCAATGGATTTGATTCAGACATGTGGTGTTTTTCATCTTCATCTTTATATTTCATCCACTCATCGTCTCGATTAGCCACAGTTGCACAAATATGGGACGTGAACCCCAAATGTCGTCATCATTGTGTTGTGCAGGTACGAAGTTCCCCCCCGGGTGGTGGCTGCCGTGGGGCAAGGACGAACCGTCCAGGAAACCAGAGGAGGTGTGCTTCTTTATCACCGTGGACGATTACAAGGCTCATGACGTCGGTACAACCGGCCACGCCAGTAGCTACATCTGCGAGTTCCCGTCTACTTGAGACACTGCGGGGACACTGCTGGGACACTGGGGGGACATAAGGGACACTACTAGGACGATTACAAGGCTCATGACGTTGGTTCAACTGGCCACGCCAGTAGCTACATCTGCGAGTTCCCGTCTACTTGAGACACTGGGGGGACACTGCTGGGACACTGCGGGGACACTGTGGGGACACTGCGGGGACACTGCTGGGACACTGGGGGTACATAAGGGACACTACTAGGACGATTACAAGGCTCATGACGTTGGTTCAACTGGCCACGCCAGTAGCTACATCTGCGAGTTCCCGTCTACTTGAGACACTGCGGGGACACTGCTGGGACACTGGGGGGACATAAGGGACACTACTAGGACGATTACAAGGCTCATGACGTTGGTTCAACTGGCCACGCCAGTAGCTACATCTGCGAGTTCCCGTCTACTTGAGACACTGGGGGGACACTGCTGGGACACTGCGGGGACACTGTGGGGACACTGCGGGGACACTGCTGGGACACTGGGGGTACATAAGGGACACTACTAGGACGATTACAAGGCTCATGACGTTGGTTCAACTGGCCACGCCAGTAGCTACATCTGCGAGTTCCCGTCTACTTGAGACACTGGGGGGACACTGCGGGGACACTGGGGGGACATAAGGGACACTACTAGGACGATTACAAGGCTCATGACGTTGGTTCAACTGGCCACGCCAGTAGCTACATCTGCGAGTTCCCGTCTACTTAAGACACTGCGGGGACACTGCTGGGACACTGGGGGGACATAAGGGACACTACTAGGACGATTACAAGGCTCATGACGTTGGTTCAACTGGCCACGCCAGTAGCTACATCTGCGAGTTCCCGTCTACTTGAGACACTGCTGGGACACTGCGGGGACACTGGGGGGACATAAGGGACACTACTAGGACGATTACAAGGCTCATGACGTTGGTTCAACTGGCCACGCCAGTAGCTACATCTGCGAGTTCCCGTCTACTTGAGACACTGGGGGGACACTGCGGGGACACTGGGGGGACACTAGGGGGACACAATAGGGACACTTTAGAGACACTGCTGGGACACTGCTGGGACACTATGGGCACAATGGGGGGACACTGGGGGGACACTGGGGGGACACTGGGGGGACACAATAGGGACACTATAGAGACACTGCTGGGACACTATGGGGACACAATAGGGACACTGTGGGGACACTATGGGGACACTGGGGGGACATACCATTTGTTCGTACATCTGCTTAGGGACCACTTTCTAAATAAAAAAAAATGGGAAAAATAAAGGTTGCTCAACATATATCATTGCAATATAGCAGTATCGAAATCAAGATCTCGATATCACTCGAGACGTTTCGACATCGATATCAACTTAATGTAACGTAAAGAGTCTGGTATTATAGCCGCAACCATGTACGTGGACAAAACCGAAGTATAGTAATAGTAATAGTAAAATGAATCATTCATTCATTTTGAAATAATAGTCGCAGGCACTACCAAAGATTTGTAATCTTTGGCACTACAATGTTTTAAAATTTTAAGTTGATCTTTTAGCTATTACAAAAACAAATTACCAGTATAAGCCAGTTTTTCAATATCTATAAACATTATCAAGATACAAAAATAACGTTATTTTATCGAGCTAGGTCCCCTTTACCCCTAACAGTAATAATTTTTATTAGTATTTTGTGAACAGGTAAAAAAAAAAAAATAAAAAATAAAAAATAAAATAAAAAAAATAAAAATAAAAATAAAAAAACAACAGTAAACTTAAGTAAACTGTCTTGGTTTTCCCATTAGTTGGTGCGTGGTTTGTGTATAATACTGTCAATATATTCAATAATATACGTATTCAACCATTCAACCCTTGGTTTGTTTATTTTCTCGAAGATTCCTGAGCCCTTTTCCTCGGTCAATATTAAAAATGTGTTGTTTCAATTTTATAACTATGTAATTTAGTGGTTTCTTGGCATTTGAATGTTTTGACACTTTCATCTAATACGTGTTATTGTAAGAGATTAAATAAAATTGGAATAAATAAGTTAACAAATCTCTATTCATTGTCTACCCACTCGGTTAATATATTTTCCATAATTTATACAAAAGGCATCATTAATTTACCTCTATTTACATTAATAAATTAAATGCAATTTATTTCTGGTATGTTGTACCGAAAGAATTTCTGATCCTCCGGTACAAAACCCGTTTGTACCGACGGTTGTATAATGCTGTACACCAACTATCATAGATACATTGTTTTTATACTTCTAAAGCTCGGCTTACACACTTCACACTTATTTATGATTTAAGGTTTAAGGTTTTATTTTCCTAACTGTTTTACTTAGGGCCGGTTTCACCAAAGTATTTAAATCGGAGATTGGCTTGATCGGCGCCGTCACCAACTTTACATAAACAAACAATTTTGCATGTATTGAAAACATTGCATGTGGCTGTATTCCAGAATTGAGTAATTAATTAGTATCAGCTATGAGTAGCTATAAAATATCATGATGTTATTACTGGTATTTAAACTAATTCTCATGACAAACAAGAAAATGTATTCAGTACGTCACCAACAAAAGTTCTTTCAGATTGGCAATAAATGTCTGACCTTTGCTTAGACCAGTGTCTGACACGTGTTTAGTCATTTGTTTTGCATTATTGGATCCTTACGTAAAATGCATACAGAAGGCTATGACCGAAGTTTATTATCTCAAAAGAAATCCATACTCAAATCAGTACAACAATGGATATTCGATCTTTCTGTCGAGTCTTTGTTTTGATACCATGTTTATTTACAAGAACAAATGAACGTTGCGACGAAGTAACAATAAGTAGCAAACTTTAGAATATGAATCATTGTATGAATTATAAACATATTTCATTGTCGAGTGTAAATACTTGCAATAATGTTAGGCTATTTTATATCTACTCTAAAACTGATGCTTATTAATTACTAAATTCTTAAATATAACAATATACAATATTTTCACTGGATGAAAGATTATTTATTTATGAAAAGTTGGTGATGGCACCGATCAAGCTAATCTCCGATTTAAATACGTTGGTGAAACCGGGCCTTAGGATCGCTGCCATTGGCCGGATTTATAAATCATAAATATCAATTGTTTTCGAATAAAGGTTCCGTATTATGACTGAAAAAAAAAAAATAAGAACGCGTCAACTGTTTGAAGCCAATCATTTGTATGTGTTATCATTTTATGGAATTTTTACCCTCAAATGTCAATCTATACTGATTAAAACTGTGATATTTCCTGGAAAACCTGTGTCTTCTATTGACAGTACGAATGTAAACAAGCAATGAGTACCTCATAATGGCCGCCACGTGACGTCTATTGAATACTTCCCATAGGGAGTATTCACGTGACTTCACAATGGCCTTCAAGGAGGCCAATATGTATGTTGACATTTGAGCTGTCAGTGCTTACCACAAAACATGAGAATGTAAGCACCTAGGCCTATTCCACCCATTTCCATGTTCCTCCCTCCCTTCCTACAAATACCTCCCCGATTTCATCTTCATATTTCACCCACTCATCGTCTCGATTAGCCAAGTTGAAGAAATATGAGACGTAAAGCCCAAATATCATCATCGTCCGTTTCCTCTAAGTTCATTACTTTCTCCTCCTCCCCCCCCCCCCCCCCAATCTCTGAGTCACTTGTTTTACCCTCGTGTTCCAGCCTTCACAATACAATGCTCACATCATCGACAAGTCATGTAGCTCTAGCGGCTAGAGTCATGTCATGTCATGTCATGTCATGTCATGTAGCTCTAGCGGCTAGAGCCATGTCATGTTATGTCATGTCATGTCATGTAGTGTCATGTCATGTCATGTCATGTCATGTAGCTCTAGCGGCTAGAGCCATGTCATGTTATGTCATGTCATGTCATGTAGTGTCATGTCATGTCATGTCATGTCATGTAGCTCTAGCGGCTAGAGCCATGTCATGTTATGTCATGTCATGTCATGTAGTGTCATGTCATGTCATGTCATGTCATGTAGCTCTAGCGGCTAGAGCCATGTCATGTTATGTCATGTCATGTCATGTAGTGTCATGTCATGTCATGTCATGTCATGTAGCTCTAGCGGCTAGAGCCATGTCATGTTATGTCATGTCATGTCATGTAGTGTCATGTCATGTCATGTCATGTCATGTAGCTCTCGCGGCTAGAACCATGTCATGTTATGTCATGTCATGTCATGTCATGTCATGTAGCTCTCGCGGCTAGAACCATGTCATGTCATGTCATGTAGCTCTAGCGGCTAGAGCCATGTCATGTTATGTCATGTCATGTCATGTCATGTCATGTAGTGTCATGTCATGTCATGTAGCTCTCGCGGCTAGAGCCATGTCATGTCATGTCATGTCACGTAGCTCTCGCGGCTAGAACCATGTCATGTCATGTCATGTAGCTCTCGCGGCTAGAACCATGTCATGTCATGTCATGTAGCTCTCGCGGCTAGAACCATGTCATGTCATGTCATGTCATGCAGCTCTAGCTTACAGTGGGTGTTTGTCGACGCACTCGCAGTGTGGATATTTTCCGTAGTCACCGTGTTGTGTGAGATTTTTCGTGTTCGCATCTTTATTTATTGTAATTTACTTACTTAGCGTACTTTCTGTGTCGTTTTGTTTACGTGTACTTTAATAACATCGTCGTTAACCGCGCCAACATCACCTCAATCCGCTTTAACCCTGCGGGAGGACAGCTGAAGGTCAACCTGCCCAGGGACTGCTACCTTATCGTGGTGGGCAGGTTTGCGTGCTTTGTTGATCCTGAGAGCTATGCCGGCGGAAGCGTATGCTTCTGGTAGGGCCACCCTAGCCGGACTGGTCGAGGGGGAGAAGTCAGACGAAGTGCAGTCCACACCCCAATCCCCTTTCCTCCCCTTTCCCCTTTCCCCTTTCCTCACGCGCCCTCCTACTTGCCCCTTTCCTCCAAAGAGCCCCAATTTTATCTTCATTATCACTCACTCATCGTCTTGATTAGCCAAGTTGCAAAAATATAAGACGTTAAGCCCAAATATCAATCAATCACCATCATGATTTTCATCTATGAGCGACCTGAAGTTCTGAATTCACTTTGCTTCTTAAACGTATTTGACTGTAGTTACGTAGGGACTAAAATCTATCTCAACTCAGCTTGTTAGTAGTCAAATCGGTTTTCCAAATCTCCAGATATTGTGCAACCCTAATTGTAGCTTGGCGCTCGTAGCCCTTAACAGTTAATGGAATGACAGCAATTTATGACAATAATTCAATTAATTAAATATATAATAATATAATGTATAATATAATATATAATATATAATATATTATATATAATATATAATATATAATATATAATATATAATATATAATATATAATATATAATATATAATATATAATATATAATATATAATATATAATATATAATATATAATATATAATATATAATAAAATATATAATATAATATACATGATATATAATTTAAATTTTTTAATGACAATAATTTATTCGTAAGATCAGTCAAATACCGGAAATAACCACCAACACAATATTATCGGCAACTGAGCTATCACTACGCAATATTTAAAATTAGGTTTAATCTGCAGTATTTCATCAATGTTAAATACTGAATGGAAGCTCTACTGCGAAAACTGGCCCAGTTGTTTAGATAAACAACGCCAGTTCGAACATGTGTTGATTAGAAGATGCTGTATTAGGATTTTCGATCATGCACGATAAGCCATAATATTGCTTGTCAAGAATGTCGAGTGGACGAAGCGCGCGTGTGGACACAGTGAAGCAATCTATAGGGGTCGGTAAAGGGCACTAGCAACACCAAAAGACAACAATGTAACAAATGAATTGAATCGATGGACAAACAACAAGCTGTCAAAAAATAATTTCTTCTGATTTTGGAAAACAAAACAAAAAACAAACAAGTACACATACAAAACTTTCACTTAGTCGTTGTCCATCATTAACAGTTTTATGGCGAGCAGTTACTATTGCTACACTTGTTTTTATTTCTATGGTTGCAATTTTATTATTTTGACAGCTGATTGTGTGTCCATCATTTCAATTCATTTGTTCCATTGTTGTAGTCCTGATGTGACGTCAGTTGCGGGTTCCCTGAATAGAATGGAATAGAATGTTTATTGATTGAATAATTCAGATACGTTACATATATTGCTAGTAGTATTTGCATTGAGTTTATTAGTGTGGGGTAGAGGCCCAGCGCCTATTGGCGACTGTCTACCCAAAGATCTTCCGCGGACGCTAGAAGTACGAGGGAGAGCCGCTAGATGCCGCTACAGGTACCCATTGATTAGCACGTGCTGATGTGGCGGCACCTAACGGCTCTCCCCCGTACTTCTAGCGTCCGCAGGAGATTTATGGGTAGACAGTCGCCAATAGGCACTGGGCCTCTACCCTACAGTAATAAACTCAATGGTATTTGCCAGTTCTCGCACTATCATCCTGTTTTTAGTATAGCTGATCTGCCAGTGTGTTTAGCGGGGTCAAATGAGCGCAGCGTGTGACAACAAATGACGGCAACACGGTCTAGATAACACAGTAATTACAACATAACCTTTGACCCTGCACGAGGCTAACATAAACAACGTTACAGCTGGACACTGTTGCCAGGTCTACGCCACTGTATTGCTTGTGTATCGCGTTGATAACATCATAACATGCGACACACAACTGAATGAGCAGAGTCTGGCATCGCTGGAGCCGGCGCGAACCAGCTCGGAGATAATAACCTACAATGCTCACATACATTAGTCAATTTCCGGGTTATACGACCAATATATTGATTGATAACTTATATTTCTTTGATATCAGTTTGTTATTTAGTATTATTCTTTTTTTTAGGGATATCACACATTATGTTATGCTCGTTGTGGTATTCCTAATAATGCATAATATAATTGAACAAAATAATAATAATATAAATAATGATAATAATAATAATAATAATAATAATAATAATAATAATAATAATAATAATAATAATAATAATAATAATAATAATAATAATAATAAAAATAATAATAATAATAATAATAATAAAAACAGAGAGGCGTGTAGAGAACCGCTCTAGTTGCACAACACTACTCTGCGTGCCAACCTAAGAAGCACCCTGCCAATCATTACACACAAAGGGAGACTTAGCCGTCGCCTCCTTTGTTGACAGTTGTTAATGATCTCAAGCGGCGGTCAACGGGGTGGACACACAGTTACAAAAAGGGGACCTTCCCCTTTGTCGCATTTCCGTTGCGCTAAAAGTCCAAAGGTCCATACGGTTTGTAGCTGTCGGTACCGGCTGGGAAGGTGAGTGCTTTGCTGAATAATGGGGATGATGGACATTTATGATCTCCACAATACTATCGCCTCCCTTTGAGGTAAGTGATTGGCAGGGTGCTTCTTAGGTTGGCACGCAAAGAAGTGAATGGCAGGGTGCTTCTTAGGTTGGCACGTAGAGTAGTGAATGGCAGGGTGCTTCTTAGGTTGGCACGTAGAGTAAGTGTCAAATTTGCCCAACCCCCCCCCCCCCCCCTCCGATATTTAATTTTTTTAATAACCATTTATGTTAGTTGTTAACATTTATTTCGTAAACCGAACCCGACCCGAACCTAAAAGTACTACGCATAGACCCCTAAATATAGTATATTAAAATTAAATTTGCGCAGGTGGGACCTCAGTTCTGTTGCAGATATAATAATTAATACAAATTTGTATTAGGAATCCCTTTTATAGTGTGCACACCAGCTTTATCCGATGTGCCCCCTAGAGTATATTAGGGTGTTTGGATGGTTGGGAAGGAATGCCCGAGGTCTGATAGCATGACAGTTTCTGATTCACCTTTACGACTGAGGAAAACCTTCAATCATGACTGCCGGTAGCCGGAATCGAACCGGCGACCTCCCCAATTAGAGCCTCGCGTCTTACCGCGTTGTGGATCTATAGTGGACGCCAATTTTAGTCGGAACCAAACCGGACGCTGAAGACGGAGCATCAATTCAACGTGCGCGACTTGAAAACTGTCCTCAGTGTTGCCCGATCCACCCTACCTTCCTTGAAGAGACGCGTGCGTTACGGTGCCTCGCCCCCCTCCCACGTATTGACAAGGGAGATGAAAAACATCTGCTGAAGAAAGTATCGTCAGGTAGTGCCTCTCACCCCTCGCGACCCTCCGCGGACCGCCGTGACCACGTGCAGCGCACAAAAGTAACCCTTACGAACACTGTTTTCAAACAACCGCGGAGACAACCCCAACCCACCTCACAAAGTCGCTTCCGGTTTGGTTCCGACTAAAGCCCCGTCCAGAACCAATAAGCGTACGTAACTTATGAAAATTACGAAGTTAGTCCAATGCAGTTCATATGCCAATGTTCACGTGGAAATTCGCGAAATTATTGCTACACGTAATTATCGAAAAGTTGAACCAACTTCAACTTTTCAGCTAATTTCAGTAATTTTCTTAATTGTGCGCATGCGCACAAAACCAAATACACATATTTCGAGTTTGTTTGCGGGTTTTAAGAAAGCTGTTGAGGTTATAATGGACGAATCACTTTTCATTATAGGCACCGTGTGTTAGCACATACATACAGCGCTATAAGTGGCCAAATAAAGCAACTTATTGGTGAAGATTGTATCAAATACCTTAATAGGAATTATTGCTACGGTATTTGATTGTATTCCTCGGTTGAAAATAGTACCGGATATTATTGTGAAACATTTTGTTTTTTGTTTGTTTGCTTTTTGTTGTTGTTGTTGTTGGGATAGATAGATATTTGGGCTTAACGTCTCATATTTTTGCAACTTGGCTAATCGAGACGATGAGTAGGTGAAATATGAAGATGAAATAGGGGGGTGTTTTGAGGAAAGGGGCAAGTAGGAGGACGGGGTGGATAGGGAAAGGGGGACAAACAGGTAGTGGGGAGGTTGTGGACTACATTTCGTCTACCTTCTCTTTTTTATTTTGTTTCGTGTGATTTTGTTTTTCATTGTCTTGTTTTGTTTGTGTTTGTTGTGTCTTGTTTGTTGTTTTGTTTTTCATTGTCTTGTTATGTTTGTGTTTGTTGTGTCTTGTTTGTTGTTTGCGTGTCCTGATTTAAATGGCGCCTTGCCTTTTAAGATGGACTGATGGGATTCATAATCTGCACAAAATGTTTAAAAACCGTATTTAATTAACAATTTTCACAATTTGCCATTAGCGCCATTCATAGCTCCCACGTGACGTCACAGCGGCCATGATTGCGACACAATTGATGAGGACCTATCCTAGATCATTGGCAAATAGGCCTACTATTCAAATTCGATAAAAACGCCTAATTTAGAATTTAAAAAGTAAACATATAAGTAATAAAAAAAATAAAAAATTGCGACACATTAATTTTATTTAAAAAACACGCTCAATTTTAAAGAACTAGGAATTTCGGTGTTCTACCACAACAGCCTTTAATTGTTTCTCCATGGCAACGTCAAAGTTTGATCACAAATGTGGTTTCCACTCGCAAAGATGTGACGTACGTGCAACCTATGAATAGAAAGAACGACGCTTCTTCATCGTGAAAATTGCGTGACATTGCCACTTGGCCGCTTCATTTGTTTTCACAAGCGCCCTCAGTGGCCGAACTTTGTGCCTATAGATAGAATAATAACCAGCCGAGTAGACTTGCAGACAAAGCTCCAGTTAACGAGGCTATCATCTCATGTTGGCAGAGAGTCGTAGCGAGCACGATGTGATTGTTGCGACCTTTGCCCGCGAGGTCATCCTTAGACAGACCCACACGAGTCAATTGACGGACAGGCTGGTCAGTTGTTCGCGGACAGTCGAGTACGGCGGGACACAATACGAGGCAAGTACACACCGCTGTTGCTGTTGCTGTTTTATTGGGGGAACTTTTCAGAGGACAATTCTATTTAGGTCCGGTCTTACAATCTCCTAATAAGAAAGTTATTTGTAGCAATTAAGCTATTTGGAGGATTTCAAGGGTTTTGATTGGTGGTTGCCATGGAGAAAACAAGCTATTTGACGAATAAGTAGTTATTGGGACATTCTAAGACTGTACCTTACATTATATACAATACAAAATTATAATTTTTTTATTTTTCTAATGGTGACTCAGGCCGCAAAAGCCTAAACATTGTCCGTGGCAAAGCTGAAATCGCTGCAGGGCACTTTTTTCACTGCGCTTATAATAAGTTGTTTGTACAGCCCTAGTGCGACCGTAGTATTCTTGAAATTGTTGGGTCTGAACTGTCAAAAAGTAATCAGATGTAATCGTTTGTTTATTGTGTGGACGCCTATTATTTGACTAGATGTTGGGTTTCCAAGAAATGTGCGCATGGTTGAAACTCTGTTATGGCTTCCTGTAATGAATTCGGGGATTTCGTCTCATGTTTGTGCTAGACATATAGTGGGGGTGTACACTGTACATCAATTGTGAAATGCCAAGGTCGACGAATTTTCTTGTTCTCAACTAAGCCACGCAGCCACTGTACAACAAGTTTTAATACAAAATTACATTCAGTGTGATGTATAAAATTACGTGAGTTGTTAGCCCCCAACATTTTAACATACAAAATGGCTATAGGCTGTGAGTAAAACAGTTTGTATATATTAAAGGAAAAAGTTTAAATAAACACTCTTTGGAAGAAAATTATATAATATTCTAATAAATTAGTTCTACCGTTACTCTGATGAGAACTAAATATAGACTGTTGATTGTTTTAACTTGTATTATATAACAAAGTCGGTAAAAACCGGTTCATAGCTGTCTTCTGAGGGCTATAGGGGCTGAGGGCTTCAGTAGGCTATAAACTCAAAGCTGTATAGGTACGGAACTACGGAAACTGTACGGGCTTACCACTATTGGGTGGTGGGGACATATAACACAAGCGGCAGGTTTCCGCTGTCCTCTTCGTAGCTTACTCTCCATTACATAGTTTGAAATGTAAAGCTGACAGTGGACAGTTCTTTGTTTCATTACATTTTTAAAAGTTTAAACGTGTTTATGGGCGCTCTAAACGAAATAAAGCGAAACAAATATTCACCTCCTGTGGCTGGGGCTTTGCCCCAGACCCCTTACAGTTTGACAATACTCGGAATCCCACAGATACATTTGCATTTACTGCCCCTCCTCCCCCCCCCCCCCCCTCCCCCCAGCCTCAATAGAAAGCTTCTCATATGTTGCTTAAATTTTTCTGTACATTGAGGCAAAGTACTTGGGACTAGCATGAATTGTTATTATTTTTATTAATGCATAAACTACAATACCATTTACAGCAAAATAAAGAATGTTATGTACAAAGATAAGACGTAGACATTTTGCATATTGCACAAGTAATACTCAACAGTCATAAAGTCAGCTAAACACATCTTTATAGTCACTTACGTACTGGACACCAAGGTCATAACATTGGCTTACTCGGCCAAATCCGGGGGAACTCGGTGTAAACATTCTAGAAGACACGAGCTGGCTAATTACAAAACTGTACTGTGATAACTACACCACACATACATAGAGTAAATAAATTTTATATACCATTTTCAGTATTGATCCAGAGCCCTTAGATACAGTAAGTCCGAGGCTTAGTTGAGAACAAGAAAATCAGTCGATCTTTCGTCGATCTTGGCATATCACAAATGATGTACACCCCCACTACCTGGCTAGCGAAAACATGAGACGAAATCCCTGAATTCAATATCGGAAGCCATAACAGAAGTTCAACCAGGTGCACATTTCTTGGAAAAGGCTGGTCCACACAGATTTTTAAGACATACGATTTAAGGTTTAACGCGTAGTCGTAAAGTTGGATCATAGGAAACACGTACTGGCGTTCACACAAAGTTTTAGTTTTAAGACGTTGTTTTCATTGTTGTTTTTAAAACAACGTCTTAAAACCTTATGCATTATGTCTTAAAAATCTGTGTGGACCAGCCTTAACCCAACAGCTAGTCAAATAATAGGCATACACACAACAAACAAACGATTACATTTCATTACTTTTTGACAGCTCCCACTGAATATCCTCCTCCCACATGGCCCTGCCCTCCCTTGCTGGACTCTCCTTATGACGACTCCCGTGATTTAGATGGACCTGATTCAGAAGACGTCATATGACCTAAGTTGTCGAGTACGTCGTTAAACATCACCAATCATCATCATCGGACCCAACAATTTCAAGGAAACTGCGGTCGCACTCGGGCTGTACAAACAACTCATTATAAATGCAGTACAAAAAATGCCCTGCGGCGTTCTCAGCTTTGCCACGGACAAAGTTTAGAATTAATCACGGTTCTCTACTTCTTCAATGGCAACAATGCACAACAGTGAAAAATGAACCTTGACAACATATGAAAACTAGTTTTTATTGTCATGCATTTGTTGTGATTGATGATAGAACCATGATTAACTCTTATCTATAAGCTCCATGTAGACGGTTCAATATTCCGTTCAATGTTCCTTGAATTCAAGGACAAAAAGAATAAAAGTATACAAAGATAATAAAACACAACAATAATGCTTTTTTGTCCTTGAATTCAAGGAACATTGAGCGGAACACTGAACCGTCTAAATTGAGCTAAGGTTCCTAGATCGATTTTGAAAACGGTCCAATTACACCCTATGTTGCAGCTAAGAATGTTCTGCTCCAAGCTGGCACTAGTGGCGTGCCTACTACCGCTGGTAGTCAGCTCGCCTCTCACCTGTACAAGCCTACCAACTGTCAGCCAGACCCTGGGACGCGTTGAGATGGTGGCAGTACTGGATCTAGTGTTATTCTACCCTTTGTTTCAGCTAAGAATGTTCTGCTCCAAGCTGGCACTAGTGGCGTGCCTACTACCGCTGGTAGTCAGCTCGCCTCTCACCTGTACAAGCCTACCAACTGTCAGCCAGACCCTGGGACGCGTTGAGATGGTGGCAGTACTGGATCTAGTGTTATTCTACCCTTTGTTTCAGCTAAGAATGTTCTGCTCCAAGCTGGCACTAGTGGCGTGCCTACTACCGCTGGTAGTCAGCTCGCCTCTCACGTGTACAAGCCTACCAACTGTCAGCCAGACCCTGGGACGCGTTGAGATGGTGGCAGTACTGGATCTTACCAGCTGACAGTGTCTTCCACAGGCTGCCATGTACGTTATAACCACCGATGCACTTACAGGCCACCCGTATGCGAGACAATTTTAGAGTATCATTTTTTTTTTTTTTTTGGTATATTACCCACCTGTTTAATCAATGCTATTACTAATTAGATGATATAACCATATTTCATGTACTAAATTTATAACTTATTTACTTATTATTTTTAGTGAAGCACTAGGCCTACGCTTGATTTTCCCGTATTTTCACTCATTTTTGCGGTCGGTGTGGCTGTATGTGTATGTATTTCACTTTCGTACTGCTTCCCGCCTAGGTTTTAAATCTAGTGACTTTGGTTTTATTCACTCGACAAGGCTGTGACCTAGGTTGCACATTCAGTTTATAACCACACTTTTTAGTAGTAAACATTGCGAGTTTTCTCTCATTTGAAGTTGTAATTTTCGTTATTTCAAGATAGGTAGACCGCCTAAAGTGTTTATAAAAAGGACTTCTGCTAGAATGAACACTGTGCGTCTATCGCAAGATACATTTTCACTTGTAAACTTACTGCAAATGTGTAACACCAAGTAGTAGTATGTGTAACACCCTAGCCTAGGCCTAGCCTACAAAGTAAACAACTTTTATCTACACCATCCTGTTCTTCGCAGGATGATTCTACATTTGTACCTCCTGTAAGTGCATCACTGTTAAAATGCAGAGGTCATTTGAACAGTATAATCATCTCTCAAGTGACAGTGGGGACTGAGCAAACATTGTTAGTCTGTCATAAGAATTTGGGCCACAATTAGAATCTTGCATGCATTGTAAACAAAGTGGACGTGTCACTATAAAGTGTGAAGCTAGTACAGGCCTAGTCTCAAATCTAGATCTCTTGTGCTCCAACTGTGATGTACAGTTCACTGTCTCAAGCTCCAAATAATTGGCCTAGGCCTAGACAGTAATAAACTGTTTCAACCAATGTACGGTTTGTTTACGCATGGCGTTCATTGGTAGCCGCTGGTGAAATGTTTTACCGACTAGGCCTACCATGTCCCTACCAGACGCATAGGCCTACGCTTCCACCGGCATAGCTCTCAGGATCCACAACACATGTAGCCTAAACCTGCCCACCACGATAAGGTAGCAGTCCATGGGGATGAGAACTGCCTTTTGTCTGGCTTCTCTGCCTCGACTTATCCGGCTAGGGTGGCCCTAGATCAAAAGCATACACTTCCATCGTCATAGCTCTAGGGATCAGCACAGCATGTTTCATCTGGCTTCTCCGCCTCGACTTATCCAGCCCAGCTAGAGTGGCCCTATCAGAAGGATACACTTCCACCGGCATAGCTCTCGGGATCAGCACACCATGCAAACCTGCCCGCCATAATAAGGTAGCAGTCCATGGGCAAGAAAACTGCACTCAAACCTGGTAAAACCAAATTAGGCCCTAGATCTTTAACCAAGCATATCTCCAAACTACATTTGTACTATACAAAGGTAGGCTACCATTTTCTCAGCTCAGGAAAGTCCTAGCTCATTGAAATTTTCAGTACATATTGACATACTTTAAGGATGGCTTTTTTAGATACCTATAGAAATAACCGTAATATGAACTAATTCATGTTGAGAAATGTAGGAAAAAATTTACAAAAAACATAGGCCTAGGCCCTACACTTGAATTTTTTTTTTTTTTTTTTTTATCATATGCCCACATTTGGCTTAATCAGGCCATCATGTAAGATCTGGTCAACCAGTAAAGCCCTCTTTAAATTTTAGAACACAAGTGTATTAGAGTACCCCAGAAATTTCAACCCTGTAAGTTGGATAGTATCTGAGAAAAAGGTACATGAGTTTAGGATATTTAACATGGGCAGCATAGAGGGTTGTGTTAAAATAACTATCAGCTGAAGAATCCAAAAAAATACAGTGAAACCTATAGGCCTAGGCCTACAATGGTTGATGGAATAACACAGTCTACAACACTTTTCGCGCGCGGGTAAGGTTAAGCCGTCCCACAGCCAACTGTATTTCCACGACATCATAATACAAGCGTCAGTAGAGCAGCATACTGAAATATGTGTGGGCAGGAACGCTCACAGCGCTGCTCTCATACGGTTCTCATAAAGACGAACACAATCAGATTGTCAGACGAACAATCTGTTGCTAGGCAACTCCATTGTTGTATCGTTCTTTGATTGGTGCATAATCATATTCAATGTTTGTCCGAAACAAAACACGGCCACATGATTATACTTAAGCCGCATTTACATCCACTTAACGCTTGTAAATTAACATACAAAAATTTCAAAACTTCATCAAATTTATATGGTTGTGTAAAACCAATCTATGAAATTAACAACATTTACTTCAATCAACAAATCAGAATATTTATGGGGGAGAGAATTTGCTCTGTGCATGCGCCACTTTACCAACTTTGTCAAATTAAGAAAAAGTTGAATTTGATTGAACTTTCGCCTCAGCTTGGCGTACGTAGCGTTAATTTGCTTAATTTCAATGTAGACGAAACCATTTGATTTGTACAGGCTCAACTCGTGGGCGTACGTCAAGTAAGTTAATTTACGAACGTTAAGTGGTTGTAAACGCGGTTTTATAATCGTGAAAAGAGAAGCGATGTCTGTAATCGTAACATCACTGTTCACAGGCTTAACAAGCTGAGCGGTCTGTCGTCTCCCCCCCTCCCCTTCACTCCCCTCATTATCCTCTCCTCCAACGAGCTCGACGGAGACATGGAAGCGATACGCGTGGCTGCTCCGAAGGCGGTGGTGCGGGGCGGCGTAGACAATACCTGGACACTGACCAATCAGAACAGAGTGTTCGTGCTGGACAGGTGAGCTGTTGTTCTACGATACTCCACTATAGTCCCAATCAGTGGTGTATTCGAGCCTGGGCGCCGCCTAGGCACTTTTATTTGGAGGCTGGGCTAGCCCAGGTGCTTTTTAACAGCCAACAGCCCAAATTATACCATTACATTACATACACGAAGTCCTACATTGCTAAACAAAAAACAACCAGGCGTAATTAAAAACATCTTCTATAATTGAAGCAGCAAAAATACACATGACCAAATATACATAGCTTCAAAACGATGGACAGAAGAAATTAGTTTTTGTTGCAGGTATCAAATTTGATAGTTGTTAGGACCCCTTGTGGACAGTTAAAAACGACGATTTCATTGTTCTATCTGACAGACTACACTATGGGGCTAATTAACATCGAAAATCCAAAAGAGAATACTAAATACATGTATATGGCCTCTGAATTTTTGCTCAAAAACGTCCCCTCAAGTTCTTTAACCCCGTTCAATTTCTGTAACATCGTTTTCCACACACTTAAATTACACCTCCCCCCCCCCCCCCCCCCCCGGTACGTAAATTTGACCGCCCAGGCACCTTATATTTTAGGAATACACCACTAGTCCCAATGTAACTAGTCATATACCGACCTCAGATCCTTATTTACTGTCCTCGTAGTTCAACCTATAGCACAACTTATAGCCAAGTTGAATGCACTGGAAGTGGAACTGACTTGTTTTTTCTTCAAAATGTTTGTTAGAACGTATGTTCTACAATGAATGGAATGCAAACCCCCAAATGTGTAAATAAAAATATATACCAATATTTCGACATTTTGTTTAGCGTGTTACTTGAAAACAACTAGAGGGACGAAAATCAATTTCAAAATAACGATTTCAGGAACATACTACAGTGAATAGAATGCACACCACCAAATGTGTAAATAAAAAAATATACCAATATTTCGACATTTTGATTAGCTTGTTACTTGAAAACAACTAGAGGGGCAAAAATCAATTTCCAAAATATAACGATTTTAGGAACATACTACAGTGAATAGAATGCACACCACCAAATGTGTAAATAAAAAAATATACCAATATTTCGACATTTTGATTAGCGTGTTACTTGAAAACAACTAGAGGGACGAAAATCAATTTCAAAATAACGATTTCAGGTACATATAAAATTTGAAGAAAGTGCCAACATTTTCAAAATTTTAGACAAAAAACGGGACCTTTTCAAAATAATGTTCCGAATATTTTGAAAAAAATATTTTCAGACTAATGTTAATTTCCAAAATCCGACTTTTTACAACAAAACGCCCTTGAATGTCGAATGCCTAGTTTATACATAATGTAGACCAACCAACGCTACAATGGGTGTGTTTGATGCGCAGGTGCGGCCGCATGGTGTACCAGCAGTCCTTGCAGCGCAGTGATACCAACCTGATGTCCGTACAGGCGGCCATCTTGTCTGCTCACTTGGACGAGCCGTGCGGCCCTTGCCACCTGCCCTCGCAACAGGTACGTCCTTCTTCGTGCGCCACACCGATACTCGTGTTATGACCGGCGCTAACTTGTTTTCTCTGTGTTGACCACCAATCAGAAGCGTAGTATCCAAGAAGAAAACAAGTTAGTCCCGAACTAAGCGGAGGCCCTTAGGTCCCAATTCACCAACTTCATTGTCTACCCTTTCCCCTTTCCTCCCCACCCTCCCACTTGTTCCTTTCCTCCAAACGGCCCCCTATTTCATCTTTGTATATCACCCACTCATTGTCTCGATTAGCCTCGTTGCAAAAATATGAAACGTTAAGCCCAAATATCAAATCCAGTGGCGTAGCTATCGGGTGGCAGAGGGTGCAATTGCACTCGGGCACGGGCCCTGGAGGGGCCCGGACCCTCTCTCCAACTCCATGTTTGTCCCATTAATCGATGTATGGTTTTAACCTGATGACAATTTTCTATTGTTGCAAAATTTTTGAGGCTACCAATTTACAATTATTTCGCTCTCATTGGGCAAGAAAAATTTGGCATTAGATTTGACAGTTCAACATGCAAGAACTGACAGGCAAAACTAGTTTCAACTAAAAATGTGAAGCTTGTATCCATAGGGGAACAAAATAAAGAAATCCCCCTATTCAATTCCACAGAAACAACTCAAAGAGTAATCTTTGCTTGACTGCACTTACAAACAAATTTGGCTATTTTTATTTTTTTTTACTATAAATAAATATCTATAAATTAGGGATGACGAAACCCGACTTTTTTACGACCCGGGTACCCGTTCACTATACCCGCGGGTTACCCGGGTAGGCCTAGGCCTAATAAAACAAAAAAAATCGTGTGGGGTGTCAAATCAACCTCTCAATATCGCTCTCGTCGAAAATAACACCACAAATAGTGTATTGTAGAAGCAGGGATTAGGATGTTTCATTATATTTCGTGATGAAAAGTTGAACACTCATGACAAGAGAAAGTTACAACAGCGCGGGGGATCGAGGATCGGAGCGGGATGAAACATAATGCGTTACAGCTGCCACTCAAGCTCAAGGCCACCGGCCGTCCGGCCCGTTGAAGTGTCGAATGGTTGTGTGCTTTGGGTGGGAGAAAGGGGGGGGGGGGGGGGGGGGCGGGTGTAGGGTAGCAGCACCGCGGCCAGGCTTACATGAACAGGGAATCGGGTGGCATGAACAAAAGAAACTATCAAAGTGGACAGTTTATTTATAGACGCGATTCTATTTCTTAGGGAAATACCGCCAAGCACAAAAATAAAATACGTTCAAATTCAAAACATTTAGCTAATTCGCGGTTCTCAATTTCAGGAACCGGGTTTTGTCGGGTAAACGGGTAGAGAAAAACAAACCCGTACCCGACTTCGTCGGGCGGGTATCGGGTACCCGGGTACCCGTCGTCTTCCCTACTATAAATTAATAAACATAAATTAGCTTTTCTTGGACTTAAATAAATAAGTGACAAACAGACGGATTTGCCATGGTCAGGAAAAGTTATTTGGACTGATGGCTTCTCTTATAGGAGAGGGTTGGTAATCAATTCAGTATTCGTTGCTCCTTCATTGGGTGTGGCTGCGTGTGTGAAGTGAACTCTGAGTGTCCCCGTTCCTCTTAGTGCTTTTACTGCGGTTATAGTTCTCTACATATTTTAAAAACTAATATTTGTTGGGTTATTGTGTATGACTGTGTCGTGTGGTATGAGTTACCCTGAGCAGACCAATACTAGCTACTCTACCGACAAGGACAACTTTAATAAATTAACGTCTCAAGATAAACGATTCATAATCTCTTTAGGACAACAAAAAATGGGGGGGGGGCCGTCGTGTCCACTTTGCAACCGGGCCCGTAAAGGCGTAGCTACGCCACTGATCAAATCAATCCAATTTAGTAATCTCGTTTAACTTTTTGGTAATCATAGTTCAAAGAAAAGTTCATTCAAAATGCATAGCAATTACCACGTTTGCTTGTATCAAATCTCCGATTACCGGCTAATCGGAGATTTAAAGTATGGTGAAACGGAGGCCGGGTTCGAGCAAATGTTAAACGCCAGTTAGGCCTATATTTACGCCTAGCTGTCAGATAATTGTGTTTGGTGTTCCACCGTACTAAACTGGACTTTAAATCCTTGTGAGTTTGTTGTGTGCGTCTTCACGTAGGCCTAGGCCTATCTGAAAACTTGTAGCAGTTCTTATTTCTTCCTTATCAAAATTATTTTCTCTCGTGTTAGGCTTGCACTTGATCATTTTCAATGATTAAGTCCAAACCTTTTCCATACAACCAAATATCGAAACCTATAAAGAAAACCTCAAACAACAATTATGGCGGGTTTCTTACCTTGTTAACGTTAAATGACCGACTGGGTGCCCGGCCTTCATGGTCAACCTAGATCGTTGCCACCTTAGTGACTCGCGACATCGTCTTCACGTGAACCAACTAAGAACGGTGACTTAAGTGACAAGTGAAGACGCAGTTTGTAAATAAATGATATTGAATAAATTGTGAGGTTATGTGGTAGCTTATCTAATGTGAAACTACCAATCTCTCCCAATTATTCCTGTTCTTCTTGCCTAGGACGAACTTCAGCTACCCAACCACGGAGATTTGGATCAAGTCGAAGAGAAACCCTCAAGCCAATCAAAGATGTCCGGTATTGCCAACGCGTACGCTCCGAGCACCGATGCCCAACCGACACTTGCCCAACACACGAGCGCCGTTGCGCATTCGACTGCCGAACAAGATCCACACAACACAGACGAAACGTTTACGGAGACTACAAGGCAACCAGAACGCAAGAAGAGGAAGAACAACAAAAAGAAATCGAATAAGGTAAAATACCAGAAAGAGAAGACGCGAAAGCGTGTGTACGAAGAGGCCTCGACAAGCACCTCGAAGCCGTCCGATATCCTGCCCAGCGAATGCGACTGCGGTCTCAACGATCCCAACATAGACGCACGGGGTTGCGAGTGCGCGGGGCAATACATCCCCACAGAATACGACGATCGTCAGTACATACAAGTCCCCGACTCGCTTCACACGTTGGACCAAGATCTCGCTATACTGAACGAGATTCTCGAGGATCGCGAGACCTCCTTCACCCTTACATCCACGGACGCCACCGTCGCTCGCTCGAGAATCGCCTGGCCGACGGACAGACCGGAGAAGAAACCAAAGAACGGGAAACGCAATCGAATGGATCTACAACAAGAGATAAACGAAGGTATCGAAATCGTACGAGAAGATGAAGAAATTGTTGAATATCCCGAGACTATCGACTTTTACGTCGAGGTCGGAGATAATGTAATGGCTGATACTGATCAGGAGGATGAAGGTCATCTATTGGGCCGTGGCGAGCATGACCTAGTGTCCCACAGTGAGCACGGCATCATGGGTAATGCAAGGGACCATCTATTGGGCCGTGGGGAGCATGACCTAGTGTCTCACGGACTGAACAGTGAGCACAGCATCATGGGTAATGCAAGGGACCATCTATTGGGCCGTGGCGAGCATGACCTAGTGTCCCACGGACTGAACAGTGAGCACGGCATCATGGGTAATGCCAGGGACTATCTATTGGGTCGTGGCGAGCATGACCTAGTGTCTCACGGACTGAACAGTGAGCACGGCATCATGGGTAATGCAAGGGACCATTTATTGGGCCGTGGCGAGCATGACCTAGTGTCTCACGGACTGAACAGTGAGCACGGCATCATGGGTAATGCAAGGGACCATCTATTGGGCCGTGGCGAGCATGACCTAGTGTCTCACGGACTGAACAGTGAGCACGGCATCATGGGTAATGCAAGGGACCATTTATTGGGCCGTGGCGAGCATGACCTAGTGTCTCACGGACTGAACAGTGAGCACGGCATCATGGGTAATGCAAGGGACCATCTATTGGGCCGTGGCGAGCATGACCTAGTGTCTCACGGACTGAACAGGGAAGATAGCATCATGGGTAATGAACGACAAGGAAGGAGTCGCACAGATAAAGTCTTTACTGACAAGGTAGGAGCCGATCATGACAAAAACTCGCTCGAGACATACGTGAGAGAACGAACGGAAGATGACAAACAAAGGGAGGGTGAGTTTTGGAAGATTTACACCGAGCATGAGAAGAAGAAGGAGAAGAAGACACAGGACGTTCCGAAGAAGGGGAACAAGGGGAAGAAGACGAAGGTAGAAAGCGAGGAAGCGGAAAACGTCGCGTGGGTTGGCTCGGACGAGAAGACGAGGGTAGAAAGCGAGGAAGCGGCCAACGGCGCGTGGGTTGGCTCCGACGAGAAGACAAGGGTAGAAAACGAGGAAGCGGCCAACGGCGCGTGGGTTGGCTCGGACGAGACCGGTTCGCGAGAGTTCTCCCTCCGATGGCCGACGGAGAGGCCCGAGGGTACAGTCGCGGTCGAAGAGACTGCAGCATGGCGACTGGCAACGTGGCGCGACGCTACCATCACGCCCACGAGACATGACTCACGATCTAGCGGGGACTCTGAGGACCAGGCCAGGGTGGTGATGTACGAGTCTGAGGGGCGCGACCAATCACAGTCCGAGGGCCGCGACCAATCACAGCCGTGGGACGACGGTAAGGACGCACTGCTGCACAGCAAGGTGCAGCCGTGGACCAAAGGGAAGCGTTATTAATCCTGACCGTATAGTTCTGTCGTAGGATACATTATATTTACATTCTTTTAGCTTACATGAACTGTTGTTTTTTAAGCCTGTACTACATGGTCAAAGTTTTTCATCCAACTTCAAAGACAATAAGCATTAGGGATGGGATAGTGTACACGTGTAAACGTGTACAGGCTTTAATGCGTGTACACGTTTACTGTTTCTCTCGTCACAATAAACGCGCCGCGTGTAATACTATACTGTGTGTGACCGGCCTCGGAGGGCTTGGCGCCGACGAGTGGTTTCATGCAATGTGCGACCGTCCTCACTCCTCAGTTGTCACTTGTCACAAATGATCCGAGGTCAGAACCATGAAACACGCTGGATTACGTCTTGAAACTGTTTGGGGAACAACCCTTTAAAACATAATTTTTCGGCCTGGACAGAACATGATTTTTTTTCGAAAGCGGAACCCCACGGACGTGTACACGGCTTTGCAAGCAGCAGTGTACACGTTTAGTGAAGTACACGCTTTTACCCATCCCTAATAAGCATCAATATAAATAGCTATTGTTGTCTTTACATGATGTAGGTTTTTGATGTGTTTTTAACCTAGAATTCAAAATGTTGAATGGAAGAATGTGACCGTGTAATAGAGGCTTTATAGCGGGTTCACATAACTTCGCAAAGATTATGGTTTAGTTATAAGCCGAGTCGGAACATGTGTACACCCAGCTTAAGGCGCAGTGTCAACAAACGTTTAGTCCGAGGTTTGCCACATGGCATCCTCAAACAGAGACACCATGGATTTTAAATCATAGTTACTAATCCGAGATTAAGGCCCGGGTTGCCAGTCCAGAAAAGTATAGAATCTATACATACGGCACGGCCCTTTTAATTAGTGACAAATAAGTTTTGAAACTTTAAACAAACTAAGTTAACCTTCTCACATGTATCGTACCTCGGAACATAATGCTTCAGAACGTTTACCTGAAGTACCGTTTTAGATTGACGAGAATATAAAAAAAAACTATCAAGTTAACCTGTTATAGTGAGATACTTTCGTTAATATAAAGGGAACAATTCTTGTAACTAACTACTACTGAAACTATTATCTGGACTTGAAATATTTGTGATATAATTAATTTACCTAAGATTAACACGTACATATCCATAGGTTAAAACCTTGGAATATCAATATTAATTAGATAGATGATACTTTGTGAAGACCAATTACAAATAATACATTAATAATATTACTTATATGAATTAAAGCTCCTCTATGTGTGATATTAATTATCTTTAGAAATATACTCGTAATGCACATACTATTGATGACTGGGTTGACTTTATACTGTATGAGGATGCCGTTCTAAACCATAATATAACATGGAGAACGGTAACTGATGTTTAAAGTAGACGATCAACATCGGCCAAACGGTAGCTGAAGCGGATGTGTTGGGAGCGTTAATAAAGATAAAACATGTACTATTGTATAAATACAATAAAGATAATCTATTTTAATTTGTAACTTTTAAATGCTTGAGTACCCATCTCCGTTCCATCTAACGACATGTAATGGCTCGACCACAACTGACGTCATCGTCATTGTAATCGTAGTCCGGAAATCGTGAAAGAGTTAACTTACTTGGTTCTTATGGCGCTGTTCACAACAACATCATAACGTCGTAATGTATTGCAATGGTAAATGATATTTCTACAAGTACGATGCCGTCAATTGTGGTTGGGTCTTAACTCAAATCCTAGACCCTTTTTAAACTCCGATTAGCCGGTAACCGGAGATTCTCTACGATCAAACATGGCGACCGTCTAGCATTTCACAAATGATTGTTAAAACTTAAAACCATGGTTACCAAACGGAGTTCACTTAAGGCTGGTTCACACAGATTTTTAAGACAAAAGATTTAAGATTTAACGCGCATTCGTCAAGTTGGATCATAGAAAACACATATTGGCGTTCACACAGTTTTAGTTTTAAGACGTTTTTATGCGTTATTCGTTGTCATAAAGTTGGGCAATGTCCAACTTTACGCTTAAATCTTAAAACAAGTTACTAAAATCTCAAGTCAATGGACCATCTACTTGAATAATACTTACGAATTAATTGTAAGATGTGCAGGAATTGTTGTAAACAAGGCTATTATAATTAATTATGGATAATACGAATTTCAGTTATTTAATTGTATCACAATGATGAATTAACTGAGGATAAAACGTTACAAAGGACTTCACTTTACTAGGCCTATCTTGAACGAAATGAAACTATGTGAACCAGAGCCCTAAAGACAACGTCTTAGAACATAAATCATAATGTATTATGTATGTCTTAAAAATCTGTGTGGACCAGCCTTAAATCGTCTAGCTGAACAAAGTTGGTGAATTGAGACCTTGGTCATGAATTGCACTTTCTTTCTTTCGAGATGCAGACACAATGGGCCTAACTGCTATGCAAAATGAACATAATTAAAAGCACACAATTTTATAAAATGCATGTAGAAGTCTTTTGATCTCATACCAAAATCAAAACATTTAAATTAGAAAGTAATTTAAATAAAACAAATAGATTTTTTTAAAGAAACAATTGTTTAAGAGCAAAGTGTAGCTTTGTGTTAAAATCTGTAGAACATTTTCATTTTGAAATGATGTCTCGAGAACGCTAACCGAAATCGAAAATCCGAGTCAACAGCGAACTGTGTAAACCCTACAGACTAAATGAAATATAATCAGTAGCAAAGGCCTAGTTATTGATTATTAAACCCATACATAATTACTAATTAGTAATAAAATTAATTTCAAATAAAAACCATACTGATTACTATAGTATAATCATTGAGTTTGTTAGTGTAGGGTAGAGACCCAGCGGCCATTGGCGGCTCTCTACCAATAAATTTCCCGTGGACTCTAGTAGTGCGAGCGCGTACCGCTAGAAAGCGCTACATGTACTCACTGATGTCAGCGTTCCTGTGGAAAGAAAGGGATACTACGTAGTACGCGCAGATGCGAAGTCGGTAAGGTAGTAGTATCCAGATGGCGGTGGATATTGTTATTAAAGCATTATCATTTGTTCTGATAAACATGTCAAACGGGCACGAAGTTAACAATAAGTAAGCTAATACTTTATTACAACACATTATATAAGGTTTTATACATTATATAGACTAGGCTGTAGTACTACGTTACTAATGTAGGCCTATTAATGTAGGCCTAGGCTTATTGTAGCCTAGTAATGGCCTAGACTAAAAGAGTTGGGCCTAGACCTAGGCTCGGACTACACCACGTGATCTTCTGACGTCACATCTGCGCGTACTACGTAGTATCCCTTTCTTTCCACAGGAACGCTGACATCAGTGGGTACATGTAGCGCTTTCTAGCGGTACGCGCTCGCACTACTAGAGTCCACGGGAAATTTATTGGTAGAGAGCCGCCAATGGCCGCTGGGTCTCTACCCTTCACTAACAAACTCAATGGTATAATGCTTTACAGACACATTTAAAGCATTCAGTCTGCAGGGCTTATCAAACCACAGTCCGCTGTAGATTCAGATTTTCGATTTCGGTGTCCATTCTTGAGATATAATTTAAAAATGAAAATGTTGTGTAGTTTTTAACATAAAGCTACCCTTTGCTCTTAAAGGGATAGGCAGATGAAAAACTAAAAAATCACCAATCAGTCATTAGTCCATGAAATTCAGTTATGTGTAAAATACAATTGATATAGGTTGCTTCAATGCAAGAAAAAAAATAGTGAACAATTAGCTATTCTACTAGATTCCCTTTGGCAGCCCTGCTGCACTTTTCTTCTAAAGCTTAGTACAGCTGTATCGGTTCTGAGGTCGCTAACGCCTGCCTGATAGACAGAGCACTCATTGTGTAATACGAGTCGAGCCAGCGCTTCGCGAAACACTCGGCGACTGCGGACAGTACCGCTCAAAACAGATTGCAACTTTTCTACACATCATGTCACAAAAAAATTAATTGCAGGGTATTATGTAGAAGTACACGTTCATACTAAGAAGCATGTTATCGGTAGGGAAACGATGCACATTAAACCTCCTGATCGATTTTTGATCAGTGCCCTGTTAGGTTGCACTCCCTTGCAACCGTCACAGGGCAGTGGAATGGTGGGACGGTTGAGTGATGCAGTGGAGTAGTCACTAAGGCGGTGGAGTGTTGCGGTGGTCTACGCTTGGATGGCGGTGAATGCTGTTTTTGTCTTTTCTTTTAATAAATGTAACAACAACGGGTGTTGTTAGGTTGCACTCCCTTGCAACTGTCACAGGGGCAGTGGAATGGTGGGACGGTTGAGTGATGCAGTGGAGTAGTCACTAAGGCGGTGGAGTGTTGCGGTGGTCTACGCTTGGATGGCGGTGAATGCTGTTTTGGTCTTTTCTTTTAATAAATGTAACAACAATGGAAAAAGATCAGTGTCATGATTGAAATGGCCAAGTGAGTTGTATTTAAAAAGGCTGTTAATAAAGCTATAAAGTAAGGGAACTAGCAAGGAATTATTATTTCATTCTCTAGACATAACAGCCCTATTTTAGCGGTGGTTTTACTTTCTCAAGGCAACATTTTTTTATAAGGGAATTACCATGAGAAAAGTTGCTCGGTGCTACTTGGTAGCAACAAACCAAAAAATCGCGTTTTCTTTAATTTTTTAACCACCTGCTTTTAAAGTATGGTATCTTTTAGTCATGTTTTTTATATTTAAAGGTGGACATCTACAAATGGTAGTTCTTAAGTTTTTCACCCGACTATGCCTTTAAAACCTTCGGAGTCATTCGAAATTCTATCATTGGTAACTTTTTTTTAAATTACCAGCACAATATGTATAGGCCTCCGACATAGCCGATGGCAGCGCCACTGTTTTTCTCCTACCGGCAAAGTCGCGTCCTAACGAGTGTGTAATTTGAAACCGCGCGAAAACTTCGCCTATCTAAATGCATGTAATCCAGAACTGTCAGCAGTTGTGTATTTTCGAATTTTAACATTATCTTGTATGCGTTTAAGCCGTGGAGAATTACTTAACGAGAGGTAGGCCTAATAGATTTTGCAGACTATAGATTTAAAGACGGACAATGCGAGGTAAGAGGGCGAGTTTTGTCTGGCAGTAAAAAGTGTTCAAAACTCGCACCGTTCATTTACAAAACTACGCGGGTAATAGTCACTGTAGGGTTGAGGCTTATATTTCCGTGTATCAAATGTAATATAGCTCCTAGCCTAGGCCTACTTCAAATCCAAAGACATAGACAGTCACAAAGTCACCTGTCAGATCAATGTAGAATGTAAATGTAACCATTATGAGTTCATAATGCATGACGGGTAGGCCTAGACCTTTGATGTGTAGGCCTACACTGTTCAGTAAAATTAGGACACTCGAACACCAAAAGTAACCAAACCTGTAATTCTTAATACAAAATACAGGATAGGCCCTAGTAGGCCAACAGAAAAACTTCTCCATCTTTCTAAGAACATTTTTCTATTGGGTGACGACCCAGACTTTCTCAACAAAATCTTGACTCACCGTACCCTACACTAGGTCCATGCTTCTGGCAGTACATACATGTTACACGAGCCTATGAGAGAACAACACCACCTTGGCAATATTGATAGTGTGGGAACTGGAAGGTATGATGGACTATCATGTAGGACTATCATGTAGGCCTGCGTAAATCTTCTTCCCGCCAACAAACTGTTTGCTAGCCTAGGCCTACGCCTAGATTTGGCCTAGATGAAGTAGAAATTCTGACAGCTGTTATTAATGTTCATGGCGTAGGCCTAAAAAAAGTTAACCAAGATGGGGCATAGGGCTTAATTCTTTAGCAATATGTAACTTTGTATTTTCACAATGTTTACTTCAAGGTACATTTGTCTACTAATTATTTACAAAAGGTGGACTAGGCTCCAGCCACTGCAATGACGTGACCAGAAAATGTAAACAAAGTGTTGATGCAGTGAGTCAAGTATGATTCTTTTAACAGCTTAAATCCACTGTTGTCTACTGTTCTTTTGCTGTTTTTCATTTGGAAATGCATACATGGATATTGTTTCATTTCTTGCTGGCGAACACGAGCATCTTACGACACAACACATAGTTTAATTTATCTGTAAAGTAGCCATCTTGATGCGCGGGAGCCTCGGAGTTACACAAGGTCCACTAGATCGCTTGTAGCATGCGCGCAGCGCGCGTGAGAGTAAATCCAGAAGACCTTGGGATTACACACTCAAAAGAGCACTTTTTCGCCGCTAGAGCGTACCACAGTCTACGTCGGAGGCCTATAGCAAAACTATGACACAACATCTCGAAAGTTAGCCGGTCATTAAACTACCTTGCCTGCAATAGGCCAACTCGTGCAATAAAATATCAGTCAAGGAAAGGAAAAATAATGGTTCAACTATTTTTAATTTTCTTACAAAAGATTCAACTTTATTTTTCAAGTTAAAATCTAGTCAACTACTACGTATCTAAAATTATCATACACAGTATAGTAAACTTTTAACATTAAAACAATATTTTCTGACAGCGACACCATAGTCAAGTTCACAGATTTAGCTTCCTTATGAAAGGAACTATTAATAAATATTAGGGATGCGTTATGATAAATAAATTCATATCGATAATCGCATTTTTTCCCACAATATATCACGATATATCGTGATAATATCGTGAGCATATAATAATATCGCGATACGATATTATCGCGATAATAGCAAATAAATAGCGCATTGTGATTGTAGCCGATGGCCAAACAAACCGGTTTGTCGGCTGGTGAAGGACGGGATGGGTGGGGGGGGGGGGGGGGGGGTTGAGGCAGCGGAGCAGTGAAACGTAGATTTGGATCTTGAAAGAATATGTCAAACAATACAGACTTTTCGGAAGGAAGTCAATGAATGAGTGCAGGTAATCGAGGCCTAAGAATAGTCCGTCTTCCTTTAGCAAGCGGCTCATGGACACACGAAGTGGAGTTCTATTTTTATTTTTTAGTGTAGAGCGGGCGGTCTGTCTGCTAATGATGGCGAGTCAGTTTCGTTCTGCTGATCTTGAATTACACATTGACGACTGTCGACTACTGTGTTACCGCCAACATTGCGTGCGGGGGGGGGGGGGGGGGAACAGCAGCACGCAAACTTTGCCAAGGGATGCTCGGCTAACATCAATAGAATAATCAAATAACCGCCATGCGAAATTGTAAACTATGACGATACCATGAAGTATTAACAATGTATCATGATACTGGGTGCAAAATAATATCGTCATGAATATCGCGATACGATGGCGCATATCGTATCGTATCGATATACGATATTATCGATATTTATCGATATACGATTATCGTCCGCATCACTAATAAATATGTACATATAAAACCAAACAAAATTATATGGCTAGATGATCATTCGTCAATCATACTAATACCCTAATACGTATTATCGCAAGGCTTGAGCAACGTCTACAAGCAAGACGAATGTCCATATTGTATTCCTTATCTACACGTTTTCCTGAAGTTGGACTACCTGAAAACGAATGTATTTCAAGATTTGTATTTTTTTTCTAGTTTTTTCAAGTTGTGTTTGAGATCGAAATGAAGAAAAGCAGCTTGGACAACTATAATATCTAGCATTTCCTTGCTGATAAGCACCTAGAGGAATGTAATGCTGCAACAACAACCTATAGGCCTATAGTTCCAAGAATGCAATCACCGCACACTGGCATCGCATTATGATAGGAAATGTAGAAGGGATTTCCACGGAAGTTATTATTTGTGATCTATTGAATTTATTACAGTAGTACTACCTACAAGGAACAAAGTGGATCAATATTTAATTTAAATAGCTTAAAGATCTTTGATTGCAACAAAGGTACATCCTTTTAGTTGTGATCTTCGCTTGCTACGAAGCTAGACACATTCGGTTATGTGATCTTTGCTTGCTACGAAGCTAGACACACTCGGTTGTGTGATCTTCACTTGCTACGAAGCTAGACACACTCGGTTGTGTGATTTTCACTTGCTACGAAGCTAGACACACTCGGTCGTGTGATCTTCACTTGCTACGAAGCTAGACACACTCGGTTGTGTGATCTTCACTTGCTACGAAGCTAGACACACTTGGTTGTGTGATCTTCGCTTGCTACGAAGCTAGACACACTCGGTTGTGATCTTCACTTGCTACGAAGCTAGACACACTCGGTTACGTGATCTTCACTTCTACGAAGCGAAGCCATGACTCAACCCTCAACATTCTACTCGCTAGCTCACAACTTGCAAGCGACTTTTAATAGGTTGTGAGTAAACTTAATTATATCTGAAGGTACCATTGCATTATTATTGCATTATCAATGCAATATTGACTGTTGTTTTATTGTTTTCTATGAAAAGATATCGCCTCAAAACGAGTATTAGGCCATCAAACATAATGCAGGACTGAAAATTTGACCCTGATCCCAGCTACATCATGCACCCTGTTGCGAGTACAAGCTACACGATGAGAGTGGACATTGTGGAGGGTTGCCAGTACTCATCTATGACGTCAGTATCCACAAGGTCGTGCTCCAACTCTGTGGTCGAGTGGGACTCTCGTCGTCCGAGTCGTTGCCGGCCAGCGTGCTCGGACTCTGTGGTCGTGTAACTGTGGTCGAGTGGGGCTCACTCGGCAGGACTCTCGTCGTCCGAGTCCAGTCGGCTGTCCGAGTCGCTGCCGGCCAGCGTGCTCCAACTCTGTGGTCGGGTAACTGTGGTCGAGCAGGGCTCACTTGGCGGGACTCTCGTTGTCCGAGTCCAGTCGGCTGTCCGAGTCGCTGCTGGCCAGCGTGCTCGGACTCTGTGGTCGTGTAACTGTGGTCGAGCAGGGCTCACTCGGCCGGACTCTCGTCGTCCGAGTCCAGTGGGCTGTCCGAGTCCAGTCGGCTGTCCGAGTCACTGCCGGCCAGCGTGCTCGGACTCTGTGGTCGTGTAACTGTGGTCGAGCAGGGCTCACTCGGCCGGACTCTCGTCGTCCGAGTCCAGTCGGCTGTCCGAGTCGCTGCCGGCCAGCGTGCTCGACTCGGAGTCGCTCTCGTCAGAGGTGGTTGACTCCGAGTCGTAGGAGGACGAGTCCGAGCTTGACGCATCTGTGCTGCTCGTCTTCCCGCTAGGACAGACACATTCCTTGGTTAGTCTCGCTGCAAGGATTCTACTTGGCAAGTTATTCATAAATAAATAAATTCACATTTAGAGTCTACCCACTCAGTAACTAAACTGATTTGCAGTGGGGGACTTTAATTTAAAGTGACTAAACCAACCCTGTAGGCTTCGAACACCATCGACGAGTGAGCGATAACCAATCAAAGATCGATATTTCAAATACGAAACATATGAATCATACCCCGGTCATATAGCAATTTTACCCGGAATTAATTGGTACAGAATTTTTTTTTATCAGAAGTTGTTTGCTATATAAACCTACATATGCCGAAGAAAGTTTACCGCCGTCCGACCCCCCTAATTAATGTAATTAATTAAAATGCTTTAATTAATTAATGCTTATATAATCGTTATTTTGAAAGATTTGTCTGATATTGTATATTAAATACATTAAGTAAAGCCTTTTGTAATTAGAAGAACATTGAAAACCTTTGTATAGATATTTCGGCAAGCATTAATGAATTAATATCAATATAATAACATTTTTAATAAAATGGTTCCCGTGTATAATTCGTATAATGAAATATATGGTCAAAAGTTGTAAATACATAAGAAGTAACATATGAAACTACTGTAGAAAGTTTACCGAAATAAAAGTAATATTCGTATGATAAATCGGCATAATTAATCATACATTAATTACCGATGTTTAAAAGGAATACATATTTGAATGTATGCATCATGGGTATCAAAAGAAGGCTGCCGATACGTGGGTTTTAATATCGGTATCTCTAGGCGAAGCAAAAAAAAAAAATGTAGGGGGGGGGGGGGGGGGGGGGAAATGCAGATGTTTCGTTAAACGTACCAATCGAAAGATATTAATACGTCGTTTTTAGGAAAAGTACTTCAACAGGGCGATAAAAGAAAATGTACCCTAGTACTTGGCTAATATATATTGTAGAGGGGGGGGGGGGGTTAAGTAAAAGAGCGCCTTGTAAACTCAATTTTAATGTAAACCCAATTTAATTGATGTGACATCATAGATATGAGGTTCGATTACTCCGATACAAAAGACCCGTCACGGCCTGGGTTAGAGTAAGCCCAGAGTGACCCTGCTGGTCGGAAGAGGTGACGAAAGGAGACCCAGTATGATATTCCTCCACCTCCACCATCCCACTGATGATTTATTCTCCCACTTGTCCCTGCCCTCCCTTGCTGGACTCCCTTTATGACGATTGACGACCTCGCGATGTAGATGGACCTGATTTGGAAGACGTCATATGACCTAAGGGGTCGAGAAGGTCTTTTTTAAACACCGCCAATAATATAATCCGATACAAAATTCTAGACCCGTCTACCAAGATTCACTTTGCAGTGATCCACCATGCAATGAGGGTAGAATTCTCATGGTTAGCTGACTCTTTGTGCGGCATCATCTTGTGCTTGAAGTACTGTTATGATAGGTTATTGTCTTGTCTTGACCCGATGTAGGAAGCTTAGTGAATCTTGATTTGTTAATTACACACCAATAATATGGCCACTTGATTGGGTTGGTGAGAAACTTTTGTTTGCTGCTCAAGCAAAATCAACAAGCTAACAGTCATGTTTGGCTCAACTGGATTGTAGTGCGTTTATTACCATGCCACTCCGTTTAAAATGTATTTTTTTTTTAATTTTGCTATTGTTCATAGCCCATTATAGTCGCCATCAACTACTACAGTGGTATTATAGTATTTGCTTCTGATGTACTAAGCATGCATATTGCATAGCAGCTCTTCATAAGTTTTGTCTCTAGACCAAAGTATAAACGATGCAGTCAATCCCTCCATAAAATACAAAGCAATTGTTATTTATTCTTTCATATTCCATATTCTCGTATTCATATTCATATTCGTGTTCATAATCGGGGTCGGGATGGATCGTTACCGTACATTTTCTCATGCTAAATCATTACGACATCAAGATTGTATTGTGAACAGCGCCATAAGAACCATGTAGGTTAACTCTTGTATGATTTCTTAATTGCGATTGCAATCCCGATACCGACAATAATTGCGGTTGGGGCTTTATATTCCAAACAGTATTCACAAGAGAAGAATTTTGATCTTGCCTTGGAACACTCAAATAGTAAAATAATCTGAAGGAAGTGAAATTACTTTTCTGTTGTGGAAGTGTGTCAGTGATTGTTCGTTTAGCTAAATTTGAGTTTATTTCACATCGGGTCTATTTGAGTATATTTTGAAATGTTATTTATGTCTGGTATTTAAAAAAAAATGCGAAACAAGTTAGTTATTGCTAGAATTTGATGTATATACATAAAAAGTAAGTAAGCTCTGGTATTCAAATAAGTACCAGTACGGCGCTGCGAAAGCGCCTTTTCTATTTTATTTACCCCCCCCGCCGCCACCCCCAACCTCCCTCCTTCCCAATATATAAGCCAACCACTAGGGTACATTTTTTTATCGCCCTGTTAAAGTACTTTTCCTAAAAGCAAAGTATTAGCTTTTATTTGATACGTTTGACGAAATACCTGCATCCCCCCTCCCCCCCCCAGAAGAAAAATGTAGTTTTTTTTGTTTCACTTCACCCGGAGATACCGACATTAAAATCTACGTATCGGCAGCTTTCTTTTGATACCCATAATGCATACATTCAAATATGTATTCCTTTTAAACAATCGGTAATTAATGTATTAATTAATTATGCTGATTTATCATACGAATATTACTTTTATTCGGGTAAACTTTCTACAGTTTTTTCATATGTTATTACTTATGTATTTACAACTATCAACAATATATTCCATTGTACCAATTATACACGGGAACCATTTTATTAAAAATGTTATTATATTGATATTAATTAATTAATGCTTGCCGAAATATCTTTATACAGGTTTTCAATGTTGTACTTATTACAAAAGTTCTTACTTAATGTATTAAATATACAATATCAGAAAAATCTTTGAAGATAACGATTATATGAGCATTAATTAATTTTAGCAATTTAATTAATAATGTTAATTAGGGGGGTCGGACGACGGTAAACTTTCTTCGGCATATGTGGGTATATATAGCAAACAACTTCTGATAAAAAAAAATTCTGTACCAATTAATTCCGGGTCAAGCCTATTTCAGCTTCTATATTACCGGGGTATCAGTGATTGGACAGTGCGAACACCTGCGGACAAATGCCAAAATCAACAAGGCCGATTCAGAACAACTTTGAATTTATTGAGTGCTTCGTTGCTAGAACGGCTCCAAAGTCACCGTTTACTTATTCCTAAGCCAAGAAGTAATGGAATTGAATCCACATTAGAAGTTAAAAAACTTCTGCCTGAAGCGGGATATGAACCCGGGACCTTCTGCATTGGAAGCAGGAATGCTAACCACTGGACCAACGAGCCAAGGCTGTATGTTCACGTACCTTGCGGAACTCGTGATTGCAGTATGTTGAGATTTCTTTAAAATGTGTTAAAATTGTCCCAAACGTAAATCAAAACATGTCATCCTGTAGAGAATTAAGTTCTCTTTCCTATAAAAGTTTCTTTGTTCCAATCAATACCTCCGTTATTCAGATGTTCCTAATTGTTTATTGTAGGCTCACATGAAGAAGACTGACACAGTCAGTACAGTACAGATTACAGAATGAGATCACTGGCCCAGTGATGACATCACAGAGCAGCTGTTGCACAGGTTGCTGAGTGCAGCAAAGTAAACAACACTGGGGCATTGCATGACTCATACATTACATTACACAACATCTAAGCCTATAACATCAATTACCTTTTGTAATGTGATGTTGCTGGACACCAATCACAATGAATTAAGAACATCTGCAAAACGGATATATTTATTGGAATAAAAAACAATTCATAATAAAGAGCATTAAATTCTCTACAGGATGACAAATTTTGATTTTCTTTGGGATGATTTAAACACATTTTAAATCAAGTTTAAAAGACCAAAATCAGTAGTTCTGCAGGCTAGGTAGGCACACAGCCTTAAATAAACCTTTTACATATTAGCTACGTTTACATGTAGTACCGAGTCTATGGTGTATTGCAATGAATCTGTGGTCCTAGGATCCCGCCGTGGGCAGGATCCTAGGACCACAGATTCATTGCAATACACTATAGTACTGTACCGAAATCTCGGGCCAAAACAACTTTTGTCATTGTGTTTACGTTACAAGTTCCGACAGGAAGTGAACACTATTTCGGTCCTGACTTGAACACACTCCTGTGGCAAATGTATAAACAAAAAGTAACGACCTCGTAGAATGAACATTTGAATCAACCATTTTTCCCCTAGTGTAGATAGCCATTCTTTTTAGATTGTCAGTTTAACACGGTGAAAACTGTTCCAAATAATTATTTCATACATTATAAGTAAATTTGTAATTGTATAAATATTATGTGTCCTAATAAATAAATAAATAAATAAATAAATAAATAAATAAATAAATAAATAAATAAATAAATAAATAAATAAATAAATAAAAACATTTTTAATTACAAAAGCTGGAATAAGATAACTGATGCAGATATTTAAACAGCTGGAACTAGGCCTAGTTCGGAGGGAGAACGGTAGGCCTACCAGACTTCCAACCTTTTAATATCGGGCAGCACATTGTGAAGTGTATGGTAATGAGAAGGCAGATTATCTGGCAAAGAGAGGCAGCAAAATGCCCCAAGTAGTCAAGAAGCTGTCACATTCATCAGTAAAGGCACATCTTAGTGCAGCAACCAAGAGGAGAGTGCAAAAGAGTGGATTGATAAAGGGAAAGGTAAAGCATGGCAAAAGATAACTACTGGAAATATCGAGAAGTATGGAAATACAGTAGACGAACAGCTACTTTACAGTTCAGACTTCAAACAGGACACGATCTGCTTGGAAAGCACCTATATGGAATAGGAATCACCAACAGCAGTATGTACAGTCTATGTGGGAGGGAGGAACAGAACAGAGAGCATCTGATGAGATGTCCAAGTCTTAAAGATGAAGTAGATGCCCTTCCACCTGGCATGAACTATGAGGAAATAAAAGGAAGCCTGTCTCTACTGGAAAACCAGAAAATGCATGATGGCCCAGTAAGCCAAAAATGTAGGCATAGGAAAAGAAGAAGAAGACATCTACTATTAATAATTTTACATTGGCAATTCACGTTAAACCAGTTTGGTACCTATGGATTACTGTTCACATGACATAACTCAGTACGGTCTTCCGGTACGGTGAGGTGATTACGTTGCACCGAACCCAACCGGCCCAGTACCAGTTTCAAAGTGTTTACATGAGGTAGGCCCTACTGAGTCCACAAATCGTACTCAACCACGAACTCAGGCCCCCATGTAAACGTAGCTGTTCGTTCATGTGCATCTATAGGGTTATGCGAGCATTTGATGTCAATAACAATAATAATTATATATTTAGATAGTGTGAAGCCCAAATTAGACGGTTCAATGTTCCGCTCAATGTTCCTTGAATTCAAGTACAAAAAAGCATCACATAAAATAGAGTATTGTTGTGTTTTATTGTCTATGTATATTTTGATGCTTTGTTGTCCTTGATTTCAAGGAACATTGAACGGAACATTGAACCGTCTAAATGGGGCTTGATACAATTGCAACAATACAAGATATAATAACCTTTACTATGCCGACTACATCAGATACAGTATCGAAATATTCAGTTAGGTACTGTGCAAAAGTTGTGTTCTAGTTAAAATACTTTGGCTCCGGCCTTGAACATTGTTCTTGAGTTCACATCTATTGACTTGTATGAATGTCCCCCACTGAAAATTATTTCTTTTAACTTAGTGGGTGGATTAAAAATATACTTATTAAAGCCTGTCCACTCATAGAAGAAACGAAACGTTTAGAGCTAATGACCGATGTTTGTCTAAAAGACCGAGAAATAGGGTTGAAAGGGCCAACAGGTAGCGTGCTGTTGTCATTTCATTGCAATTCTTTTTCCTTCAAAGGGGGGTGACATTCTTTCGACTTCCGTTATTATAAAATTAACAACCGTTTTTCTAGTAAATCTTGGTTTACAAGGGGATTATAATGGTTCAAAACAGAAACATGCGCAATTAGTTCTAAGGTTGGAATTCATAGTCGGCCCCTACACCTAGGGGCACCCATTGTTGCTATGGATTTGTTTTGTTTATGGGAAATAACATGGGAGCAATTGTTACCTTAGCAACAATGGGCGCCCCTAGGTGTAGGGGCCAACTATGAATTCCAGCCTAAACGTTTTGTTTCTTCTATGAGCGGACAGTCTTTAACAAAAATAAACGAAATGAATGTGCTTGATCTGCCTCCCACCTGCTAAGCAGCGCATCCTCAGCGCTTGCCGCCTGCTTGGCCAGCTGCAGCTGTTGTAGCTGGTCCCCTAGCTCGTCCACCGTCACCTGCTGAGACTGCTCCTCCTGCTCGACCAAGATGGCCGCTGTCTCTAGCTCGACCAGCTCCAGTCCGAGGCCATCCTTGCCGGGCAGCGCCTGGAACAAGGACGTTGTTAGCGAGCCTGGCTCGACCACAGACACCTGCTGAGACTGCTCCTCCTGCTCGACCACAGACACCTGCTGAGACTGCTCCTCCTGCTCGACCAGCTCCAGTCCGAGGCCATCCTTGCCGGGCAGCGCCTGGAACAAGGACGTTGTTAGCGAGCCTGGCTCGACCACAGACACCTGCTGAGACTGCTCCTCCTGCTCGACCACAGACACCTGCTGAGACTGCTCCTCCTGCTTGACCACAGACACCTGCTGAGACTGCTCCTCCTGCTCGACCACAGACACCTGCTGAGACTGCTCCTCCTGCTCGACCACAGACACCTGCTGAGACTGCTCCTCCTGCTCGACCACAGACACCTGCTGAGACTGCTCCTCCTGCTCGACCACAGACACCTGCTGAGACTGCTCCTCCTGCTCGACCACAGACACCTGCTGAGACTGCTCCTCCTGCTCGACCACAGTCACCTGCTGAGACTGCTCCTCCTGCTCGACCAGCTCTAGTCCGAGGCCGTCCTTGCTGGGCAGCGCCTGGAACAAGGACGTTGTTAGCGAGCCTGGCTCGACCACAGACACCTGCTGAGACTGCTCCTCCTGCTCGACCACAGACACCTGCTGAGACTGCTCCTCCTGCTCGACCAGCTCTAGTCCGAGGCCGTCCTTGCTGGGCAGCGCCTGGAACAAGGACGTTGTTAACGAGCCTGGCTCGACCACAGTCACCTGCTGCTGTTGTGGAGTGGTCGAGTGGAATGCATTCAACATTAGTCAGTTGAATGAATGAATAAATGAATGAAGGTTTTTTTATTGACATTTAACAAATACATGTTACTGCATGGAGACTAGTCCCCGAAGAGCCTAAGCTCCCTATAAGGGGCTTTTACATTATAATTATTTGTCTATGATGGACGGAAATTGAAAATGAAAGTAGGTAGTAATAGGTAATGAATTTGGAAAAGCTTAAAAACTAGGACTTATTAATAAACAGTAGACATATCATTGTAACAACAACAAGAAAACAGGTTATAATATGCTTCATAATAATTGTAGGAGTATGGAACTTAAAATAAAACTTATAATTAAATAAGGCTGGGCATCGATGTAAATCGACAACATCGACATCGACGACAAATAATCGATGTCAAATCGCGATGTCGGAATATTTCGACATCGACATCGAAAAGCAAATAATCGACATCGTTTTTTTTTTAAATTGATAATTAATCAATTATTAATAAAAAAACTTTGTCACCTGTTAAATGGAGCAATATTTGTTTGCTGCAAATTAGAGGTGGACCGATACCGATATTGAGAATCGGCCGATACCTCTGGTATCATTTGAATCGGTATCGGATGATTTTTCCGATACCTAATCCGATACCATCTCCTCAATTTATTACGTGTTCAAGTACGTAGTGTTGAATTCTACCGCTAGAATGCGCTACTTGCGTGAGCGCGGTGCGCCGAGTCTATGATAGAGTGCGTTGCTATATTTTATCGACTATCGACCTGCGCTTTCGACTTCGAGTTCGACCCATCCAAGATGGCGTTTTCGCGTCCCGCGATCGCATCGCATCACGTGATTGTTGAGTGTTTACTTTGGTGTGTGGATGAATAATCGTGACGAGAAACTAGAAAGTAAAGAGTAATGTCTGGAGAAGAGAATAGAATATTTTTACTGAAATCTCCGTTTAAAAGAAATTGCTAAGTATTTGTCATACGTGGACTGACAAAGTGTAGGCCTAATCCTAAATAAAATAAAACGTGAAAATGATAAAATTCTAAATTGTTGTTCACTTTTATTCTTGATTGTGTGTTTGTTGTAGAATAGGCCCTACTATATAAATAAAGTGGTATCGGTATTGGTATCGGTATCGTTTAGACAAAATGGTATCGGTATCGGAGAACTATGGTATTGGTCCACCTCTACTGCAAATCATATGTTCTACGACAACTAATAGCTATCAATAAGTACTGCAACATGAGGCATATTGTTGCCGAGGGGTGGGATGAAGTGGCCGCGTATGTGCGGGCCCGCACGGACTCGCTTCCCGGCGATCGTTGCCTCTCCGCCAACCCCTCGCCCGCGCTGCCGACTGCATATTACGCGATGCCATCTCAAAGATTACGCGGCCGGAAGGAGGGGGGGTGCTCTCACGTGACAACAATTATTAATTGAAATGTGAAATTAAAATTATCGCGTTGAAGTGAATTCACGTTTTTACGGGAAACCACAAAAATTGACAATTGATTAGTTATTTAATAAATTGACGAAAAAATCGATTAAAACCAAAAAAAATCGATGTCCAAAATCGCCACCGATAATCGATTAATCGATGTCGACGCCCAGCCTTATGATTAAACAGTATTTTGGAGATAGCTATACAGTAAACCCTCGTTAATACTAGTGATGCGGACGATAATCGTATATCGATAAATATCGATAATATCGTATATCGATACGATACGATATGCGCCGTCGTATCGCGATATTCATACGATATTATTTTGCACCCAGTATCATGATAAATTGTTAATACTTCATGGTATCGTCATAGTTTACAATTTCGCATGGCGGTTATTTGATTATTCTATTGATGTTAGCCGAGCATCCTTTGGCAAAGTTTGCATGCTGCTGTTCCCCCCCCCCCCCCCCCCCCGCACGCAATGTTGGCGGTAACACAGTAGTCGTCAATGTGTAATTCAAGATCAGCAGAACGAAACTGACTCGCCATCATTAGCAGACAGACAGCCCGCTCTACACTAAAAAATAAAAATAGAACTCCACTTCGTGTGTCCATGAGCCGCTTGCTAAAGGAAGACGGACTATTTTTAGGCCTCGATTATAGGGATGACGAAACCCGACTTTTTTACGACCCGGGTACCCGTTCACTATACCCGCGGGTTACCCGGGTAGGCCTAGGCCTAATAAAACAAAAAAAATCGTGTGGGGTGTCAAATCAACCGCTCAATATCGCTCTCGTCGAAAATAACACCACAAATAGTGTATTGTAGTAGCAGGGATTAGGATGTTTCATTATATTTCGTGATGAAAAGTTGAACACCCATGACAAGAGAAAGTGGGTCAGTGTTTACTGTACCCTGATTTTCTGTTCCATGGTGCAACTCATCCACGGTCCTTGGTAGCCACTGGCTTTTGTGCACCCGGAGCAACTCATCCATGGTCCAAGTGTTCCATGGTTTTTCTCTACCCTGTTCAACTCATCCAATTCCTCGACGCGATAAGAACGCTCGCTACTACCCATTTATAAAAATACATTACTTCAATGCAGAAATACTATACGATACAAAAACATTAACTAAACACTAATTATAAAACACGAGGCAACAGCATGGCAATAACAATAACTCTCTCTCTCTCTAGCAACGACGCGGCTATTATAATATCTCTCTCTCTGGCAACGACGAGGCTAGTATACTCAATACAAGACAAGGCAACGACGCGGCTATTATAATAACTCCCTGGCAACGACGAGGCTAGTATACTCAATACAAGACGAGGCAACGACGCGGCTATTATAATAACTCTCTCTCCCTGACAACGACGAGGCTAGTATACTCAATACAAGACGAGGCAACGACGCGGCTGTTATAATAACTCTCTCTCTCTGACAACGACGAGGCTAGTATACTCAATACAAGACGAGGCAACGACGCGGCTATTATAATAACTCTCTCTCCCTGACAACGACGAGGCTATTATACCCAATACAAGACGAGGCAACGACGCGGCTATTATAATAACTCTCTCTCTCTGACAACGACGAGGCTAGTATACTCAATACAAGACGAGGCAACGACGCGGCTATTATAATAACTCTCTCTCCCTGACAACGACGAGTCTAGTATACTCAATACAAGACAAGGCAACGACGCGGCTATTATAATAACTCTCTCTCCCTGGTAACGACGAGGCTAGTATACCCAATACAAGACGAGGCAACGACGCGGCTATTATAATAACTCTCTCTCCCTGGCAACGACGAGGCTAGTATAGGGCACTAGCAACACCGAAAGACAACAATGGAACAAATGAATTGAACTGATGGACAAACCATCAGCTGTCAAAATAATAAAATTGCAACCATAGAAATAAAAACAAGTGTAGCAATAGTAACTGCTCGCCATTTAAAACTTTTAATGATAGACAACGACTTAGTGAAGTTTTATATGTTTATTTGTTTGCTTTTTGTTTTGTTTTCCAAAATCAGACGAAATTGTTTTTTGACAGATTGTTGTTTGTCCATCGATTTAATTCATGTGTTTCATTGTGCAAAAACTTATAAAAGATAATGTGTGAACATGTATTTAAACATGTATTTTTATTTGAGCACATAGTTACATTTCTGTAAAGCCACAAAATTTATCATTTTTCCTTACCGCTACTTTATTTTCAAACGACCTGTGACGTCACTTCAGTTTATGAAGCAGTGTGTTACCAGCAGGCTATAGAATTCTTCATAAAACTGCAACTGCATCGTAATTCCACTGTGCAACAATAGATGGCTATCATGGTACAACAATGTTGTCATTGGACAACAATCACGTCATCGACAATGAATTTTGTAATAAGAGTTATAGGTTGGAATTCATAGTCGGCCCCTACACCTAGGGGCACCCATTGTTGCTATGGATTTGTTTTGTTTATAGGAAATAACATGCAAACAACTGTTACCTTGGTAACAACGGGCGCCCCTAGGTGTAGGGGCCGACTATGAATTCCAACCATATTATAATAGCCGCGTCGTTGCCTCGTCTTGTATTGAGTATACTAGCCTCGTCGTTACCAGGGAGAGAGAGTTATTATAACAGCCGCGTCGTTGCCTCGTCTTGTATTGAGTATACTAGCCTCGTCGTTGTCAGGGAGAGAGAGTTATTATAATAGCCGCGTCGTTGCCTTGTCTTGTATTGAGTATAATAGCCTCGTCGTTACCAGGGAGAGAGAGTTATTATAATAGCCTCGTCGTTGCCTCGTCTTGTATTGGGTATAATAGCCTCGTCGTTACCAGGGAGAGAGAGTTATTATAATAGCCGCGTCGTTGCCTCGTCTTGTATTGAGTATACTAGCCTCGTCGTTGTCAGGGAGAGAGAGTTATTATAACAGCCGCGTCGTTGCCTCGTCTTGTATTGAGTATAATAGCCTCGTCGTTACCAGGGAGAGAGAGTTATTATAACAGCCGCGTCGTTGCCTCGTCTTGTATTGAGTATACTAGCCTCGTCGTTGCCAGGGAGAGAGAGTTATTATAATAGCCGCGTCGTTGCCTCGTCTTGTATTGAGTATACTAGCCTCGTCGTTACCAGGGAGAGAGAGTTATTATAACAGCCGCGTCGTTGCCTCGTCTTGTATTGAGTATACTAGCCTCGTCGTTGTCAGGGAGAGAGAGTTATTATAATAGCCGCGTCGTTGCTTCGTCTTGTATTGAGTATAATAGCCTCGTCGTTACCAGGGAGAGAGAGTTATTATAATAGCCGCGTCGTTGCCTCGTCTTGTATTGGGTATAATAGCCTCGTCGTTACCAGGGAGAGAGAGTTATTATAATAGCCTCGTCGTTGCCTCGTCTTGTATTGGGTATAATAGCCTCGTCGTTACCAGGGAGAGAGAGTTATTATAATAGCCGCGTCGTTGCCTCGTCTTGTATTGAGTATACTAGCCTCGTCGTTGTCAGGGAGAGAGAGTTATTATAAAAGCCGCGTCGTTGCCTCGTCTTGTATTGAGTATAATAGCCTCGTCGTTACCAGGGAGAGAGAGTTATTTTAACAGCCGCGTCGTTGCCTCGTCTTGTATTGAGTATAATAGCCTCGTCGTTACCAGGGAGAGAGAGTTATTATAATAGCCTCGTCGTTGCCTCGTCTTGTATTGAGTATACTAGCCTCGTCGTTGCTAGAGAGAGAGAGTTATTATAATAGCCTCGTCGTTGCCTCGTCTTGTATTGAGTATACTAGCCTCGTCGTTGCTAGAGAGAGAGAGTTATTATAATAGCCGCGTCGTTGTCTCGTCTTGTATTGAGTATACTAGCCTCGTCGTTGCCAGAGATGGAGTGTTATTATTAGGCCGCGCCATGGCCAAGTTTATGCTGAGCGATTAGTTAATGTTTTTGTATCGCATAGTATTGCATCAAACTACTGTATTTGGAATGGGTAGTAGCGACCAGGTCGTGGATGAGTTGAGCCATGGATGAGTTGAACCATGGAACAGTTTTACCAGATTAATATCTGGCGCACCCTGGATGAGTTGGGCCATGGATGACTTGGACCATGGATGAAGAAACCGGGGGACAGTTGACCAGGTCCCGAGACTGGTCAACTGTCCCCCGGTTTCTTCATCCATGGTCCAAGTCATCCATGGCCCAACTCATCCAGGGTGCGCCAGATATTAATCTGGTAAAACTGATCGGAGCGGGATGAAACATAATGCGTCACAGCTGCCACTCAAGCTCAAGGCCACAGGCAGACCGGCCCGTTGAAGTGTCGAATGGTTGTGTGCTTTGGGAGGGAGAAAGGGGGGTGGGGGGTGGTGGTGTAGAGTAGCAGTTCATGCTAAAAGATTGCCGGCGGCCAGGCTTAGGTCTACATGAACAGGGAATCGGGCGGCATGAACAAAAGAAACTATCAAAGTGGACAGTTTATTTATAGACGCGATTCTATTTCTTAGGGAAATACCGCCAAGCACAAAAATAAAATACGTAATGACCAATGAATCAGTTCAAATTCAAAACATTTAGCTAATTGGCGGTTCTCAATTTCAGGAACCGGGTTTTGTCGGGTAAACGGGTAGAGAAAACACAAACCCGTACCCGACTTCGTCGGGCGGGTATCGGGTACCCGGGTACCCGTCGTCTTCCCTACTCGATTACCTGCACTCATTCATTGACTTCCTTCCGAAAAGTCTGCATTGTTTGACATCTTTCAAGATCCAAATCTACGTTTCACTGCTCCGCTGACTCAACCCCCCCCCCCCCCCCCCCCCCGACCCATCCCGTCCTTCACCAGCCGACAAACCGGTTTGTTTGGCCATCGGCTACAATCACAATGCGCTATTTATTTGCTATTATCGCGATAATATCGTATCGCGATATTATTATATGCTCACGATATTACCACGATATATCGTGATATATTGTGGGAAAAAATGCGATTATCGATATGAATTTATTTATCATAACGCATCCTTAATTAATACGAACATCAAGGGACCCAAAAATCGTCAGTTCGTAATATAAAAATTCGTAATATCGCAAAAACGTCGAAGTTCAATAGTACCAGCCAAAATAAACATATCTACAAACAATAAATGTTTTCCAATGGATAGTAGCGTGCGGGTATGATGTTTTGTGCGCGCATAGTAGGCGGACTAAGCAGGCATGTTGCAGTGAGCAAGCCACGCCCCTCAACAGCTGTAAGGGCTGGCGCGCCTGCGGTCGGTGGAGGGGGAAAACTAAGCAGCAACAAAACAAGTAGCTGCCTGCGACGACGTACGCTCGGCGGACAAAAATCTTGATACCTACGCCTACTCTGCGAGTTGAACTCTCGGACACATTATTTTGTTTGTGCGGGTTCAAAATTATTAGTTCGTATTAAACAACGAACATTATGCGTTACTACCACCCAGGGGATAGGCTAAATAATTAGTTCGTATTACGTATTATGCGAAATTCGTTATATCCGTTTTATTTAACATTGAGTGTCCTATTTACGCGGGCTGGATCTTGCTTACTATTCGTATTATCTGAGAATTCGCACTAACCGAGTTCGTTTTACCGAGGGTTTACTGTATTGCTAAAACAACCCCTACAAAATAAATACACTGGGTATAATGTTACCATTACCAGCTAGACTATAGTACTATAGTACCTTGCAGATGGCAGCGGCCACAGAGGAGAGTTTCGTTGCCGAGCACTGTTGCACCCAGACGCAGTAGTCTTGTACGTAGAGGCGGTTGAGAAGGTATCGTAGCTCGCCTGTATTGAACACTGGGTATAATGTTCCCATTACCAGCTAGACTATAGTAGTATAGTACCTTGCAGATGGCAGCGGCCACAGAGGAGAGTTTCGTTGCCGAGCACTGCTGCACCCAGACGCAGTAGTCTTGTACGTAGAGGCGGTTGAGAAGGTATCGTAGCTCGCCTGTATTGAACACTGGGTATAATGTTCCCATTACCAGCTAGACTATAGTAGTATAGTACCTTGCAGATGGCAGCGGCCACAGAGGAGAGTTTCGTTGCCGAGCACTGCTGCACCCAGGCGCAGTAGTCTTGTACGTAGAGGCGGTTGAGCAGGTATCGTAGCTCGCCCGTATTGAACAGGTTGTGTATCTCTAGCAGACATCGTAGGACACATCTCTTGCCTGGGAACAAGCCACCAACATTATATCATTCCTTGCTTAAGACTATAGCAGGTATAGAGGGTAGACCCTCACACAAGATATAGCAGGCTCCACTCACCTGCACAGAGCAGTGTCTGCACATCTCTCAACACAGCCAGGGCCAGCTCCCAGCTACGGTAGAGAGGGTAGACCAGACTCCGTCTCACACAAGACACCACCAGGGTGTCCACGCTGCTGAAAACCTGGAACACACAAGAGAAACTGAATTCCAGAAATAAAATTTTAAAAACTAATTGCGAATCGAACCCCGGTCTCCCACTTGCCTTGTGGGTTGGTTGCCTTGACCTCTAGAGTCTACACATTATTCTAACCATATATAAACGTAAACGTATAATTTTGTAGGCCAAACCTGTTCAATCAGAACAAATATGTGTCATTCTTATTGATAATTAAAATTTTTAACTAGCAATTAATTAATTATAAACATAAACATGTAGCTCTGTTCCTGTAATATGTAAAGGAGAGTATTGTTAAGTTATAAAAAAGCGAAATGCATAACTTCGCCAATCAAGACCACTTACTTTGTTACCCGTACTTACTTATTTACTTACTTACTAAGTAAATACTAGACCTACAAGCCACGTACCTGCAGCCAGCTGAGCGTGGGGCTAGACCTACAAGCCACGTACCTGCAGCCAGCTGAGCGTGGCGCTAGGCCTACAAGCCACGTACCTGCAGCCAGCTGAGCGTGGCGCTAGGCCTACAAGCCACGTACCTGCAGCCAGCTGAGCGTGGCGCTAGGCCTACAAGCCACGTACCTGCAGCCAGCTGAGCGTGGCGCTAGGCCTACAAGCCACGTACCTGCCGCCAGCTGAGCGTTGCGCTAGACCTACAAGCCACGTACGGTACCTGCAGCCAGCTGAGCGTGGCGCTAGACCTACAAGCCACGTACCTGCAGCCAGCTGAGCGTGGCGCTAGACCTACAAGCCACGTACCTGCAGCCAGCTGAGCGTGGCGCTAGACCTACAAGCCACGTACCTGCAGCCAGCTGAGCGTGGCGCTAGACCTACAAGCCACGTACCTGCAGCCAGCTGAGCGTGGCCTAGACCTACAAGCCACGTACCTGCAGCCAGCTGAGCGTGGCGCTAGACCTACAAGCCACGTACCTGCAGCCAGCTGAGCGTGGCCTAGACCTACAAGCCACGTACCTGCAGCCAGCCAGCGTGGCGCTAGAGCTACAAGCCACGTACCTGCAGCCAGCTGAGCGTGAGGCTAGAGCTACTAGCCACGTACCTGCAGCCAGCTGAGCGTGGCGCTAGAGCTACTAGCCCCGTACCTGCAGCCAGCTGAGCGTGGTGCTAGAGCTACTAGCCACGTACCTGCAGCCAGCTGAGCGTGGCCTAGACCTACAAGCCACGTACCTGCAGCCAGCCAGCGTGGCGCTAGAGCTACAAGCCACGTACCTGCAGCCAGCTGAGCGTTGCGCTGAGCTTGTTGATGTTCCACGCAGACTCAGAGTTTGTCTCCCCCTCGGTGACGCGCTTATCGTAGCAGTACGCAAACAGAACGTCCACCAGGCCAAGGTAAGCGCTGCGCTTCTCCGCGCTGCTCAGCAAGTACTCTCGGTTGGGCAGCTGCACGAGCGCGTCTTGAAGCTCTGGGGACAGCGGCTCTGAAACACACAACCACACAGTCATGAAGCACAATGATTACATCATGAAAATAGGCGTGCGCAGCGTCTAACATTAGACCCGGCACAAGGTGGCGTGGTACAGCTGGGGTCTGGGGCGAAGCCCCGGCCGCCGGAGGCAATTTCGCCGTGAGCTTAATTTTTTTTAGGTGATGCACTAACTTTTATAGCCTAAAACGCGACTTTAGGACGCGACGCTTTCCGCTGTCATAGGATCTTGTGGCCCCTATAGAGCTATGTTTCTTTTCATTTAAATAAAAGATAAAAATTATGAATTGTGTGCGCAGCCCCGGGTGAAGTGTGCCTTTGCGTAAAAACGCACTAGACTGACAGTGAATTTTAATTCAAAGACTAATTTAAAGTTAAGTTTAAAGTGAAACTGCTCTCGGCCCAGGCCGGGTCTAAAGGAACTGGAGTCCAGCGCGGTCCGACCGCCAAGTTGACACAGTAGGTCCGGACTCCGGCCTGGGCCGAATAGGCCTGGGCCGTGCGCACGCCTCTATCATGGAGCAGATTTGATTCATGTATACAAATACAGAACATACACACTTACACACATGCACACATAGACCTACACACATACATGCCCGACACAACTGGATCTGTTAAGCGTTGCTTATCATATCACAAACTTGAACTGTAAATAATTACTAACTACTGTACAAATTATGTCATTAACATGTAACACAAAGTAAATACCTTGTACATACAAACATCTGCGTACGTACATTAGAAACGTAGAATTAGAAACTAATTTTAAGAGTATTTGTAGTGATACACATGTTACAATGTACAGTATATCAGGGGTTGAAAAATATTTTAAAATGTAAAAGCCAGGGATTTTGAGGGGGGGAAACCCGGGTCTGGGGCGAAGCAAGCTGTCCGAGGCAAATTCGCCGTAGACGTAAAATTTGTGCATACACAATTACTTTACTTACTTTACTAATTATATTATTAAATAAAAATACTTTACTAATTACTAATTAATAACGAGAGGCTTATCTTCAATGCCGATCCAACACAGAGTTTGACGTGGCAATATAGATGATGATAATAATTAAAATCAAACAATAATATTAATAGCCTGATAAAATAAAGGCAAACAATTCGACTAGAGAAGGAGTAAATAAATAAATAAATAAATAAATTAATTAATAAATAGATAAATAAATAAATAAATAGATAAATAAAATAATAAATAACTAAATAAATAAATAAATAAATAAAAAAAAAAAAAAATAAAAAAAAAAATAAAAAAAAAAATGAATAAATAAATAAATAAATAAATAAATAAATAAATAAATAAATAAATAAATAAATAAATAAATAAATAAATAAATAAATAAATGTTGTCCCAGTGGGCCTACCAGTGTCTGGGGGGTAGGCTGGCTGGCTGGCCACCAAGTACTTGACGTACTCCGGCTCCATCAGGTCAGCTAGGTAATGCATCTCGCAGAAGTCGGTCTTCTCTCGCTCCACTTGGAGGCGCCACCTGTCGCTAGCGGGGGTCGAGTCCGGGTCGGGGAGGTCGAGAAGCTCAGACAGTTCGCCCTGGAACGTCGGACAACGATGCAGCCAACGTTGAAACGAAAATATTCCCGCCCCGTACATAACATCAGATTGTGAATCTGTAGTGACATTTTAGAATAGATTGATACGATATCTAGATGTATAGAGCCAGCACAGTTGGCCGCGATCGATTAGGCCCCAGGGGCTCTGCGTTTTAGGTTTGAATCCTAGCTTAGGTGGCTTTTGTCATCTTCATAATCACCCAATCTCGATTAGCATCGTTGCAAAAATATGAGATGTTAAACCCCAAATATTCTAGATGCATACTGCATAATATAGGCCTATTTCAAGCATGATAATCATCTAGTTACAGAAAAATAGCATTCATTTTTCAATTTTATCGCATTATTTCCAAATTAGGGACACTAAGAACAAGGTAGGTCGAAAAATCTCAAGACTATATATTTGTTACACTTTTCACCTTCATGTAACTCAGTGCAACCTATCTTATTTCTCATCTAAGCTGTCGGCATTCTAGCCTAGACCTTTCCCCTTGGGATATATATTTATTCACGTTATTCTTTATGACAGGTCAAGACGACACTATACAAGACCTATTTCATACCGATCCTCACATGCGGCAGAAACCTGGAATATGGGGGATAGAGAAGAAAGTCAAATACAGGCGGTGGAGATGAGATTCCTGAGGAGCACGGTGGGAAAGACAAGAAGAGACAGAATTAGAAATACAAACATTAGAGAAATGCTTGGTGTGGAGAAGCTAGGGGACAGAATGGGAAGGACAAGACTGAGATGGTTTGGACACATGAAACGGATGAAGGAAGAGAGGATGCCCAGGAGAATATATGAAAAAAAGATCGAAGGAAGAAGACGGTGAAGACCAAGGAAGAGATGGAAGGAAAAGATTGCTGAAGACCTACAGACGAGAGGGGAGAACTGGGAGCAAGTAGAGGAAGTACGATTGTGGGAAGATAGGAAGAGGTGGAAAAATTTGGTTGTGAAAACCAAGCTGACCCTGCCAGAAGCAGGAAACGGCGATGGATAATGATGATGATTATCAGCTTACCTGGAAGCGCGCAAACACTCCGCTGCTCTGTCCGGCAAAGCCGTAGGTCGTGGTTCCCGTCAGTTCCACCAGGGGCTCCTCTATTGTCTGCTCCACGAACCACTCACTGTCCTCGGTATCCTCATTGTCCTCATCCTCGGAGACACAAGGCTCACCTGCACGACACACGATAACACTCGTATAGGCGACCCAAGACCACCTTACTTATGCTTTCGTCACAGGCGAGGCACTCGTAGCCAACCAGCTAACTGCCCGAGACAAGCGCGCGCAGGTAACGATTGCTGACTGGCTACGAGTACTAGGGATGGGATAGTGTACACGTATAAACGCACGCTTTAATGTGTGTACACGTTTACTGTTTCTCTCGAAACAATAAACGCGCCGCGTGTAATACTATACTGTGTGCGACCGGCCACGGAGGGCTTGGCGCCGGTAGTGGTTTCATGCGATGTGCAAGTGTCCTCACTCCTCAGTTGTGGCTTGTCACAAGTGATCCGAGGTCAGAACCATGAAACACGCTGGATTACGTCTTGAAACCGTTTGCGGGAACAACACTTTAAAACATAAATTTTTGGCCTAGAGAGAACATGATATTTTTTTTAAAGCGGGACCCCACGGATGTATACACGGCTTTGTAAGCAGCAGTGTACACGTTTAGTGAAGTACACGCTTTTGCCCATCCCTAACGAGTAGGGCCTACCTCACCTTTGATGAAAGCATGAGTAAGGTTGTCTTGGGTTGCCTATATACAGGGGTTGAAATTAACTGTCTTTGGCACTCGGGCTAGTGGCCACCATAGTCCTCTAGCCTGAGGGCATTTTTACTAGCACGCAATCAAATAGTTTATATAGCCTATTGATGTAAAACGATCATTCGAGTACACTCTGCAAAACTCTGCACGCATTAGGAGCCAAACACACTGTGAAACAATTGTACCTGTTCTGTTTGAATTTAAAAAAAAAAACTGTTATTTCCACTTAAATTTAGGCCTAAGTCACAAAATTTGCCGGGTTTGATATATATATAAATAAGACGGTTAGCCTACCTAAATTAAGAGATTTTTATTTTGTTTAGTTACGTATAGGCCTAATAAATGAAAAGTTATATGAAATTACCGGTAGTTAGGCAGTGAGTTGCCGTAGTTGTAGACGCTGAGCTGAGACGCAGTAAATTGGGTTATTCCTTGGAGAATATTTTACACACGGTTATTATATTCTGATATGTAGGCATGAAGTGATCATAGTTAGGCCACCTACATCACTGTAGCCTGCCTATACATGTTGCATAATGGTTCCATTTCAATTTTAATGTTTCTGGTATAACTTAGATCTACTGTTAAAATCACCAAAAAACAATACCTAACCACATTAACTTTGAAATTGCTGTAAATCCATCTAAACAATAGGCTATTTAATAAATCATAACACCATCATTTAAAACTGTGACCTTCCTTTCAACTGTAATTTTAATTTTAGCTTTTTTTATGTCATTGAAATGCTTTTTATTTTCTTATTTATATGGTGTAGGCCTACTGTAATGTCACTGCTGACTGAATGTATGTATGTAAGGCAATCATGTAAAACCCATTTCATTAAATTACACATTCCACTCAACATCAATGCTTATATAATAACAGCTGCTTCTTTTGTTTACTCTAAGCCTCACCTTTGCTCACTCAACAATGTCAATCACTCTCATCTCACCCGATCTAGCGCTAACATTTTCATCCCCACATCCAACCACATTTATTATGAGTGTCCAATCTACCTTTGCAGTACAATTTATTACAAACTTCCACAATCAGTAAAGAACTCTAGGCCTACATCTCTTCCTCTTTTTAAACACAAACTTTTTTCTTAATTAAACCATTCTACACTTTGAAAGAATTTTTTGATAATTAACAACTTAAATTCCCATTTCTCTGACCCATCCTTAAGTGTTATTCTGAATGTAGGCCTATGTGTATTTTGTATGTATATTTTATTTTTTATGTATAGTAGGACCTATCTATATTTGTAGTTTGTACCAATATTTGTATTCTGTACAAATCGCATGGTGAAATAAAACAAATAAATAAATGTACAACTCGCACAGAGTCGCTAAATAAAGAGATATTATTAGCCTATAATTGTTATTTCCAAACAACTCTACTTGTAACGAATAGGCCTACAATTGAATGCAGTAGGTGACAACTAACCTAGCACTTCTATCCCCGCGCTGCCCTCGTCCGCTCTCGGCTTGCGTGGCGCCAGTAGTGTAGTCATAGGCCTAGTGTAATAGGCCTACAATTGAATGCAGTAGGTGACAACTAGCCTAGCACTTCTATCCCCGCGCTGCCCACGTCCCCTCTCGGCTTGCGTGGCGCCAGTAGTGTAGTCATAGGCCTAGTGTAATAGGCCTACAATTGAATGCAGTAGGTGACAACTAGCCTAGCACTTCTATCCCCGCGCTGCCCACGTCCCCTCTCGGCTTGCGTGGCGCCAGTAGTGTAGTCATAGGCCTAGTGTAATAGGCCTACTATTGAATGCAGTAGGTGACAACTAGCCTAGCACTTCTATCCCCGCGCTGCCCACGTCCCCTCTCGGCTTGCGTGGCGCCAATAGTGTAGTCATAGGCCTAGTGTAATAGGCCTACTATTGAATGCAGTAGGTGACAACTAACCTAGCACTTCTATCCCCGCCCTGCCAACGTCCGCTCTCGGCTTGCGTGGCGCCAGTAGTGTAGTCAACAGGTCAAGGTCGGGAAAGTGTTCACCCTTCGTGACCTTGGCAACGCGAACGATGAACTTCCCAGTGTCGGCATCATAACATCCACTAGATGCATCCGTCTCCTCCACGGAACCTGGCAGGTGTAGCCTGCAACAACAACAAGATGTTGCATTCAGTTATCATATATAGGCCTCCATGTAGGACTAGGCTAGACCCTAATTGTTGTTGTTAGGGCTGGGAGAAAGCATTTAATTTTGTAAATGTTTCTTTTCCCGAATTTTTCGCGTTTAAACGTAACATTCACAAAATGATAACAAATACATTACTTGTAACACGTATGATTTTTATATTAATTGTTGCTTATACCGCCACTTTTTAGTGTCCAACTGTCTACAGTTATTTAGAGCCCACACACTAAGCTATGCCTCGTTGCTCGTCGCCCGATCCCCGAACTCGCCCCATCGGGAAAATCTACGAGTTTGGGTTTTAGATGGGGGTGGGGATTGGTCGGGCGGGTAGGCCTATATAGGATCACGCTTAAGAACTAAATGTGCACAATAGAAATTAATTCGTGCACAAACATGCACTAACGATGCACAGACGATTGAGACAATAATTTGCACGTGATTTTATAATAGGGGGGGGGCAACTTGACGGAGCCTTAAACGTGTATGAATATTTGTACACGTATATTTTTGCGCGGGCGTTTACACGATTCAGCCATAGTTGTTGTTGCTGCTGTTTTCCAATGTTTCCAAGGCCCTACATGTAAGTCGAGTCACTCTTCAAACCCAATGCCTGAAGTGAGGCAATGTACGCCAATTGAAAGGCATCAGCCTACAATATGAAACGATGTAAGATGTTTTAACGTTCACTTGAAAGCAGCATATTTTTGTATCTCACATAGGCCTAGGCCTAGGCCTAGTGTTCCATATTTGAATGTGTAGGTTCTAGGCAGTAGGCCTAGGCCTTTGTTGTTGTTAAACTGTTAAGTTAGAGGCATTTTCTTAAAAAAGTCTTTATAAAAACTGTCAATAGATAGGCCTAGGCCTCTAGGCCTAGACGAGGCACACTGGGCCGACCATAACCTCAAATTGAACCCCCTGGACCTAGACCTGGGCTACCTAGGCCTAGATTCAGGTCAATGAGTTATCAAACACGAAGGAAGAACTAGGTAGACCCAATAAACCCTATGGTAGGCCTAGGCCTACCGCACAAGCATCAGAAGGAAGTTCTACTTACCGTAAATAGTATGGAGGTGAATAAAACCTGAAATGTTCCTCTTCCACAAAGATTTCCGTTTCCCTGACATTAGCGTAGGGAGCATGAATTGTCACTGTAATATCAACCTCCGTTTGTGATATCTCAAACCTTGGTGTAAGCATTTTTAATGATTACATCAACACAAAGCCATATCTAGCCTAAAGACACACGAATTAACAAACAAAAACAGAAAAGTTGACATAAAACTTCAAGTTGAAGCACATGTGGTGAGTGAGGTTACTTTCACAGAACTTAGTTGAATTGAAACCCGAATGAAACCGAACTTGAACGAACATGGCCGATTATGAACAAAGCGCGCGGCATGTATTTGAATAAACTTGCAGTACAGTTCTTTTCTTCCCTAGCAATGAACCATTACCGAAAAAGGTGGACTGGGAGTGGAGAAGACTCGTCGATCGTTTTATGAGTAGAAAAATAATTTCCAACTTCTTCATGTACGTTTTATATTAATTGTAATAAAACAAACACGCGTTAAAATGTTATAGAACAAAACATCATTCAAAACATCATTATACCATGGAGTTGTATCTTATCAGGAGGTCTAGCTTCAATGGAACTTCCTGTTTCATTGAGGTACATCCGGCCGACGAGCGGCTGACACCATTTTGTTCCTTAAATTACAGCCTTCTGGATGAGTTTGAGGTTGACTCTGATTGATCATCTATTATTGACTCATCCAAGGCTGTGATCTGTCAAAACTGGTGATGAAATTAGCATCGTAGTCGCTAGCCCGGTTATTTCTCTATGGTCCCAGGTGGTGGTTTTTCACGCGACCGTCAAGCGATTATTATTCTACGGGTAATGTGTATTTAACGTTTAGATTTTTGCACTCGAATTTTGAAAAATACAAAATTAATGTAGGCTCATAGACTTCAACTGAAGTGCTAGGCACTAGGCCTCCTAGGCTTAGGCCTATAGGGCCTTCTAGGCCTGGACCTAGTCCTATAGGGCCTCCTAAGCCTAGGCCCTAGTCCTATAGGGCCTCCTAAGCCTAGGCCCTAGGTATATAGGGCCTCCTAGGCCTAGGCCTATAGTTTAACTTAATTTTAATATCGTATTTCTTTAATCAAACACCAAAGAAAACAAAGAAAACAAAAACGCGACGATTTGATATTTGTAAACATGTTACTAGGCGTAACAATTAACTCAAACAATAACGAAACAACAATTAACAGCTGTCCTTGACATTGACAACCAGGAACAAAATGCCTGCCACCCATAATGCATTGCAAATCTCACTGCACTTTATACGATCACCGCTTACTACAGAGCTAGACATCCAGTACCGTAGGTACTATTATAAATCCATGATTATACTATGATTGCAATAGGTCTGTTCGTTCTGTAGTAGCAGTCGCACTGCAGGAGGCGAGTTGGAGCAAAGGTATATGACGTCATACGAGTTGGTAGCACATTGGAGTAGTTTATAAAAACGAACGGTTTTGTAGCAGATTTTGTTGCGCGGCAAATTAATTTTCAATTACCTTGAGATACCAGCATCAACCTAGAGCTACTGAATAGAATATATCATAGCATAATAGTATTAAAATGTCCCTGCAGTACAAGTATCACACTATTATACTCGAAAGGCGAGAGTAGTTGTTATTTACAGTAGGGCCTAGGCCTAGACCTAGGCCAACTCATTGGTGAGAGGTTTGGGACAATCCACTAGGCCTAGAGTGTAGAGAACACTATTTATATTAATTTAAAATGTATACTAAAGCGGCTGTTACACGGAGAAGTTAAAAAAGTGAAAAGAAAAAAGTAAAGAGAAAAGTTATTTTTCTAGCCGTCACACGGGAATACACAGAGTTAAAAGAGATGAGCGCGCGTGTGGCGTAACTTATCAGTATTTCTACAAAACTACAATGCGCTCTTGCGGCAAATGGTTGCAACTAGAAGACTGTAGTCGGTTTTTACGAAACTGGATCGTCGATGCATGTAAACAAATCACTGTTTCTTCTTCTTCGTCGCCGTCTTCTTACAATGGCAATAATTACATTAATATTTACAGCAATTGCAGCCTATTCCTCCGACGAATCCATCAGCATATGCGTTTTTAACTACAAGGCTACAAGCTGTCAAAGTGACAAGTTTTGTAGGTTGGAATAGCAATGTCTGGATGTCACAACTCTCCCGAGTCGTACTCAATGGCCGTGTCAATCGACCAATCAGCCTCAACTCTTCAAGGTCGTTTTTCTTTTCACTCTTTACTTGTCGAGCAGTGTTCAACTTTTTGGAGAACTTTTCACTTTTCTCTTTTTTCACTTCCTAGTGTGACAGCAACGCGAAAAGTCCCATAAGCTACAAGCTATCTCTACAAGTAAAAGAGTAACTTTTCTCTTTACTTTTTTCTTTCCACTTTTCCAACTTCTCCGTGTAACAGCCCCTTAAGCATAAAACTCATTTGGGTATTCACGGAGCGAATCTAAAAAACTTTTTTTCAACGAAATGTAACAAAAATCACTTTTATATGTTACCTGTTACTGTATCTTTCCAATTATGTAAGGCGCATGCTTCAAATAGTACGTATTTATGTTTAAAATCAATTTAATTATGTTGAATTGGCTCGAGCCTATGCCTATGCACGCCATTCACCATTAGCAACATGCACACAGCCTACTGGATGCTATAATCAGCTGTTCTACGTTGATTCAGTAGCCAACGTAGGAAATGATATCGAATATCGCCCGCAAACTTGAAGAAGGGGTAATTTATTTTTTGGGTATAAATTTATTTTAAAATAATAACCCTTTCTTCAAATTTGAAGAAGGGGTAAATTATCGAAAATACTGCGATTATTATACAGTAACTTATGTTTAAGTTGGTGCATCTGCTGATAACAAAGAACCAAAGCACTTATTTTGCTGCAGAGATATTTCTCTTCATCCTAGTGTTGAACAATGGCGAATGGCGTGCATTGGCCTAGGCATAGGCTCTAGCTAATTCAACAGAATTAAATTGATTTAAAACATAAATATGTACTTTTTGAAGCATGCGCCTTACATAATTGGAAAGATACAGTAACAGGTAACATATAAAAGTGATTTTTGTTACATTTCGTTGAAAAAAAGTTTTTTAGATTCACTCCGTGAATACCCTCATTTGGACTATCAAACGTGTAATGGCCATCCACTAGGCCTATTTCTGGGCAATTCTCTCCACAAAATATCTTGCACACTTCTCCATCCATAATTACGCGCCTTTTTGCAACCTACTACAACTTTACTGAAAGCGCTCCAACTCTCGAGTAGGAGCACTTTAGAGTTGTAGCAGCTACCATTTCGTAATCGAACACTTTTGTAGTAGCACCAACTCACTACCAAAGCGTCTGCTCCCATAGAACGAACGCTGTTGTAGTGCTGTCGCACATTGTAGTAGACAGAACGAACATACCTCTAATGTCTCTACTTTCTAATAGGTCGTATTCAATTGACGTCACTCTATTTCCGTTTCGCGCGGTCGCCATGTTTGGCGGCCATTGTGAGGTACTAGCCCTACACTGTCATGATGTTTTCAATGGTTCTCAGTGGGCGTTATGTTTCTTGAAATTTGATTGAAATTGATCAAGAGTGGCATAATAAGATTTGAAATGGTTATGTGCGCAGTTGTAAACTGTAGCAAAAGGAGTGGACGGGACAAGGATGTCTCGTTGTTTCGTTTTCCGGCAGTAATTGCGAACCAATGTTCCAAAACATTTGAACTGTCAAGTAAACGTCGTGCCCTATGGATTTCGAGAATAAATCGTCAAGACTTGGCAGAAGAGAAGCTGAATCATGCAAGGGTTTGCAACCTACACTTTATTAGTGGTAATTTAATTGATTTTTCCTGGTAGGCTAGGGCCTACTAGGTTTAGGCCTAGGCCTAGTCTCATGGGCCTAGGCCTACTAACTTAGGGGCATAGAGGCCCTACAATGTAGAGGGGTATGCCTAGGACCTAGGCCTAATCATTACGTCGTTCAACGTCAAAGTTGAACTAAGCACATAGGCCCTACAGGCTTTAGAACCTTGCCATTAAACCTAGGCCTAAGCCCTAGGCAAGGCAGGGTTCGCAAGACAAGTCGGCCTACCCTAGGCCCTAGGCCCCAAATGCCGAATTGAGATGCACCCTAAAGATATTAGGCCGTCCCTCATACCAACCCAGTTGGAAGGAGTGCAGCCTATACGGAACACTTCTGCCAACCCCACAACTAGCAAACCTAGCGTAGGAATGTGGAACTACTACGAAAACCCCCGTTGGTAGGAGTGCGCCCTACTACGGAACACTGCTACCAACCCCCTTTGGAAATCAGCTGTTTTAACACGTGGGTAAGGAATGTGACAGCTCGAAAACCCCCGTTGGTAGGAGTGCGCCCTACTACGGAACACTGCTACCAACCCCCTTTGGAAATCAGCTGTTTTAACACGTGGGTAAGGAATGTGACAGCTCGACAACCCCCGTTGGTAGGAGTGCGCCCTGCTACGGAAGACTGCTACCAACCCCCCTTGGAAATCAGCTGTTTTAACACGGGGGTAAGGAATGTGACAGCTCGACAACCCCCATTGGTAGGAGTGCGCCCTACCACGGAACACTGCTACCAACCCCCCTTGGAAATCAGCTGTTTTAACACGGGGGTAAGGATTGTGACATACATACATACATACAGACATACATACAGCTGATTTCCAAAGGGGGTTGGTAGCAGTGTTCTGTAGCAGGGCGCACTCCTACCAACGGGGGTTGTCGAGCTGTCACATTCCTTACCCACGTGTTAAAACAGCTGATTTCCAAGGGGGGTTGGTAGCAGTGTTCCGTAGCAGGGCGCACTCCTACCAACGGGGGTTGTCGAGCTGTCACATTCCTTACCCACGTGTTAAAACAGCTGATTTCCAAGGGGGGTTGGTAGCAGTGTTCTGTAGCAGGGCGCACTCCTACCAATGGGGGTTGTCGAGCTGTCACATTCCTTACCCTCGTGTTATACAGCTGATTTCCAAAGGGGGTTGGTAGCAGTGTTCCGTAGTCCGGGTGCACTCCTTCCAACAGGGGTTGTCGAGCTGTCACATTCCTGACCCTCGTGTTATACAGCTGGGCCTGGATTCACAAAGATGCGTAACTCTAAGTTGTCCTAAGTTAGGCAAATCCTAGCTAGATAAATCAAGATAAATCATGTCTAGGTATTAATACACATTCACAAATCAAATATTATTAGTTAAATTGTTCATATTTTACTATATTTTATCTTTATAACATTGCAGAATGACATATTGGTGATTTATATCACTAAGATTTGCCTAAACTAGGACGTCTTAGCACTTAGGCACCTTTGTGAATCTGGGCCCTGATTTCCAAAGGGGGTTGGTAGCAGTGTTCCGTAGTAGGACGCACTCCTACCAACGGGGGTTGTCGTGGTAGTTCCACATTCCTACGCTAGGTTTGCTAGTTGTAGGGTTGGCAGAAGTGTTCCGTATAGGCTGCACTCCTTCCAACTGGGTTGGTAGGAGACACAGCCAAGATATTAATCTACTTGCTTGCGACTTGATCTAAAACATTGTTTACACGTCTTGACATAATAAATTATTAGGTTAAGTAGGCTATAGGCCTGGATTAGGCCTAGATTAGGAAATGTCGTACTATTTTTTCAAGTAACCCTTCAAGCTAATTCTGCCATATGATGTGTTCACATTGAAACTAATACATTTATTTGATTGTTACAGGTAAACCAGCTCATCTTTTTCAAGAATTAAGCCCTGACTGGGCACCATCGCTGAATTTAGGACACAGCAAGGTCAAACCTGCAGAGAAAAATACGGACCGTTACCAGAGGGCAACAAAAAGAAAAGCAGAGAAAAGAGCATCTTGTGATAAAGTGTGTACAGTCAGCAGGCCCACCACTGAGTTACCTGAACTTTGCATGAGTCTCGATAATACTGCGGAAGTTGATGGACTCGAGTCACAAGTATCGGACAGTATTGAGTCGACTTTATTGGAATTGAGTATTGGTTGCCAAACGTCTTTACAGACATTTAATGCCACTACACAAACAGACTTTAGTAGTTTTGAAATCGATCGTCTGCTTGATGAAATTCAGACCCTTCGTAGTGAGAAACACGAATTACATGATCGCCTGCTAAATGGTGTTAAGTTCAGTCCTGATGCAATGCAAGATGATGCCAAAGTTAGATTTTATACGGGTTTACCAAACTTCGCCATGCTTATGGCAGTGTTCAATTTTTGTGCGCGTTTCATTTCCTCCAACCATCGCAGTGCCTTGACAAAGTTTGAAGAACTGGTAATGGTATTAATGAGACTGCGTCTTAATCTTCAAATGCAGGACCTGGCGTTCCATTTTCAAATTTCACAGCCCACTGTTTCAAGAATTTTTGCAAAGTGGTTAGATGTGTTATATTTTCGATTAAAGCCAGTTGTTAGATGGCCGCAGCGAGAACAACTAATGAAGTCAATGCCAATGAGCTTTAAGACTGCATTTGGGAACCGGGTTGCGGTGATAATAGACTGCTTTGAGGTGTTTATTGAAAGACCGACATCACTTTTACCAAGGGCAATGACGTGGTCCCAGTATAAACATCACAACACGGCTAAGTTTTTAATTGGTATTACACCTCAGGGGACAGTTTCCTTTCTATCAGAAGGGTGGGGTGGGTGTGTTAGTGATAAACATTTGACTGAACAATGCACTTTATTAGACAACCTTGTACCTGGAGATGTGATCATGGCTGATCGCGGGTTTGATATTGCTGACACGTTGGGTTTTTTGTGCGCAAAACTCATGATTCCAGCATTTACCAGAGGGAAGAGCCAACTGTCGATGATGGATGTTGCTTCAACCAGAAAAATTGCTTCACTACGAATCCATGTGGAGCGAGTGATTGGTTTGGTGAGAATGAAATATAGCATACTAAGTGGAACACTGCCTATCGAGAGTGTTGCAACTAGAAAAGGAATGGATTGCCCTCAAATTGACAAAATCGCAACCATATGCTGCGGCTTAAGCAATCTGTGTGAAGGTGTAGTTCCACTGGAGTGATATGACAAGGATATATGAAGATTTTTGTTCTGCTTTTATTGCTGTTTAAATATTGTAAGTATATTGTGTTTTTCTTATTGTTTTTTTTGTTGTTGTTTTTCTTATTGTTGCTTTCCTTGTACATGTTGTAAATTAGTAAGCCTGTAACAATGCAATGTACTTGTAAGACAAGTATATCAGTATTAGTGGATGTGACAGATATTTTAACTAAATGGTAGTGGTACTATAGGCCAGGCCTACAGCTATTGGTGTCATTAAAAACATTGCACACCATGTAAAATATTCAGTATCGATATGTATCCAAAAAACAATACAGTAATAACATTTACTTATGTTCATAGCATTTGCATTTTTGGTTTGCCTCTTCACATTATGGTACCTTGTCCTCTTTCCAATGTAATCCTCTAGGCATCCCATCAGTGTGTGTGTCTCCTCATGCAGAGCATTAATGCACAAGCCTCAATTCAGAGGGTACATGCATGTGCATGTACTGTACTTGGATGTCAAGGAATGGAACAGTTGTTACATAAAACATTTTGTGGTAGTGAAACTTCCTTACAACAAACTCCCAGGTCCAGAATTTTACTTCTGTTTTAAAGACAACTTTATAAGGATCATACATTACCATGTATAAGAACAAAAGTTGGTAAAAAAGAAGTTTTATTGAATTATAAAATTTAAATGTTTAATGTAGGTAGCCTATGCATAGACCATAAGTTGATAAATGATTTTTTCTACCTATCAAATGTATTTGTACAATTATTAAGTACATGACCATGTGCTCTGTACAATTAGTCTAATGTAGACCTGCAGATTAACAAAACAGAAACAATACCAATAACAATCGGAACAGTATCAAACAAAAGGTTATTCAAGAGGATACATCTACGATAATAAAAAAAGGATGCCACCTCTATCCTGCTTATACCTAAGAGCTACACTGCTGTATGTAGGCCTACACAATATGCAGATGCAGTTTTAGAATAATGAAAAGCTACAAATACCAAAAAGTATAATACAGTACTACTATAAAGTATACATTTCCAATACTATCTATCCACTGGCGCTTCGTGCCGTACTGACAGCTGAAACCTTAAGTCGTTTTGTTATAATTACGTAGACATAAATATAAGGTTACTCTTTGATTGATTGAAAACTGTAATCTAACTACGTAACTAAAAAAAAAATTTAAAAATCTAAAAATAACTATTTACATGAATATATACACAAGGCGCTGTTGGTCGGAAACCAATACGCACAAGCTAGCTTGCACAAGGTTACTCTGATTGATTGAAAACTGTAATCTAACTACGTAACAAAAAAAAAATTTAAAAATCTAAAAATAACTATTTGCCAGCATAGGCTATATTTGCCAGCAGCGAGTGTGCTACGCACTGAGCCATCTATATCTGTCGGTTAATAGACTTCCTATGTTTCTCCTTTTCCCGGAGATTTGCTTTGCTATTCTCATTTATCATATTCAAACGTGATAAATTTTATCAAGGGCGCCGCCAGGATATTTTTCAAGGGGGTGACAAAGTCAACAGTCCATCTGGGTGGTAGGGGGTGGGGGCAGGAGCCCTTAATTTGCCCCGCAGGGTGTTTTTTTTGGATTTTAAACACTTTTTAACCGATTTTGGGATGTTAAAGTAGGTTCTGAATGCAATGAATTGAACCACGTACACAACTACTTTGTACTGTATACGTACTGTATGACATGTAAATCATCAAAACGTAGGAGCAATATCGGAACTGGCCAGTCTGGCCGTGATAAAATGCATATTTAGATGAGCGTAGCGAAGCGGAGTGAATATCTCATTTAAACTCAATCGGCGCTTTGTCTGTGTGCTTGTGTACACAATTTTGTTCGTCGCGCACAGGTCAAACGGCTGAAATTTTAAGTCAACACTCTTGACCAGCAAAATCCGTCAAGATGCCAACCTACAAAAAAATAATTACTGAAACAAATTCAATGTTTTATTTTTTTTTTAAATTAAAACTTACTGCAGGCTTTCAATACATTTTTAAAATTATCTGCACAATAATAGTGTCAACAAATAACAAAAGTTTTGGGATTGTTTTGTTAACCGCCATCTTTAAAACAACTAATTTTGTAATTCAGGTGGCTCGTTGGTCCAGTGGTTAGCATCCCTGCTTCCAATGCAGAAGGTCCCGGGTTCAAATCCCGCTTCAGGCAGAAGTTTTTTTAACCTCTAATGTGGAATCAATCCCATTACTTCTAGGCTTAGGAATAAATAAACGGTGACTTTGGAGCCGTCCTAATAGCAACGAAGCACTCAATAAATTGAAAGTTGTTCTGAATCGGCCTTGTTGATTCTGGCATTTGTCAGCAGGTGTTCGCACTGTCCAATCACTGATTCATATGTTTCGTATTTGAAATATCGATCTTTGATTGGTTATCGCTCACTCGTCGATGGTGTTCGAAGCCTACAGGGTTGGTTTAGTCACTTTAAATTTAAGTCCCCCACTGCAAATCAGTTTAATTACTGAGTGGGTAGACTCTTAATGTGAATTTATTTATTTATTTTTTATTTAATTTTTAATTTTGTTCGTCGCGCACAGGTCAAATGGCTTGACGGATTTGGTTGAAATTTCCAGTCAGCACTCGTGGCCACTAAACTAGATGCTGTTAACATATAATCAAAAAAATCCGTCAAGAAGTTAACCTACAAAAAATAAGTATACATTTAAAAAAAATCGCTCATCTGGCAACGCAGAGCGTTTTCCTAGTCAATTGCAATATAAGTCCAAAAACCGTAAGAAATTGTAAATATGAAGAGTAGGCATCAGTTAGCTAACGACCACGGGACGAGTGGTGCTGGAGCCACGAGGTGGCAATAATGTTTTATTTAACTTTTTATTAAGCGAGCGAAGCGAGCGTCTTCACGAGACTCTTATGGCACTTCGTTCTGTTTTTTTTTTTTTTTTTTTTTACTACTCTTATGGCACTTCATTCTGTTTGTTTGTTTTTGTTTTGTTTTTATGTCTGTCGATAGCGGTCGAACGGAAAGTCCGATCAACTTGAAATTTGGACCATCCACAAGCCTTGATCTGGATTGAAGCAGTGGCGTAACTAAGGGGGGAGGAGTTTAGGGGGTTTAAACCCCCCCCCCCCCCCCCCCCGAAACTACATCGAGAATGATTTTACTTAAAATACTACATTCACTTAATACTAATTTTCATTCGTAAATTCGTTCTTACCGATCGGTCTCTCAAACGATTTAAAAACTAAAGACATGTTTGAAGAGCCCTTAAAAAACTACGATTGGGGATCTAATCCAAATTTTATTATTAGGTCTTTATTTGCAACAGAATACAAATTCCACTAGTCAAATTCAATATAGACACACAAACAACGGGGAAAAGTCCATTTTTAGCATTTTTTTTTATGGGGATCACTTATTTTTAAATTAGCTTTACCCGACGTCCCCATAAAAAAAATGCTAAAAATAAGCTTTGTGTATGTCTATATTGAATTTGCACTAGTGGAATTTATATTCTGTTCCAAATAAAGGCCTGATAATAAAGCTTGGGTTAGATCCCCAATCGTAGTTTTTTTAAGGGCTCTTCAAACATATCTTTAGTTTTAGAATCGTTTCAGAGACCAATCGGTAAGAACGAATTTGCGAATGAAAATAATATATACCAAAGATTCGGCCCGGCTCGGCTGTATAACAGTACTGTAGTGTATGATAATCGCTACAAATAACATTTTTATTTTATTTATCATATCACTTCACTTAGATAAGATATATAATTTCTTTCAATAATTCAATTATATTATTTATGTGTTCATCTATAACTAATATACCTTTCGGTCGAACCAGTAAAAGTGAGGGTTCCTATAAATAAAAATGCATTAATCTAATATTATATTACAATATCACGGTATGTGAATTAAAATTTAAATGTATGTGACTAGTGACCACAATGTTTCACTTCATGTTGAGATTATATTGAACAACCAAAAACATTAAAAACACAATTTCTATGCAATTCTTTAGAACTATTGAGAAATTGTTCTGGCCGTATTGCGATGGTCTATTTTCATCTTTAGGCACCATTTGTATTCTTAATTTTGTTTAGTTTATATATAAATTGTATTTTGTAATAAGTGTTGTGTATAAGTGTAGGTAATTTGTTTCTATTTTCGTTTTGATATAAATTGTTTGTTATTCTGTGTCTTACGGCAACAGCTATGGCTGCAGAAACCAATAAAGGTTGTTATTATTATACCTACTGTAACACTAACTTCAATATAATACAAACAAACGAGTAGTGGTTCGAGTAGTATTCTTTGAGTCTAAAAAGCACGAAATAATTATAAAAGTAAAGAAAAAATTTCGCCTCCGGCGGCTGGGGCGAAGCCCCAGACCCCATTCGGTCCCCTCATCTCACTTTTCCCTAATTAACCCCCCCCCCCGAAATAATTCCTAGTTACGCCACTGGATTGAAGGTGTATAGTTTTGAGGCAACATCGTTCGAAAAGTTACAAAGTTACACTCAATAACTGTTAGTAACGGTGGCGGACCGCCGCGAAAACACTAGACAGAATGACAACGAAAATTCTTAGCAACGCAAATTGCACTGCATTCAACAATATCGGGAAGTATAATAGCTATGGAAATTAGAAAAAAAATTTGAAATGCACTCTTGAATTGTTGTTAACCCTCCATTACTCGCGTGGTTTTTTTTAACGCCAGTACTCGCGTGGGGTATATATAACCCCAAATTGAATTACCTGTAGTTTGGAGTTGTGATGGAGTTTGGACGTAGGGTTCACATATTTTAGTTACTTGGAATGTATTCTACTACTGCTTTCAGATAACAACATCAATTAAGGAGTTTAAACAGCTGAAATTTTTATTTTTTGTAAACATTACATATTTTACTTTGAAATTACAGTAATACATTTAATTGCCGAATTTCTATAGTAGGAACATTTTTGGCCCAAATTTTTTCATTTTGTTTTGTTGACTTACTTCGGTTAATGCCTAATTTAAACATAACCTAGAAATTTAAGCATTAGATAATTACTAATTGTGAGTGCATAACTAAATACAAATTTATTGTTATAAGGTCAAAGGTAAAAGGGGGATTTATATAACTTAATATAAGGATATATAATTATGATGGAGATTTCATACCAAACAGCATTCAAAACGCTTTTTACTGGAGAAACAACAAGCTTACACCTGCTTACACTCATTCCCGCCAACCATCTGAAGCGGTCTGAAACTAGCGCCAGTCATCGCGTGGGATCATGGAAACCCCAACCATTTTCAATCATGTAACCTATTTAAACTAAAAACCCTGCTTAACATTTTGTTGAACTTGAGAATACATAGAAGGAGAGAGCGGTAAGTTTGAATATTACTGAGAACCATTAGAGTTTGCAGCACTGGGGTAATATATACGGATACCCCACGCGAGTAATGCAGGGTTAATTGTTGTTTTTATTAGCTTTGAGATCTTTTCGCCAGAACGTTCGTAGATATGGACGCGCTCGCTTATCAACGCGTCAAACAGAGCGTTGAGCGTTTTCCTAGTTAGACTATTTCCTAAATTCCTATTGTGAAAGTACCGTTTACTTCTTATGCCGATAAAGAAATACGCTGTTCTACCGATATTATGATGTCTGAACGAGAAGTTTACCGTGTGCTGCTACCTAGCGAGAGAAATGTAAACAAACTAGTAGAATATATCGGCTGTTGCCTGGAGTGACAGTTGTGCTATGATTGGCTATAGTAGTTAACTGCAGCCAATAGGGTTGTGAAAGTACTGTTTGCTTCTTATGTCGATAAAGAAATACGCTGTTCTACCGATATTAAGATGTCTGAACGAGAAGTTAACCGTGTGCTGCTACCTAGCAGGAGAAATGTAAACAAACTAGTAGAATATATCGGCTGGTGCCTGGAATGACAGTTGTGCTATGATTGGCTAGAGTATTTTACTGCAGCCAATAGGAAGCGAGGCGCGAGAAAACGCATTCTGTATTCAAATTCCCGTGTTGGAAGTCGGTCGGATGAATGGTTTAGGAAAGCATTATTGCATGTTGGTGGGGGGGGGGGGGGGGGGGGGATGAGGGGGGGGGGGTTAGGAGGGGGTTGTTATCATCCAGAAACCATCGCAAGCGTGCGCACAACAACTCACAAAGTTTCATCGCATTCGCAATCGGATGAATGGTGTAGTAATGTATAAAGGACATACACAGTACACACATACATTCGTTTTTATATATATAAATAATAATAATAATAATATAGAAGATAGATTGCTTATAACAGTGCAAATTTAAAGGTCTCCGGCAGGGTCTAGTTCACAATTATTTTATAACACAGGATGCGCTCGCAATGCAAATGTTTTCTCACGCTCTCCATACATACATTCTAACAGGAAGAATAAAATAAAAAATTGGACCGGTGCCAGACATGACCAAGCTCGTATTTTTTATATCACACAGGATGCATTTAGCAATGTTTCCATAACTTGCAATGCCAGTTTATTAATAACACTAGTTTAGTCTGAATTACGCATGGTGTCTGACAGAATGTGAAGGAAGGCAAACAGCTGTTTGGTCAAATCCACTAGAGAGAGAGACAGAGAGAGAGGTAGATAAATGTCTTTATTTTCAGGCGTGATTAAGGCCAGTTGGGCCTTCTCTTACATCCAACTAACTATTTCTAAGTAGAAATACAAATTAATTAACTAATTAATATACTTATTTATTTTAATTTGCTGCAATTATGTAGAGAGCTTCCAATGCACAAGTATACTCTACTTCTATTGGAAGTTCTCTGCAACTGTATCCCATACTATGTAAAAATGTGTATTTAATGGCAAAATAAATACTAATTAAGTACAAATTGATACAAATTGATTACAAACAAATATGATAATCTTAAAACTTTCAACTTATATCACTTACAAAAATCAACGTCTCATTCATCCATCTCATTCACTCTATCTATTTTCCATTAACATTATTAAGGGAAGTATGGTCACATTACAACTACCAACGAGTACATTCTGCCATAATTGGTATTTGACTGATGTTTTGACTTTTATTAAAATAGTAATTGTGAGTTTTTAATCGGAATAACTCTAAATTGTCATGATTAACATCCCTTATCTCTGCAGGTAGAGCATTCCAGGTGCGAATAGCATGTATTTTGAAGGAATGATCTAAAATATTAGTTTTGTGGATAGGAAAAGCTAGTTTAGTGCCGGATCTTGATCTAGTGTTGAAAGAGTGATTTGAATGAAGATAATGGAATTTTGACGCGAGATAACTAGGTGAAGAAGTAGAGAGAATACGGTGGGTTACTTGCAATAAAGTGAATCATTTCATTGTTACTCAGCAAAAACTGAAAATGTTGTGTCAGAGAACCATTTTCTTATTTAGTTTCGATAAAAATTGAAAATCTGAAATAGCCAAATTCTTTATAGTACATTTTTCTACTAACAGAGTTTTAAAAATAAATGTTAGGACAATTGTCCTGTGGATGTGTCCAGTTTCTATATAGGGATATTAATCATATTATCTAGTATCTACTCTTTGGGCATTGGACTTGATACGATTTAGTTTGGAATTCATAGTTGGCCCCTACACCTAGGGGCGCCCATTGTTACCAAGGTAACAGTTGTCTCCATGTTCTTTCCCATAAACAAAACAAATCCATAGCAACAATGGGTGCCCCTAGGTGTAGGGGCCGACTAAGCGCGTAGAACAGTTTGAGGCGTCACATGTGAGCTTCTCATAAGGTTGTATATTTCTATTGTTTGATAATTCGTTTATAAAATCTTTTTTAATTGTGGGGTCGATTTCTTGCACTGGCTGGGTATCGCAGGGGGTATCGTAATAGAGGGTTCGTCTACCTTTTGCTTGCCTACGTTTATGTGGGAGATAGTCCGCCAAAGGTTTTTTAAAAGGAATTTTTGGGTCGAGTAAACAATATGCATTCCTCCGCTTTTTTGCTTTTTTGAAATGAGTACTGAAAGAGAGTGATCTAATTGGCTGGCAGCTCTGAATCACGTGACATTAAAGCGCGGCGGCCATGTTTTTCGACGAGGTACTGTGAAAGTAGCTGTATGCTCGATCGCTCGGGCGGGGAACGTACGAACGAATCGCGCCCAGCCAGTTGTTGATGTGCAAGGGAGGTATTTGGTTGTGTTTAGTTCAGTTACGATTGACCAATATTCCAAGAATGTAAGTACGATTGTTGTTGTCACGCATATATTTTCGTTCCACTCGTAAGCTTACTGGTATATCAGTGTAGAGTGAAGTTGTAAAGTGTTCGTAATTTACTTGTTACCTCCTAGAAGGAAAGAATAGGGTACCCTGTTGGTCTTCGTATTCGAGACGTGGTGAGGGGTGAGTAGCCTAGGCCTATTTCTACCATATTCTAAATTTTGCCTGACGAACCCTGAATGAGTGACTAGGGTAATCCTAGACCACGGCAAGATTACCTACACGTAGCGTAGATATTTCCATGGACCCACCCACATTCGGGGAATGAAATCTGTAGCATTCCATTTTCATTTGCGCTTTGGTTCGACTGCAGTGATGATTTCAGACATTTTTCCTAGGGGGGGGCTGATAAAAATCTGGGGTATGTTGCTAAATTAGTAACTCATTTTATGGCTTAGGGTTTAGAAACAAATTGGCTTTCTGTGTGTGGGATACAACATGCACAAAATGGGTGATGTTTATAAAACCAGTGGGTAGCCTGATACACACGAATTGTGAAATCTAGTGCCATATTACAGTTGTGTAGATAATCATAAAATCAACAATTTTATTTATTATTTTAAATACCAGGTATTTACTTACACAGTTTAGAGCAGTCGGATTCTACGGGGTTTCTTCCGAGCGTAATTATCCAAAACTTGGTTGACAAGATCTTCAGATGGGTTTTCTGGCCCTTTCGACACTGCACTAAGGGCGTATCTCAAATCTCTATTTTGGCCTGCTTCGCCTACCTCGCCGTTTAAAACAACAATTACTAATTGTTACAATTAATTGTTACTAATTGTTAGGTTAGTCAGCTACACTAGCGAAAAACATTGATTTGAGACTCAGCCTAAGTGCCTCAAGGAGACCACTGCAGAGTGTGACCAAAAAGCTGTCCCGTCAACTAGGCGCCGACCACATTCTGAGAAAGGGATGCGCCGTGACAAAAGGCAGGGGTGGAGGGGGTCACGGTCTCTGTTGATGCCATCCTTTCAGTTTTCGAATATGAGGTGATTCCTAATTTCCTATTTGCCATTACCTTTACCACAGATAAGGGATTTTAGTTGTCTGTGCCTTTACCTAACATCGTTTCAATAGAAAATAAAATGTTGCAACATTTATGTAGTTGAGTTTTTCGTGGAAATCGTGGATATTTCCTAGTCCTATATGAGGTGGAAAAATATACCTCCTTTTCTTGTAATTTGCATTTTTTTTTGCAAATCTACATTACTTCATGTGATTGTTTCAATCTGCTAGGGGGGGGGGGGGGAGGCATTTACAACTGCCGGGGGGACTTCCCCCCCGGAATATGCCTGAAATCCTCACTGGGTTCGAGTCCTGGCAGCCAGTGGCGGCACTAGAGGAAAATCAGGGCAGGGTGGGCATAGCGTGGGCAATATAATTTTCAAATGGGGCAAGCCGTATTTTCCGTCACATTGTAGGAACTCTATTTTGTATGTGTATAACTATTATTTATTCGTGAAAGGGAATGCAATGTACTTATCTGTTACGTGTTTTTAAATTTATTTTTCAGAAAGTCGTTTGATATTGTTTGAAGTAGGCCTAGGGCCTATTAGAGGTTGCATTTTTGTAGGTAATTGTACATTTTGCAAGTATACGTGTACGTACAGTACTTTATAGCCTTCCGCTACCATGGGAGAAGTATAGGCCTAGCGACATTTTTGTGACGAGTTTGGCTTGATTGTGAATTAATATTATATTTATGTATTGTACTATAAACTATAGGCCTACATTATTTAAACACATTAGGCCTACTATTACATTTTTTAAATAATATATCATTCTTATATTTATAAACATTCGAAAGTTTTCCTGTACAATATATCGATTTATTATATTATAATATTATGAAAATATATATATTTTTAGATGTTTGCTACTATCATTTGTCAATGAGTACCGTACAGTAAAGGATACACATTTACTAATGGAAGTGAATAAGTATCAGTGGCTAATGCAAATCGCCCGCCCCCCCCCCCCCCCCCCCCCCGCAAGAATCGTTTCGACCCCCTGCATGGTGTTTATTAAGAGCCAAATCAATTCAATTACATTTAACAAAATAAGACTTTTACTTGAGCCCAAATATCCCCACACAGTCATCTTTCACAGTTCACACCCTATGCTGAGTATACTGGACCATACTGGACTGTAGGCACGCCGCAGTGCTGTCTCTCAAATAATTTTTTTAAAATTATTAAATTGCAAAATCTAAAAATGACTTTTCGGTATGTTGCTACTGTGACCAAAATAATAAGAAATAACATGAGGGCCAGTTGCGTATCGAGGAATTCACAAGGGGGGGGGGGGGGAGGGTTTAACATCCTAAGCATGTAGGGGGTCTGGGGCGAAGTCCCAGCCAGCCGGGGGAGGTCAGTTCGTCGAAGGCGAATTTTTTTCTTCATATATGCCGTTTTACACGCCTGTAAACATGTTTCAAAATCGGACAATGATACAAGATATAATATTATAGTTTTCCCCGTAAACATAAACATATGGTGCACAGCGTTCCACGTAGTATTGGTTGATACAAATACTTGCCGTTGTATTATTTATTTTTAATTTCAATGTAATTTTCACCTTCAATCAATAAATTGCATCTTCAAATTGTATTAGTGCTACGCGGAACGCTTTGCTCTATATTTACCCGTATATTTAGAAAGCTTGGTTCGGATCCCTGATGGGTAATATTCGTGCAACAGGCGCAATGGACAGTACTGGGTGCGCCTCCAACAATTATAACAACAATACTCATCAATACAAGGTCCGTCGATCCCCTGGCGGAGGTTCGGTAAACCTTTGACGAGCAAAAACTACAATTTTCACCACTAACTAGGCGCATAGGCATACTAAAGGTAACCTAGGGGAAAAATGACTCTTTCTGACATATCAAATCTGATTTTTAAAATAAATTTTGATTTTTTTACCTACCATACTGGCCTCGGCTCCAGCCAGCCCAGCTAGTTGTTGAGGTATTTAGATGTGTCCAGTCCAGTCCAGTTACGATTGACTAATATTCCAAGAATAAGTAGGATTGTTGTTGTCACAGGTATCTATTTTAGTTCCACTCGTAAGCTTAGTGGTAATCAGTGTAGAGTGAAGTTGTTAAGTGTTCGTAATCTACTTGTTACCTCCTAGAAGGAAAGAATACAACCTGTTGGTCTTCGTATTCGAGTGGCGGGGGGGGGGGGGGGGGGCAGAGGGCCGCCCCAACTCCTGGGCCCGGTAGCACTGATACCATTGTGCCGTGGTACTTTCGGCACTCAGTGCTGTCCAGTGCAGCGATTGGAAAACGCCATAACTTTCTGTAGAGTGACTGCTGGATACTGCAGTGAAAATAATAGATTTAAAAATAGCTCCAAGATTGTAAACTAGGTCATGAAGTGCATCATGTAAAGTGTAAATGGTAGCAGGTAAATAGAGCGAGTGACTTGGCATCCGGTTGATGAATATCGCGATCGCAAAACTTCGATACGTTCCTAGCGGACAAACGTATCCCTAAGCTAACGGGTCTAGCGCTCTAACTGTCAGCGGATTCTCGCACAAACCACGCGGTGCTTATCTTGTTCTACATTTCGAAAGAAAAACGTATCGGAAAGCGTATTTAGTTTACATGCCAATAGTCATCATAAAGGTTATTTCAAAATTATAGACCCAGTAGTTTACTTGTTATAACAATTCACGCAAAGAATCAGAAAATGAGCAAAATTTCTTACTGCATAATATCTTGTTGAAAAACTAATGATCGGATTTTGACGAGTTTCGATAGAAAGTGCCCCGAACGAAAATTCATAGCATGCAATAACATGCAGGGTGTGTAGTTTCACGGCCCAAACCGCTGCTTTTGAGGTCCAACCGCTGCACCCTGCATATTAGTGCATGCTATGAATTTTCGTTCGGGGCACTTTCTATAAAGAAAGTTTATTTGATTATTATCTCACATTATTGATACATATTTATAATGAACTCTCGTCCAAATCCAATCATTAGTTTTTCGACTTGTAATTGAAGTTTAGAAAACAATAAGAAATTTGCTCATTTTCCGACGCTTTGCGTGAATTGTTATAACAAGTAAACTAGTGGGTCTATAATTTTGAAATTACCTTTATGATGACTATTGGCATGTAAACTAAATACGCTTTCCTATAAGTTTTTCCTTCAAAATGAATAGTATAACAGCTAGAACGAGATTTGTGACCAACGTTCCAGCGATACCGCCAATGTCACGCAGAGAAGTTAACCCGGCACGGCCGCCACATTGATATGTGACGTCACTTTCAAACGTCCTTGAGAGTGCGAAATAAACTTTATTTTCTCCTTTGTCCAGTAACTGAACTAAAACAAAGTGAAAACAGCAATGAACAAATTCTTTTGAACTTTCTGCTTGGCTTGACCTTGTGCTGCAGTAACTTTACGATAGGGTATTTCTGGGTAATCTGTTCCGTTTGCTGTTTGCCGGACATTGATAATTACAAGAATTGTTTGATAGGCCTACACTTACATTGACGCCTATATCGTAGTAATCGTTTTTGTCGGTGAATGTTAGTTAAGAAGACCAGACGTACCGGTTTGACCGGTACAGTACCGTTATCGGAACACTTGTACCGGTGTTCCGAGAGACTTATTGAAAATACGTATTTTTACCGGTTTGTAATTTTTGGGGAAAAACTGTCCCGGTATTCTGTCAAGACAACGCGGTCGATTGTAACAGGCGGGGGGGGGGGGGGGGGGCTTACAGTTGCTAGCTCTCGACACGCATTCGCAGGCGCTGACTCACACTCACGCACTCACTAAACTCACAGTTATTCCGTCAACAGGCGGCTGGCGAAATACGACCGGGCATAACATGACTACAAAAATGTACCCACATTCATTTAAATACTTAATATGTATTAATTAAAATTAATAATAATAATAATAATAATAATAATAATATAGTGATTTACTTTGTTTTATTAATTTTCATGTTAGAGAGCTGTTTTCTGGGCATTTTGCACGCAAATTTGAATTTAAAATGTTTCGCCTCTTTCGCCCCAGATCCCGTAGTCCATGGAGTTCGTAATCCTTACACTTTGTTAATCCCGGTTTTCAATATTCAAAATATGGTCACCTTAATGTTAGCCCATGGACCAACAAAATAATTTTAATTGTAAAGACAAAGAAATATTTTGGAGCGACATTTCCCCAAATCAACCAGTCGGAATAATTATAATGTGATATCTGTGATCAAACTCCAAGGGGTAGGGCTACATTCCACCTGACGTGTGTTGCCCTGTTGCCAATACACCTTTTATATGCTGCGGTCAGTGAACGACTGAAGAATGCAGAAGGTCCCGGGTTCAAATCCCGCATCAGGCAAAAGTTTTTTTAACTTCTCATATGGATTCAATTCCATCACTTCTTGGCTTAGGATAAGTAAACGGTGACTTTGGAGCCGTCCTAGCAACGAAGCACTCAATAAATTCAAAGTTGTTCTGAATCGGCCTTGTTGACTCTGGCATTTGTCCGCAGGTGTTCGCGCTGTCCAATCACTGATTCATATGTTTCATATTTGAAATATAGATATTTGATTTTGATAGGTTGTCGCTCACTCGTCGATGGTGTTCAGAGCCTACAGGGTTGGTTTAGTCGCTTTAAATTAAAGTCCCCCACTGAAAATCAGTCTTGTTACTGAGTGGGTAAACTCCATAAATACGAGTTTATTTATTTTTTTACTTATTAATTTGTGAAGGACAATCATGCAAACATTTAGTTGGAGCTAAAAGTAAATAATAGGCCTATTGAGTAGGCCTAATCATTTTCAAGGGTCGTCTCTTTTGTGAACCAATGTGTTCGTATGTTTTTAAATTTATATCATGACATTCTTGTTGTTCGCGGTGGCTCATGCGACGCGGGTTCGAATCCCGCATACAATGTGCGATTTTTGTATTGGTCTTTATCAGCCTTCATCATCTCGATTAAACTGCCTTCATCATCTCGATTTAACAACCTTCATCATCCTCTCGATTAAACAGCCTTCATCATCTCGATTAAACAACCTTCATCATCTCGATTAACATGATTGCAATAATAAATACTCAGTTTACTTTCACTTTGACAGAGATCAGGCTAACAACATTCTGCCCTTGGATTAGCCTACCCTGGTCATGGGCCTACATATATTAGCGTGCAGTGTAGTGCGGATTAATAGTTCTTCGAATTGATTAACTTTCAATATATGTGTAATAAGTAATAACTAATAATAATAATAATAATAATAATGATAATTTTTCGTATGAGTACCTGTTTTAGGGTGCACACCAGCTTCACCTGATGTGCCCCTCTTCAAGTGACTAACTAGGTATATTAGGGTGTTTGGATAGTTGGGAAGGAATGTCCGAGGGCTATTAGTAGGACTCAATCCCAGCATTCGCCTTGACGACTGAGGAAAACCTGGGCCCGGGAAAGAATAGGCCCAGCCCCAGAGTGACTCTGCTAATCGTAAGAGGCGACGAAAGGGGACCCGTCTCGGCCCGGGGTATTGACTCGACTCGACTCAAAACCGTTTACATGGAAGTTTGAAAACTAAAAAACGGTTTCAAACCTGCATGTAAACGTGGTAAATGACTCTGCTAATCGGAAGAGGCGACGAAAGGAGACCCGTCTCGGCCCGGGGTAGAATAGGCCCAGAGTGACTCTGCTAGTCGTAAGAGGCGACGGAAAGAGACCCTGTCCCTTTCCCCCCCACTGTCCCACTGAATATTTATTTCTCCTCCCACTTGGCCCTGCCCTCCCTTGCTGGACTCCCGTATGACGACCCACGCGACGTACAATGGATCTGATTCGGATGTGACTTTATTCTTCATCGTCATCTTTCTCATCTTCATTATCACCCGCTCATCGTCTCGATTAGCCATTGGTGCATAAATATGAGACGTTAAGCCCCATTAATCAATCAATCATCGGAAAAACCTTAAGTCAGGGTTGCCAGTGGCCGGAATCGAACCGGCGACGTCCCAAATGAGAGTCTCGCGTCTTACCGCTGAGCCACCACCTCTATCGGTCAATAAGGTCAACGCTTCTACAATAACATAATAGTGAGTAATGTTTGTGTTTCGGATAGGCTACGTAAATCCACTAGTTGCTGTTGCACATTCCTTTCTCCCGACTGAACAGGCCCGGGGTTGTCTTATTTTAGTGCAGCTGGTCTGTCTGGTGTCATCTTCTTGTGTGATAAGAATTATTTCACATTCTGTTCTGTTCTTGTCAAGAAGAAACGAAACTCATCAATTCGGGCGGATAACCGCGTCATCTGTTTCAGAAGCGACTAGCGATGTGTATAGTAGCCCCAACGAAAGTATTCGCATACCGATCTCAGGTCATTGTCTACTGCGGCTTTCAACTGCGCCAATTGAAAGAAAATCAACAGATACCGTTCTTTCACACATTCGTAAATGCACGGTTCGGCTTAGTCGAGTGCACAGACCGTTTGGCCACATAGATAGACTATTACAGGTAACTTACGGAAGGTCTCAAACTATCCTCAATGGACGTGTTTGTAGATGGTAGGAATTAGCAAAGTAGAAAATTACGTTGTCACCTTGGACTCGGCTGTGTCGTAAGCATCAGAATACTTTCGTTGGGACAGCTTTACAGACCTCGCATCCTTGTGTTGCCTACTGCGCTTTTCGTGCACGCTGTTTCAATCACAGTCAACAGATTCCTGACGATCTTTCACATACTAACTGCGGAGGTTGTGTACGCTACAAGGTTGTAGACAGAGCTGGGCAAAATACTTAAATATTTGTATTTTTGATACAAAATACTGAAATAAATGTATTTTAGATACAAAATACAAGATACATTTAGAAACATGTATTTTCGATACAAAATACGTTTGTATTTTCAAAAATACTTACACACTACAGCTACAACTACAACTACCTGGAAATAAACAACCAAAATTATTTTCTTTTAAAATTTTGGATGTTGGTTTAACAAAAGCAAGTGCTTAGTGTATGTCTAGAACATTAATTTATTCATCATCGTGTAACGGACAGTACAATACAAACAATGATGGTAGCACTAGCTTGATTCAAATTACACTCATTGCTGCCCATTGGACATTGGCTTTCAGAATTACAAATTTTTGGAACAATCCGTCCGATAATGCATTTCTGAGTGGATTGTTTACAATACTGGCAAATGAAAACATCCTCTCCACTGGGGCGGGCGGTCGGTAATTCTGTCACAATTTGTCGATTTTGTTGCCACTTTGCCGTCGGGCTCGTCGCGTCGCGAATATGTATTTTGTTGAGAGAAGTATTTTGAAAAATGTATTTTCGATACAAAATACAAGATACTTTAAGCTCGGGTATTTTCAATGCAAAATACAAATGTATTTCAAATACATGTATTTTCGATACTGCCCAGCTCTGGTTGTAGAGTACACAAGCCTCATTCATTAGTGATGATGATATTTGGGTTTTACGTCCCATGTTTTTCCAACTTTTGCAACTCGTTAGTCACGCCCACTCTGTTAGAAATGTCCAGGTAATCAACCCAAGGACGTGAATTATTCCTAATGGACCTGTTTCAAGTAAATGGTCGGAGCTATTTTTTTGGGGGGGGGGGGGGGGGATCGCCTAGAATAGAGATGGCGAAGGTTTTTGTTTGTTTGGTATGGGGAGATTTTGGTGTCCTAAAAGTTGACCACGACTTTCAAATGTTGCCTATTTGCGTCTTAACACAATATTTGATACAAATATTTCTGCATGCCGCTAGAAAGCGTTCGCGTGTCACTCACACTTTACAATGTAAGTACGTATCGCCGGTATATATATTCGAGACTTGGTGGCAATACTTGTGAATTTAATGTTTCCCAATTAAACTTAAATACGGTTACATACACATCCCTATATTTGTACCTCTGCGTCTGCGCAAGCGGTGCCGTGTTCCGTTTACGAGTATTGTTTGGTTGCTCAGACGGGTCCCCTCCGTAAGATCTATGAATCTTCTCCAAAAAGGGAAAACACTCCACGTCAGTAAATTTGAAACATTACCGTCGCCAGAGAGAATGTGCAATGAGGCGATTAAAAGAACATGACATGAAACATAAACAACATTCAATGAATGAACAAGGGTCCTACTCTGAATGTTATCTTTCGTTGGAGAACCGTTCGGCTCGCGTTCCTTGCAAGTCCCTCCCCTTCTTCCCCTCCACGCCCCCCTCCACTCCGCCGCCGTCTGACACGCGTATACTCGCCCTCCGAACACCGTAGCGATGCCAAGCGTTGTTCTCACGCGCGCGCGGGGAGCGTTGTGTCGCGTGCGCAACGTCCCTCCCCTTCCCCTCCACGCCCCCCCCCATCCACACACCATCCGACCGACACAGCGATGCCAAGCGTTGTTCTCACGCGCGCGCGGGGAGCGTTGCGTCGAGTGCGTAACGTCTCTCGACACTCATTTCCAGGTAATCAACCCAAGGACGTGCATTATTCCTAACACAATATTTGATACAAATATTTCTGCATAGTGCTAGCAGCTAGAAACGTTCGCGTACAAAGTCGCCGTACAACATCTTCTGTAATGCTTTCGTCACGGGCTGGTGAGCGGCAGCCAACTAATCTAAATACCTGCTCGGGTTGGCCGAGACCGTAAACACGTCATTGATTGACGACGAAAGCATTACCGAAGTTGTTGTAAGAGAACTATAATAGTAAAGTATGTCAGCTCATAGTAGAAACGAAAACGATAGTCCATGTTTGTGTATTGAACCATTGTAATCGGCTTGTAAACCAAGATTTACTAGAAAAACACGGTTGCCAATTTTATAATCACAGAAGTCGAAAGAATGTCATCCTTTGAAAGAAAAAGAATTGCAAGAAAATGACAACAGCGCGCTACATGATTTCCAGCAGGTTACGGAATGGCCTCAGCACGGTAATGGCCTATGCAGCTAGTTCGGAACGTACCCTACAACTTCTTTGAACACCGGTGCGGAATATTATGATTTTTGAACGGCATTAATAGGGAACTTTACATAAAGTACTCGCCCGTCGGGCTAATGGCGAGCGGCTTCAAGTACAAGTCTGCAAGCACAGCTGCAAGTCTACAAGCACAGCTACAAGTCTACAAGCACAGCTACAAGTCTACAAGCACAGCTAAGGTCTTCAAGCACAGCTACAAGTCTACAAGCACAGCTACAAGTCTACAAGCACAGCTACAAGTCTGCAAGCACAGCTACAAGTCTACAGCACAGCTACAAGTCTACAAGCACAGCTACAAGTCTACAAGCACAGCTACAAGTCTTCAAGCACAGCTACAAGTCTACAAGCACAGCTACAAGTCTACAAGCACAGCTACAAGTCTACAAGCACAGCTACAAGGCTACAAGCACAGCTACAACTCTACAAGCACAGCTACAAGTCTACAAGCACAGCTACAAGTCTACAAGCACATCTACAAGTCTACAGCACAGCTACAAGTCTACAGCACAGCTACAAGTCTACAGCACAGCTACAAGTCTACAGCACAGCTACAAGTCTACAGCACAGCTACAAGTCTACAGCACGGCTACAAGTCTACAAGCACGGCTACAAGTCTACAGCACAGCTACAAGTCTACAAGCTCGGCTACAAGTCTACAGCACAGCTACAAGTCTACAAGCACAGCTACAAGTCTACAGCACAGCTACAAGTCTACAAGCACAGCTACAAGTCTACAGCACGGCTACAAGTCTACAGCACAGCTACAAGTCTACAAGCACGGCTACAAGTCTACAGCACAGCTACAAGTCTACAAGCACAGCTACAAGTCTACAGCACAGCTACAAGTCTACAGCACAGCTACAAGTCTACAAGCACAGCTACAACTCTACAAGCACAGCTACAAGTCTACAAGCACAGCTACAAGTCTACAAGCACAGCTACAAGTCTACAAGCACAGCTACAACTCTACAAGCACAGCCACAACTCTACAAGCACAGCTACAAGTCTACAAGCACAGCTACAAGGCAGCCACGCAAGCCCGTCCATTCGAGTCGCTCGGGATCCTATAAAAGAACGACCCCCCCCCCCCCCCCCTCCCCCCGCAAACCTTCTGAAGTAAATACGCGTTTGGGAGAGTTATATGACCTCGACCGCTGCAGATGGTTAACTACCCCCCTCCCCCCTCCCCCCCCCCCCCCCTCCTCAACCACTTGAAACATGCGACTGACAGTCGAGACTGTGCACAGTTGACAGAAAACAAGTCCGCACTATTTCAAGTTTATTTGTAGGTCATATGACGTATTTGACAGCTTAGGTCATCTGACGTTTTCTGAATAAGATCCATTTATACATCGCAGGCGTTGCCCTAAGGGGGGTCCAGCGAGGGAGGGGCAGGGCCAAGGGGGAGGGGGAATGTTTAGTGAGTTTATGTTTTGACAGGACTGTGTGGCTGTATTGGCTGTGTTTGGTATTTGTGACTGACTGAACCGCAGTCAAAATAATATTTGATAGATCTATTGTTTCACAACAGCAAAATCATGTGTGTTGTTATGCAGAACTACTCTCTACTCTGGGAGTGGGTAAATGAGGGGGGGGGGGGGGGGAGATTTTGAGGAAATAGAAGATCGAAGGAGGACCTGTATTTAAGGCTGGGGGGGGGGGCGAGTTATTTAGTGGGAAGGGGGGGGGGGGGGGAGATGTCAGCGCCCACAAAGGGCGAGTAAAATGGCCTATAAGCCTATATTTGTGTCAAAAGCCTGAAAACAGCTTTCGGACCAAACGGAAATGTTAATTAATGTTATAAATGATTTTGAGAATAGATGATTTTCAGAATTGAACTAGAAAGCCGCGATTAGCTCTATCTAAGGGTCCTTGATACTTATGTTAAGGTGCATTTTTCACTGTTGTGCATTGTTGTCATTGAAGATCTCAGGGCCGTGATTAGCTCTATCTAAGGGTATTTTTCACTGTTGTGCATTGTTGTCATTGAAAATCTCGAGGGGCGTGATTAGCTCTATCTAAGGAAGGTCTATTAAAACAATGTAGGCCTACATTGTACAACAATAGAACGAGTTATCCAGTGTTGGGTAAGTTCCTTAAAAAATGGACCTAGTTCCAGTTCCAGTTCCACGCAAGGAAAAAGGAACTCTTTCCAGTTCCAAGTTCCTCTAAAAAAAAAGGAACTGGGGCGTTCCTTAGTTCCTTTCAAAATGGAACTATGTTCCTAAATAGTTCCTTTCTGCAAACAACCATTTTTAATTGAATATTGCCGAGCGGGATACTAGCCATCGACTCGGTTATTATCCGGGTTTATGCATTATACACCAAGAACATTGACGAAAAGTAAGAAGTTATTTTATATTCTTAATTCTTAATGCATTACAATTTACATTTATTATTAATAACTATTATATGCTAATTAATTTAATTAAAGTTTTTAAATTCAATTCAATGCCAAGGGTTCGCAAATAACGCCTAAAATATGGTTGAGATTTGTATAGGAATCAATTAATGCAGGTGCTTCTTTAGATTGGCTGGCGATGACCTCGAAGCACCGATTACTTTATTAACTGGTAAACAAAGCAAGCATTTGCCGAAAAATTTTCTTCGTCGCCGAAATATCACTTTCGCCCGGAAAAAAAAATGGTCTGTATTTTTTAAAGGGCAGTATGTTATTGCCACGCACAAACAAAACGATCGAAAGAGACAGCGATGTTGTCACATGCACTTGTCGCGAAGAATTGAATAGATCAGTGAATATTGGATAGCTCCTTGCCCCTAAATAACTTCACCCCCACTGCACTCGGACCACTACTTTCATCATCAAAGCCTTCCCGTTTCCAATGAATTCGAAGTGATGGGTTCACAAGTGATATATTTCATGTTTTGTTTGATTTCGGAATGACTGTCTGAGTTGCTCTCACACTTGTGTATAGGAGGGGTTGGTCGGTTGGTCAGTTATAAGTGACATGACACGCTTATTCCGCACGAGCGATTTGGGATTAGTCACCGGTTTCGGGTCTTCGACTTGTGCCGGTGTGCGACTAATTGGAGACCCACGCGGGGGTGGCGTAGCATGTGGAAGGTTAGGATGGGTAGACAAGAATGAAATATTACAAAAAAAGTTGTTTTAGATTTCTCGTTTCTGTCATCTTGTAAGTAAACTATGTTTTGGCACTTTCGTCCTTCAAGCTTGTACAGTCAAGTAAAAATAAAAGGAACTTATGAAAATAAGTTACAGTTCCTGGAAAATTGGAACTATGGCGTTCCACAGTTCCTGGTTGGAAAAAAGGAACTATACCGTTCCTTAGTTCCTTAAAAAGGAACTAGTTCCAAGGAACGGAACTAAAAAAATCCGTTCCTACCCAACATTGGAGTTATCAAATGTTATGTCAAGGTGCATTTGTAATTGTTATGCATTGTTGTCAAAGATGATTTAGAAGACCGTTATCTAGGACCCTTTGTATGATTATCATCTAAGCAATTATTCCGAAACGTCAGTTATTAATCTGTGAGTATCGACGCGGCGTATCTGACAGACAGCCAAGAGATAATACTTCGAGGGGCACGAAATGTTATTGGTATTAAAGCCACATTACACGGTTCAATTTATTGTCAAATAAATTGAATTCAAGAGAATAAACAAACAAACATTTGATACATCTCAAGTCGTTATAACATTGGGCCGTTCGAATGAAAGTCGCCGCAACCCACTGCGTTGAGTTGACACAGATTCAACATGTCACGAGATCCACATTGCGTTGACAGTACATGAAATTGAATCTACATCAACGCAGTTTTTCCAACGCAAACACTGCTGCGAATCTCGTGATTGTGTTGAAAGTTGAAAGAAAACAAAATTGAAGTAATCTCCGTCGATCCCCTGGCGGAGGTTCGGTACACCTCAAAAGTTCGACAAGCCCCCGCCGGGGGATTTACGGACCTTGATCTGCATCAACGCAGTGGGTTGCATAACTGCTTGAAATTCGCGCCTGTAAAGGCGGTGGGAATTCCCAACATTTTTTTGTTTTGTGATTCGCCATTTTCAAGGTTACGCCATCGGCCATACTGTTTTGTTACTTGAGACGTATTCGCATCTGATTTATAATTCCTATCTCTATTCGAATCTTCAGTTCTTCTGCTTGTGACGTGATTGTGAATCATACAGTCTTTCCTTTCCGAGAAGGGCAACTTTATTTCGAAACGTGATTACTCATAGACGGGCTCGAACACTCTTCCGATAACTTTGTGGTGGATCAATTTTCATTCAGTTGTTCTGATCCTTTGTTGAAGACTTCTGTCATATTTCAGGTACCATTTTTTACAACTACTACCTACCTAGGCCTAGGCTAGATCGTAAGCACTTTGGTCTGGACCCTACCATGCCTAACGTAGGCCTAGGTCTACCTAGTACCTAGGCCTACCTTGTTTTGTAGAATGTTAGTCAATCAAGATGTGACTGGGACTAGGGTCCTAGATTAGGTTTACTTACGCCGCTAGGGCATTGGGTTTGAATTGACTTGATACTCAAACCCAATGGGCGTAGCTCGTAGGGCCTACAACCCAAAAGGTAGGACATCGCAGCCTCGGGTAAATAAGTTTTCGGGCCAGCTAGGCCTAGGCTAGGTAGGCCCTAGTCCTTAGTAGGTACTCTCCCTTAGGCTATATCACACTGGCCTGTTACGTAGAGCCTAGGCCTAGCCTAGGCCTAGGGCTCAGGCCTAGGGTAGGTTACGTCCTAAGCTAGGTTCATCCTTCCTAAAGTCCATAACTGATAGTCGAGTTTTCGTAGCCCATCTGTGAGCAATTTTTAATTAGACCTACACTGACAAATAAATTGTGTATTTAAATTTATGAGGTAGGCCCTAGGCTAGGCCTAGGCCTAGGTCGTAAAGGCTGGTCCCCAATGGCCTTTAATGGTAGGTAACCGTTACGGAAACTGTAACGATAAAGTTCGTCAGGTAAAGATGTTCGTGAAGAATGGAATTCAAAAAAAAAAAAATGAACTTGCGATTGCCGGAAGCAATCAGAATTTAGATTGAGCCAGAATTTAGCCTACTGTAGAACATGATGGTTGATGGTAATATTTTACGTCTGTTATCAGGAAAAAATACTTTATGAATTTATTTTTTATTTTATTCATCGATGTCGTTTGCCACGAACCTACGATGGATACTTAATGTGTTGATCATAACGTGTTTCAGCGATGGACGCCGATAAACGAGGACAGACTGCGAGCCCGGGAATGTGGCAACGACCTCCGTCCAGACAGGTCATTGCGCCCCCTGTCGTGGTCGTCGCGGAGAAGTTGTGCATCTGCGAGAGACCCAACACCGTCATCATCTGTCGCAGGTGCGGCTACATCCACTCCAATGCGCGTGTTGCCTGCATCTGTCCGGTTCATCCGCGGGTGAGTGCTGGTTGGCCTTCGATCCTGGGCTACAGGCTAAGGCTATCTATCATCATCATCATCATCATCTGTTGCCACGTCCAACTCTGCGTTGGGTCGGCATTGAAGATAAGCTCTCCATCTTCTTCTAGCCTATCCTGCCACCACTCTTCCCCCTCAACTACATTCCAGTCCCCTCCTCGCATATCCACATCCTTCCTCACTTTGTCGTGCCATCTTTGTCGTGGTCTTCCTCTCGTTCTTCTACCTGGAATCTCCAGTTCTAGCATTCTCTCGGCAATCTTTCTCTTTCCATCCTCTTGACATGTCCCCTACCTAGGGCCTACATGTAGGCCTAACAGAAATATATGTAGGCCTAACTAATTGATAAGACACTGACATAGTGTCAGGGTTACTAAAACTAACTACTAACTAGTGCTATCAATGTTCAAAGCAATATTGTAGGGGGTACCTAGTTCGTAGACACAAACCAGAAATTCATGTGTTGACAGGCTACCATCTAGGCCTAATCTAAGTGAACTGCCCATAAAAAAAATTGTAGCCTACCCAAACCATGATAAGACAATTTAGCAAAGTTAGGTAGGCCTAGCCTAATGTCATTTGCCTTTTGGGAACATGCTGGTGCTCGAATTCATCCTCGTTGTATTAAACTTTGAATGCCCACATAGGCCTACATTACATGGTAAGCTAGGATAATATTTCTGTCAAACTTGAATTCAAGAACAAAAGCGAATCAAAAACAGTTTGGTTAGAAATATAGGCTACAAATAATTTAGTAAGTATTTGACGCTTTTTTGTAAGGTTGCCCATTGATATTGAGCCTAATCGATTAATAATCGATGTCGATGCAAATTTCTGACCTCGATTTTTGTCTCGTAAATCGAATCATTAGTTTACACAAAATAATAATAATAATAAAACAAATCTTTACTCTGCTCGTCAACAAGATTACAGCACAATATCAACTTACCAGAAGGTTTTGCGATGAACAAGAAACGATTTTGTTAGTTTTTCCTTTAGGCCTAGTTTAAATTTCATTGTTCAAGGAACTTTTTTTTTCGATGTCGATTATTTCAGGTTTGATGTCGATGTCGAAAAATGTCCGACATCTCGATGTGACATCGATGTTTTGATTTCGATGTCAATGTTGTAATTTAACATCGATGGGCAACCTTACTTTTTTGTCCTCGAATTCAATAATAACTTGGACAAAAATATTGAATCGTGTAATGTGGGCCCCCAACCACCTTCACTATTTTAAGACCTTAGCTGTTGAGGAATTCACAGTGAGAGGTTTCGGGCAGTGCTTGGGGTATTTTGTAATGTTTAGAAATTGTTATCTTTTGTGTTGCTATTTATTGTACGGTATTTTGTTCGATTTAAGGTTTGGTATTTTTATATAATGTGCTAATAACTATAGGCTAGGCTAGGTTCTTGCCACCATGTTTGTTTGACACATATTTGTAAGTGTAATGAATAAATAAATGTTGTTTTCCCGCCCAGACTTCCTACTTGAGCGACATGAAGCAGTGCCCGAAGTGCCACACACAGTACCTCGTTGAGATGGAGTAGCGAATGGACCTCTCGCCCGATCGCGTCACGCAGACTGAACCTCTGCCCACCGACCAGAACACGCGGGCGAACCGGAGACTGTCGTGGCGCGGCTCTCACGAAACATTTCTACTACGTATTTATATTTTAAGATACCTACCTATTGATAAACTGTATTACTTATTCGGGCTGTGTCATTCGTTTGTCGATCGATAACGAATCGCGGGTCGTTCGTCGCTTGCGGGATCACCCAACGCTGATCAATGTGTAGTAGGACCTAGATTCATGTGTAGTAGGACCTACGTGTTTATTAATTAATTTAGGATCTAGATTAACTAAATTAACCGCTTGTGATTTGTGTTAAAAATTTGCACTATCCGTTCGATCAAGTGTCGTAAATCGAAAATTTGGAATCGAGTGAACTTCTTAGCTGGACCCAAGCTACCATTTAGAATATGACAGAGTTCAATAATCTAAATTAACTAAATTAACCGCTTGTGATTCGCGTTAAAAATTTGCACTATCCGTTCGATCAAGAGTGGTAAATCGAAAATTTGGAATCGAGTGAACTTCTTAGCTGGACCCAAGTTACCATTTAGATTATGGCAGTGTTAAATGATCTGTGTTAGATATAACTATGTTTTAGTTTGTACATTTTTCTTTTAGCAATTCCATGTGATGCTAGATAGAAAAAATAACTATATTAGGCCAGGCTTTGATTGTAAAAAGGTATTTCGTTTGCACTGACTTGCTTGAGTAGGTTGGCACGCAATTGAGAGTCTACACATTCCCTTACCTGGATCTGGACAATGCATTTGTCAGCCTGCCGTTGGGCTGCGCATAATAGTACCTACAACTCAGTCTTCCGTCCTAGATCGATAGATGTATGCGTATATTTAAATAATTATGTGATAAGAGTTAGTAGGGTCATAAGGTCTGATTTGTTGCCCCCACCATTCCACTCTTTGCGCGATCGGAGCTGCTGATATGCGTTGCGTTACCAATTACGCTGATAAGACTTTCGATTGACGTACCTACGCTATATAAACAAGGTAGGCAATAGGCCTATAAACAATACGAAATTATACTTTGAAACTTATTGACAAATAACTATATTTTCATTAACTTGAAAACATGGATCATTCAGTAGGCCTAATTAGTAATTATTAAAAACTATTTTGTGGTAATCGGTCGATAATTTCGGTTTCTACGTGGTTTGAAAACGGTCCCATTCAAGCAATGCAATATTCAGATTTGGGTGAATCTCGTGAACGATCATTTCCTAATATATTCGTACGTTTCCTATGGTATTCTTGTACCCTGCATGAAACCTTTTTACCTACATACGAAATAAATGGATGACACATGGTTACCTATTATAGTGTACCTGTTTTACTTGATATTAGACTAAGTTATTTGTACATTATGTTACATGTAATTATGTTGAGCAACATTTTTGTATTGTGTTGGGTTGATCCATCAGGCACATGACTTATGTGGGCTTCCGGCTTAATATCTTCAGTAGCAGATGGCGGGGGGGGGGGGGGGGCCCAATAATAATCATTAAACAATGTTGGTACTATTGTTACTTCTTGGCTGTTGGGTGTGTTTATTAAGAGAATTTGAAGAGCTGTCTCTTCAAGTTCAAGGTCACTGGGAGAACCTACTCGATCCAGCTCTACCCAGCGACTGTCTGTAACCCACCCTGCTGTGTACCGTATTGGCCCGAATATAACGCGATCTCGAATATAGTGCGACTCCCAGTTTTGTAAACAATATTCATGGAAAAAACTTTTTTGCACAATTGGAGTGAACAGTTGATAATTTACAGTAGGCCTACCTAAATTGTCTTTGGCCTAGGCCTAGGCCTAAATATTTACATGCTTGGAAGTACAAGGTTGCCTAACTTCTAGGCCTAGAGCTTGCAGGGCATGAACTCTCCTAGGGTTTGTTGAGTCACTGTACATGATTTGAATTCCATCCTCATTTCCCACTCTTTTATGAGATGATTGATCACTGGCCTCCATCTTGAATGCCTGTTCCAAGCAGACTTTCTCTTCCACCCTTAGAAGTTCTACAAGTTAATAAGTGGCCGCGCTAGCGTCACTACACTGGAACTACTTGACCGACCTGCCGGTATGGGAAGTCACTACTTTATCGACCTTAAGGCGGGAATTTGAAACATAGCGAAATGCGTGTGGAAATTCGTAGTCTCCGATTCTAGTGCGAGTGAAGATATAGAATGTATTTTTTTCGGAAAAAACATCGCGTTATCTTCGGGCCAATACGGTAATTCCTCACGCTTTAACATTGCGCGCATGCGCACCAGTTCGTTTTTTGCCAGTCACTTTTTTCGAACCTTCGCGTGTTCGGCCCGCGTGAGTTTCAAGCGCTGTAAACCCCCCCGACACCCGACAGCCAAGAATTAATAATAGTGACTCGGGCCGCGAAAGCCTACAACAAGTTTTAATGTTGGTACTGATGCATAGGAGGGGTAAAACCTGGTGCCCTCACCACCCCCTTCAAGTAAATAATGTTCTAGTTTAGTTAGTGTACCACAATTTATTCTTTCTGAATGAAAATTTAATTAACCTAAAATAATTTTCTGAACACTTGTGAAGAGAATTTAGGATAATTTATCCTTTGCCTCTGACAACTGGGGCTCCGTCCCAGACCCCGTTAATTCATTAGAGCATTAACAGAGCAAATATCCAACCACACACCTGAAAAAGAAGACTTAGGCCTACATGATGAATCCTAGGCTGCCACTGCTACAAACAACAAAATAACTTCTTGATGAAATTTTGTGTTAAAAAAACTAAAAGTATTCTGAAGAGTGTTGATGAGAAGTACTAAACTTCTTCTTCTTTTCCTATGCCTGCATTTTTGGCTTAGGCCTACTGGGCCATCATGCATTTTCTGGTTTTCCAGTAGAGACAGGCTTCCCTTTCTGTATAGCTCATGCCAGGTGGAAGGGCATCTACTTCATCTTTAAGACTTGGACATCTCATCAGATGCTCTCTGTTCGGTTCCTCCCTCCCACATAGACTGCACATACTGCTGTTGGCGATTCCTATCCGATATAGGTGCTTTCCAAGCAGATCGTGTCCTGTTTGAAGTCTAAACTGTGCAGTAGCTGTTCGTCTATTTCCATACTTCTTGATATTTCCAGTAGTTATTTTTTGCCATGCTTAACCTTTCTCTTTATCAATCCACCCTTTGTGCACTCTCTTGGTTGCTGCACTAAGATACGCCTTTACTGATGAATGTGACAGCTTTTTGATTACTTGGGGCATTTTGCTGCCTCTCTTTGCCAGATAATCTGCCTTCTCATTACCATACACTTCACAATGTGCTGGGATCCATTGCAGCACTACCTCCCTGGCATCATAATATAGCCTTAGCAGCAGTACCTTGCATTCTTTCACCTCGTAGTCCACTAAACTAAACCAAGGTGGTACTATTGGGCTCATGCTACGTCATAAACTTGAGACTACTTACGATGGGACAACTTCAATCTATTTTGTTTGGCGTCGGCAAAGAAATGTACTTTCATCATACATATTATCCTATTACCTTTTATAAGTATTTTACTGAATATTTCAACAAAACGTAGACTGTCATTAATTTTTGTAGATGGTAGGCCTAGTTGACTAAAATAATGGTTACTACTTAAAATATAAGTGTCTACAGTTTTTAAGTTGGTGACACATTGCCTAAGTTTTGGTTGTTTGGTGCTTGAACATTGTTGATTTGGTGTTCTGCAAGTGCAATGCAATATGTTGTTGAGGCTGTTCCAAAGATACAAGTCTGTTCAATTGCGTTTTGTCACATTTGTACATATTCTATCAGTATTTGTGTTATAAAACGACTGAGTGGTATATGTGATTTATTTTTCTTGTTTTGTTTGTGTACTTGATGGTAGCGAGTGACTGATGATGTCAGGATTTTACGACGTCATCCAAATATGCTCGATATATATATTTAGACTGCCCTGCGATTCTCTAAGGATATCAAGACTCTTGTTCTGTTAATTGTTGTATCCCTAACTACGGGATAGCGATCGATACTAGGGATGACATCGGGTATTCGGGTATCCGGGTTACCCGAATCCCAAAATTACCCGAATCCGTTCTAAGGATTCGAATCTTGTTCTGGTACATTTTTAGTTGAATTGTTGTATGCTTCAACAATGCGCCAACAATGGTGATAACAAAATGACTTGTTTCCATTCCATAAAATACTTTCCCGCTCCGTTATGTACCCATTATCGGCTTGATTAAAAATAGACTAAGCCTATTTTATGTGGTGTAATTGCTGCGGGCGAGTTCTGGTATCCCTGTGGTCCCACTGGCTCTCGGCCTACCACCACCCCTTCCCGCCCGTCATCACTGGCTGACAGAACGCACGCTGGCAGCTTCTGCCACGGGCGGTCAATGGCCTTCAAATAACATGTTGAGCGACGTGATTTACACTTCTAGGATTCGGGTTACCCGAATCCTTGAGGGGCTGGAATCGAATCCAGATTTTACTACCCGATGTCATCCCTAATCGATACCTCAATGTCACGAGTCTTGTTATCCTTACAGCATCGCAGCGTGGGTGTGAAAATGTTCTCAAATAGAACTGTGGATTTCTAAATCAAGACTGAGATTTGCGCCATGCCGTTGTGTTCACCATGTTTGAACAGGTCCGACCGGTACGTTTGATGAAGTGGCACCTGAACTGAAACGTCGTTGGTAAAACCTCGTTAATTCAAACTCTGTTTATTTCAAATTACTGTAAATTCACAAGTAGTGATCCAAGTCCGTGCTGAAGGCTAGAGCAAGGATCCTTAACGAATTGAATTGAAGAGGTTTTACTGTGTATGCGTTGGAAACAAAACAAAAACATGTAACTTTGTAATAAAAAAAGTATAGGCCTAGTTGAGTTTAAAAAGTCTATATTGATTTGGTAATTGTAATGTAAGATAGTGCTGAATTGATAATAATGTTGAAAGGTAGAAAATGTGTTTAATTTGTTGTTTTTTCACATCTTTTGTGCAGGGTATTTCAGACAAATAGTTCCTAGCGGCCTTACAGTATCAGGGTTGTGTGTATTGACTTGAACAAGTACAAACTTTGTGCGTTAAATGGTTATTTTCTAGAGATGAGCTCGACTCTTGCCATTCCTTTGAGGTCGTTATCAAATGATTCCAATTCTAAAAAAAAAAAAAAAACTCCCAGGCTATGAAAGCTTTTCATACGTAGACTTGGATTGTCATTGCCTTAATTGAACTTGTAGCTAATCTTTGTCCTACTACAGTGAATTCCCGAGTTTACACACACACTTTGTACATATTATCTTGAAAGTCTGTTCAACTCCCTCATTGTGATTCCCCACAGATTTATCGATTTTATGGATTTTTTAAAGAGTCATTTCCCATCTGTAAAGTAGGGACTTCACTGCAGTAGTTAATTATACTAATGTTGATAGGCTTGTGTGCCACTGTACTGTAGCCTACCTGTCTTATCTAAGTACAGTACTTATCTGTCTTATCTAAGTACAGTAATGAAGCAAGGTCAACAAGGTTTTTAATTCCCTGTTATTCTTTCATTCTAAATAGATTTATTTATTGTCCTTTGTAAATCAGTTGGTAACTGAATACACTAGATATTAAATAAATAAAATATTCATAGTAATCACCAGAATCGGAATTGGTATACAAATCGGTCAAATTTGGAGTCGCGCCATCTCTAGTATTTCAGTGTCATTGGCAAAGCTTGCGTACAACGTGTACTCGTTTGTACCCACTTTGTTCTGTATTCCTTGGCTTGTACGCGAGCTTTACCCTGTCATTTAGTTTTTTCATTTGTCATTTAACAGAAATGTATATGGAGTGTAATTAAAAATAAAATATTTTCATATGCCTACAGTCGGCATTATTCACGAGAACGTGTGTTTTCTAGTCAACCCATCTAGACTCCTCCTGTTCCGTCCGATGGATCGTGTTGTTATTAAATAAGTTGAAATGACTAGATTCTAAGGAAGTGAAAATTGGCAACTCTGCATGCCAACCTAAGAAGCACCCTGCCAATCACTACACAAAAGGCGACTTAGTCGTCGCCTCCTTTGTTGACAGTTGTAAATGTCAACCTTGTCTAAAATCTCAAGCGGCAGTCAAGGGGGTGGACACACAGTTACAGAAAGAGGATTGTCCCCTATATACATACAGGGAGCGATACCCGTCCGTAGTCGGGTCGAGGCGACATTCTTCACATTCAGCTGTCGGTACCGGCTGAGAAGGTGAGGGCTTTGCTCAATAATGGGGATGATTGACATTTATGATGGCCACAATACCGTCGCCTCCCTTTGAGGTTAGTGATTGACAGGGTGCTTCTTAGGTTGGCACGCAGAATAGTATTACTTACTTTATGGATATTCTTTTCGATGCTTGCACATTTATTATATGTGAAGGACAAAATGATTTTGAGTTGCTCATTGGTTCAGTCGCTAAGCATCCCTGCCTCCAATGCAGAAGGTCCCGGGTTCAAATCCCGCTTCAGGCAGAAGTTTTGCAGAAGTTTTTCAACTTCTAATGTGGATTCAACCACTTCCAGTCTTGGGAATAAGTAAATGGAGCCATCCTAGCAACGAAGCACTCAATAAATTCAAAGTTGTGCTGAATCAGCTCTGTTGATTCTGGCATTTGTCCGCAGGTGTTCGCACTGTCCATTCACTGGCTCACATATTTCATTTAAAAATATCGATCTTGGTTGGTTATCGCTCACTTGTCGATGGTGTTTGGAGCCTACATGGGATTATAGATTCATCTTTGGGTCAGAAGAAAAATTATTCCTGCCGACAGAGGCTGCAGCTGATTTAAGCTAAAATGCGTTTCTTATGGCACTAACATGGATACGATGGTATCCATGTTAGTGCGCTGCTTATGAGTAGCGATCTGGTCACCAATTGACTGACATACCAAAGTTACCCAAGGAAATGATAGTCATAAATAAATTTGTATTTAGAGTACCCACTTGGTAACATAACTGATTTTCAGTGGGGGACTTTAAAGCCAACCCTGCAGGCTTTGAACACCATCGACGAGTGAGCGATAACCAACCAAAGATCGATATTTTAAATATGAAACATATGAATCAGTGGTTGGACAGTGTGAACACCTGCGGACAAATGCCAGAATCAACAAGGCTGATTGAGAACAACTTTGAATTTATTAAGTGCTTCGTTGCTAGGACGGCTCCGAAGTCACCATTTACTTATTCCTAAGCCAAGAAGTGATGGAACTGAATCCATATTAGAAGTTAAAAAACTTCAGCCTGAAGCGGGTTGTGAACCTGCGACCTTCTGCATTGGAAGCAGGGATGCTAACCACTGGACCAACTAGCCACTCGGTTCTCCGGTTAAGAGCGAAGGGTAGTCTTTACGTCGAAAACCGCAGAAAATGTTCATTATTAAATTATATCTCAAGATTGCAACAAGAAATCGAAAATCTAAATCAGCAGCGCACTGTGTTTTGGTAAGCCCTACAGACTGAATAAAATATTATAACCATTAGCGTAGTATTTTGATTATAATTCGATAATTAGTAATCAAATTAATTATTTATAAAAAAACATACTGATTATAATATAAGTCACAACTTAGAGCATTCAATGTGTAGGGCTAATGCTACGTTTACAGCTACGCGGAGCTCGCGCCCTCGCTTCGCTCGCAACGCGTAGCTGTAAACGTAGCATTACTTAACCACAGTGCGCTGTTGATTCAGAATTTCGATTTCGAAGTCCATTCTTGTGATATAATTTAAAAATTAAAATGTGTGGTTTTTGATGTAGAGGTATCCTTCCCTGTTAAGGTGGGTCCTTCCTCGTGGTGACCGATGCCCGCAATGAGGGCTCTTGTGTATCTCGTCATTCCTTCACTTTTCTCTTCATACTTTCTCTTGTATTCATACTTGCTGACCCTCTTCCTGATCCAATCCCCCCCCCCATTGATTCCCTTATGATGAGCCAGGCAATGTGCAATGGATATTATGATTGCATGATGCCAATGTCGTATGAGTATGACCTAGCTGTCGAGTTTGTCTAAATTATCAATTGCCAATTGGTATTACGTAATACTTAAACATACAGTGATACAGTGATACAGTGATCAATGGCCTCTTGCCGACATAAATTAAAAATAAAATAAAACAAAATTGTGTTCAGCGTTTCAAATGTTTACCTAGATGTTTAATGGAGCATATTCGACTCCAAGGTCATATGTTGGCAAACCCTTGGACGGTCTTTACAACAGGTAGAACTATTCTAGGTGTATTAAACGCCGCCAATGGTTTAGCCACGGTCGCTTAACCGGTTCCCATACCAACACCGAAGTTAAGCAACCTCGGGCTAGGGTAGGAGGTGGATGGGTGACCACTCTCCTCTGAAACACTAGTTATTGTTGGTTAGAGCAGATTGGAGGGTTCGAAAGCTTGTGTAACAGCTTCGTTCTCCTCGTCAACTGCTCGGCAGTCCAGGTTAGTGGAGGAACCTATATGACTGGTCAAAGTTACACCGCCCTTTCGGATGGGACGTAAAGCCGATGGTCCCCTTGGTACTTTTCGACAGGAGTAGGCTACGTGCCAGTACCAGGCTTCCCCTCCCTCTCTTCCTCATTATCATTCATCACTCATCAGGCTAAAGAGGGCATTGTGCCCTTCACTGGCCTTAATTACAATAAAGTATTAAACACCGGGTCCTAATGGGGGAAAGAGTAAAAGCAGCCCATTTAAAATGTAACATGCAACTGCAATCAACCAAAATTAAATTCTGTTTATAATATTTTGATATCGCCATTGACATTGTATTGATGTCCTTGGCTAGGCCTACTACCCCAAGAGTAGCCTCGAACTAAGGCCAACCCACGGAGAAGATGGCCAGGAGTAGGGCTAGAATTAGTAAAGCTCGGTTTACACACGTATTTAAGATTTAAGGTTTTATTTTTCTAACTGTTTTACTTAGGATCGCTACCATTAGCCGGATTTATAAAACATCGCCTCTCATTGGTTGGGCTAAGAATTTTAGGAATAAGAGCTAACGTTGCTATGGTTTCCTGAAATGTTAAAACTAAGGCAAGTGTGTGAACGCTATAATGCTTTTGGCTTGATTTGATTTTTTTAAACCTTTAACTTTAAATCTTCAAATGAGTGTGTAAACCAAACTTTAGTATTATGTGATGTGGTCACCCATTCTGTCAGTGTCCTGCCTAGGCCTGTGTCAAACTTCTAGTTTGAAAAGCCTGCTGTAGTCAAGATATCTACTCAACAAAGTCGTCAGCATTTCGTTTTTTCTAGTCTATTTTAATGGGGGAGGCAGAAAAAGAATCCTCTCTACTGGGAAACGCGAAAACGCATGATGACCAAATAGGTCAATTGTTGGCATAAGAAGAAGAAGATTCAGTGAAGATGATTATTTAATTAATTAATTGATTGATTGAAGTTTTGATGACATCATTAACTTTACTTGGAACTGTTGGAAAATGGGAGATCCAGAAGGCTACTAGTACAAAGCCATCTACTGTAACGTAATTGCAATAATAATAATAGTTGTATATTGGGTCCGTGGCTTAGTTGAGAACAAAAAAATCAGTCAATCTTGGCATTTCACAAATCCACTACATGGCTTAGGCTAGCACAAACATGAGACGAAATCCCCGAATTCATTACCGTAAGCCACAACAAAAGTTCAACCATGTGCACATTTCTTGGAAAGCCAACATCTAGTCAAATAATAGGCGCCCACACAACAAACAAACGATTGAATTTGATTACTTTTTGACAGTTCGGACCCAACAATTTCAAGTTGAGTGTGGTCACACTCCGGGTGTACAAACAACTTATTATAAATGCAGTGAAAAATGCCTTGCGGCGTTCTCAGCTTTGCCTCGGACCAAGTTTAGTATTACTTCATTAATAGAGGTCCGTGTATTTCGCGAATAACGATAACACCGAAATATGTAGGAAATAGGAATCATTTTATTTCACAAAATGAGCATGAATTGATCGATTTTAAACATGAAAATGTCAAAATTGAATCACCGCCAAACACCGAAATTCGTATAAATCGGTGAATAACAGCGAAATTTGTATTATTCGTGTTTTTAATGACGAAAAAGATGAAAAATGAGAAATTTTTAATTATAATCCCATTTTTTTCTTTTTTGCCAGTATAGACAATCTGGAAAAAATAAAGTGTCTCAAGTAACACTGTATAAATGCATATTCAAACTTTCTCGCAGATAAAGCACCCACGTATAAGCTGTAAATGAGACGTTATACATGCGTGAAAATGTAGGGAATATGGATAAAACCATCAAAATACAGATTTTCTTGAATAACACCGAAATTTGTTACTTCAAAAACTAAATTTACTGTAAAATAAAACCGTTTTCACGGACCCCTATTCATTAACCATGCGAGCCAGCCCAGTCCGTAATATCGTACAGACTTGCGACATCGATGCGATTTATAATATAATACGTCGTTTATATAATCTATCTTATTGTTCGTATATTATTTCTAGTACAATATAAAAAATATGATATAAAGATAGATGCACGAGTCCATATGATTCGGTACAGACTCGGCTCGCGTGGTAAACATAGTAGGCCTACTGCACATATTTACCTTCATGCAGCGTTTTTAATGGTTTTGTGTGGCTCCTTTGTCTTGTGGATTTATTCTGGCTTCCAATCTTCAATTCCTGGTTCAAGCTGAGGTTTTTCTAACTTTAGAAACATACGTAACCATCTGTACAGTGGTTATCATGTACACTTGCAGCTGTCATAGTTAAGTGAAGTTTTATTTATTTGCCTTGTTTCTTGTACAATTTTACAAATTGTATAAAACATCGCTTCAACAGTTATAGTCTATTAAATATAGGCCTACTAATAATCTAAAAGTAAAAGTGCATGGAAATACCTAGTAATAATGTTATAAATTTTAGATCATAGAAAATTATGCTAAAAACTAAATTACAGCCTTGATCCTGGATGTATTTTGAGCATTTGGCAAAATTGGTATGAATGGATAAATCTTCTTCTTTTCCTATGCCTGCATTTTTGACTTACTGGGCCATCATGCATTTTCTGGTTTTCCAGTAGAGACAGGCTTCCTTTTCCTCATAGCTCATGCCAGGAGGCCAAGTCTTGAAACCTTGCGAATCAAGTCGCAATGCGAATCAACTCACTGTTTCCAAACCGCATGCGACTTGACTTCTACTAATGTCGTAGTCTTGAAATTAGGCTTGCGCCTGAAGTCGCTTGCGAGATCAAAACTTTGCGGGTTACTGATTTTTTGCGTTATCAAACTCCGCCCACAACAACTCAATAAATGACCAATGACAAAGCGCGTTACAACTTGCATCTTTCGATCCATCCAATAGTCGAGGCGTGACGACTTGGTTTGTTGTTGTCGCTCTCGCTGTCATTGCCGTGCGTGTACAAACATATGTTCTCTAACCTCTAACCTCCTCCTCGGCCTCGGGAGAGAAGTTAGTATGAAATATTAGGTCTAGGGCATGTCTAGGCCTTAAGGCCTTGTGGGTCTTTTCACGTAGAAGATAGGCCCGCCTAGGGAAAGCACATTTTCTATACTATGTAGGATCTAGGCGTAGGCTGCGTAGGCCTAGGCCTAGCTAGACCATGCAAGGATCCGAGTACCGGTAGGCCCTCTTTTATTTCTCTTTGGGTAGGCCTATGTTTCATGATTGGAGTGCCTCACACACACACATTTTCTATGTAGGATCTAGGCGTAGGCCTAGGCCTAGCTAGGCTATGCAAGGATCCGAGTAGGCCTATGTTTCATGATTGGAGTGCCTCACACACACACATTTTCTATGTAGGATGTAGGCCTAGGCCTAGCTTGGCTATGCAAGGATCCGAGTAGGCCTATGTTTCATGATTGGAGCCTGAAATATTTAATACATTTCGTGTCAGATAACGCATTTAATGGATTAATAACGGTGCGGAAACGTTCTTGTATGTTGTTTTCTGCTATTTCGGCCTCTTCAAGATCGGCAATCGCATTTATTATTGCAACATCCTCCATCTCAAGTCGCAAATAACTGACAACTCGCAACGTTATAGCTCGTGGTTTGAAACGTAAAAAAACTTGCGAGTTGAATCACCGCCCGCTTCCCCAATTTGTCTCAAGACTACCGTTTTGCTGGTTTTTTTGCGACTTGCGGGAATTTGCGACTTGAAACGTGTGGTGAGTTGAAACGTGAATTTCAAGACTTGGCCTCCAGGTGGAAGGGCATCTACTTCGTCTTTGGATTTCGAATGGATAAAAGGTATAGGCTAATGTACTGAGTGGGTAGACAATAAATACATAATAATTTATGAATTATTTTAAGTTTATTTTTAGTCATGAGGAACTTCAAAAGCTGGAATTCCAACCATTCAAATAAGACTTAAATCAAAGAAATGATTGTAAGAAATTGTCACCCTGGCTTCATGATAACACATAAACGTAGTGTGTCACCAAACCATTAGACTATTTTACCAAGTCCAATTGATACAATATTACGGTTGAGTAAGAGTTTTAGAATACACGATGGAAAGTACATATGCACTGGTAACTGCATCGTAATGTTCGAGTCCAATTGATGCAATATTATGGTTGAGTAAGAGTTTTAGAATACACGATGGAAAGTACACACGCACTGGTAACTGCATCGTAATGTTTGTTCCGTCACTAACGATAACATGTTCGTCTTGTACTAACATACGATAAGACGAATAGATAAATGATCCTTGTTTGATACCGCGATCGTACACTATAGTTACAATCGATTTCTTCTATGAATATGAAAACTAAAACAAGTTAAGTGTGCCAGATGCGTACTTAGCCGCGATTGGTACACTATAGTTCAATTGGATTTCTTCTGTGAATACAAAAACAAAAAAACAAGTTACGTATGCAGGATGCGAATGCGTACCCAGGAGCTGATTCACGGTACTTGCTGATTGTTTGCCCACAACGATGACGTTCAGTTTGCCCGTCGTGATCGATACACACTACAGTTAAATTCCATTTCTTACGCGAATATAAAAACGAGAAAAAAGTCATGAGTTACGTACGCCATCAAACCGAGCGTACCTAGGAACTGATTGACGGTAGTTGTTGCTCTGCTTCCATGTCGCGCAACATCTCCGCTGCCCGTGCGTCCGCTCTAGCCCAGATCTCCTCCGCTAGCGCGAGGAACTCTTTCCCCTCCGCGAAGCTGCAGCACGCAAACATGTTCTTCGTCTCTGCGAACGCGACAAACGGGTTCGGAGCCGAATGTCTTCGCTCGACGAAACGTTGCTTCGAGGCGCGAAGCCTGTTGATGAAACGTATCGCCGGGTCATCCTCAGGGCTTTTATGTGTCTCCGCAGGGGTTTCAGACGGGAGTCCCTCAGGGGTTGCATCTGTCTCTGCAGGAGTTTCAGACGGGAGTCCCTCAGGGGTAGTGTCTGTCTCCGCAGGAGTTTCAGATGGGAGTCCTTCAGGGGTTGTGTCTGTCTTCGCAGGAGTTTCAGATGGGAGTCCCTCAGGGGTAGTGTCTGTCTCTGCAGGGGTTTCAGACGGGAGTCCCTCAGGGGTTGTGTCTGTCTCCGCTGTTATTCGGCCCCGCTTGGAGCCACCGCCCTCTACGGCCCGCGCGGCCGCGATGTTGCGCTCAGACTCTTCGATGCGGCCGACTGTCTTGAAGTGGAATATCCCGTCAGCGTCGAAGACAGACGGAGCCGACACAGACATCGCAGCGAGGAGGTTCGACAGGTGGGCCGAGATGCTTTCCGTGCGGTGGAACCACATGTTGGACTGGAGCCAGGAGAGCAGGCCCGCGTAGCCGTAGGCTTGGAGGCTCGTCGGCAGGTGGCGGGGCCCTGCAACAAGCGTAACACATTGTATGCGGGTGTCGGGGCCCTGCAACAAGCATAACACATTGTATGCTGGGCCCTGGAACAAGCACAACACATTGTATGCAGGTGTTGGGGCCCTGCAACAGGCGTAACACATTGTATGGGGGTGCCGGGGCCCTGGAACAAGCGTAACACATTGTATGCTGGGCCCTGCAACAAACGTAACACATTGTATGCTGGGCCCTGCAACAAGCATAACACATTGTATGCTGGGCCCTGCAACAAGCATAACACATTGTATGCTGGGCCCTGCAACAAGCGTAACACATTGTATGCTGGGCCCTGCAACAAGCGTAACACATTGTATGCTGGGCCCTGCAACAAGCGTAACACATTGTATGCTGGGCCCTGCAACAAGCGGAACACATTGTATGCTGGGCCCTGCAACAAGCGTAACACATTGTATGCTGGGCCCTGCAACAAGCATAACACATTGAATGCAGGTGTTGAGGCCCTGCAACAAGCGTAACACATTGTATGCTGGGCCCTGCAACAAGCATGACACATTGTATGCGGGTGTCGGGGCCCTGCAACAAGCGTAACACATTGTATGCAGGTGGCGGGGCCCTGGAACAAGCATAACATATTGTATGCGGGTGTCGGGGCCCTACAACAAGCGTAACACATTGTATGCAAGTGTTGGGGCCCTGCAACAAGCGTAACACATTGTATGCGGGTGTCGGGGCCCTGCAACAAGCGTAACACATTGTAAACGTAATTAGAGACCTGCATATCCGCTTGACATTGCGGGTTGCAGGTAAAATATATGTTTGTTTTTTATTTATTTATATATATCTCTACATTTTAAGTGGTGTTTCCACCAACAGTCTAGGGCGTCACGGAATCAGCACCAGCCGGCCAAGCTCGGTACCTCATCTTACACTCCTCTTCCCGCGACACAAACTCTCTCCACTTTCTCCTGCCCTCCCACCACCTCTCCCTCTCCTCAACCACTGCCTACTCTTCTCCTCTCCTCCACATCTGTCTCGAGGTCTTCCCACTGTTCTTTTTTCCCTTTTGAGCTCAACTCGTTTTGGGATTCTGTTAGCTGTCATTCTTCTCATGTGACCATACCTCTCCTTTCCCAAGTTAAACCTAAGTTAAATAAAATGATTTCATCAAATTTAAACTAATTCATTTAACCAGCCCTAAAGTCAATTCTTTTTCCAAAACTTTTCACTAGTACAGTAAGACCTCGATTATCCGAGCTCCGATTATCCGAGACTCCGTGTTAGCCGAGACTCCTTGTTATCCGAGACTCCGTGTTATCCGAGCTGCTTTTAGGCGCCCTTTTCTGATTCTTCACGTCAGTTTTCCTGAATGTCATGTATGTATTTTGTTCGTCATTAATAAATTGTTTCATCAAGGTTCAAAGGGCCTTTCACTCCCATGCTAACCTCCTCTTGAAACCAGGCATTCACTCGCATCAGTCTCGCCAATCTCATGACATATTCATGAGCTTTTTTTTATCAACTGTGCAGTCAAATATCATAGATAAGTATTTATTATAATTTTATTTTAATAGTCATTATAGCAAGTTTTACACTTAAAATATCATTTTTATACTGTAGGGATCTGCTGGGAGGAGATAAACAAGAAAAGTCCGGATCATCCGAATGTTTTGTTAACCCCACGCGCCAGACGTACGGAACGGTTCCGTACGTATTTATAAATGCGCGCGGATAAACGTAGTTCAAACAATTTCACACAGGTAGCAGCACTATATTACAGCAAACTTCTTTGCCGATACAATTATGATTTTTTTTGACAATTTCTCGAACACAGCCATTTCACAGATGGCAGTGCATTGAGAAAAAATAGGCTTCTCAGCTGTTTGTCAGGTTTGTTTACATTTTTGTGAATATGGCTAACTTCCAAGTTGTAAGAAATACATTGTATGCAAGTTGTTATTATATAGTGAGTCAGGAGGTGAAATAACTGAAACTAAAAGTGATTTATCAGAAAGTGATGAAAGTGATTTAGGCCAAAGTGATGTTGATGACAGCTATGAGAATGGATAGCAGTTGGCCTACACTGCAAGTAAACACTGTACAATAGCAGTAGGCCTAGTTGTAAGCTTCACAAGACTCATGTGGTTGTAGTACTATACACTTTGCATCACTAAAGAAATGCGATTGTGAAATAAATGCTGAATTTCCATGTTTAACTGCTGCCCAGGGGCACAAAAACCAGAAAACTACTCATGGCTCAACGGGTTAACCGAGCATCGATCGGTCCCATCGACCTCGGACAACCGAGGTCTTACTGTACGTTCTTATCTCTGAACATCAACACAACACTCACTCACCCTTGGGGAAGAGGAACGTGAACACACGCAACAGCAGCTGACCCCCGTTGTGTTGCTGGTAGGTGTAGCACGCTGACAGTGCTGACGTCCACACTAGACACTTGTCGGCCCAGCGCTGCCTCGTGGCCGACACAGCCAGTGATGCGCTGACCAAGATCAGAAGCTAAAACAGTTGGGAGCAGCGGTCAGTGGACATACGTTGTACAGTCGAATAACGTCAACACTATCTTCTTGTATGCAAAATATGCAACTGCGTGAACGAGATAGGACGCCAACAGCTTACAAGAGTGATGGTAAACCACGACAGAAGTACGGTACATATATATACATATAACAAAAACAAAACAAAATATCGTCCTGAGTAAGTGGAGAGAAAGGACGTGTAATGTATCCAAAATAAAGACTAAAAATACAGATGATTAAAATACAGATTCCACGATATTATGACGTATAGCGACGTTCGTTGGGACACATCTGACGTGACACTGTTGAGAGTTAACACTAGACGTGTTTGTAAAATGGAGTTATGATTTGTTAAGTATCGTTTGTGGATTTAACAATTTCCATGTTGTGGTGGTGTTACGGTGTTTGGTGATTTTAGGAGTGATTAGTGAATGATGTGAATCACACCAGAAATATCTTAAATTTATAAGGTACTGTTAAATAATACCTGCCCAGGGACTGCTACCTTATAGTGGTGGGCAGGTTTGCGTGCTTTGTTGATCCCGAGAGCTATGCCGGCGGAAGCGTATGCTTCTGGTAGGGCCACCCTAGCTGGACAGGTCGGGGGGGAGAAGTCAGACGAAGTGCAGTCCACATCCTCCCCCTTCCCTGTTCCTCCCCTCCTTCTTACTGGCCACTTTCCTCCAAAATGCCCCCTATTTCATTTTTATATTTCACCCACTCATCGTCTTGATTAGCCAAGTTGCAAAAATATGAGACATTAAGCCCAAATATCAATCTATCGTTATATAATATGTATAGGCTCTAAGTAACACCAAAATACACCAATTAGGTAATTGAATCGATGAACAAACAACACGCTGTCAAAAAGCTGTCCGATTTTGGAAAACAAACAAAAAACATACAAAACTTTATTTATTTATTTATTTATTTACATAGCCTTCCTTAAAACACTCATGTGCACGTCACAGGAACATGCGAGTATGCGAAGTTGTCAATTAGGATTAAAATAATACATATATACACATAAAAAAACATCACAACGTTGTTGGCCACCAGTAAAAGTTGTAACTGGCGAGCAGTTTTATCGCTACAATTGTTTTTCTTCATAACGTTGCAATTTTGTTATTTTTACAGCTGGTTGTTTGTCCATCAGTTCAATTCATTTCTCCATTGTTGTAGTCCGGATGTGACGTCAGTTGCGAGCTCCCTACACAGTGATTTAAACCTATGAGTATGATCACATAAAATAAATAGAACAATTAAAACGGAAACATAGTAGAACAGGTAAAACGTTATATAAGACCTAGTTATTGGACTGTACACTGTTCCTTGTTACAGATAAAAACAATTAAAAACACAATATTTTGAACCCTGATCAGAGCTCTTTAACAGGCGAAAACAATCTAGGGAATCAGGGTAGAGGTCTGCACGGGTACGGGCTTGGCCCGCGGGCCCGGGTACGGGCCTTGATATGTTTATTAAGCCGGGCCCGGGCCGGGCCTGGGCCTTCATATCACTGAACGAGAGATTTTTCGGGCTTTTCTAATTTTTTTTAATTGCTATGAAAGAAAAGTAATGTTATTTTACCAACATTTCCAAAACTTAAAATAAATACGAAATAGTATAAACTTCCGGTCACAACATTTGTGTTGTAATTCCTTACGTTACATATTTTCATTGGCTATAGTAACTAGAATTTCGTTTCATCTAATTTCCTTTTTGTTCCCACCCTGTCGTTCGCATTCCTTGCCAAATACTATAGAAATCAACTTGCTGCTTTAACAGTTGAACGGGCTTTTACGGGCCAATTTACACTTCAGTCCGGCCTGGGCCGGGCCTGGGCTTTGATTAGCTTACTCAGTACGGGCCGGGCCGGGCTTCTATATTTGGGCCCGTGCAGATCTCTAAATCAGGGTTCGAAATATTGCATTTTTAATTGTTTTATCTGTGACAAGGAACAGTGTACAGTCCAATTACTAGGTCTTATATATAAAGTGAACAGAATAGTATAAGATTGGCATGTTTGTAATAAAAATAAAATTGAAAAAATACATTATCAATTTTTTCATTTTAAAGAAACATCTAAAAAATTTTAAGGAACAATTATTTAATATGTTTAGGTTTGTAAGTTGTTCATCGGACAGAGAGTGGCGCTTGATGCGTACATCGGACAGAGAGTGGCGCTTGATGCGTACATCGGACAGAGAGTGGCGCTTGATGCATACATCGGACAGAGAGTGGCGCTTGATGCGTACATCGGACAGAGAGTGGCGCTTGATGCGTACATCGGACAGAGAGTGGCGCTTGATGCGTACCTGCGCCGACGTTGTGGGTTCCGTCATCTGCAGCGTCCTGAGCATGAGTTCCGCCCCCGCCAGATCCACCCCCGCGCACTTGTCTGCCACCCTCTGGAGGGCGGGGGTGGCGAGGTCAAGGTCCCGGGCGTCTGGCCTCGCGCCCTCCAGCCTCTGGAGGTCAGGGTCGTGGGCGGCTGTCCTTACGCCCTCCAGCCCCCAAAGGTCAAGGTCGCGGGCGTCTGTCCTCGCGCCCTCCAGCCCCTGAAGGTCGCGGGCGTCTGTCCTCGCGCCCTCCAGCCACACCCACACCCGCTGGTTGAACTGCGCCATGGTGACCTTGGAGAAGTCGAGCAGCTCTCGGTAGAACTCCGTCAGCCACACCCACGCCTGCGCACAGAACACTCGTCACACACTCGTCACACACTCGTCACACACTCGTCACGCACTCGTCACACACTCGTCACACACTCGTCACACACTCGTCACACACTCGTCGTGAGAATAGACGGACACATTATTATTAGGGATGTCAACGGGTACCCGGGTACCCGTTACCCGCCCGGTACACACGGGTACGGTTCCAACTTTTCAATACCCGTTACCCGGTACTACCCGTTCCCTTCTGTTCAAAACGAAATTAATTCAACATTGCGATATTTCCCTACTGGCCTCTTTGTGCGAGCGTACGAGGCGCGCTTTTCAATTTGCCGGCATTTAACTTGACCCCCCCACCCCCCTCAACAGCGCCACTGACGAATGAGACGTAAAGCCCAATTATTATCATCTTCTGTAGGCCTATGGAAGAATGCTGCGGAACGGTTGCGAGTCCGAGGGAGCGCACCCGCCTGTCGTAGCTTTACCGCGATCATGTTCTCGTGTTCGAGCTCGGACTATGATGTCGATCGCTTTGACGCGGCCGACCACCGCCTACCGTAACGGAGACGCAAGCTTTGAAGCTTTGTATACTTCCGCGATCGTTTTGCATCGAAGACAATGCAACCTGATACCGTTTAAAAATATAATGTCTCTTTCCACAACTTTGCGAATCATTTGACACCCATGACGATAAAACGCGTATTTAGTATTATTTACTACCCGGGTAGTCCGGGTACGGCGCGAGGGTACCCCGGTAGAAATATTTCCGGGTATTGACATCCCTAATTATTATAAACCTTTTCAACAGTACGCCCCTATATAATATACCTATGTGCAGTTTAAAATTCCAATTTCAAAATAAATTCAAAGTAAAAATTTTCCACAAATAATACAACAGCTAAAACATGGTTCAACCCTTTTTTAGTCAAGCCATAGGCCTACAATTATACGTTCTAGTTCAAAATCGTTGGCAGACAGAAAATATTAAGTGGGCGTATGAAATAGCTAGGTGCAATAACTCATTAGGTACTCAAAAGGTTAAATAAAACCATTAAAAATAAATAAATTCAAGTTGATTTCATTTCAGGATATACATGACAAAAGCAGAATACAACTCCTGGCTTGGAGAATACGATACGCAATAGGGAACACGCGTATGAAAATTTTAATCGATTTTTAAATACCTTGTCTCTCATTTAATAATTTTGTGTCTTTGAATTTTGAAAAACGGATCAGTCTATGCCTCAAAATAATTAGTTTAGTAACGATAAATAAAAGGGCGCCAAAAACGAGCCGCCGCCATGTAGAGTGGATTTGACGTCATGGTTTTGTACTGTGTACGCTCACCGCCTCAGCGATTGGTCTGTTACGCTACGTCTACAGAATCATTGAGTCACAGCCACCTGTACGCGTTTCAGATCCCCGAGTTTAAACTTCAATAAATGCGACCACATTAAACCTATTTAAAAATTTCTTTTTTACTTGGGACTTGCATTAATATACTTTTTGTATCTGATACTATCAAACTAAGTGTTTGGTTTAACAAAAAAAATCGTGCGCGTGTTGCCTATTAAGAAAAAAACAATGTACAAATGTAAGTTTACTTCAAATCCAACGCAGAAAATATATTTTGAAGGAAAAAAAAAAAAAAAACCAGAGAAGTAGGTATTATTAGACTCAGCAATTTGTCAGCGTGCGACTAGTAAGGCCTACTTTACCTCGAGACCCCGGTGAGCAGACAGGACCTGTGCAGCCCTGGCCCAGTTCTCGTCAGCCAGGGCCGTCTGCAGACACTGTTGAGCCAGGGTGAACTCAAGGCCGGGGGCAGAACCTCGGGCCGCGAGATGAGCAGCCAGCTGGAGGGAGGCCGAGTCTTGCCGACACCCCTGTAAGCGTGCGGCGCGCTGACAATCCCCCAGGCTGACGTAGCTGCAACAGTTTGTCAGATTCATTCCACTCTGTATAACAAAAAAAAATTAGTGATCTTTTTTAATGCTATTTTCTAACTTTGAAAATGTCGAATACGAACATTGCTGAACCGAACCGAAATGATTCTCCCGAACCAAAAACCGAACCGAAATTAAAATTTTTTCGGTTCGATCCCCTGGTTTCCACCATTGATCTTGGACATGCCAGAAATCAGTATTCGCATGCCAAGCTCGACACATTATAATATAATTATAATCATAATTATAATAATAATAAATAATAATAATAATAATTCAAATGGACTCACCAGTCCAAGGCGAGCTCGTAGTTCCCCACCCCCTCCCCGTACTCTGCCCATCGCCTCAAGACCTCGCTCGCCGCCTCGCCCTGGTCAAACATCTGACAGCGGGCAACCACCATCGCCTCTCGGAAGAGGTTGGAGGACAACAGGAGGTCTATCGCCTCACGGGGGCGACGCGCTGCGATAAGCATGTCTGCTGCATCCGGTACGCGGTCCTTCTCAGTCAGCTGGGTGGCATAGGCGACACAGGTGTCTCTCCACACCCTAGACACACACGCAGGCGATTAGCAGGCGACACAGGTGTCCCTCCACACCCTAGACACACACGCAGGCGATTAGCAGGCGACACATGTGTCTCTCCACACCCTAGACACACACGCAGGCGATTAGCAGGCGACACATGTGTCTCTCCACACCCTAGAGACACACATGAAGGCGATTAGCAGGTGTTTAGTGGGCAAAACATGCAGGCGATTAGCAGGCGACACAGGTGTCTCTCCACACCCTAGAGACACACATGAAGGCGATTAGCAGGCAACACACAAGGCCCTCCACACCCTAGACACACATGCAGGCGATTAGCAGGTGCTTAGTGGGCAAAACATACAGGCGATTAGCAGCTGACTCAAATGGCTGATTTGTTTGGTGTGCAATTTTATTTCCGCAGGCCTACTTATCGGTCACTTATTTATTATACAGTGAACGCGTAATGACCAGTAAAAATACTACAAAGTTCATGAAAGCCGCCTACTAGAAACAATCTTATAGCGTTACGTGTGTTCAAGCATTGGTGGACGAGGTGTGAACGTTTAGTGAAAGACGTGCTTTCCGACATCCCTAAAATGTATGCATAAATATTAAATACTTTTAATACAAAATAAAATTATTTATGTGGGTGGCATGTGCGGTCCTACCTGGGTGAGACCATGGGCGCTATCGCGAGGTGCCAGCTGGTCAGTCGCTTCTCAGCCTTGGCCGACTCCAACACCTCCGCAAAGTTGTTGGTGCGCCACAGATGTAGCTGTTCCGCCAGCTGGCGGTTGTTGTTGGCGACCAACATCTCCTCTGCAACACAACACATGTACACTTGTTAGGGATGTGTTGTTACCACACAACAGATGAAGCTGTTCCGCCAGCTGGCGGTTGTTGTTGGCGACCAACATCTCCTCTGCAACACAATACATGTACACTTGTTAGGAATGTGTTGTTACCACGCCACAGATGTAGCTGTTCTGCCAGCTGACGGTTGTTGTTGGCGACCAACATCTCCTCTGCAACACAATACATGTACACTTGTTAGGGATGTGTTGTTACCGCGCCACAGATGTAGCTGTTGGCGGTTGTTGTTGGCGACCAACATCTCCTCTGCAACACAACACATGTACACTTGTTAGGATGTGTTGTTACCGCGCAACAGATGTAGCTGTTCCGCCAGCTGCCGGTTGTTGTTGGCGACCAACATCTCCTCTGCAACACAACACATGTACACTTGTTAGGGATGTGTTGTTACCGCGCAACAGATGTAGCTGTTCCGCCAGCTGGCGGTTGTTGTTGGCGACCAACATCTCCTCTGCAACACAACACATGTACACTTGTTAGGGATGTGTTGTTACCACACAACAGATGTAGCTGTTCTGCCAGCTGGCGGTTGTTGTTGGCGACCAACATCTCCTCTGCAACACAACACATGTACACTTGTTAGGGATGTGTTGTTACCGCGCAACAGATGTAGCTGTTCCGCCAGCTGGCGGTTGTTGTTGGCCACCAACATCTCCTCTGCAACACAACACATGTACACTTGTTAGGGATGTGTTGTTACCGCGCAACAGATGTAGCTGTTCCGCCAGCTGGCGGTTGTTGTTGGCCACCAACATCTCCTCTGCAACACAACACATGTACACTTGTTAGGGATGTGTTGTTACCGCGCCACAGATGTAGCTGTTCTGCCAGCTGGCGGTTGTTGTTGGCGACCAACATCTCCTCTGCAACACAACACATGTACACTTGTTAGGGATGTGTTGTTACCGCGCCACAGATGTAGCTGTTCCGCCAGCTGGCGGTTGTTGTTGGCGACCAACATCTCCTCTGCAACACAACACATGTACACTTGTTAGGGATGTGTTGTTACCGCGCAACAGATGTAGCTGTTCTGCCAGCTGGCGGTTGTTGTTGGCGACCAACATCTCCTCTGCAACACAACACAATTTGTTTCAATTGTATAGTTGCTTCCATAGGGAATGCAAGTGCGCCAAAAAGTAACTACTTCCGGTTCAAGCTTGTTTTCACGGGATAGGAAAATAACATGTAAAATAGAAATGTTGGCCTAGAATATGCTCCCATTTATTCCCTATGTTATATTACCCAATAATAAGGGTATCGGATTAACCGTGAATTATTTGTTTCTTTATGATAATTTTTGTAAGATCCAGTATTTGATACAATTTAAACTGTAGCAAGTTATCCGAATGTCTACACAATGCTGCTTGCAACATCTACGCAAATTGAGCCAACCGAGCTATGCTGAAGCTCGCGCTACCACGAAGTTAGACAACGTTGTACGAAGACGGGCAGGAGATGGCTGTACTATGTTGCCAAGCGTATCGCACAGCCTTCACGGCACATATAGGTGGCGTTCGCAATGTTTACTTCGCACTGACATTCTGTGTGTTGCTAGGATACTTGACGTGTTCTTCGTCAGTTGATGGTCAGTTGTTTTTATTGCCTATTCTTGTTTGACAGATGTTTGACAGAAGTTAATTTCACGTGGGGGAAATGTAGCGGCGTTTTATCTGACGCTCGTGTTCGACTGATTTAACTTGTAATATTATTTATGAACACCTATTACCGATATCAAGAGACATTGACACTGAAAACATTACTAAGAGATCTTTCAGAGTAGAAATATGTGTTCCCTATGCCTTTAGAGTATGATAATATGCAGACAGACAAGGGTAGGTCGTCCGTAGCCTAGGCCTATGAGCAGATGACTAGGGTCCTAGGGCTAACCTAACCAACCTCGAGTTTGGCACACACTTTGTGAATGGAAAGTAATAATTTCGTAAAAGCTTAGTTTGTAAGATCCAGCTATTATCGGAACACTCTTCGTTGCCCCTCAATTACTTGCTCGATCCAAACTGCAACCAAACGTGATACCTCGAAGTGTCAGCTGTCTGTTGTTGACATTTTCAAGTGGCCTGCGGTAGGCGGGACAAACCTAACCTATAACTTCGCGGGAAATTCAAAGTATTTCAAACGGTAAATGGTTGTAATACGTTTTTGCTAAGTATTTATATATAAATTTAGCCTTCAATTTGGAACACACTTGTACTAAATGTTTCAATTAATTATTTTAAATCTGAAGAAGCACGGGTCCGCCATGTTGAATAAATCCCAGTCCGCAGCCTGCTACTGCTACTTGATCTTGTCACGGACAAGACTGTGAAGTGCACTATGTGGCAACGCCGCCTCGGTTTGCAGAAGTTTCGATAACACCAAATAATTTAAAAAGTGTCACACTTTTAAATTCACAAAAATTTAGAGTATATTTTGAACAATCAGTGTTCACAACGGCATAACTTTGAAACTAACTATTTGAACAGGAAAGATGGCATACACGTTCAAACTTCAGCGCCCATGTTAATCTTATGGACCTAAAATATGAGTTTGAACCGGAAGTAGATACATTTTGGCGCACTTGCATTCCCTATTGGTTCATATAGTACAAATTCGAAAATTAATCCATTGACAAACTATCAAAAATATTGATAAAAAATGAAAAATATTATACCAGTGAAGCACATTAAAAATGGTATAAATGTGCGGTGGGCACTGAAAATCAGTCCTTGTAACCGAGTGGATAGAGTATAAATACAAATTTATTTTATTTATTTACTGCCTCAAAATTAACAACTTCGAATATATATTGTGGTCTTTGCCATTAAAAAAACCACGAATATGAATTTTGTTGTTATCTGCTAATTTATACCCATTATCAAATTATAAAAAATAGTTAATTGCACTTGATTTTACTGTTGTACCTACTGTTGTGAAGAAAGAAACATAAAGAGAAATATATTTCCTTATTTAATGTCTAGGCTATCCTCTTGAGTTATAAAACTGGTTTACAAAGGAGCTGATAATAAATAGAAATACATATGTAGACAATAAAGAAATAATAATAAAATACTTAAAAAATAGCAAAGTAAAAAAACAATCTACAGTGAAGAAGAGAACGAGAGTAATCAAAATTCACTCAGGAAAAATTGTGTCATAAGATATATAATGAAAAACATATAGGCCTACTACACAATTTTATAAGTGCATTGGTATACTTGCCCAACACGACTAATCTCACGCTGACAAAACACCATGGAGTTCAATAATACCAATTAAATTTCCCACTTCTCTAGTTGTAACACGGAACGTGGTACTTAGTCCAGTGAAATGTATTCATTTAATTAAATAAATTGGTAATAAGATTTTCAGTGTGGGACATTTACACTAGGCCTATTTATAATGCGATCGTTCCTATAACGGCTCCAAAGTCACCGTTTACACGTACACCAGAATATCATATAGACAGATTACATTAAAGTCGAGTTCAAAAGTTAAAAAAAACCCGGCCCGGACCGGGAATCGAACCCCGGTCCCTCTGCATTGTAAGCGCAGGAACACAACCCCAAAAAACCGAGGATTAAAACTAAGGTTGCCCCGATTAATAATCGATGTCGATGCGAATTTCCGACATCGATTTTGTTTTTATAAATCGAATAGTTTTTTACACAAAATAATAATAATAAAAACAAAATCTGTACTCCGCTCGTCGACAAGGTTATAACACATTATCAACTTACCAGAAGGTTTTGCGGTTTTGATAGTTTTCCTTTTTAGTTTTTACATTATTCAAGGAACTTTTTTTTCCGATGTCGATTATTTCACGTTTGATGTCGATGTCGAAAAATTTCCGACATCGATGTTTTGATTTCGATGTCGATGTTGTAATTTAACATCGATGGGCAACCTTAATTAAAACGAGGTGATCACCTTCTTGTTTGACGAGTCGCTCCAGCGCGTCTCGGTCCGTGAAGAAGCCGAGGTGAGTGAGGTCCCCTTGGCCAATCAGCTTGGCCGCAGCATCGCCCGCGGGGCCCACAGCATCGCCCACAGCATCGCCCACAGCTAGAGATAAAGATGGCCGTCAGTTACACAAGTGCCATGCCTTCATTCCAGGCCACACAGGCTCTAAATATTGTCAAGGTCAGCTTGATCTCCGCCTAGCGGAGGCTCGTCCAGCTCCCAAGTTAGGTCGTCCCAAGGGAACCAAAATCGCCATTTTGGATCCCACTAAAAAAACTGTTATAATTATTAAATATCTGTTGTAGATCATGTAACACAATACTTAAAACACCTAAAAGAGAAATTTCGATGGAATATAATGATTTAAGATTATAAAATATGATGATTTTTCCTTTTTAGGAGGTAATTCTATTTGTTTTCTTTCACATTTCTCCCATTTGAATAACATGTGATTTTTAACATTGTGCAATGGACTGCGAGACCTAACTTGGGAGTTCGACGAGTCTCCACTAGGCGGGGATCAAGTAGACCTTGTTTTCAACCACGGAATGGAATCTTCACCAATAAATTGCTACATTTGGCCACATATAGCGCTGTATGTACTAACACACGGTGCCTATAGGCCACTCAAAATAGACTAGCTATGCAATCTGGTGGCAAGCAAATAAACTTCTATGAGGAGGAGATTACTCATCGTTGATTTGTTGAAACCATCAGTGGCGCAGATAAGGAGGTAGCTTAGCAGCGCTATCTATTGTTAGTGTGAGTCTCCTATAGAGACGGGAGCTTGTTATCGAAAGGAAAGGGAGATTAGTTCTAGAAGAGAAAAGGTGCTAGAGATTCACCAGCTAACAGCCACGTAGGATAAATATTTAATTCAATAAATTGCAGTTCCTTTATTGATTGAACCAAGTCTTATCATTCTGAGCCTAAATTGCCTGTAATGGTATACAGTGCTCGAAATTAGGAATTTTAGACAGCAGCCCAGTTAAGAATTGAATAGCCTGATTATTTTATTAATATTTTAAATTTTCGTTTTAATACGTAATTAACATTTGAAATTACATTTTTTGTTATTTAATTATTGTGAAGAAAATTTAAATTTGTTTCTTTTATTTATATGTTATGACAATAATGACATACAATTACAATGTAAAAAAGAATATGAATTATATGATCATGATTAATTTGCCATGTTATTGCAATTCAGTGCTG